>CM039677.1:25166198-26366198 GCA_022496015.1 Hordeum marinum | reverse complement strand
TCCCTAAAAATAGGACATACAGAGTTTGCCCGAAATTCACCGAAACAGCAATAAAATGACATTTCGGCAAAACATAGGCAACTCAAGCACAATTCAGCGGCAACTCATGCCACATGCACTATTTCCATCTTATCGCCCGATTAGGTCAATATATCGCACACACACAAATATTTCCATTCTTGCAAAGCACAATTTTTCACTCACCTATCTCAAGATAGAGATCGAGCACGGTGATGAGGTCGATCCGTGTCTCCACACACCTAACTAGCTAGCTACATAGTGATCAAAAGTGGACCTCCGTACTTCTTCAGATGGCTAGATCTAGTTAGGGAGGTGCATAGGTCACTTCATTAAATGTGTATATCTATCTAGCTAGTTGGGGAAGGAGATGACTCTAACTAATGGAGGGGAGGAAAGGTGGGGGGGGAATAGTAGGGGGTGCATTAATGGAGGTGGTTATTTAGTAGTTAGGGGCATTAAAGAGAGAGAAATAGAGCTAGAAGAAAGAGAGTAATGGGGGGAGAAGGATTAGTGAGGAAGAAGCAAAGTGAGGGAGAGAGGAGGGTGGAGGGAAAAGTGAAGGGAGAGAGGAGAAGGGAGGGAAAAGGTGGTGCTGCGCATTAGCAGTAGCGTTGGCGCGAGAAATGCGCTACTGCTAATTCTATAGCAGTAGCGCGGGTCAGTGGGCGTCGCTACTGCTAAGCGGGGCCCACCATTTGGCACAATACTGCTTTTGTTGCAGCAGTGGTTCGCATAGTCGTAGTGCGCTTTGTCAAAGACGCACTACTGCTAATGTTGTAGTAGTAGCGCGCCTTCTCGGGTCGCGCTGCTACTTTGTAAAGCCTGGCACGTAGTGGCTGGTCCCTATAGCAGTGGCGCATATTTGAGGGCACGCGCTACTTCTAACTGTGTAGCAGTAGCGGGCGTATGGGACCGACGCTACTGCAAAGTAGCAGTAGCGCCCTTTGTAAAAGCGCGCTACCGCTAAGGTTCTGTGTATAAGCTTTCTCCTAGTAGTGATGCTAGGGCTTCTAAGAGCAACTCCAACCGCGTGATTCAAACGGACGCGCGCTTTGTCCGCGTTTCGTTTGTTTGGGTCGGCTCGGTGAACACTAATGTCTGGTTTTCCAAATGGGTCGGCATTTGCGCCCAATGCTGACAAGACCCATATTTTGGGTGAGGTGAAAAAAACATAATCGGAAAATAAAGTCAATTAATTAAACATTAATGCCGGCCTCAGAGGCCGGCGATAGTCCACAAGTCCACCATGCAACTAAAAGAATTAAATTTAAATGAAACGAGGAGGCGCGCTGCCCTAGGTGTCCTCCTTGTCGTCGTTGTCTGGGCCGGTGAGGTCGGAAAGCCTCGGCGCCAGGCCAGCCCAGGGAAATGTCGTCTCCTAAGCGGTGGTAACATGGTTCGCCGGTGGCTGCACCGTCGCTACCTAGGCTTCAGCACGGCACTCCTCCTCCTCTGCCTTGGCGTCGCACTCCAACATCTCAAACCGGCGGCCCTCACGACGCTCCTCCGCCAAATGTCGTTGCCGCCAGTGCTCCGGGTAGGCCTGCTCTTGCTCCAGCATTGTCGTCATCTAGGTGGCGCACTCACCCACTTGCACACCACCCCTTCCCAGGCGTACTCCTCCTTCTTGAGGGCGGACGGCCCAGGCTCGGCCTTGGTTAGGGATGCCGATGCCATCGATGGTACGAGGCGGTCGCCGGCAACGAAGAGCTTCATGGGCTCCACGAGCCGCACCTGGTACGCCTCCTCCTCCTCCTTGTGTCGTTCTTCCTCGTTGCTTGCATGAAGGGCAGCCGCCAATGCCTCCTGGTAGGTGGCCTCCGCCTCCTAGTCCTCATCGCGCACGACGAGGGGCGGCGGGGTGCCGATCCGCACGTCGTGGACACCACGCCGGTGCTGCTCCTCGTGCTCAAACGCAAACTAGACCTTCCAATCGGGAGAGTCTACATTAGCGGTGCCTCACCACCTCCGCATGCGCCGGCGCTGATCGTGGCACCGCCAGCACTGGGATCCTCTCCGGATCCAAGTGCTAATCGTGTGGTGTGATGTTCCCAGTGCCACCTCACCTGGTGCACTGGGACGCTAATGCGCTGCCAAGGCGCGCGGGAAGACAGCGGCGGCAGGAGTGCGCGCGGAGGGATGACGGGGGCCTTGCTCTTGTTCTTCCCGGAGCTTGAGTCGGCGCCTGAGAAGAAACCCATGCAGCTGGCTAGGGTTTGTTGTCAGCGGGGGAGCACAGGGTGGCTAGATGGGGATGGCTGCTCGAAGAGGATGAGGATGCCTCCCACCCCCGCACATGCTCAGGTTAAAAAAGGACACCTGCGGTCGCTAACGCGTGGGCCCGTGCGAGCTGATCATCAGTAATGAAGACACATGCTAGTAGTTGACCGCCCCCACGTGGGGACGGGGCGGACGTCGAGAGGGCGTGCATGACGTCTGCTTCGCGTCCGCACCGACGCATTTCAGGCCCAAAATTGGGCTGGAAATGGGTCGGCACGAACGCGCTTTGGGAATGGATAGGCGCATTGGGCCATCACTTTTGTCTGCGGCGACCCAAATAGACGGTGGCGGACGAAATGGGTCGTCGCATTGGAGTTGCTCTAACGTTGGCACATCATTAGTACCCAAGTAAAAAATTGATGATGAACACATATATAATTTCATAGATTTTATTTTCTATTGAAGATATTTGCAACCGCATCACCTCTATCAACATTGTACCACCGCCCACGGAAACGAAGGGGAAAGCCACCGGACGTTGTGAGCAACCAGCGAGCATAGCCTGGTGCCCCGTCGGACGTTATCCTCTCGCAGGTCAACAGAGGGTGTCCATCGGTTGACGCCCTCCTGCAGCCTCGCCACCCGCACATCTCTCCTACCTTCGATCGGTGTTTGCCTTTGTCCCCCCCTCTCCTTTGACTCCAGCGACGAACAGAGCAGATAAGACATTGGGGTATAAGAGCAACACTAACGCGCTGACCCACTTCGTCCGCGCGTGTCCTTTTGGATCGGAACTGACAAAAAGTCAGCCCAACGTGTCGACCCAAATGGATGCATGTCTGCTTTTTGTCCATCGGGCGATCCATTTGGAGCCTAAATTTGGTTCTCATTTGCGTCGGCACAGACACGAAGCGGCCACGCGCGACACCCACCAATTTCTCTCCTTGGCCCGCCTGTTGGCTACTCACATCGTACCCATTTCCCTCATTTCGCCAAAATACTCCCGCGCCCCGCACTCCCGGCTTGTCGGTATGAAGAACGCGCCGACCCTCGACGCTGCCGCCGGCCACGCCTCTCTAGCCTCCTCCGACTTTGCCTCCCACGTCGCCCCCAAGCACAAGCCTGCACCCCCCGCAAGATGTCGGTGACGAAGAAGAAGCCGCTCATGCTCGAGGAGCGCCACGTGCAATCCATGAAGGGGAAGTGTCAAAGGCACGCGGCGGAACGCAAGCTCGAAGCCGCCCATGCTGCCACCCTGGTCATCACCGTACAACAAGAGGAGACCAATACTAGAGTTGTTGTGGCTATGAGGGATGCACTTATCTAGCTTGCGTTAAACCC
The DNA here is from genome assembly GCA_022496015.1 of Hordeum marinum. Classification (NCBI taxonomy): domain Eukaryota; kingdom Viridiplantae; phylum Streptophyta; class Magnoliopsida; order Poales; family Poaceae; genus Hordeum; species Hordeum marinum. The sequence continues at coordinate 26,362,616 of CM039677.1, read as the reverse complement.
TAGTCAGCATGGGTTGACCGCCGTCGTGGGCGCGTCCAGCACGGGCCCGTCCGCCTTCCCTCGTTACCAGCTGCCCGAGTCACCGTGCACGTCCACCGCGCTGGCAATGGCCGGCTTCCGTCATCACTACCCGTAGGAGTCTTGGTTGTTCGAGGAATGCTCGTTCGAGGTGAGCGTGGTGGCGCCGTCCATGCCCGCTCCCAGCCACATCCACATCAATGCCACGCCGGTGGCTAGCGAATCATCTTCGGGAGGGCAAAGAAAACGCCCATGGGAGACACCTGCCGACATGGTTTCGGGCGCACACAAACTGTTTGACAAAATGTTGCCGGCGCACAATGACGCGACCTACGGTTTCATCATCGAGAATATGATCTTCGAAGGTGGTGTGGGTGCCATAACCTTTGATCCCAACGAAATCAAAGCCAAGATGTCTGAAACCCCTTCATGGCCGACCCCTTTGTCCATGGTGGCACGGCTGACCACATCATGCAAGGCCAAGATGTCATGGGCACCTTCCCCACCGATCATGAGTTCCCGGAGGACTACGACCTAGAAGAAGAAGAAGAAGAAGTGGACATTGATGGGGCGCCTTTGTTCAAAGAGGAGATTTTCCAACCAAGCTGAAGCAGGCAAGATGCGACAAAGCAAGCGGACCAAGACGTACTCAAAGGACGAGGACAAGCTCCTTTGTGAATGTTGGAGGGGTATTGGACAAGATCGCAAGATCGGCACCGAGCAAAAATCATCTACCTTTTGGCTATGTGTCCATCGTGAATTTCACGAACGCAAGAAGTTCACACTAGACAAAATGGATAGCAAGAGCGGGTGGCTGTCCATCTCGAAGTGTTGGAGGGTGATTCAACAAAATTGCAACAAGTTTTGTGCCACCCTTGAGAACATCGAGGGACGTCCCATATGCGGCCTCGGCATCAAGGACATGGTAAAACATGAGTCCATGTTCGCTTTCATCGTGCTTGCATGTCCATTCGCCCATATGCTTGCATGATATACATTTGTAGGCATTTCAAGCTTTGGAGGCTTCAAGGCTCAACATGAGAAATCCTTCAACCTCGTCCATTGTTGGATGTTTATCAATGCGGACGAGAAGTTCAGGGCGCAGTATGCATCCCTCAAGGCGCGTGGGAAGGACCGTAGCCGTAGAGGGGCATGGTGAGGGAGAGGCACCGCTGTCGCAAGAACTGTGTGATGATACTTTTGTCTGCCATCATGTGTGTCGACCGTGGCATGAGGTTGGCATGAACTCTAGGCGATAGCATGGTCGCTGGCATGATCTTTGGCTTTGCGGGCCTTTTCATTATGATGTGTGGACGGGATTTGAGTCCGCGCGTTGGAAGCACGGCTGACCCAAACACACAAGAAGGCACACAAGCTGACCCAAACTAACAAAAACGAATAGAAAACGAACAAGGCGCATCCGTTTGGATCGACTGCTCTAATATTAAGAGCATCTTGCCTGTTTTGAACCCTTCTTTTTTCATCCGTGCAGTCGCATCTCTCATATTTTTTCTCATATGTCCGACCACTTGCACATAATTGGTGGAGAAGGGAGAGAGAGAGAGAAGAATGAATAAAGAAAAAGAAAAGGTGGTTCAAGGTGGGGTCACGTCCTACATGACGGACTGACCGGGCACGCCCGGGCGCGTCCGCGACCCTTCATATCGTCCTCATATTTGAGATGTATATGAGGAATGCCGGTTAGTTCGGGCGTTTGAGATGGGTATGAGGAGTTTGTCTGAATCACTTTTTCGTGACATGTCAGTGACCAGACGGACTGCCCGGCCGTTTGAGTAGAGCACGAGGGGTCCGGCTGTAGATGCTCTAAAAAAAAACACGGTAAAACTTAACTTATTTTTTTTTTTGAGACAATCTACCAGTTACATGGGCCGAGCTATTTCGCGTCCTGGTCTTTCAGTCTCAGTGGATCGATCCACTCCACTCACTACACCGTGGCTTTGGTTTAGGGTTCAGACTCCAGTTCACACATTTCCCATTCCCCTTCGCCGCATGAGAGATTAAGATGACGGCCAGCCGCCTCCTCCTCCCGCCGTCGATGCCGGCTCCGCTGCCGCCGCTTGAATTGGAAGATCTGCTCATCGAGATCCTGCTCCGCCTGTCTCCGCTGCCGCCCTCTCTTCCCCGCGCCTCCGCCGTCTGTAAGCGCTGGCGCCACCTTATCTCCGACCCCGCCTTCTTACGCCGCTTCCGCCTCCACCACCGCCCCAACTCTCCCCTCCTCGGCTTCTTCGTCACGGACGAGATGCGCCGCCTCTACGGCTTCGTGCCTTTTATGGGCCCCGACGCCCCCAATATCGTCTTTGCCAATCGCTTCTCCCATGACCAGATCCTTAGCTGCCGCCATGGCCTCCTACTTATCTTCGTCGGCGAGAAGGACCAGTTCCAGGTGTGGGACCCCTTCACTGGCGTTAGCCACTTCATCGACCCCCCTCCAGCACAGAGTTTGTTGGCACCGGTTAACGGAGCGGTGCTTCGAGATGCGACGGTCGACGACCACTTCAAGGTTGTCCTGGTGGCCGTCGAGGGTCCAAGAGCCATCGCCTGCGTCTACTCATCGGAGACCGGTGATTGGGGTAATCCCATCTCAACACTGCTCCCACCCAAGGCTTCTACCAGCAGCCCTCGTGTCATGGTTTTTTCCAAGATGCACGCCTTGTTGGTTGAGAATTCCCTTTGTTGGCTTCTATCTGACATGCCGACAAACCTAACTGAAGCCTTCAGCCACGCTCCTTGTCCAAGCTGTATCCTAGAGTTTGATGTGGAGAGGCAGAGCCTAACCATGGAATGGGTGCCAGCAGACCTGCACCACATCAAAGACCATCAAATCTCTGTGATAACTGAAAGGAGTGGTGAACTTGGTTTACTCGCGTTGTCTGACTGCAATGTACACTTATGGAAGAGGAACAGGGAGCACAATGGTGACACTTCATGGGTGTTGGGAAGAACTATCAAACTGGGCAATCTTCTCTACCCCAATCCATGGAAGTATGGGCACATATCCATCAAAGGCAATCCATGGAAGTATAATCAAGTGGTGGTCCTATCTTCATCTGCCTACGACTACACAGTCCAGCTTGAGTCATTGGAGCTGAGGAAATTTGTAAGTGGACTCCCTCGGTATCTTCCATTCGAAAATGTCTACACTACAGGTAAGAGTAATATTTTCCTGTTCTGTTCCATTGTTTGCGTGGTGGTGTTTTATGTTATGTGGATGATCTGGTTTCACATCTACTACTGGTAGCTAGTGCCCTATGTTTTTTATGTCACCGACTCTGCTTCTGTACCTAGGCGAATGGTTATCAACAATCAACAACAATATTTGCAAAAAAAAATCTGTAATGACTGAACTGAAGTTCACTGTTGTCTGTATATTGACATATTTATAGTGCCAGTGCACTGCTGCAGTGCATATTTTTCCCATGTTGAAAACAACTACATGAATAACAAGCTTGAAGCAACTGAAATGTCAAATAGATGGCTCCATAGATACATTTGGAAGCTTAAAGTAAGTTATAAGTATTAATTTTACTCGGCATTGTTATCTATGCTCGTCATGCTAATAATCTTAAGTCCACAATGCCAAATTTGTTGGAAATTTACGCGCAAGTGTTCATTTTATCACCTGTAGCAGAGTCCTCCTGTGAGTACCAAGTCCATATGTAGCTGTGTACCAGGGAAACTCATAAATTGAGTCTGTTTCATCATTAATGTTGGAAATTTACGCGCAAGTGTTCATTTTATCACCTGTAGCAGAGTCCTCCTGTGAGTACCAAGTCCATATGTAGCTGTGTACCAGGGAAACTCATAAATTGAGTCTGTTTCATCATTAATGGTTAATATTTAAACATGATGAAAATCTGAGTAGCTAGGATTTAGGACCACTTTTGTTGCTAGGATTTGTTGGTATGCTTTTTTATATCATCAGTTCGGCTTCCGTACCCAGGTCCCATCGATGTATTGTATCTGCATTGTCAAGAATATGTAGGGTTGTTTCTTTCAATATCATCATATTATTATGATCATCCCCACTGAACTATCTGGTTCAGTCAGCACTAGCAAACTTTCTTTCAGTTCATTACTTGAATCACCATAGAATAAAACAATGGACACTACAATTGGCAAATTCTTTCTGAATTGAACGAAATTTCACTGTTGCCTGCCTATGACAGATGCAAAAATCTATAGGGGTAATTTTAGTGCATACCTGCAGTGCAGTTCTTCTCAAGATATTATTCATTGTTGTTGTAGTTGAAGGCAACATGAAAAACTAGCTTAAACAAACTGAATTGTCAAATAGGCAGCTCAATAGGTATATTTGGATGCCTGTAAAAGTTGTATTTCTTTCATCCAATATTACTATCTTTGTTAATCTTACTGCTCGTTTTAAAACATGATGTTTATTTAAAACTTACGAATAATTGTTCATTGTATAACTTTTAGGACAGTATGTTGCTCTCCACCTGTACCTACCTGGGAAAACTAAAAAATTGAGTTCATTTCATTTTCAGGCTAAATTTATTTTAAGATCTAAAACTGAATAGTGATCACTTTTTTGCTAGGATTAGTCTGATTATATTTTTTTCCCAATATGGCATGGAACAAGCTTAATAATTCGGATAACTTGTCTCTTCTGACCAGCTAAATAGTCCGAGTGCTTGTTTTTCATTTTTATGATATTCATCAGTATATACTTCTGTCGGACTACTCTTTAAATTTGTAGGTCAGTGTGGCTTATTTTTTTCCCTGTCTATCACTAGTGCTGTATCAAAACAGAAACTATGAGTTTTTGAAAATATCTCATAGATGCCTCCTCATATCTATTTGGCCTTTTGTTGGTATGTCATTTTGGTTGTTTGACTTCTGATGCTTGCAAAAACAGGTAATGGCAGCCGGCAGGATGCAGTTGATTTCCACAAGTTGCTTAAGAGCATTGTCTGTTAGATATATGATGTATTGGTTGAGCAGGTAAGTGTGTATTCTGCATGTATGTTGAGGTTTGGATATGTTCCTTCAAGAAATGTATTGCTATCTTTTTACTGCCATTTCTCAAGTACGAAATTTCTTAGCTGTTGCCCACATAGGCACGTCTTATGCTTTGATGGTAGCCTGCATCTTGAATCTTTTTTGTAGGCCCTGCTTCCTCATCCCTTCCCCAGCACATCTCTGTTCTCTTCCTCACGGATTCACCCAACCGCCATGTCTTTTATTTGCCGATGTTTTTTTTGCTTGCCTTCTCGTTCCAGCTGCCTTGCTTTCAGTTTACCTCCTCCTTAGTACTCCCCTGGTTCTTTCTGGTAGTGTGGGTTATTCTCCCTATCACTCCTCCAATGACTTGTGGTTTTGTTAAGGAGGAGCCTTCCCCATTCTCTATTTGTGCATATGCTCGTGCCTGCTCAGAGATGAGAATGCCATCATGCTATGTGGTAGCAAATGAACTGCTTACACTTTACTGTGCTTCGATGACATATTTCTGTTTAACATTTACTCATTACTTGCCTTCAACTTTATTATGTGGTTAAGACTATAAAGTCAGTGTAACTTGCATGTTGGTCCTGTCTACGCAAGTAATTGATCATAAAAATTCCTGATGATTTGGTTTCAAACTTACTTTATTAAATTGTCTTATAGCTATGACATTTCACATTGCTTCTTATGTTGGATCATTGTGATACCTAGTGAACTAATGATTGTTAGTTTGTCACAGTAGTTGAAAACTACAGCTTCATTGAATCTTGTAATGTTGTCTATTGTTTTGCTTGCAGTTATTGTAGTTTATGGACAATTATTCTAGTGTTAAGCTGTTTGGTTAAACATTTTCCAGGATGTCACTTGTCCGCTGAATTTGCATCATGCTAATATAGATATAACTGACCATTAGCTACACATAATTCCGCTGGTCCAAAGTCCAACCTGTCTGTAACTTTGCTTTGTGTGCAGTCTAGTTTCTTCAATTTTTGCCACCTGGACCTGTATACTTTATATCGAAATCAACATCGTATCTTAAAAACTGCTTTCATCACTAATACCATTTTGCTTGTTTTATCTACTGATTTTATGCGCCCTATGCCCCTATCCATTTGATGTGCTCTTTTGTTTGCCCTCCCTTGCGTCCAGTGTCTTTCCTTTTGCTTTACCTCCTCCTTAGTCCGTAGTACTCCCCAAGTTTCTTCTTGTGGTGTGGACTCTTCTCCCTCCAGCCCCTCCAGTGACCAATGCATATGTTCGTGCCTGCTCAGAGATGACAATATTGTCATGCTAAGTAGTAGCAAAAGAACTACTAATCCTTTACTGTGCTTCAGGAATATATTTCCATTTTATTTGTACAGTTTTCCTCATTGTTGCATCACCTTTAATGTTTTTTACTATGGCTATAGCTCTATCAAGTCCTAGTGTGATTTGCATGATGTCCCGTCTAAACAAGTAATTGAGAACTAACAATACCTGGGCATTTGTTTTCAAATTTCCTTTATTTATACGGAACTATAGGATTGTCATTTCACATTCCTCCTCATACCTAGTGAACTAATGATTGTCACAATACTTGAAGAGTGCCTTTTTAAAATCTCTTGTTGAATCTTATACCTCTATATATTGTTTTGCATGCAGTTGTTGTAGTTTTATGGATGATCATTCCAGTTCTAGGCTGTTTGGTTAGTCATTTTCTCAGCATGTTTTTTTGTCCACAATACAAGCTACCTATCGTTGTTCCCTGTTTGAGATGTTGCCTCTGTCTGATAATGTTCTTTGGAGCTTTTGGCACAATTTCCACAATTGTGAAGCTAACGATTACTGTTTGAATCATACAAAAATTAATTAGAATACCTCCACCAGCTTTCCCTGAATGAAAGCTACAGGTTTCTATTTCTTTGACTGATGGTGTTATTACTTGTTCTGCAGCTTTCGTGTTGGTCGCTGGAGACGGAGAAACGGGCTGCTGATGACCAAGCTACAAATTTCCTATTGTTGTTCTCTGATGGAAAACATTCTGTCATGAAGGTTGAAGGCACACTGGGTTGCTTCCATAAATCAGTACTTACAATGCACTGGGCTCGAATGCCAATTGATCTTGTTTGCGATTTGGTGCGCGCGTGCCTGCTGCTGGAGTTTTCGATGCTATATTTATGCATATCTGTATATTTAGAAGGCTAGTACTGAATGTAAAATCCCACTAGACCTGCCGGGAGTTGGTGAGAAGTATGCATGCACTAGACCTGCTGCTATTTTTGCAACTGCACAAATAGCTTCTGATTCAACCGGGTTTCATTGCGATTTTGTTTTCTTTGGGATGTTGGGAATGCCTTTTCCTCAAAACTAACTAAACAAATAATGCTGTGAATGCCTTTTGCTGAAGAAAAAAAATAAGATTCTTAAACACCGACTTTAGCGTGGCGCGGTGTGATGAAGCAAGACACGTTTTATAACCAACGCGGATATTCTATTGATCATGGGTTGCCCTCTTCTTTTGAATTGAGCTCATGTTTGTTTTTTAACCATTGCCACAAGAGGCAGGAGTAGATGTGGGGTACCGTCGAGGGATAACAATAGCAAGGCTTCGCAAGCAACCTAACGCACCACACTGGCGTTTCGTATAGAACCCCCACGACGCGACACATGAGCATCCATGGTCAATGAGTGCTACAAGAACACGAACCTTGACTACGAGTTCCACCACAGTAATTCAGAATAATTAACAAGTTTGGGAAGGTGGCTTGTCGAGACAACATCAAGAGCACGAAGCTTGCCGCACCACAACAACAGCCGTGGGAGGGACTTCACCATCCATGATCAACGAGTGCGACAAGAACACAAACCTTGACTACGAGTTCCACCATAGGAATTCAGAATAATTAACAAGTTGGGGAGGTGGCTTGCCCAGACAACATCAATAGCACGAAGCTCGCCACACCACAACAACAGCCGTGGGAGGGACTTAAGCATCAATTGAGCTCATGTTTTTTAAATCCATGAACGTTTTCAAATTCTCGAACTTCTTTTGAATTCATACATTTAAAAAAAATCCTATAAACTCTTCTAAATTCTGGCATTTTCAAATCCAAGAATGTTTTCAAATTCTTAGGTTTATGGAACCTTTTCAAATCCATGAACATTTTCAAATTCTTGAATTCTTTTGAATTCATACAATTTTAAAAAATCCATAAAATATTATATTTTCAAATCCAAGAATGTTTTCAAATCTGCCAACATTTTTTTAAAATTTTAAATTTTTTACAAATCTACGAACATTTTCAAATTCACAATGTTTTTTGAATTTATGTTTTTTTTACAAATTCGTGATATTCTCAAATCATGCATACTTTTTTTGAAACCAAATTCGCATATTTTTAACCTCACAATTAATTCCAAATTCATATTTGTTTTCAAATATGCAAGCATTTATGGATTTATGAACCTTTTTCCAAATTCATGAAACTTTAGAAAAAAATGGTTTTTTTCAAATTCATGATTTGTTTTAAAATAGAAATGTACAAATTGTTTTGGCTATGAAAGCCAACAAACTTTTTCTCTAAATCAATAGCTACTTATTTTTTAATTCCTGAACTAATAGATTTTTTTAGAGAATCTTCCGAACCAACAGATAGATATTTTTATTTCATTTCACATCTGAGAGGAATAAAAAACAAGAGCAACTGTGGCTAGCAAGCGAGACACGAACGATCCTAGCCGCGAGGGACAAAACTAAATAAACACCAGCGAACGTCTCTTGATTGGATTCACCGAAATGGACTCGTGTGCATGGATAACTCCAGCATGCAAACCGAGCAAAGAGCTACTGCATTTGGACGGACGTTACGGCCGGATGCGCATCCCATCGATTGCGGCGCTGGTGCAAACCTAACCCAAGGCGCAAACGATGTAAATTTACCCCACCCGTTACCCGTATGCATCCACCCCACCGACGCCATGCTCGACTTCCTGCCCAGCGACAACCACAGACGCCATGCCCTCGACCACAGCAACGGCCTCCTCGTTTGCGACATGGGAGTCCACAAGCTCGAGCTCTGCGGTGGACGGTCATTCCTTGGGCCTCCTGGCCGGTCGGCCGGTCGGCGGTATATACCTCGCCTTTGATCCAGCCCTGTCGCCCCACCACAAGGTGTTGGTGATCCCCGCCGTACCTGAGCCCGAGAAGGAGAAGCCGGCAAGGAGAACCGACGAGGAAGGTAGCAATGAGAAGCCGCCGGACGAGGATAGTGAGAATCGCCGCTTGATGGAATTAATCGGAATGGCCGCCGACTCCATGAACGCTCAACGTGTTCTCATCAGAAACTTGTACCTCCATCCTCTTCCTCTCACATTCTTCCTCCACCTGCCCTTCAATTCGAGCCGAACCGCCTGGGTCCAAGTGGTGTTGCCACGCCTCTCCGGCCTTCCGAAGCCACGCCCTCCACTGTGATGCTGCCGGTTCATCCCTTTAAACCCCCTTCTTTTATCCCACCCGCACCCAAACCTGCAAACCATCTTGCTGCTCTACGGTTGTGATGTTGTGGCCAGCCGCATCGTCCTCCTTCCTCCAATGATATGAAGACGAGACCTTTATGGGGATTTCTCGGCATCGTCACGCTAAATTCTCATGCAACTGAGAAATAGCCAACACAATCAGCTACTAATTTTGTATGTCTCTCCCAAAGACACGTGCATATACAGCGCACCAGAATTAACTGAAAAAAAGGAACTGTGAGACAACATGTACTACAAGGACACGTACAATTTTGGATTTGGTCACACCCTATTATCTTCGAAACAGGCTTTTGCCCTATTCTCCTTCCTTCCAGACTTGCACATTTACATGATCTCCCTCTTCGTTTTTTAGTCATGTCTATTTTTTTTTCTATATATCATCATCTTATGAATTTTGAATTAAGGAAATAGAACTTTGGATCTGCAGAAAGACCAACCGAGTCATGAATAAATGTTGATTTCGTCTCCAGTGAGCCTAGTATTTGAATTTTTTAAAATACTATAAAAAATGTTTCAAAAAGATTGAAAATAAATTCATATTTAATCTAGTATCTCCTAAAAAGAATTACACTTATGTTGGATACATACATCTACTTATACGTTAGGAATTGCTTTCACGATTTTTATAGCTCAAAAGTACACTTTGAATAGAAAAAAAATGGTTGGTCCAATAATATGATAGGTGGTTAAGCATCTATGTCTATTTGTGCCGGCTGTGGCCATTTACTTCTTTTGTTTCTGGAACCATATTTGTTATTTCTGTGCTACTAGACCGAGGAGACGAACCTTTTGTGTTTTGTTTGTTTTAATAAAGAGGCCGTATGCATCGTGCTGATGCAGAGGCCGGAGATAACGCTCATTTTCTAATTTTTTTTAGAAAAAATGGCAGTTGTACACAAAGTTAATAATTTATAGCATGAAAAGGAGGCACGTTATGGAGAATACAAGTTTATGAGGACCATGCACTGTCAATTTCTCCAAAAAAAAGAATTAGTTGAGAGACATACCTCACAAGGACTTAAAATGGCAAACAAGTCTAGCATCGCGTACTAGTATATATACACTAATAAGCATCGCGTACTAGTCTAGCATGATATTTGTGAGGAAGAATAGGCAGATCAACGGCGACGTGTTATTGTTGTGAACGAGCATATTGTACCCACAAACAAAAAATGTTGTGGGCTAGAAACCATAAATCATGAATGCTAAGACAATGAGTGAGAAAGAATGACAAACTTCACAGTTTTCTACTCAACCCATGCGATATGACTCAGGGTTTAGAGAACCAGCTAAATTTTTGGTGCGACAGAGGACTTACGGTTAGGACTAGCTCTTAATGCGACATTTCAAATAAGAAGAAATTTACAAATAAACTAAAAATTGTGTGACCCTCCATAGCGACGACTAGCGATGAGATGTGTTGTTCAATAAGGATAATCATATCACGGTGGCTAAAGATCAGGGAGGATAACAAATAAGAGAAAGTATAGTGATGATTTATTTACCAAAACAAAAGGTGTATACATACATAACGAGAGAGTATGGAAAATATCGCGTTCAAGGGTGGTGGACTTCGCACAACCTTTCTAGTAATGGAATAAGAAAATATGCCACAAACACGTATAAATTTGATGCAAAGGGATAAATGACCAAAAAAATACTATTTCAACATGAACTACTACAATAACTTTTAAAAATAAGAAATGGTAAAATTTGAAAGTTAGTAGTCTATATATGTTCTGGTAATTTAGATTGACAGAGGCGAAACAATAGTGCATGCAAACAAATTTTAGTGGCAAAACATATTGTGAAACCATATAAGTAAGCATCTTGCTGCTGAAATACACGAGTCACCCTGCTAGCAATTCGGTCCACAATGAAGTCCAACAGGCTAATTTTCTAAACGAAATTATATTAGATTTAGAATAAAGGATAAAACTAAATTTGAAATTCAAATTTTATCTAAAGTGTATAAGAGCACAACAGTTTATTAATTAATATAATATGCATGAATAAACATAATGGAAACATGAATAATGTGATCGCACAAATGTGCGGGCCACCCAGCTAATTATATTGGAAAATTCTTAACTCGATCTGTTTCAATTTTCATGATAGCAATATAATGGCATAACTTAGATCTGTTGGAAAAGGTCGACAACAGAATCACTTTCATTGGGACAAGGGCACAGATTTACCAGTGCAAATTGATGAATAGTCATTTTCAAAAGATAGAAGTAAGATAACTATAATTTTGTTCTACTAGCACAAGATTATAACAGATTGGTTCACTGGAAAGGAAAAGGTCCATGCTTCTTGTTTTGTTTGAACAAAGCAATGTAGATTAAATGTTACTATGTTCCTTTTTGTTTGTAATGACAAACATACTAAAAGAAAGATAAATTATGCATAAAAAGATATATTAATAAGTTGTTTGGTACTCCATTCGTCCCATAATGTAAGACATTTTTTGACACTAGTGTAGTGTTAAAAAGCGTCTTACATTATGGGACAGAGGGAGTATTTCTTATACACCGGTCACTTGTGTAGACATGGATTATCTATATATTACGGTAAGTTTTTTTTGTGCAGAAGTTGGATACTTTCAATCAGCCCATTCCCATAAATTTTACAATTCGAGGTGACTATGACACAAAAACTTCCATGCAACTGAGAATTAGCAAAATTGAAAAGATTGCACAAGAATCAATCAGAAAGAAGTAAATTAGCCGCACAAATCTCGCCAGCTCATTTAATTAGCAAAATTAATTAATGCATGCAAATCATGGTTTTATTTATGTTTGAAACTATAATGCTTATTGTTTCACCTCATTTAATCCTGCCAGCTCACGCATTTGATAAAATATTTAGGATACTTAGCCCAACACAAATTTTATCAAGGCATGTTAGCAAGCTAATTTGGTATTGTATTCAGAAAGATGCTCCGTCCGTTCCACAATATAGTGCGCCCTTGTTTTTCAAGATTTACGCTTGACTGTAAATTTAACCAACATTGGCGGCTGCAGCGGGAGCACAAATTATATCATTGAATTCGTATTCCAAAGAAGTTTTCAATGGTATAACTTCTGCTCCCGCCGCAATCGCCCATCTTGGTTAAATTCATGGTCAAACTTAAATCTCGAAAACCACGAACGCACTACGTTATGAAATGGAGGGAGTATTAAGGAAGATAGATGGGACGCGAATTCGTTGAACATGGTTCCACCGCGGCTCTTACAAATAGTAAATTTTAAAAAATGAAAAAAGAAAGAAAGAAAGAACGTTATGATTTTTTTTGTAACATACATAGTCTACCGGTATACTCGCGTACCAAGTTTCACAAAGAAATGACATCAGGTATTCTGGACAGAAATGATAAAATTGAAGCTATTTAAAAAAACAATGTTTGGTAAAATAGTAATGTCTGAATTGTATTTTCGTCACTTGATGAAACTTGACATGTGAATAGAATGGTTGAGAAAGTTTGATACCCAAAATTTCTAGGTTTTGTTGTTTTTGAGTGTTTTCATATTTCCTAGTACTTTTTTCGAATTTACTATTCAGGTAGACGTGCTCGGTTCCATGTCCACCTTTGTATTTTGAGCTGCAGGATGCACATATAGTAGAGTGATATTCATTGTCAGAAAAAAGGGTATGCACTAATTTCTTGTTTGTGGCACGTACGTAAATTACACAATCACTAGTCATGTCCTATATCTTTTATTCCTAAATAGATGCCTCCCACTAGAGAATTTTCTTGCGTTTAGGTGATGCCACGTCATTTGCTGACATCATCTCCATGTTCACTCTATTTCCGCAGTCCATCACACCATTTAGTGGCTTTTGCCCCCGAATGGTCGCACATCGCGCCGCTTCCTTTCTTCTTCACGCCAGCAACCACTATGCCCTTCCGTTTCAACCTTCCACCCTCCCATGCCTAATAATATACCAACTGAGAAGGTAGTGGATCAGCCGGCCGGCGATTCATTACCCTTTCCCGTCCCGTAATTTATAACCATAGGTCCCCTCACGCTTTTCTCTACTTCCGAATCTGTGCTGGTAAATTTCCACTCCAGCCGGCAGATGTCAATCCCTAACACACACCTTTCTTCATTTTCAAGTCTGCTCTAGCAAATTTCTATTCCGTCTGGCAGATTTCTATCCCTAGCTTTCTGTCATGTGGAATATCCGCATGATCGTTGGGTGGCTGCAACTCCTTGGTAGCTTGAGCTGGCGTACGTCCACAGGCCTTCACCGGCAACTCGGCAGCTGCCGGTGCTACTGTTGGTCCTCGTTGGCCCCAAAAGTCTGCTTCATCTCTCTTGCAACTTCATGTGCCACTGTCGGAGTATGATAACTTGCACCTGCTTCATTTTGGTGCTGACCACGACGTTCTTCCGTTTCTCATACATGATACATGGCAGCTAAGAGCACATCATTTTTTTAATTAATCATTCAATTATCTCTGTCTTTGTATATTCTTATCAAAAAATTACAGTTTAAAATCTTATCAATACTGAACCAGTACAATTTCCATGCATTTGAGATCAGTCTCTTCATATATTGCTCCCTCTCGGAATATTTTGTCAGCCACAGTGCCATAGTATTTTCGTGCTCTTTTAGAAAAGAATACTTTCAGGTATGGTGAATAATCCAATATGTTCTCGCTGATGCACCAACGGATAGTCTTTTTCATGTAGCATTGGATTTTAATATTCTCACATCATCATATTTCAAACAAGTTATTAGAATGTCCCGCAGCAACGCGCGGGGCATCTTCTAGTTCTTAAAAAGTTCATTCCAATTCTCTCAACATGCAAACAGTTTACCTCAGCATCTCCACTAAGCCATGCATTTAAGTCTTCTCTGTACATGCATACAGTCCAACTCAACATCCTCACTAAGCTATGCAATTAAGTCTACCACATAAGCAAGCCATGCACTTAACTTATAAATACAATTATTTTTGGATTAGTCTATGCATGTAACCCCCGCGCATTATATGTGTATGTTAGTCATCCTTCACATTTTTGTTCGAAATGACTTTTTGATTGCAATTAGAAGTTTTTTTTTCTATCTTTAGATGCTTAATTGTTTTATTGATTTTCAATCATATATTTTCTTTCCATTAGATTTAGTTATTTTTCGCAACTATGTAGGCATTTTTTTAAACAAAGTTCATATAGTAACGCGCAGAGCATCATCTAAAATTTCATATATTAGCATCATCTAGGCACAGATTACTAATTAGTTAATGCTTTGATGTGCATGTCACTGCACATGTTCCCTTAGTTTTCTATTTGATTACTATAATTGTAAATGAACATACACTTATTTACTTGAACAATGATATATCATAGGAAAACGATCCTAACTTTACATTCTAAGTTTACCAAAGACATGTCAATAAGTTAGTTAGGCACTTCATTCAAAATGGAATTAAAGAAGACAAATGTATACTATATAATATGTTGATATTTTTTGCGAGTATAATGCACTAATTTCTTGTTCATGACATGTGCCAAGATTAGAGACAACAATTAGTCACATTTACATCTATTAGCATCATCCAACCACAGTTCTAATTAGTTAATTCCTTATATGAATTCCCATGGATGTAAAATTAAGTATATTTTCTTGTTTTTCTATCTGATCACTACAATTATAAATGAGCACAATATTATTTACGTTACGTAATGATATATCATACGGGCTATTTTTTTCAGGCTTTCGTTGTCAAATGGCACATACCAAGTCATTAAAACACCATCATACAATGAGGAGAAGAGAATAGTAAAACCTTATCTTGGGATATCAGAAAAAGGAGTGTACTTTGGAATAATTGATGAGGCGTCCCGACTGCTGGTTTGGATCCTTGCTGAATATTCAAGTGGACAGATGGAGTGGATTTTAAGGCATCAGGAGGGTCTCTTACATTGTGGCCAACACATAAGAAAATGTTGCAGCGATAAGGACACACCTTGGATGGTACACGATGTGTCTGACACTGGTCATGAAGATGTCGATACTGCTACAACTCTACCCAAAGAGAGATTTGAGTGGGACTCTGACAATGATGATTTTTCTACAATTAAATCCGGTGCTGATGGCGATTGGGTACACTTTGCGATTCTTCGATTTCATCCTTACAAGGAAGTTGTCTATCTGTCCGTTGATATGTTCAACGTGGTGGCCTACCATTTGAGTGACTCGAAGATTCAATATCTTGGCTACTCACGCCCAAAAAGCTACTACCATAGCTGGGCAAATGGCATATATGAGTCATTTGTGTATGCTCCGGGAATGGTAGACGAACTTAAGAATGAATGTATCGCATCTCGTGTTGAAGATTAGCATTGATCAAGCACAATGAGGCAACTGAATAATAGGATACATCTTTGTCTCAACAGTCTTCGGTGATCACTTGTGTTCTTAATCTTACATTTGGTGACCTGACCTTGCAATCATATAGGTTGTTATCTTACCGTAGCATTGTTTAGGCACACACACTTTATATTTTGTAAAGCCTAACTTGCTAGCAATTAAATTAAAATTTAGTTGTTCCTATCCATCCTTCCATCTCTATGTCCATCTCGATCCTTCAGTGCCGTGTCCATTGATGGAGTGTTTATGGTCTCACCTTGTGCGAAATAAGATGAGGTAGAAGCACATCCGTCGGCCACAAGCTCATCCCATGCGGCCACGAGGAGGATATGACCATCCGGTTTGCGCTCCATTGCTCCCAGGAGGAGGCCGCCAGACGGCAACGCTCGGACTCCTTCCGTCAGGAATCCGTTGCGCCCACCCAAATGACGCTTGGATCTACCGCTAGGTGTGCCATCATTGCCTCACCGGAGGCGATGCGGTCCGTCTGGCGTTCGAAGGCGGTGGCGGATGTGCAACCTCTTTGTTGTCACGCCGAGCCGGAGATGCACCATGGGCGTCGTCCGGCGTGAAGATGGCGTGCCGCTCCCGGCGTGCAAGGCAGCGCGCGGGAACCGGCGACAACCCTCGCGGCGATAGACGTTGGTGAGGCGGAGGTGCATTCACAAACGCCTCGTGTGGTGCACTAGTTCGGGCGTCGCAACCGCGTCGTGGTGGACGTCGTCGGCTCCTCCGAGAACGGATGCATCATTGATCTCAATTAGGAAGACTAGGGCATGGGAGGTGGCAGCGCCTCGAGTACCGTGAGCCCGTTCGTGTCTCATGTCGTACTCTACCTCGTTGTCGACTGAACCAATGCTTTGGGGAGTGCATTAGGCCATAGGACATGGGCACGATAGAGTCGGACGAGCTCTACTTAAGTTTACGCATTGCATGCAATAGTATGGATTTAAGATTTCTAATTTAATGTATCCAGTTGTAAAATAGATTATTTGAGATTTGACCAGTTCACGGACACACCTAGAAGCGTCCGTGGGCGTTTTGAGGGACAAGATTTGTCAAATTAAACTATAGAAGCTCTAATTGTTGAGGGACCGGATTTGTCAAATCCAACTCTAAATGCCCTAATCGCACCTCGTTCTTCCTATGCAACTCTATCTCATACATTCCATCATTTCCCCTTGTACCTCTGTTCATCGAGATCTTGTCGTTGCATGGTTGTATTTACTATAGCCCTTTTTTGCTTCAGTATTCTATTTGTAGCAAATTATTTTCAATCTAATTTTTTAGTAGAGCTTTATAGTGAAATTTTTAGGTTAAAACGTTTTGGGTTTTATCTACGAAATCACTAATTAAGAAGCACTCTTTGTAATGGTTACTGTTATCCTTAGGTTGCAACAAGTGGCGCATCAAGCGCTCGCTACTTGTGAGTTCCTTCTTTTTTCGGAGATTCATTTATTCAAAAAAAATTATCTATTAAACCGCGCGTCCAAATCTCGAACCGTTTTTACCGATGGATTCCTCAAGTCGAGATCTTCAAAATTAGATTCCTTATAGATAGGTCTTGACAAACAAATTCTCATGATAAAACCACATGGGTGCCTCTCGCAGAAGGAAGGCCATCCCTTTCATTGAAGGAAGTTTCTGGGAGGTAGGGCGATGCCTCCCGCAAGAGCAAAACCGTGCCTCTCACAAAAAAAAACACGTACTTTTTCCGTTTCCGAGAGGCACGATCGTGGAAGCAAATTCGTGCCTCTGACAGAAACAAAACCACGACCTCTCGTGAAACTAAAAGAAAACACATTTTTTTTTCTGAGAGGCACGGCCATGTCTCTCGCAAAAACAAAATTGTGCATCTCGTAGAAGAAAAAAAATAAGTTTTTTTGTTTTCAGGAGGCATGGTCGTGCCGCCCACGAAAACAAATCTATGTTTGTCATAGAAGCAAAATCGTGCTTCTCCGAAAATAAACTAAAAACACATTTCATTGCATAATTTTTATTTTTATGTTTATTTTCCAAAAGCTATGAAAGATCGATGAAAAAACAAAAAGGTGAAAAACCCAAAAAATATATCTAAAAAGCTGAGAGAACACATACGAACAAATAAAAATAAAAAATAAAATCCAAAAAATACGGCCAGATGACAACACGTGGCGGGGGCTCAAAGCATGCGTGCTGTCAGTCCCACCCAAGCGACCTCGTTAGTTGCTCCCTTTATCTACCAAATTTTTTTTGAGCAACCCTTTATCTTTTTTTTGAGGTAAACCGTAATTTATTCATTGGCTGTCCGGTTTACAGGAATTACAAAAGGGTCATGGGTAACCCCACCCACATGTGGCGCCTTCCTATCTACCAATTTTTTTTTTTAGCAAACCAATCTGTGGTTGGATGGTTAGACGGCCAGTGGTATCCCCAGCCCATCAGGGTTCAAATCACAAGATGATATGCCGGTTTAGTTCTCGAAGATGCTCATAGGGGTAGAATGTGCGTGTGTATGTATGTGCGTATATATATATATGAGCGTTTGCGTCTGTACTATGCTAATAAAAATCTTTTTTTTAGCAAGTATCAAATATAACTATAAATAAGACGTTCTGGGCCTCAGTCTCATTTCCAGTGTAAGTTTGGGCCGGTCCACTTCATTCCATCCGTATCGTGTCCTCTGCCTGCTGCTTTGAGTCCACCACGCACCGCACCGCACCACATCACATCCCGCATGAGCTGTGCGGAGTCAGGCGAGAGCCAGATGACGGCGGCGCCGCCGCTAGAAGACGATGACCTGCTCCCCGAGATCCTCCTCGGCCTTTCCCCGCTGCCGTCCTCACTCCCCCGCGCCTCCGCCGTCTGCGCGCGCTGGTGCCGCCTCGTCTCCGACCCCAAATTCTTCCCCCGCTTCCGCCTCCGCCACCGCCGCAACCCTCCCCTCATCGGTTTCCTCCTCATGGAGGAGGGCCTGTCTCGTGTCTCCTTCGAACATGCTCTGGAGGCCCCCAATCGTGTCCCCACGGAGCGCTTCTCCATCAAGCACGACGACGGCGACGAGATCGCCAACTGCCGCCATGGCCTCGTGCTCATCTTCCCCCGGGAGCGGGACCAGGTCCTGGTGTGGGACCCCGTCACGGGAGACCAGCACCACGTTGCCGCTCCCTCTTGGCTTGACATGGAGGAGACCAAGGGGGCGGTGCTCCGCGCTGCCGGAGTCGATCACCACTTCCAGGTCGTCCTGGTAGCCATTGATGGTGCTCGAGCGACCACCTACGTTTACTCATCGGAGACCGGCATATGGAGCGATCTCTTAGAAACACCGCTTCCATACAAGCCTGGGGATTCCCTCCTCTTATCGGAGAAGGTGACCGGCCGATGGAGTTGTCTTGCCTCATCTCCTGTGTTTTTTACTAGTAGGCCAGCTGCAATGGTTGGCGATTCCCTTTACTGGCTACTTTCCACTAGCATCCTTGAGTTCGATCTAGACAAGCAGAGGCTAGCCATGATATCTGTGCGAGAGGACATGCGTGTCAAAAGCTACACCGACATCTCGATTATGCAAGCAGAGGGTGGTGGGCTTGGTTTATTCACTCTGTCAGGCTTCCATGCCCGATTATGGAAGAGAGAGGCCAATTCTGATGGCACTGCTTCATGGATCATGGGTAGAAGTTTTGAACTCGACAAGCTACTTTCCCTGGATCCGGAGAAGAAGATGGGGCGCATATTGGTAGCAGGGTTTGCCGAGTACAATAATATGGTGCTCCTGTGTACACCTACTGGACTCTTCATGGTCCAGCTTCAGTCATTGGAGTTCAAGAAAATTTCCGAAACCTGCGTCTCTTTGCACTACCATCCATTTGAAAGTGTTTACCCTGCAGGTAATGGCATGCCTTCGCACTTTGAGTATGACAAAACGAAGTTAATTTTCCATGATTGGTTTGGTTGATGGAATCCTGCTCACTTGTTTATGTTGCTGCTTCTCGTGACCTCTTGAACAATTAGCGCTTGTTCTCTAGTGTTTCTATTCCAATGTTTATGTGCTGGTGTTCTATGTGATGGTTGTGATTTGATTCGCATCTCGTACTGATAGCTATTGTCTATGTTTTATGCTACCTCCGATCCATATTATTTGTCGCTCAAATACATCCTTTTGAGCAACAAATAATATGGATCGGAGGGAACATGTCACCAGTCCAGCTTCCATATCCGGGTGATGGAGGTCATCAATGTGTTGTTCTATCTTCTTTGTCAAACAAATATGTAGTCATGTTCTTCTAATATTATGATATTAACACCACTGAACTGTGGTGCAACTCAGAGCGAGCAACCTTTCTTCATCAGATCATTATATGAATAATCATACAATAAAATAATAAACACAAACTTGGCAAATTCTTTCTTTAATAGTTGAGCTAAATTTCTGGTTGCCTGCATCTTGGCATATCCAAAGGTTTCTTATAAGAGTGCATATATTCAGTGCAGTTTTTCTCAAGAATAATAACTAGTTTGAATAAACTGAAATGTCAAGTAAGAAACTCGATCAGTTTCTTTTGTTCAATATTACTATCTCTGTTAATCTTGATAATGATCTTAAATCAATAATGAAGAATATTTGTGAAATTTATGATTTGTTATCTGATCACTGTTAAGTTGCATTTGAAAAGTCCATTATGTGAGGGAGAACTAAAGAATTATTGCCATTTCTTTTTTAGGCTAAGTTTATTTGAAGTAATCAAATCTGAATATAGATGATCAGTTTTTTGCTAGGATTTATTTGTATGATCTTTTGGCTAATATGGCATGGAACGAGCTTAATATTTCGGATGATTTGTCTCTTCTGACTGGTTAACAGTCAGGGTGTGCATGCTGTTCGTTTTCTACTATATTCATTTTTCATATAACATTTTCAAATATTCATTAAATCTGACAAGAGATGTGGTTTATTTATCTATTCATCATTTTCTATCAAAACTGACATTTTGTAAACTACACATGTGACTTTATCTAAATATCTGTTTGATGCGTCCTCTTATCTATTTGACTTTTTGTTGGAATGTGATTGGTTGTTTGACTTCTTATACTTACAGAGACGTGCATTGGTGGTGGACATGATGCAGCTGATCTTCCACCCGATACATAAGATGAATCCTGTCAGATTATCATGATGTACTGGTTGAGCAGGTAAGCTTATCTTCTGCATGATGTATGGTAGCTATTGTATAACCGTTTCTTAGGAAATTGTACTTTTTTTCCTTTTTACTGCCATGTCCCAAGTACCAAGTTGCAAGAGAGGACTCTTAAGATGTTCTGTACTACACTCTTTGCTTAGCTCCAATGCTTGGTTGGCAGGCTGTGTCTTGAATCTTTGCTCCAAGCGCTGCTTCATCGTCGCTTCCTCATGCATCCACCCACCTGCCCTCTGCTTTATTTGCTAATGTTTTACATATCGGCCCTCTCTACTGGATGTGTTCTTTCACTTGCCAAACCGTTCCATCCAGCTGCCTTGTTTTTAGATACCTCCTCAGTACTCCCTCGGTTGCTTCTGGTAGTATGAGTTCTTCCCCCTCTAGCTCCTCTTATGACTAGTGAACAAGGACCCTTCCACATTGCCTGTTTGTGCATATACTCGTGCCTCCTTAGAGATGAGTATGCTATCATGCGAACTAGTAGCAAATGAACTACTTGAACTTCATTGTGCTTCTGGCAGACATTTCTGTTTAACTTCTACTCGCTGTTACATTGCCTTTAACTGTTTTTTCACGGAAAGCCTTTAACTCTTATTATGTTGTTAAGGATCTATTAAGTCACAATGTAACTTGCATGTTGGTGCCGTCTATTCAACTAACTAGGTGATTTTCCCACGCATTGCTGTGGGATTTTAAGGACTAATTTTTGATAAATTTTGTATGAATGAAATGATGTAAATCAATAGATATTATTTTCGGAAGTAACTATGTGTGAACAAAGAGCATGCATGTACGTTGAACCATTGGAGATGGAACAATTAAATCGAAGTATGCAAATAGTTTTAGTGGATGATGATGTGGCACATTTGGTGATGTGGAGGGCTGCATGTTGAGAGAATGAGAGTTAGTGGTGATTAACTATTTAGGTATTAGAGATTATATATTGATAAGTAGTAGTACATGAGCATTTGTTTACAAATTTCCTTTATTCATATACTTATAGGTTTGCCATTTACATTCCTGCTTATTTTGGATCGTTTGGAAACCTAGTGAAGTAACGATTGTGACAATAGGTATGCTAAATCTATCTCATACCTCTGTTTATCGTTTTGCTTCCGATTATTGCAGTCTTATGAATCATTATTCTAGTTTTAGGCCGTTTATATAAACATTAGTTCAGCATGTCACTCGTTGCCCATGAAAATTGCATTGGCCACTAATATAATTTTGTTGGTGCAAACTATATGTAGCTATGATTTATGTGCAGTCTAATTTCTTCAATTCTGGGCACCATGGATATTTAATACTTAATATAAAATACATGAGAAAAATGACATGACTAGTTTCATCATAAAACTGATTTCAAGTTTCCAACAGTTTATTATTAGCATATTATCATTAAAGTAGGAGTAAAAGTACTCCTTGATGCTGTACGGAGTAAAATAAGGGCAGTCATTTTGGATAAAAAGAAGTATCAATTAATTAATAAGATGATACACAGTTCAAGTTTGAGTTTTTTCTTCCATTGAAGGCTTGTACTGTATATGAATTTGACCAGACACAATTATTAGTGACTAGTTAGCTCATACATTTCTGAAAGTATCCCGACGAGGCTATGGGCTAGCCATATGTTTATACTTTAGTACTCCATGAGCTCCTCATATGCCCACTATTTTTCCGGCCGGCCTCTAATCAAACTAGTGTAGCCAAATAATTCTATTATTTGAAGTTAAAAGTACACCACCAGACTACATATTACCTATCGATGTTCTATGTTTGAGTTGTTGGTTTTGTCTAGTAATGGTGAGATGGCTCTGGGCACAATTTCGATCCTAAAATTTTCTGTTTGAGTCATACAACACCAATAGCTTTTCCTGAATGATTGTATAAGTTTCATTGACCGATGATGATATTTGCTCTACAGGTATCTACTTTTATTCGGGGGGTTGAGATGAAGAAATCGACTGTTGAGTGTAATTCGTTTCATTCCTATGCTCGATGCGGAGTGCACTTGTACGGGTCAATATATCGCTTCATTAGCTAACTTATGCATGTTGTATAATTTCCATAGACATTCGTCAACTGGCACGAAGTTTGATGGCCCTTACCTTGTGATGGGCTCACTATTGATTGCAATTGCTTGCTGTTATATTGTGCGCATGTGTGAGCACATTTGATTATCCTCCATGTTGTCTCAAGCATGGAGATTTCGATATCAGATTTCTGCTTATGTTTGTTGTATGATGCCCCATTTTATGTGATTTTCTATTGATTTTTTTATCTGGTGCCGATCTTGATATTTGGAGCCTTACTAACTAATAACTAATGTCGAATTGCATATCTAGCAGTTGGTAAGGAGTATACATGTGAATTCCTCGGGCCGGGATAGGTTTCGGGTTGGGCCTGTGAAAGCCCGATGTGGAAAGTCTATGCTCGAGCTCGTCCCGACCTGAACAAAAGAACGAAAATGTAGGCCCAAGCCTAGGCCAAAGGGACTAAAAAGAGCAATTTCAAGCCGGGTCGGGTCGTGCTTCCGTGTAAGCTGTTTTGATTTTCCAGGCCTGAGCGCGTTCCGAATAGTAACCCTGACCCGGACTAGCTTGGGTTTTTTAGGTCGGTTTCTGGCTGGGTCGTCGGGCCGGTCTGCCCATGCTAGGTATAGTAAGGAGGTCTCTGTATGTTGATTTGCACTTGCATTAGCCAACTAATTTGTATTGCTCTTTTGCTTTCTTTGAGATGCCACTAGTATAAAATAGACCTTTTGTCCATAGCATTACTCCCGGTCAGGTTTGGAACCGGCACTAATGTGACCATTAGTCCCGGTTCGGGACGGGCATAACTAGTCCCGGTTCGTTCCGGACCTTTAGTCCCGGTTCATAACACGAACTGGGACTAAAAGGATGGTGGCAGGCTGGTGTCAGCCTGCGGCCCCATGATAACCTTTAGTCCTGGTTCATGGCATGAACTGGGACTATAGGCTCACCTTTAGTCCCGGTTTGTGCCTGGAACTGGGACTAAAGGTTCCCTATATGAACCCTTCGGCCAGCCCAAGCACACTCCCACTGCTAGGGAAAACCCTAGTAGTAACGCTTGAAATATGCATAGTAGTAGCGTTGGGTCCAACGCTACTGCTATCGCGCTACAGCTAAGTTTTAGCAGTAGCGCTAGCCTGACAAGGGCTACTACTATGTGCTGTTAACAGTAGCACTTGCCAGGCCAACGCTACTGCTAACTATCTGTAGCGCTTGGACAAACGAAGCGCTGCTGCTAACCCAGCGCTGCTATTAGATGATTTTCAGCGCTACTGCTAGTATTCCTACTTTCACGGATTTACACCCTCTACGTATTTGTGATGTATTTATACATGATCTATACAGTAATTTCATGAGATCATACTAAACATACACTGCTATCATCATATCATAGACATACAGTACTCTCGTCCATACCATCATCATCATTCAACACAAATATCATCACATCTCGAAAATAGCGATACACAAGAGTGATCATGTCATGTCTCGAATAAGTGCAAATGCATGGTCATGACACAAAGACAAGTTTTCCTCATCTCTATCTAAACCATGATGTAGAGGAGAAGAGCGATCAGCATGAGCAAGAGCGCGACTATGTAGTACTTGAGGCACCGGCAGTCCCGCCCTCGCTCATGGCGGAGTGTCCACCTCAAGTAACTACTTTCCGCTTTGGCTCTGCTGTCAAACCCTCTATGGCTAGCACCCGGGTACCTGTACACCTGGGCCTGAGCGTGTGGCCAGTTGTCGTAGACTCCTGGAATCCTCCCAATGAACACGACATGCCAGTCCTTCTCCATCTCTGATCAATGTACCTGCATCGACAATTGATCAATTGAACGATAATATGCAACATAATATACTTAAGAAAACAAAGAGGCATAGTTAGCAAAATACAGGCAACTTATAGTAAACATAAGTGGCGAAGTTCCTCATATATACCCAAACTAATTAACTAGCAAGAGCGATCAATCCTCCATGTCGGCGGTCCAATCTTCATAGTCAGGGATGAAGCACCCGAGCTTCGTGAAAGGCTTAAGGTCCAGACGCTGAGCGAGTAGCAGTGCTCGGATATCATCCCGCGTCATTGTTGGCTCATGGTAGAACATCCCTGTTGGTTCGAGGACCCGCTTCATCATCACTTGGGCAAGTTCACACTGTACGTGATAAAACTCAGCTCGGAGTCGATGATCCGGTGTCTGTCCTATGCTTGTGACCCAGCTAAAAATCTCGGCATCTTTGGTACTAGGTGACATGCGAAGGCGTTGATTATCCCTTCTGTACTCGAGCAGGTGATGCATGAGGTAGAATTCATCAGCCTGACTGGTGTGCGGTTGCTGGATGCAGCAGAAGTCGGTCTTATGGCGGAAAACCAGCCCGTCCTTCTTGTTCCTTTTCACCTTTATATATTCACCAGACATGCTGAAGGTAAATAGGGCACTATTGAGAACTCTCATTACGTGCGTGTAATCCTTTTTCTTGATGTTCTTCGATGAGTCCAAGTATATAGCATGGGAGTATTCCGGATACAGAACGATGAGCACGGCGCTGCCCCCACTGCGCAAATGAAGTACACACCTCTAATTAGCCTCTATGCTTGCAAAGGAATGATTAATGACACTTACGAAAGGATATGCGCGGATGACTTACGTGGGATGATAAGGCAGGAGAATCTCTTCCTTTTCATTATTAGCGATCATGAATCTGCCGAGGTACTTGCTCGCATAGTCACGGTGCTCTTTGCAAACTGCCAAGTAGCTCTCGTGCATATAGAACGGGCCGCAGCGCAGATATATCATATGTTCTCGATCCCGATGAAGTAGTTGAGACACATAGCATACATGCGGATGAACTGGAAATCCAGCTTGGTCATGTGGAACATGTTGTAGATGTAGTCGAATCGCAGGATGAACTGATTCGCGGGCCAGGTGTCATCGTACAACTTGCCACCCGACACTTGAGCCGCGTAAAGCGGGTATCCTAGTTTTTTCGCGACCAGAAGGCTTTGTTCTCTGGCCAGCACATGTTCATGGAGTCTCCTTAGATCATTGTTCAGTATGTTATCTAGCGCTTTGGGGGGGGGGGGGTAGGATCGGTTCGCCGGTGACATGAAAACGATTCTAACCTTCGACAGGTATTTCGTCTACCACCCGGGGCTTCAGAGGCGGATGGCTGCTTGAAGCAGCTCTGGCGCCTTTAGGGCCTTTCTTTTCTGGTCTCCTCCTTGGCTTCTTGGTGGGTGGCAGCGGTAGTGAGCCCAATATACCTTCCCTAACCACCCCCTAAGTTTTGTTGGGCCAAACATTGGACGGGCCTCGGGGGTGCTGGGTAGAGGCGGCATCTGGAGGCGTCTCCTGCGAGGATTGCTTAAAGGGAGACTTTTTGCATTCCGCCTTGGGATGTTCCGGCTCCAGTAAATCAGGCAACATCAAGTCATCATCTCCATGCTCATAGCCCGAGTCTTCGTCGTCCTGAGACATCAACCTTCCATCATCGTAGGCGGTATTGAAATACTTGTCTGGGTCATCCTCCTCCTCCTCCATGTCATCAACATTTGCTTCTTCGACAGCGGGGGCGACATGATCTGGCACTAATGGAGTCTCTCCCTCGCGTCGTCCGCTACGACCCGCCACGACAGGTGCTGGTAATGTGGTAGGTGGGGTGGTGTCCGATGTCAAGCTCATTTGGTTTTCATGACCTCTTCTTCTTCGGTGCTTTACCGACTACGACAACATCGTTCCCGGTCTCGGGGGTGGTGTCAGTGCCGGTGCCAATGTCGGTGCCGGTGTCGATGTCAGGGTTGGTGCCAGTGCTGCCACCATGCAACCCCATCTGGTGTTCGTCCAGGTAATCGAAATAGTGATCTGCTGCCTCGTGGGGGTCTACTACGAGGCGAGCCGAACCCCCGGCTTCGGCGTCGTTAGACATGTTTCCTATTCAGGAATTTTAAAGAAAAGATATAATGAAGAAAAAAAGGGGCCTATATATTTGGTCGGAATGTTGATTCATTCCCCTTCCGGCAAATCCCGGGTACTCCATATGTCCTAGTTTCTAGCACAAGCAGCGCCTGAAATTTTTCGGCATGACCTTTGCTAAAGAGTGGACATATGGAGCACCTGAAATTTGCCGGAACGGAAATGAATCAACATTCCGGAAAAACATAGGCCACTTGGATATTTTTTGACATTCATCCAACATTGCAATACCATCATTGCAAAACCAACATATAACTGTTTTTTAGTTGCTCCAAAACATCTTATATTTGTGAATGGAGAGGGAGTACTAAAGCTTTTTCATCCAATTCATCCATCCATGGAGTGCACTAACTAGTCTAGGTCATAGAGTATAAATCTTTATCATGCAAAAAGCAAAAAATAGACATTTGAAGATTCACGGTGTTGCTTTTGTCATTGCACTATATTCTGAAGATGCAGTTTTTTGTTTGATCGGAGTGGATTCCTCTTGCTGAACCAAGTTCACTATTACTCACAATCATAGTAGTCTAGGTGATGGAACTGGTAAATCTGAACATCAGTATTACCTTGCAAAATAGCTTCACCGGAAGGAGGGGGTGCCGGAGCTAGGGAGGAGGAGCGGAAGGAGGGCCACCGCACCGCCGTGTCGACGAGCTAGGGTTTGCCTGGGGGGCGCGCGTGGGGACGGGAGGCCGAGGCGGAGGCGGTGAATCGGTAGAGGGGGCCGAGGGGGAGCCGGGCCGGTGAGCTACAACGCGGGGAGGCGCCGGAGCTGGCCGGAATCGGCCGGCGACGGCGGCGGTAGAGGGGGGAGAGAGCGAGAGCGAGAGGTGGGAAGGAGAGACAGGGGAGCCCGCGTGGGGGTTAACCCCAAATAGTAGTAGCGGTGGTTTAGGAACCCGCGCTATAGCTACCTTAGCTATAGCGCTAGTTCCTAAACCAGCGCTACTGCTACGGGGGAGCCCACGTGGGGATTAACCCCAAATAGCAGTAGCACTGGTTTAGGAACCAACGCTATAGCTAAGGTAGCTATAGCACTGGTTCCTAATCCAGCACTACTGCTAAATATTCCAATTTTATTTTATTTTTAATTATTTTTCCTTTTCTAGTTTTTAGTTTTATTTCCTTTTATTATTTTCCTTTTCTTTTCTGTTTACTTTACTTTTCTTTTGTATTGCTTTCTCCCTTTTCTTTTTTTGTTTTTCTCCCGACGACGGCGTCACCCTCTCGCACACTGCGCGAATATTATCACCGGAACTATGCATGTGGTGGTAACATATTAGTTGACCGATAATGGTTACTTAAGTGCGTACACAAAGTAGATACATATATATAAATGATGGTTTCTGATCAGCTGCGTCGACGACGTTTCACATTGAGCTTCTTCCCTTTCTTGTTCGTTGCCGAGTAATTGAGCCCCTCCTTGTGACTTTTCCGGAGCCATGGAGTATGATCTTTCTTAGGTAATGTAGTATTTATTCTTCTTTTCACCTATGCTTCATCATCATCGTCATGTTCCCTCATTGGGTTGCCGTATTGGTCGTAGTCTTCCTCATTGGCGACTCTATCCATTCCGATGATGCTCCTTTTGGATCTCCTCACGACAACACGACTGGGATTGGTCGGGTCGGTTATGAAGAAGCATTGTGTCACGTGCTTACCGTGTACCCATGGCTCATTTTTGGCAATGACGTTAACATTCACGGGAGTGCTCTTCGCGTTGGGTATAGACATGGTGGTGAAATACTTGTTTTCTCTTACGACGTCCTTGGCCCATCTGACATGGAACATCGTCGCATCGTGCATTCCAGCATAGTCAAGCTCCCAGATCTCTTTGACCCTTCCGTAGAATCTGTCAGTTCTGCCGTTGGCGTCGGTCACGCATTGAATTGTGACCCCGGAGTTCTGGTAATCACTGTCCATGTCTTTGGCCTCCATGTAGAACGTGTACCCATTGATATTGTAGGACTGATAGGTTGTGAGCTTGGGCGCGGGGCCATGTGCTAAGGCGTGTATTAGCAATCCGTTCGAACTGCCCTCTTTCGAGGGATTTTCAAGAACTTGCTCTTTGAACCAACGCAAGAAAGTGGTGTTGTGCTCTACAGTAACTTTGTTGTCCGTCTTGAGCATCCCCTTATCACAGTACTTCTTTGTGATGCTTTCTTTGTGTCGTGCCACATAATCATCTACCACATCTAGGTGTTGTAGCACTACTAAGTTAGCTATGTCAAAGTCGTTCCGTCGATCCGAGTAGTCCACGTGCAATTCCCTCCGACCGTTGTTATGACCATCTCCTTCGAGCTTCCCATCGTGCTTCTTGACGGGCAAACCAACAACGGGGCCTCTGACGCCTATATGATTCTCGCAAAAGGAGATACACTCATGCGTCAGATACCCCTGGACGATGCTCCCTTCGGGACGGGACATGTTACAAACGAATCCTTTGATGACCCCATTCATCCTCTCGAACGACATCATGCTGTGAAGGAATGTCGGCCTGAGGTCGATGATGTCGTCCACAATGTGGACACACAGATGCACCATGACATCAAAGAGCGCGGGCAGGAAGTACATCTCAAGCTCACATAGTTTGACAACGATCTCTTCCTGTAGCCTTCGGAGCTAGTTCACACTTATGGAATTTCGGGAGATAACGTTGAAGAAGTTGCAGAGACAAGTAAGCGTGTCGCGGACGTGCTTATCCATTATCCCTCTAATGGCAACCGGGATTATCTGCGTCATCATCACATGACAGTCATGAGACTTCATCCCGCTGAACCTTTTCTTATTGGGGTCTAGAAATCTGCTTATCTTCCCACAGTAACCGGAACTGACTTTGATTCCCATAAGGCACTTGATGAATTGATCGATCTCCTTCACAGTTAAGGTGAAGCAAGAAGGGGGGCAATAATTCTCCTCCTTCTTGTTGACTTTTCTGCCCCTTTCTGTTGGGAGACGTAGTAGTAAATCAAAAATTTTCCTACGCGTTCACCAAGATCCATCTATGGAGAAACCAGCAACGAGCAAGGGGAGAGTGGATCTTCATACCTTTGAAGATCGCTAAGCGGAAGCGTTACAAGAACGCGGTTGATGGAGTCGTACTCGCAGCGATTCAGATCGCGGTAGATCCGATCAAGTGCCGAACGGACGGCACCTCCGCGTTCAACACACGTGCAGCCCGGTGACGTCTCCAACACCTTGATCCAGCAAGGAGGAAGGAGAGGTTGGGGAAGGGCTCCAACAGCAGCACGACGGCGTGGTGGTGGTGGAGTAGCAAGGTATCCCGGCAGGGCTTCGCCTAAGCACTGCGGAGGAGGAAGAAGAGAGGTAGGGCTTTGCCGTGAGAGAGAGAGAGATCAAATCCTATCTCAAAACATCCAAAACCTCAAGTATATATAGGAGGAGGGACGTGGAGGGCTGGCTTGGCCTCTACTCCAAAGAGGAGATGGCCGGCCGAATTAAAGGGAGAGTCCACCTCCCACAAGGGAGGTGGATCTCCTCCTTTTAAATCCTTTTTGCCTTATCTCCTTATCTCCAGCCGCATGGGCCTTTAGCAAAAGTCTTGCCCAGCCCAATAAGGGCTGGCACACTTTATCTAACAGCCCATGTGGTCCTTTGGTCGTCACACCCCTCCCGGGGGTCCTCCGGCACCCTCCCGGCACTCCCGGTACACTACCGATGAGCCCGAAAACTTTTCGGTGACCAGGACTTCCTATATATCAATCTTTACCTCCGGACCATTCCGGAGCTCCTCGTGACGTCCGGGATCTCATCCGGGACTCCGAACAACCTTCGGTAATCACGTATACCATTTCCCTATAACCCTAGCGTCATCGAACCTTAAGTGTGTAGACCCTACGGGTTCGGGAGACACGTAGACATGACCGAGACACTTCTCCGGCCAATAACCAACAGCGGGATCTGGATACCCATGTTGGCTCCCACGTACTCCACGATGATCTCATCGGATGAACCACGATGTCGGGGATTCAATCAATCCCGTATTCAATTCCCTTTGTCTATCGGTATGATACTTGCCCGAGATTCGATCGTCGGTATCCCCATACCTTGTTCAATCTCGTTACTGGCAAGTCTCTTTACTCGTTCCGTAATACATCATCCTGTGGCTAACTCCTTAGTCACATTGAGCTCATTATGATGATGTCTTACCGAGTGGGCCCAGAGATACCTCTCCGTCACACGGAGTGACAAATCCCAGTCTCGATTCGTGTCAACCCAACAGACACTTTCGGAGATACCCGTAGCGTACCTTTATAGCCACCCAGTTACGTTGTGACGTTTGGCACACCCAAAGTATTCCTACGGTATCCGGGAGTTACACAATCTCATGGTCTAAGGAAATGACACTTGACATTGAAAAGCTTTAGCAAATGAACTACACGATCTAGTGCTATGCTTAGGATTGGGTCTTGTCCATCACATCATTCTCCTAATGATGTGATCCCGTTATCAACGACATCCAATGTCCATGGTCATGAAACCGTGACCATCTATTGATCAACGAGCTAGCCAACTAGAGGCTTACTAGGGACATGTTGTGGTCTATGTATTCACACATGTATTACGGTTTCCGGTTAACACAATTATAGCATGAACAATAGACAATTATCATGAACAAGGAAATACAATAATAACCATTTTATTATTGCCTCTAGGGCATATTTCCAACAGTCTCCCACTTGCACTAGAGTCAATAATCTAGTTCACATCACCATGTGATTAACACTTACATCACCATGTGATCATATCATCATGTGATTAACACCCAATAAGTTCTGGGGTTTGTTCATGTTCTGCTCGTGAAAGAGGTTTTTAGTCAGCGGTTCTGCGACATTCAGATCCGTGTGTACCTTGCAAACTTTCCATGTCATATTTGTAGATACTACTCCCATGCTCCACTTGGAGCTATTCCAAAATGGCTGCTCCACTATACGTAGCTGGATTTCTACTAAGAGTCATCCAGATTGGTTTTAAAGCTTGCATCATCGTAACACTTTACGATGAACTCTTTATCACCTCCATAATTGAGAAATATTTCCTTAGTTCTCAAGTTACTAAGGCTAACTTTGACCGCTGTCCAGTGATCCACTCTTGGATTACTCTTGTACCCCTTGACAGACTCATGGCAAGGCACACACAGGTGCGGTACACAGCATGGCATACTATATAGAGCCTATGGCTAAAGCATAGGAGATGACACTCATCTTTTGTTTATCTTCTGCCGTGGTCGGGTATTGAGTCTTACTCAATTTCACACCTTACAATACAGTCAAGAACTCCTTCTTTGACCCATCTATTTTGAACTCCTTCAAAAACTTGTCAAGGTATGTCTTCGTCGAAAAAACTTATCAAGCGAATTGATCTATCCCTATAGATCTTGATGCTCAATAAAATAGTAGCTTTATCTGGGTCTTCCTTTAAAAAAAAACTTTTCAAACAACCCTTCATGCTCTTCCAGAAATTCTACATCATTTCCGATCAATAATATGTCAACTACATATTCTTATAAGAAATTCCATAGTGCTCCCACTCACTTTCTTGGAAATACAAGTTTCTCATAAACTTTGTATAAACTTAAACACTTTGATCACCTCATCAAAGCATATATTCCAACTCCGAGATTCTTGCTCCAGTCCATAGAAGGATCGCTGGAGTTTGCATATTATTAGCATCCTTAGGACTGACAAAATCTTCTGGTTGTATCACATACAACTCTTCCTCACAAAAACCATTACGGAAACCTTGTTTTGTCATCCATCTGCCAGATTTCATAATCGAAAAATGCAGCAACTGCTAACAAAATTTTAATAGACTTTTAGCATCGCTACAGATGAGAACATCTCATCGCAGTCAACTCCTTGAACTTGGCGGAAACTTCTTTGCGACAAGTCGAGCTTTATAAACGGTGACATTTCACCATTAGCGTCTATGATTATCTCAAAGGCCCATTTGTACTCAATGACCCGCCATTCAACAGGCAAGTCTACCAAAGTCCATACTTGGTTTTCATACATGGATCCTTTCTCGGATTTCATGGCTCCTAGCCATTTGTTGGAATCCGGGCCCACCATCGCTTCTCCATAGTTCGTAGGTTCATCGTTGTCCAACAACATGATTTCCAAGACAGGGTTGTCGTACCACTCAGGAGCAGTACGCGTCCTTGTCGACCTACGAGGTTCGATAGTGACTTGATCCGAAGCTTCATGATTATCATCATTAACTTTCTTTTCAACTGAGTAGGCTCTACAGAAACATCTTTCTATGTTGCGCTATTCTCTGGTTGAAACAAAGGTTCAACAACCTTATCAAGTTCTATCTTCCTCCCACTCAATTCTTTCGAGAGAAACTCTTTCTCAAAAAAGGACCCGTTCTTAGCAACAAACACCTTTTGCGCTTGGATCTGAGATAGAAGGTATACCCAATGTCTCATTAGGGTATTCTATGAAGATGCATTTGTCTGCTTTGAGTTCGAGCTCGCTAGGTGAAAAACCCATTTTCACATAAGTGTCGCAGCCCCAAACATTAAGAAATGACAGCTTAGGCTTCTGTCAAACCATAATTCTCACGGTGTCATCTCAACAGACTTAGATGGTGCCCTGTTAAAGTGAATGGATTTGTCTTTAATGCATAACCCCATAACGATAGTGGTAAAACGATAAGAGACATCATAGTACTCACTATATCCAATAGAGCACGACTACGACGTTCGAACACACCATCACACTATGGTGTCCAGGAGGCGTGAGCTGTGAAACAATTTCCACATTGTCTAAAATTGCATACCAAACTCGTAACTTAGATATTCACCTCCATGATCATATCATAGACATTTATCTTCTTGTCACGATGATCTTTAACTTCACTCTGAAACTCCTTGAACCTTTCAAACATTTCAGATTCGTGTTTCATTAAGTAAATATCCCCATATTTACTCAAATCATCAGTGAAGGTAAAGAAAAACAACGATATCCACTGTGTGTTTCAACACTCATTGGACCACATACATCAACATGTATTAATTCCAATAAGCCACTTGCCCGCTCCATCATATTGGATGACGGGGTCTCAGTCATCTTGCCCAAGAGGCATGGCTCGCATGTCTCAACCGATTCGAAATCGAGTGAGTCAAAAAACATCCATCATCATGGAGTTTCTTCATGCGATTTATACCAATATGACATTACGTGGCAGTGCCACAAGCATGTGGTACTATCATTATTAACTTTGTATCTTTTGGTACCAATGTTATGAATATGTGTACTACTACGATCATGATTCGATAAACCATTTCGAGTGGGTGCATGACCATTGAAGGCATTATCCATGTAAACAGAATAACCATTATTCTCTAACTTATATGAATAACCGTATCGCACTAATCATGATCTAATCACGTTTATGCTCAACGCAAACACCAAATAACATTTATTTAGGTTTATCACAAATCCTGAAGGTAGAGAGAGCGTGCGATGGTGATCACATCAATCTTGGAAATACTTCCAACACACATCGTCACCTTTCACCTAGCTAGTCTCCATTTACTCCGTAGCTTTTATTTCGAGTTGCTAACACTTAGCAACCGAACCGGTATCTAATACCCAGGTGCTACTAGGAGTACCAGCAAGGTACACATCACTAACACGTATATCAAATATACTTCCATTGACATTACCAGCCTTCTTATCTACCAATCATCTAGGGTTTTTCCGCTTCAGCGAACATTCTCCTCATAACAGAAGCACTTAGTCTCGGGTTCGGGCTCAACCTTGGGTTTCTTCACTAGAGCAACAACTGGCTTGCCATTCCTGAAGTTTTTCCCTTCTTGCCCTTGCCCCTTTTGAAACTAGTGGTTTTCACTTAACCATCAACACTTGATGCTCCTTATTGATTTCTACCTTCGTGGTGTCAAACATCACGAACAACTCAGGGATCATCTTATCCATCCCTGGCATGTTATAGTTCATCACGAAGCTCTAGTAGCTTGGTGGCAGTGACTTGGAGAACTGCATTAATCACTATCTCATCTGGAAGATTAACTCCCACTTGATTCAAGTGATTGTAGCACCCAGACAATCTGAGAACACGCTCACCGATTAAGCTATTCTCCTTTATCTTGCAGGCAAAGAATCTTGTTGGAGGTCTCATACCTCTCAACATAGGCACGAGCTTGAGATCACAATCTCAGCTCCTAGAACATCTCATATGTTCTGTGACGTTCAAAACATTTTGAAGCCTCAATTCTAAGCCGTAATGCATGACGCACTGAACTATCACGTAGTCATCAAAAAGTGCCTGTCATATGTTCACAACATCTACAGACAACGCTTGAGGGAGTGATGCAGTTAGCGGTACATCAAAAACATAAGCTTTCTGTGCAGCAATGAGGACAATCCTCAGATCACGGACCCAGTCCGCATTATTGCTACCATCAACTTTCAACTTACTTTTCTCTAGGATTGTATCAATAAAACTGGGGAGCTACAGCGCGAGCTATCTACGACATAATTTGCAAGGACATTTTTAGACTAAGTTCATGATAATTAAGTTCATTTAATCAAATTATTAATGAACTCCCACTTAGATAGACATCTCTCTAGTCTTCGAAGTGATACATGATCCATGTCAACTAGCCCGTGTCCGATCATCACGTGAGACGGACTAGTCATCCATGGTGAACATCTCTATGTTGATCGTATCTTCTATACGACTCATGTTCGACCTTTCGGTCTTCCGTGTTCCGAGGCCATGTCTGTACATGCTAGGCTCGTCAAGTCAACCTAAGTGTTTCGCATGTGTAAATCTGGCTTACACCCGTTGTATGCGAACGTTAGAACCTATCACACCCGATCATCACGTGGTGCTTCGGAACGACGATCCTTAGCAACGGTGCACAGTTAGGGTGAACACCTTTCTTGAAATTTTATTGAGAGATCATCTTATTTACTACCGTCGTTCTATGCAAATAAGATGTAAACATGATAAACATCACATGCAATCAATATAGTGACATGATATGGCCAATATCATCTTGCTCCTTTGATCTCCATCTTCGGGGCACCATGATCATCACTGTCACCGGCACGACACCATGATCTCCATCATCATGATCTCCATCATTGTGTCTTCATGAAGTTGTCTCGCCAAATATTACTTCTACTACTACAGCTAACGTTTAGCAATAAAGTAAAGTAATTACATGGCGTTTATGATTGACACGCAGGTCATACAATGATATAAGACAACTCCTATGGCTCCTGCCGGTTGTCATAGTCATCGACATGCAAGTCGTGAACCCTATTACAAGAACATGATCAATCTCATACATCACAATGCATCACATCACATCCTTTTGGCCATATCACATCACACGGCATATGCTGCAAAAACAAGTTAGACGTCCTCTAATTTGTAGTTGCAAGTTTTTACGTGGTTGCTATAGGTTTCTAGCAAGAACGTTTCTTACCTACGTCAAAACCACAACGTGATATGCCAATTGCTATTTACCCTTCATAAGGACCCTTTTCATCGAATCCAATCCGACTAAGGTGGGAGAGACAGACACCCGCTAGCCACCTTATGCAACTAGTGCATGTCAGGCGGTGGAACCGGTCTCACGTAAGCGTACGTGTAAGGTTGGTCCGGGCCGCTTCATCCCACAATACCGTCGAATCAAGATAAGACTAGTAACGGCAAGCATATTAACAAAATCGATGCCCACAACTGCTTTGTGTTCTACTCGTGCATGGATTCTGCGCATAGACCTAGCTCATGATGCCACTGTTGGGAGACGTAGTAGTAAATCAAAAATTTTCCTACGCGTTCACCAAGATCCATCTATGGAGAAACCAGCAACGAGCAAGGGGAGAGTGGATCTTCATACCTTTGAAGATCGCTAAGCGGAAGCGTTACAAGAACGCGGTTGATGGAGTCGTACTCACAGCGATTCAGATCGCGGTAGATCCGATCAAGTGCCGAACGGACGGCACCTCCGCGTTCAACACACGTGCAGCCCGGTGACGTCTCCAACACCTTGATCCAGCAAGGAGGAAGGAGAGGTTGGGGAAGGGCTCCAACAGCAGCACGACGGCGTGGTGGTGGTGGAGTAGCAAGGTATCCCGGCAGGGCTTCGCCTAAGCACTGCGGAGGAGGAAGAAGAGAGGTAGGGCTTTGCCGTGAGAGAGAGAGATCAAATCCTATCTCAAAACATCCAAAACCTCAAGTATATATAGGAGGAGGGACGTGGAGGGCTGGCTTGGCCTCTACTCCAAAGAGGAGATGGCCGGCCGAATTAAAGGGAGAGTCCACCTCCCACAAGGGAGGTGGATCTCCTCCTTTTAAATCCTTTTTGCCTTATCTCCTTATCTCCAGCCGCATGGGCCTTTAGCAAAAGTCTTGCCCAGCCCAATAAGGGATGGCACACTTTATCTAACAGCCCATGTGGTCCTTTGGTCGTCACACCCCTCCCGGGGGTCCTCCGGCACCCTCCCGGCACTCCCGGTACACTACCGATGAGCCCGAAAACTTTCCGGTGACCAAAACTGGACTTCCTATATATCAATCTTTACCTCCGGACCATTCCGGAGCTCCTCGTGACGTCCGGGATCTCATCCGGGACTCCGAAAAACCTTCGGTAATCACGTATACCATTTCCCTATAACCCTAGCGTCATCGAACCTTAAGTGTGTAGACCCTACGGGTTCGGGAGACACGTAGACATGACCGAGACACTTCTCCGGCCAATAACCAACAGCGGGATCTGGATACCCATGTTGGCTCCCATGTACTCCACGATGATCTCATCGGATGAACCACGATGTCGGGGATTCAATCAATCCCGTATTCAATTCCCTTTGTCTATCGGTATGATACTTGCCCGAGATTCGATCGTCGGTATCCCCATACCTTGTTCAATCTCGTTACTGGCAAGTCTCTTTACTCGTTCCGTAATACATCATCCTGTGGCTAACTCCTTAGTCACATTGAGCTCATTATGATGATGTCTTACCGAGTGGGCCCAGAGATACCTCTCCGTCACACGGAGTGACAAATCCCAGTCCCGATTCGTGTCAACCCAACAGACACTTTCGGAGATACCCGTAGCGTACCTTTATAGCCACCCAGTTACGTTGTGACGTTTGGCACACCCAAAGTATTCCTACGGTATCCGGGAGTTACACAATCTCATGGTCTAAGGAAATGACACTTGACATTGAAAAGCTTTAGCAAATGAACTACACGATCTAGTGCTATGCTTAGGATTGGGTCTTGTCCATCACATCATTCTCCTAATGATGTGATCCCATTATCAACGACATCCAATGTCCATGGTCAGGAAACCGTGACCATCTATTGATCAACGAGCTAGCCAACTAGAGGCTTACTAGGGACATGTTGTGGTCTATGTATTCACACATGTATTACGGTTTCCGGTTAACACAATTATAGCATGAACAATAGACAATTATCATGAACAAGGAAATACAATAATAACCATTTTATTATTGCCTCTAGGGCATATTTCCAACACTTTCCCCCTCCTCCGTCTCTGTCTTCGTCTCCTCCGTTGACTTTTTATGCTGGAGATCTTTCCTGATCTTCAAATCTTCCAAGTCTTTCCTTGCCTTCTCCCCATCCTTGGTCTTCTCCAGCATGTTCATCAGTGTGCCAAGCAAGCCCTCGAGGACATTTTCATGATATGCATTTGATCAAGGAAATGAGGCGTGTCGTGATTGGGCCAGTACTCCAAGTCCCAGAAAACAAACCACGTTTCCATACCTTCAGCAGTGGCTCCGACGCCTTTTTGATCTTTCTCGGTGCGGGGCATTGTGCCCAGTTTCTCAACAGCTTGTCAATTTTTACGCCGCTCCTCTTAAGTGGAGGTACTCGAAGCTCATCCAACCCACTGAATAGATCTCCATGCTTTCTCCACGGGTCATCCTTTTTGAGCCATCTACGATGGCCCATGTACACGATTTTCCCGGACCCGTCATCTTTCGTTGACGTAAGCTGCTGAGACGTTGTATCATCCATGCACCTCATGCACCCGCAGTATCACCATCGTCATCAACGCAGCTCTCATATGGAAATACTCTCCTTTGCTAGCGTCCCATGTCCATGCCGGTGTTTTCCATAACGTGTGTAGCTCCTCTTGCAGAAGCCCCATATACAGGTTAATACTATTTCCCGGTTGATTTGGCCCTTGAATCAGCATGCTCATGTGTACGCACTTTGTCTTCATGCACTTCCATGGAGGGAGGTTGTACATCCATACAAACACGGGCCATGTGCTGTGGTTGGTGTTCTAGTTTCCAAACAGATTCATGCCATCGGTACTCGCACCAAGAACGATGTTCCTTGGATCTTGTGCAGCAAATCCATATACGGCGTTGAATGCTGTCCACTGGCTACTATCTACGAGGTGTCTCAGCTTCGGATCATCTCCATCGTCGGGCTTCTTCCTCTCCGCGTGCCAGCGCATTGAGCTTTGCTTCCTTGGGATCTACGAAATACCCCACTAGACGGGGAGTGATTGGAAAGTACCATACAACTTTTTGAGGAGCTTTGTTTCCCGCCTTCTTGTATCGAGAAGCGTTGCACACTAGACAGCTGGTTTTTTCTGTGTGCTCCCCCCGATAAATGATGCAATCGTTGATGCATGCTTGGTACCTAATGTGCGGCAAATAAAAAGGGCAAACGATTTTCTTGGCCTCCTCGACACTAGTAGGACACAGGTTCCCCGTAGGAAGAACTTTATTATGTAGATACTTCAAATGCTCATCGAGGCTTCTGTCTATCAATTTTTTTTGGCCTTCGTCTTCACAAGTTCGAGCATGAAACACAAGCGGGTCACCTTGGGATCACAACCGTCATACAATGGAGTCTTCGAGTCTACTTCAAGTTGCGCCAGCTTGGCCTCCTCTCTAGAAGCAGCTCTCTCGTTAGTCGTACTCTTGCGAAGGAGGTCTCGAACATGAGGGTCCTGCACGACTACACTTAGTAGCGTCGAAGACTGTGGCGTGACCTCTTCTCCGCCATGTCCGAACTCTTCTTCGCCATGTTTGGAATCTTCTCCGATGCTGTCATTTCCAGACTCTTCCCCGGCGCCATCGTCGTGTCGATTGGTCATCTCTTCGTCGAGCCCCATGTCGTTATTCCCTACCATGTGGACGTCCTCATCATCATCAGCTTCTTCACTTATCCACTGAGTATATCCATCCATGAAACCATTCTTCAGCAGGTGCGCCTTCAAAGTGCCACGATCAAAAGGGTCCAAAAGGACTCCTTCCTTGCATCTTGCACACGGACATCTAGTCCTAGTCCGATTATTTTCGTACATGTCCATCACCGCGGATTGCATGTACCGCTCCACATTCCATCCACTCACCTTCATGACTGACTGCACAGTATAACAAGCAAAAGGGTTATAAAATAAATAATGCATGCATGCTTCAAAGTCATATAAATTTTTGGCATGACCTTGCCTAAAAATAGGACATATTGAGTTTGCTCGAAATTCACCGAAACGGAAATAAATCGACATCTCGGCGAAACATAAGCAACTCGAGGGCATGTCACTCACACAAATCTCTCCATATATCCCAAACACACATATTCGCATTCACACACATATTCCCATTCTTGAAATGAAAAACTTTTTACTCACCTATATATCTCCCGAGAGCGAGACCGATCGAGAGAGCACGCCGTTAATTAGATGATGAGAGAGACCGATCGAGACGTGTGGATGGCTAAATAGCTAGATAGTTCTTGGGGAGGAGAGGTGAATCTAGCTAGTTAACTAATGGAGAGGGAGTTATGTTGGAGGGGGACATTAATGGGGGGAGTGGAAGAGAGGTAGGAGAAAGAGAGATAATGTGAGAGAGGCCATTTATGGAGCAGAGTTATGATGGAGGGAGACATTAATGAGGAGAGAATTAGAGAGGTAGGAGGAAGAGAGAATAAGAGAAACAATGGTGGAGAGTGGAGAGGGGAAAGGAGGGGAGAGAGGGCAAAGTGGGGGAGAGAGGGAGGGGGTGAAAAGGTGGCAGCAGCCGCAACTAGCAGTAGCGCTGCTTACAAAAAAGCGCTGCTACTATGTGTGGCACATTAGCAGTAGCGCTTGCATGTCAGAAAGCGCTACTGGCAGTGGCCTTAGCAGTAGTGCTTCCTACCACCCAGCGTTGTTACTATAAATAGTGTCGGCGGGGTCGGCGGGGCCACCTTATTAGTAGCACTTACTTTGCGCCCAGTGCTACTGCTAAGCACTTTGTTGTAGCGCTGCAGGAATACAACACTACTGGTAATTAGCAGCAGCGGTTTTATTTTTCCAGCGCTACTAGTAGGCTCCTGTCTATAAGGTTTTCCCTAGTAGTGTCCTCCCTGTTTTTCCCCTTCTTCCTCTCCTTTGTTCTTCCCCTTGCTCGAGCTCACCTCCATTTTTGCCAAAATTTGTCAAGATTTGGAGGCACCCCATCCATCCAAGTGTTCTCAAAGGTAAGAAACTTTGTCGTTTCATCTCTCATTGCTAGATTAGCTCTTGCAATGCTCTATAAGTATAGTGATTTGTGGTTTTTAGTTTGGGAGTATTTATATGTGGTAGTTTATTTGATTTATATGCAATTGGAGCTCAAATTAACTTCTTACTTTGCATGCGTAGGTGTGGTTTACTTAGTGCCTTCCCGTCCCCATCCTAACCACCATCGATCGCTCGCACCGTCCCGTCGACGGCACCACCTTGGTGAGCTTCCTGTTCTTATCCTTTTTATAAAAGAATATGTTTGTAAGATTTAGATAGTTACTTGTATAGTTTTCTTACCTATATGGTTGTTTGTTATACATAGTGGCATGGTTTTGATATCCGGCCCCGTCGGCCCTCGTCTGGTTTATGATTCAGATGTGGTATATACTCTCTTTTATAACTATTTGTTGCATTTCATGTTTATGACAATTATGCCCATCAAGTTGACATACATATTTTTATCTAGGAGGTATGTGAACCGGAAATTCCAACCGACATAGATATTCTTGTCAAGAAGTTAAATTTAGTTAAAAAAAATAAAATGAGTATTTGAAAGAAAAATTGAAAAGAGTTGAAGAAGAGAAGATGTAACTGGAGTTGTATGTTCCCGATGTCGTCGATGATCACAAGATCAAGATGGATGCAATGCGCTTGAAGATTAGAAAATTTAAAAAAATATGCCATTGGTAGTGAGGCTTGGTATCACTATGCTGTTGGATCAATTGTTACCTTAGTTGCGACGTTGATCGCATTTGTTGTTGCATTTAAATGCTTTAGCTAGAGAGTTTGTATGTTGTTTTATGAGAACAAGTGTGTATGAACTTGTGTTAATTTGGTATTTTCGGTGTTGTGTAATGAAGATGAGCCGACAATGGATGTACGATGACCGATGCTCTCCCCAGTTCATTAATGGCGTGCATACTTTTCTGGTTGTGGCTGAGGTGAACAGGCAGGCGGATGGTTTTATGTATTGTCCATGTGCTGGCTGTAAGAATGATCGAAATTACTCTAACTCAAGAACCATTCACGTCCACCTGTTTGAGTCCGGTTTCATGTCCGGTTATAACTGTTGGACCAAGCACGGAGAAAGAGGGGTCCTAATGGAAGAGAATGAAGAAGAAGAGGATGATGACATCTATCCTAGCCATGGGTTACATGAATACGATGGTACAGCAATGGGGGAAGAAGCTGAGCCGGCAATGCGAGAAGGAGCCGAAGAAGAGGCATCAGGTGAGCCCGCTGATGATCTTGGTCGGGCCATTGCCGATGTAAAGAGAAACTGCGCAAGTGCAAAGGAGAAGCTGAAGTTGCAGTGCATGTTAGAGGATCACAAAAAAGGGTTGTACCCAAATTGCGAAGAGGACAAGAAAAAGTTGGGTACCACACTGGAATTGCTGCAATGGAAGGCAGAGAATGGTGTATCTCACAAGGCATTTGAAAAGTTGCTGATAATGTTAAAGAAGAAGTTACCAAAGGACAACGAATTGCTCGACAGTACGTATGAAGCAAACAAGGATGTCTGCCCTCTAGGATTAGAGGTGGAGAAGATACATGCATGCCCTAATGACTGCATCCTCTACCACGGTGAGTACGAGGATTTGAATGCATGCCTAGTATGCTGTGCATTGCGCTATAAGATCGACCACGATGACCCTGGTGATGTTAAGGGCGAGTGCCCCAGGAAGAAGATTCCTGCCAAGGTTATGTGGTATGCCCCTATAATACCATGGTTGAATCGTTTGTTCCAAATCAAAAGCATGCCAAGTTGATGTGA
The DNA here is from genome assembly GCA_022496015.1 of Hordeum marinum. Lineage (NCBI taxonomy): Eukaryota > Viridiplantae > Streptophyta > Magnoliopsida > Poales > Poaceae > Hordeum > Hordeum marinum. The sequence goes on along the minus strand of CM039677.1, from coordinate 26,319,222 downwards.
TGGCACAATGAGGACCAGAATAAATACGGGAAGTTGAGAGTACCCGCTGATGGATCGCAGTGGAGAAAAATCGAGAGAAAGGGGAAGGACTTTGCAAAGGATGCAAGGAACGTATGGTTTGGTTTAAGTGCAGTTGGCATTAATCCTTTTGAGGAGCAGAACAACAATCATAGCACATGGCCTGTGACTCTATGTATCTATAACCTTCCTCCTTGGTTATGCATGAAGCGGCAGTTCATTATGATGCCAGCGCTCATCAAAGGCCCCAAGTAACCCGGCAACTACATTGATGTGTATCCAAGGCCATTAGTTGAAGAACTTTTACAGGTGTGGAATGGAAAAGGTGTACGTGGGTGGGATGCGAAAGAACAAGAGGAATTTTACCTACATGCATTGTTGTTTGTAACCATCAATGTTGGCCTGCTGTCAGTAACCTTTCAGGATAGACAAACAAGGGGTACCACGCATGCACGCACTGTTTAGATGGTACCGACAATATATATTTTGATAAATGTAAGAAGAATGTGTACCTGGGGCATCGTCGATTTCTTCAGAGCAGGCATCTCATAAGAAAGAAAGGCAAGCATTTTAAAGGTGAGGCAGATCACTGGAGGAAGCTTCACCATCGTACTGGTGATGATATACTTGATATGATCAAGGATTTAAAAGTAATCTTTGGAAAGGGTCCTGGCGGACAATCTTTTCCGAATGATGCTGACAAACGCGCACCCATGTGGAAGAAGAAATTTATGTGTTGGGACCTACCCTATTGGAAAGACCTAGAGGTCTCCTCTGCAATCGACGTGATGCACGTGGCGAAGAATCTTTGCGTGAATCTGCTAGGATTCTTGGGCGTATATGGGAAGACAAAATAAACACCGGAGGCACGGGAGGACCAGCAACGTATGAATGGATAAGGCGGCATGGATTCAAAACAGTTTCAGGGTCATGCCAGCTATGCTCTTACCAAAAAAGAGAAGGAAATCTTCTTCGAATGCCTGCTCAGTATGAAGGTCCCGTCTGGATTCTCATCCAATACAAAGGGAATAATAAATATGGCAGAGAACAAGTTACAGAACTTAAAGTCTCATGACTGCCACGTGATTATGACGCAATTGCTTCCGGTTGCATTGAGGGGGCTTGTACCGAAAAACGTTCGATTAGCCATTGTGAAGCTATGTGCATTCCTGAATGCAATCTCTCAGAAGGTAATTGATCCAGAAATCCTGCCAAGGTTAGAGAATGATTTGGTGCAATGTCTTGTTAGTTTTGAGTTGGTGTTTCCACCATCCTTGTTAAATATCATGACGCATGTCCTGGTTCACCTAGTCAAGGAGATTGCCATTCTGGGTCCTGTATTTCTACACAATATGTTCCCCTTTGAGAAGTTCATGGGAGTCTTAAAGAAATATGTTCATAATCCTGCTAGGCCAGAAGGAAGCATCTCCAGGGGCCATGAAACAGAGGAGGTCACTGAGTTTTGTGTTAACTTTATTCCTAACACTAAGCAGATTGGTGTTCCTGAATCGTAGCATCAGGGCAGAATGGGTGGAAAAGGCACGCTAGGAAGGAATTCACTAATATGCCAGGACGGGCATTCTTTGGCAGAAGCACACTACACAGTTCTACAAACTTCTGCCTTGGTGGCTCTGTATATCGAGCAACACAAGAATATTCTATACTCCAAACACCCGGAGCAGTCTGACGACTGTATTACACATGAAAAAACAGTGACTTTCGCCGGTTGGTTGCAGAAACGTCTCATGCATGACGACACTGTTGCAGATGACCTGTACTTGCTGTCCAAGTTACCATCTTCGACTATGTTGACTTTCAAAGGGTACGAGATAAATGGGAATTCATTTTACATGATTGCCCTAGATAAAAAGAGCGCCGACCAAAACAGTGGTGTCCGCTGTGATGCAGCAAACAACAATGGGCCAAAGGACACATATTATGGTTACATAGAGGAGATATGGGAACTTGGCTATGGACTTGGTTTGAAGGTCCCTTTTTTTCAGTTCAAATGGGTCAATCTGATAGGAGGCAGGGTCAAGGAAGACCCACAGTACGGAATGACATTAGTGGATCTCAACAATCTTGGGTACGCAGATGAACCATTCGTCCTAGCCAATGATGTGGCGCAGGTTTTCTATGTGAAGGACATGTCTACCAAGCCGAGAAAAAGGAAAGATAACGAAGCGAATACATCATACAATGAGCCAAAGCGCCACATAGTTCTTTCAGGGAAAAGAAACATCATGGGAGTGGAGGACAAGATATACATGCTAGAAGATTATGAAAAGTTTCATGAAATTGCTCCCTCCATAGTGAATGTTGACCCGAGCATCAAGTTAAACGATGAAGATTGTCCATGCTTAGGACACAAAGGGACACTCGCGAAGAAAAAGTTTTATACCCAAAGATCCCACTTTGGGATGTGACTGTCTTCTCTAGTTAGTTTCCGAACTTATATATCTGGAAAGTCCCACTTCGGACAAATCGGAGGGAATCTTTGTAATAGTAGTGTACTTATGTGTTTTGGCATTTGAAATGCGAAGAAATATTCTGTCAAAGTATCAGTGTTTCAGACGAAAACTCGTCTGTTACAAAGGCATTTCATTTTTTGACTTCATTTGCTATTTTCATGCATTTACTTATTTTTTGAGCTAATGACCCTGATATTTTAAAGCACTACAAATGAACTCTGAAAAGGTTGAAAGTTGGCATCGTATCATCATTTCACCCACATAGCATGTGCTAAAAAGTCGAGAGGGTTACGACAAAAACTGGATGCACTTCATGTACAAAATGGACAATCTCTTTCGAAGTATCAGGGTTTCAGATGAAAACTTGTCAGTTACGAAGGCATTTCATTTTTTACAACTTATTTCAATTCCAGACATTTTGTGCATTCAGTGTGCAGCATTCGAAGCCACGTCGTCAATTTTCAACCCATTCTGACTTCATTTGCTCTTTTTCATGCATTTACTGATTTTTTTGAGCTAAATGACCCTGTATTGAAAAGCACTACAATTGAACTCTGAAAAGGTTGAAAGTTTGCGTGGTATCATCATTTCACCCACATAGAATGTGCTAAAAAGTAGAGAGGGTTACAACAAAGACTGGATGCACTTCGTGCACAAAATGGTCAATCTCTTTCGAAGTATCAAGGTTTCAGATGAAAACTCGTGTGTTACAAAGGCATTTCACTTTTTAAAATTATTTCAACTGCAGACTTTTTGTGCATTCAGTATGCACCATTCGAAGCCACGGCATCAACTTTCATCCCTTTCTGACTTCATTTGCTATTTTTCATGCATTTACTAATTTTTTTGAGCTAAATGACCATGATATTGAAATGCACTACAAGTCAACTCTATAAAGGTTGAAAGTTGGCATGGTATCATAATTTCACCGACATAGCATGTACTAAAAAGTTAGGAGGGTTACGTCAAAAACTGGACGAACTTCATGTACAAAATGGACAATCTCTTTCAAAGTATCAGAGTTACAAACGAAAATTCGTCTGTTACAAAGGCATTTCATTTTTAACTTATTTCAAGTCCAGACTTTTTGTGCATTCAGTATGCACCATTCTAAGCCACATCATCAATTTTCAACCCTTTCTGAGTTCATTTGCTATTTTTCATGCATTTACTCTTTTTTTGAGCTAAACGACCCAGATATTGAAAAGCACTACAAATGAACTCTGAATAGGTTGAAAGTTGGCATGATATCATCATTTCACACACATAGCATGTGCTAAAAGATTAGAGGGTTACGGCAAAAACTGATGCACTTCATGTACAAAATGGACAATCTCTTTTGAAGTATCAGAGTTTTAGACGAAAACTCACCTGTTACAAAGGCATTTTGTTTTTTAAACTTATTGCAACTCCAAACTTTTTGTGCGTTCAGTATGCGCCATTCGAAGCCACGTCATCAATTTTCAACCCTTTCTAATTTCATTTGCTATTTTTCATGCATTTACTAATTGTTTTGAGCTAAATGATCCTGATATTGAAAAGCACCACAAATGAACTCTGAAAATGTTGAAAGTTGGCATGGTATCATCATCTCACCCACATAGCATGTGCTGAATAGTTGAGATTGTTACGGCAAAAACTGGATGCACTTCGTGTGCAAAATGGACAATCTCTTTCGAAGTATGAGGGTTTCAAACGAAAACTTGTGTGTTCCAAACGCATTTCAGTTTTAAAACTTATTTCAACTCAAGACTTTTTGTGCGTTCAGTATGCACCATTCGAAGCCACGTCATCAATTTTCAACCCTTTCGGACTTCATTTGCTATTTTTCATGCATTTACTGATTTTTTTAGCTAAATGACCCTCATGTTGAAAAGCACTACAAGTCAACTCTGAAAAGGTTGAAAGTTGGTATGGTATTATCATTTCACCCACATAGCATGTGCTAAAAAGTTGAGAGGGTTACGACAAAAACTAGATGAACTTCATGTACAAAATGGACAATCTCTTTTGAAATATCACGGTAACATACGAAAACTTGTGTGTTACAAAGGCATTTCATTTTTTAAACTTATTTCAACTCCAGACTTTTTTTGCATTCAGTATGCACCATTCGAATCCACGTCATGAATTTTCAGCCCTTTATGACATCATTTTTTATTTTTCATGCATTTATTGATTTTTTAGCTAAATGACCCTCATATGGAAAAGCACTACAAGTCAACTCTGAAAAGGTTGAAAGTTGGCATGGTATCATCATTTCACCCGCATAGCATGTGCTAAAAAGTTGAGAGGGTTATGGCAAAACCTGGATGCACTTCCTGTACAAAATGGACAATCTCTTTTGAAGTATCATTGTTACATACGAAAACTCGTCTATTACAAAGACATTTCATTTTTTAAACTTATTTTAACTCCAGACTTTTTTTGCGTTCATTATGCACCATTCGAATCCACATCATCAATTTTCAACCCTTTTGTCTTCATTTGCTATTTTTCATGCATTTACTTATTTTTTAAGCTAAATGACCCTGATATTGAAAAGCACTACAAATGAACTCTGAAAAGGTTTTAAGTTCGCATGATATCATCATTTCACCCACATAGCATGTGCTAAAAGTTGAGAGAGTTACGGCAAAAACTGGATGCACTTCATGTAGAAAAATGGACAATCTCTTTCGAAGTATGAGGGTTTCAGACGGAAACTCGTCTGTTACAAAGGCATTTCATTTTTTAACTTATTTCAACTCCAGACTTTTGTGCGTTCAGTATGCACCATTCGAATCCACGTCATCAATTTTCAACCATTTCTAACGTCATTGGCTATTTTCATGCATTTGCTGATTTTTTTAGCTAAATGACCATGATATTGAAAAGCACTACAAATGAAATCTGAAAAGGTTGAATGTTGGCATGGTATCATCATTTAACCCACATAGCTTGTGCTCAAAATTTGAGAAGGTTACAGCAAAAAATGGATGCACTTCGTGTACAAAATGGACAACCTCTTTCGAAGTATCAGGGTTTCAAACGGAAACTCATCAGTTACAAAGGCATTTGTTTTTTTAAAACTTATTTCAAATCCAGACTTTTTGTGCGTTCAGTATGCACCATTCGAACCCATGTCATCAATTTTCAACCCTTTCTGGCTTTATGTGCCATTTTTCATGCATTTACTGATTTTTTGAGCTAAATGACCCTAATATGGGAAAGCACTACAAGTCAACTCTGAAAAGGTTGAAAGTTGGTATGGTATCATCATTTCACCCACATAGCATATGCTAAAAATTTGAGAGGGTTACGGCAAAAACTGGATGCACTTCATTTACAAAATTGACATTCTCTTTTGAAGTATCAGGGTTTCAGATGAAAACTTGTTTGTTACGAAGGCATTTCATTTTTTAAAACTTATTTCAATTCCAGACATTTTGTGCATTCAGTGTGCAGCATTCGAAGCCACGTCATCAATTTTCAACCCTTTCTGACTTCATTTGCTCTTTTTCATGCATTTACTGATTTTTTTGAGCTAAATGACCCTGTATTGAAAAGCACTACAATTGAACTCTGGAAAGGTTGAAAGTTTGCGTGGTATCATCATTTCACCCACATAGCATGTGCTAAAAAGTAGAGAGGGTTACAGCAAAGACTGGATGCACTTCGTGCACAAAATGGTCAAACTCTTTCAAAGTATCAAGGTTTCAGATGAAAACTCGTGTGTTACAAAGGCATTTCATTTTTTAAAATTATTTCAACTGCAGACTTTTTGTGCGTTCAGTATGCACCATTCGAAGACACGGCATCAATTTTCATCCCTTTCTGACTTCATTTGCTATTTTTCATGCATTTACTATTTTTTTTTGAGCTAAATGACCATGATATTGAAAAGCACTACAAGTCAACTCTATAAAGGTTGAAAGTTGGCATGGTATCATAATTTCACCGACATAGCATGTACTAAAAAGTTGAGAGGGTTACGGCAAAAACTGGACGAACTTCATGTACAAAATGGACAATCTCTTTCGAAGTATCAGAGTTACAAACGAAAACTCGGCTGTTACAAAGGCATTTCATTTTTAACTTATTTCAAGTCCAGACTTTTTGTGCATTCAGTATGCACCATTCTAAGCCACATCATCAATTTTCAACCCTTTCTGAGTTCATTTGCTATTTTTCATGCATTTAATCTTTTTTTGAGCTAAACGACCCAGATATTGAAAAGCACTACAAATGAACTCTGAATAGGTTGAAAGTTGGCATGATATCATCATTTCACACACATAGCATGTGCTAAAAGTTGAGAGGGTTACGGCAAAAACTGATGCACTTCATGTACAAAATGGACAATCTCTTTTGAAGTATCAGGGTTTTGGACGAAAACTCGCCTGTTAGAAAGGCATTTCGTTTTTTATACTTATTGCAACTCCAAACTTTTTGTGCGTTCAGTATGCGCCATTCGAAGCCACGTCATCAATTTTCAACCCTTTCTAATTTCATTTGCTATTTTTCATGCATTTACTAATTGTTTTGAGCTAAATGATCCTGATATTGAAAAGCACTACAAATGAACTCTGAAAATGTTGAAAGTTGGCATGGTATCATCATCTCACCCACATAGCATGTGCTAAAAAGTTGAGATGGTTACGGCAAAAACTGGATGCACTTCGTGTGCAAAATGGACAATCTCTTTCGAAGTATCAGGGTTTCAGACGAAAACTTGTGTGTTCCAAACGCATTTCAGTTTTAAAACTTATTTCAACTCAAGACTTTTTGTGCGTTCAGTATGCACCATTCGAAGCCACGTCATCAATTTTCAACCCTTTCGGACTTCATTTGCTATTTTTCATGCATTTACTGATTTTTTTAGCTAAATGACCCTCATGTTGAAAAGCACTACAAGTCAACTCTGAAAAGCTTGAAAGTTGGCATGGTATCATCATTTCACCGACATAGCATGTGATAAAAAGTTGAGAGGGTTGCTGGATTCACTTCATGTAGAAAATGGACAATCTCTTTCGAAGTATCAGGGTTTCAAACAAAAACTCGTCTGTTACAAAGGCATTTCATTTTTTTTAAATTATTTCAACTCCAAACTTTTTGTGCATTCAGTATGCACCATTCGAAGCCACGTCATCAGTTTTGAAACATTTCTGACTTCATTTGCAATTTTCATGCATTTACTGATTTTTTGAGCTAAATGACCCTGATATTGACAAGCACTAGAAATGAACTCTGAAAAGGTTGAAAGTTGGCATGGTATTATTATTTCACCCACACACGATGTGCTAAAAAGTTGAGAGGGTTATGGAAAAAACTGGATGCACTTCGTGTACAAAATGGACAATCTCTTTCGAAGTATCAGGGTTTCACACGAAAACTTGTCGTATATAAAGGCATTTCATTTTTTAAACGTATTTCAACTCCAGACTTTTTCTGTGTTCAGTATGCACCAGTCGAATCCAGGTCATCAAGTTTCAACCCATTCTGGACTCATTTACTATTTTTTTGAGCTAAATGACACTAATATTGAAAAGTACTACAAGTGAACTCTGAAAAGGTTGAAAGTTGGCATGATATCATCATTTCAGCCATATATCATGTGATAAAAAGTAAATGCATGAAAACTGGATGCACTTCGTGCACAAAATGGATAATCTCTTTCGATGTATCAGGGTTTCAGACGAAAACTCATGTGTTACAAAGGCATTTCATTTTTTGAACTTATTTTAACTCCAGTATTTTTGTGCGTTTAGTATGCACCATTCAAAGCCACGTCCTTAATTTTCATCCATTTCTAACTTCATTTGCTATTTTTCATGCATTTACTGATTTTTTGAGCTAATGACCCTGATATTAAAAAGCACTTCAAGTCAACTCTGAAAAGGTTGAAAGTTGGCATGGTATCATCATTTCACCCACATAGCATGTGTTAAAAGCCTGAGAGGGTTACGACAAAAACTGGATGCACTTCATGTAAAAAATGGACAATCTCTTTCGAAGTATCAGGGTTATAGACGAAAACTCATCTGTTACAAAGGCAGTTCATTTTTTAAACTTATTTCAACTGCAGAATTTTTAGTGCGTTCAGTATGCACCATTCGAGGCCATGTCAGCAATTTTCAACCATTTCTGACTTCATTTGCTATTTTTCATGCATTTACTGATCTTTTTGAGCTAAATGACCCTGATATTGAAAAGCACTACAAATGAACTCTGAAAAGATTGAAAGTTGGTATGATATCATCATTTCACCCACATAGAGTGTGCTAAAAGTTTAGAGGGTTACGACAAAAACTGGATGCATTTCATTTACAAAATGGACAAACACTTTCGAAGTATTAGGGTTTCAGACGAAAACTCACCTATTACAAAGGCATTTCATTTTTTAAAACTTATTTCAACTCCAAAGTTTTTGTGCATTCAGTAGGCACCATTCGAAGCCACATCATCAATTTTCAACCCTTTCTGACTTCATTTGCTATTTTTCATGTATTTACTGATTTTTTGAGCTAAATGAGCTTGATATTGAAAAGCACTAGAAACGAACTCTGAAAAGGTTGAAAGTTGGAATGATATCATCATTTCACCCACATAGCTTGTGCTAAAAGTTGAGAGGGTTACAAAAAAATGGATGCACTTCGTGTACAAAATGGACTATCTCTTTTGAAGTATCAAGGATTCAGACGAAAACTCGCATCTTACAAAGGCATTTCTTTTTTTAAACTTATTTCAACTCTAGACTTTTTGTGCATTCAATATGCACCATTTGAAGCCATGTCATCAATTTTCAACCCTTTCTGACTTCATTTGCCATTTTTCATGTATTTACTTATTTTTTTGAGCTAAATGACCCTGATATGGAAAAGCACTACAAGTCAACTCTGAAAAGGTTGAAAGTTGGCATGGTATCATCATTTCACCCGCATAGCATGTGCTAAAAAGTTGAGAGGGTTATGACAAAACCTAGATGCACTTCCTGTACAAAATGGACAATCTCTTTTGAAGTATCAGGGTTACATACGAAAACTCGTCTGTTACAAAGGCATTTCATTTTTTAAACTTATTTTAACTCCAGACTTTTTGTGCGTTCATTATGCACCATTCGAATCCACATCATCAATTTTCAACCCTTTTGTCCTCATTTGCTATTTTTCATGCATTTACTTATTTTTTAAGCTAAATGACCCTGATATTGAAAAGCACTACAAATGAACTCTGAAAAGGTCTTAAGTTGGCATGATATCATCATTTCACCCACATAGCATGTGCTAAAAGTTGAGAGAGTTACGACAAAAACTGGATGCACTTCATGTAGAAAAATGGACAATCTCTTTCGAAGTATGAGGGTTTCAGACAAAAACTCGTCTGTTACAAAGGCATTTCATTTTTTAACTTATTTCAACTCCAGACTTTTGTGCGTTCCGTATGCACCATTCGAAGCCACGTCATCAATTTTCAACCATTTCTAACGTCATTTGCTATTTTCATGCATTTGCTGATTTTTTGAGCTAAATGACCATGATATTGAAAAGCACTACAAATGAAATTTGAAAAGGTTGAATGTTGGCATGGTATCATCATTTAACCCACATAGATTGTGCTCAAAATTTGAGAAGGTTACGGCAAAAAATGGATGCACTTCGTGTACAAAATGGACAACCTCTTTCGAAGTATCAGGGTTTCAAACGAAAACTCATCAGTAACAAAGGCATTTCTTTTTTTAAAACTTATTTCAAATCCAGACTTTTTGTGCGTTCAGTATGCACCATTCGAACCCATGTCATCCATTTTCAACCCTTTCTGGCTTTATTTGCCATTTTTCATGCATTTACTGATTTTTTGAGCTAAATGACCCTAATATGGAAAAGCACTACAAGTAAACTCTGAAAAGGTTGAAAGTTGGTATGGTATCATCATTTCACCCACATAGCATATGCTAAAAATTTGAGAGGGTTACGACAAAAACTGGATGCACTTCATTTACAAAATTGACAATCTCTTTTGAAGTATCACGGTAACATACAAAAAGTCGTCTATTACAAAGGCATTTCATTTTTTAAACTTATTTCAACTCCAGACTTTTTGTGCATTCAGTATGCACCATTCGAAGCCACGTCATCAATTTTCAACCCTTTCTGACTTCATTTGCTATTTTTCATGCATTTACTGATTTTTTGAGCTAAATGACCATGATATTGAAAAGCACTACAAATGAACTCTGAAAAGGTTAAAAGTTGGCATGATATCATCATTTCACCCACATAGCATGTGCTAAAAGTTGAGAGGGTTATGGCAAAAACTGGATGCACTTCATGTAAAAATGGACAATCTCTTTCGAAGTATCGAGGTTTCATACGAAAACTCACCTGTGCTAAAGGCATTTCATTTTTTAACTTATTTCAATCCCAGACTTTTTGTGCGTTCAATATGCACCATTCAAAGCCACGTCATCAATTTTGAACCCTTTCTGACTTCATTCGCTATTTTTCATACATTTTGATTATTGTCTTGAGCTAAATGACCCTGATATTGAAAAACAATACAAATGAACTCTGAAAATGTTGAAAGTTGGCATGCTATCATAATTTCACCCACATAGCTTATGCTAAAAAGGTGAGAGGGTTACAGCAAAAACTAGATGCACTTCATGTAGAAAATGGACAATCACTTTCGAAGTATCAGGTATTTAGACGAAAACTCGTCTATTACAAAGGCATTTCATTTTTTAAAACTTATTTAAAATCCAGACTTTTTGTGCATTTAGTATGCTCCATTCGAAGCCACGTCATCAATTTTCAACCGTTTCTGACTTCATTTGCTATTTTTTATGCATTTACTAATTTTTTGAGCTAAATGACCCTGATATTGAAAAGCACTACAAATGAACTCTGAAAAGGTTAAAAGTTGGCATGATATCATCATTTCACCCACATATCATGTGCTAAAAGTTGAGAGGGTTAGGGCAAAAACTGGATGCACTTAATGTAGAAAATGGACAATCTCTTTCGAAGTATCACAGTTTTAGAAGAAAACTCGTCTGTTACAAAGGCATTTCATTTTTTTAACTTATTAAACTATAGACTTTTTGTGCGTTCAATATGCACCATTCGAAGCCACGTCATCAATTTTCAACCATTTCTAACTACATTTGCTATTTTCATGCATTTACTGATTTTTTTGAGCTAAATGACCCTGATATTGAAAAGCACTACAAATGAACTCTAAAAAGATTGAATGTTGCATGGTATCATCATTTCACCCACATAGCATGTGCTAAAAAGTTGAGAGGGTTACGGAAAAAAATGGATGCACTTCGTGTACAAAATGGACAATCTCTTTCGAAGTATCAGGGTTTCAGACGAAAACTCGCCTGTTACAAAGGCATTTCATTTTATTAAACTTATTTCAACTCCAGACTTTTTGTGCGTTTAGTATGCACCATTCGAGGTCATGTCATCAATTTTCAACCCTTTCTGACTTCATTTGCCTTTTTTCATGCATTTACTGATTTTGTTGAGCTAAATGACCCTGATATGGAAAAGTACTACAACTCAACTCTGAAAAGGTTGAAAGTTGGCAGGGTATCATCATTTCACCCACATAGCATGTGCTAAAAAGTTGAGATGGTTACGACAAAAAATGGATGTACTTCATGTACAAAATGGAGAATCTCTTTTGAAGTATGAGGGTTACATACAAAAACTCCTCTGTTACAAAGGCATTTCGTTTTCTAAACTTATTTCAACTCCAGATTTTTTGTGCGTTCAGTATGCACCATTCGAAGCCACGTCATCAATTTTTTTTGAACCCTTTCTGACTTCATTTGCTATTTTTCATGCATTTATTTATTGTCTTGAGCTAAATGACCCTGATATTGAAAAACACTACAAATTAACTCTGAAAAGGTTGAAAGTTGGCATGCTATCATCATTTCACTCACATAGCATATGGTTAAAAGGTGAGAGTGTTACGGCAAAAACTGGATGCACTTCATGTAAAATGGACAATCTCTTTCGAATTATCAGGGTTTCAAACAAAAACTCGTCTGTTATAAAGGCATTTCATTTTTTAAAACTTATTTCAAATCCAGACTCTTTGTGCGTTCAGTATGCACCATTCGAAGCCACGTGATCAATTTTCAACAGTTCCTGACTTCATTTGCCATTTTCATGCATTTACTGATTTTTTTGAGCTAAATGGCCCTGATATTGAAAAGCACTACAAATGAACTCTGAAAAGGTTGAAATTTGGCATGGTATCATCATTTCATCGACATAGCATGTGCTAAAAAGTTGAGAGGGTTATGGAAAAAACTAGATGCACTTCGTGTACAAAATGGACAATCTCTTTCGAAGTATTAGGGTTTTAGACGAAAACTCGTGTGTTACTAAGGAATTTCACTTTTTAAAATTATTTCAACTCCAGACTTTCTGTGCATTCAGTATGCACCATTCAAAGCCATGTCATCAATTTTCAACCCTTTCTGTTGGGGATATAACCCCGTGGTAAGTCCCGCCTAGCTGGGGCTGGGTCATACCTGGTGGCTCATAGTCCAGACCAGAGAAGCGGGCTGGAAGACATAGGCCGTGTTATATGACAGCTTACCAAGATGGGCCAAGACAGAGGCCTAGACAGAAGATGGTATGAAGACCCGGGCGGTTAAGCCGTCCGGAGACAGTTTGCCCAAGATGGCAAGGCGACTTAGAGACAGGATTGTCCACGTTGTAAGAGTCAGTGTATGACTCGTGTAACCCAGGGCCTCGACTTCCTATATAAAGGCGAGACCCCGAGGCAGTTTAGGGAGAAACCAATCAATCGAGAGCTAAGTAAAGCGAATCCGCTCCCTTGTAATCGATACCCCAATCAATATAACACAAGCAGGACGTAGGCTTTTACCTCTTCTTGAGGAGCCGAACCTGGGTATACTCATGTCCCTTGTCTCAACCAACCCCTTTGAGTCCATCACCTTAGCGATGGCCTCGAACCCAAGTCCTCGGACATCTGCCGTGACAAAGCCACGACAGTTGGCGCCCACCATGGGGCTAGCGCTTGATGGTGTTGAGTTCTCAAAGGGCTCTCTCCTAGGGATCGAGGGGTACGTTGTTGGCAGGATGAACAAGAGTCGTCGTGGCCGGCTCTACATCAACGATGCCGGCTGGGGCCCCGCGGCCGACTCAATCGAGTACGGTTTCCGGATCCCCTTATGCGTAATCCACATCTTCATCGGCAAGATTGGCGGATCTGAAACCGGGCCGGATGTCTGCACTGACATCGTCGAGCCAGCCCAGCGCGCGCAACCCGCCCGACACGTGCAATCCGCCCGTGCTGACCCGACCAGGAAGCATGTCTTCATCGGCTTTACTCAGGGCATGGATCTTGAAGGTTCTATGTCATAGGAAACTCTCATCTGTTCGGAGGATGGTTCCTCGAGCAGAGAGGCGGAATCAATTTACCAGCTTCACAATGGCAGGCTCGGGGGCCACGACGAGTCTTGCCCCGAGTCAGAGTATCACGACCGGAGGATTATGAGCCGCCGAGCCATGTTGTCGTCTTCATGACAGTTTCAGGACCCGCCCCGAACAGTACAGCCGCCGACGCAGCGGGATCAGGGGATGATAGGCCGTCGACTCAGGTTCTTATTGATCTGATGAATGAGCTTACCACCCTGACGGCCATCGAGGTCACAGCTAAAAATCAAGCGGCCCAGAACACGAGGATCGCGAGGCTGAAGGACCAGATGACTGAGGTTCAACAAGAGATCAATGCGCTAAAAGATCAGATGGATGCAAAGGCGGAGCGCCTTAGGGCGGATGCTTTCCGCCTTGAGCTGGAACAGCAGTCTGTAGTGGCGGTTTGGCGGATGAGGCATCAGTCCCGCTTGCCGGATCAGTATGAGGCCAGAAACCTTTTTAACATGCCAGGAACGGAACAGATAGCGGAAGTACCTGGAAGCTAGCCGGCAGTTCAATAGCTCAACCCGCCCCGAGGGAACCATACCTCACCAATGTCTTTTCCCACACAAGTGGGTCATTATTCCAACCCGAAAGAAAACATGGTGGCGGCAGCAACCCGGCTTGGTACAATCCCCATCCCAAACGAAGTGCCTTTCGCAAAGGAAGTGCCGAACGTTATTGGATACCTACAGACAGCGATTGCCCAGCAGAAGAAGTATACTTATAGCCGGAGTCGCGTGCATTCAACCCCCATCCCCAGCCGCAGCTACAGCCAATGTTTTGAGTCACCGGCGGTTTCTAGCAGTGCCCGACACCAGGACCCACCGCGAGGTGATTGGGCGGCTCTGGACGCTCGGGCACTGGTGGATCGGGCGAGAGCACAACGCGAGGCGGCGGCTCTAGCAGCAGTGATGGCTCATCCAGAGCCCGCACCTTCCATCTCGGTAGGAGCAGGAGTAACCTCCAGGGCCGTGGGAGTGCCATGCTTAGCGACGGCTTTGCGGAACGACCGCCTTCCGAAGGATTTCAAGGGCCCTTGCAAGGTCCCGAATTATAGGCCGACCTACCTCCAGAGGCTTGGATTGAAAGCTATGAGGTGGCCATGGAGATGTTAGATGTCAACAATGCAGTATGTGCCAAATATTTCATCATGATGCTGGAAGGGCCAGATCGCACGTGGTTGAAGGGATTGCCACCTAACAAAATTAATACCTGGGCTGATCTAAAGGCGAAGTTCATAATTTTTTTCCAAGGAACGTGCAAGGAGCCCATGATGATTGTGGATTTGGATCACTGTGTGCAACAGGAGGACGTGTCGGATCATCATTGGGTCTGGCGGGTCTCAACTATCATCCACTCGTCTGAGAAAATTACGGCGGCTCAAGTGGTTCTGATTCTGGAAAAGAATTGCCACTTTACGCCTCTGAAGTAGAAGCTTGGCCGGCTCAAGATCTCGTGTCAAGACATGGGGGAACTCATGGCGGCTCTCACCAAGTACGTCGACTCTAACAATATGAAAGACCCAAGCTCTGATGAGGAGAAACCAGGTCAGGGTAAGAAGAATAACAATAGCAAGCGTGCGACTGGTTGCGGCAACCATGTCAAGAGAAAGAATCCAGACGGCGGGTCAGAATTTGTGGCAAACACCAGCGCCGGAAATAACCGTGCTAAGGGCACGGGGAACTTCAGACCGCCCTTTAATAAGGGTAAAACTCCTTTCAACCTGGAGGAGATGCTCAATAAGCCTTGTCCGGAGCATAGCCGGCCTGATAGGGAGGCAAGCCACACATGGAGGAATTGCCACATTATGCAACATTTTTGGGATTACAGCTTGCGACAGCATCATAACAATGGTGGTGGCTGCCCAGGTGGGCCAGGAGCCGGTTTTGGCGCTGGCGGCTCGGGATCCGGCTATCAGGGTCAGGGAAATCAAGGAGGTCATCATCAGCACTCTGGTGGCAGTAATCACCAGCGAAGTAAGCAATCTAGATATCAGAGTAATCCGAAGCAGCTCAGCACATGTCAATATCACGTTTTTACAACTTACCTTGACAAGCGAGACCAGAAGGTGCGCAAGCGGGAGGTTAATGCAATCATGCCGGCTCTCCCGCAATACTTGAAGTGGTATGAGTATGATATAACTTGGAGCCGAGAGGATCACCCGCCACGTGTTGACGACCTGGGGCGTCTGGCTTTCGTGGTTGCTCCCAAGTGGGAGAACATGTGTTTATTAGGTGCTTATGGATGGCAGCAACAGCATCAACATCCTGTATTACGACACGGTTCACCGCATGAAGTTGCTTGATAAGGATCTTAGTCCTTCTTTGACAGTCTTTCAGGGTGTGGTGCCTGGAAAGTCAGCTTACCCAGTGGGTAAGATCTCTTTGGAAGTTGCTTTTGGTGATGAATACAACTACACGGTGGAATCCTTGTGGTTTGAGGTGGTCAAAATCAAAAGTTCATATCATGCTCTATTTGGACGACCGACTTATGCCGAGTTCATGGCTACGCCCTGTTATGTTTACTTATAGCTCAAGATGCCCGGGTTGAACGGGACGATTACCATGCATGGTGATCGGGAGACGGCCATTGAGTGTGAGTAAGGAGATGTGGTTTATGCAGAGTCAAGTTGCACTAAAATAGAGCTCAAGTTCTATAAGGAGAATGTTGACCCGGAGGACATGACTCCACTCAAAAAGTCTACCACGGAGTCTGAGCTGCCTCTCAAGTTTGCGGCGGATGATACCAAGCTCGTGGATTTCGTTCCGGGCGACTCATCACAACAGTTTACTATTGGGGCCAATATGGATCCCAAATAGGAAAGCGCGCTCATCGAATTCATCCGTGAGAACCGGGACATCTTCACATGGAAGTCTTCTGACATGTTGGGTGTATCGAGGGAGTTTGCTGAGCACCGCCTTAATGTGGATCCTAAGTTTAAGCCGGTTAAACAGTTCCTCCGGCAGTTCAACGAAGAAAGGCGCAAGGCTATTGGGGAAGAGGTGGCCCGGCTCCTAGCGGCAGGGTTCATCGTGGAAGTGTTTCACCCAAACAGGCTTGCTAACCCGATGCTAGTTCTTAAGAGAACGACACGTGGCGCATGTGTGTGGATTACACGGATCTTAACAAGGCTTGTCCAGTTGACCCATTCACTCTCCCCCGTATCGACCAGATCATTGATGCAACAGTGGGTTGTGAGAGCTTATGCTTCCTAGATGCTTATTCGGGTTATCACCAGATCAAGATGGCAGTCAAGGACCAAGAGAAGATGGCTTTCATCACGCCTTTTGGTGCTTTCTGCTATGTGTCTATGCCGTTTTGGCTCAAGAGTCCCCAAGCGACTTACCAGCGTTGTGTGCAGAATTGTTGTGTGGAGAATTGTCTTCATAGTCAGATTGGACACAATGTTCATGCATACGTGGATGATATTGTGGTCAAATCAAGGAAGAAGGAGACTCTACTTGACGACCCGAAGGAAACATTCGATAACTTACGGGTCTACAAGATGATGCTTGACCCGGCTAAGTGTGTTTTTGGAGTTCCTGCAGGCAAGCTCTTGGGTTTTCTGGTCTCCGAGCGTGGCATTAAGGGTAATCCGGATAAGATAAAGGCTATTACTTCCCTGTCTGAGCCGGCATGCATCAATGATGTTCAGCGCCTGGCGGGTCAAATCGCTGCATTAAGCCGGTTTATAAGCTGCCTTGGTGAGAAGGCTATTCCTTTATACCAGCTGATGAAGAAGACAGACAACTTTGTCTGGAGTACGGCGGTGGGTGAGGCATTTGATGCACTCAAGAAGCAACTCACTGAGCCGCCGTTCTTGGCTGCTCCGGCTGAGAAGGAACCTTTACTCTTATATGTGGCGACTAATAACAGGTCACTCAGCGCCGCGATTGTGGACGAGCGTAAAGAGGCGGGGAAAGAATATCTGGTTCAGACGCCGGTTTACTACATCAGTGAAGTCCTGACAGAGTCCAAGCAGAGGTACCCACATTGGCAGAAGCTAATATATGGGGTGTTCATGGCGAATCGTAAGCTGAAGCATTACTTCCTGGGACACCAGATCACAGTGGTTAGCTCTGCCCCATTGGGAGACATAATTCAAAACAGAGAAGCTACTGGCAGGATTGCTAAATGGGCATTGGAGCTTGGCCCTCTTAATCTGAAATACGTGCCTCGCACGGCGGTCAAGTCTCAAGCCTTGGTGGATTTCATAAATGACTGGACAGAGTGTCAGGCGCCTGAGGGGAAGCCAGATAACATGCACTGGACGATTCACTTTGACTGATCCAGGCAGCTAGAAGGATCAGGGACTGGGGTTAGCTTAACCTCCCCTAAAGGTGACAAGTTCTGTTATGTGTTAAGGTTGAGGTTTCCTTGTACTAACAATGTAGATGAATATGAAGCTTTACTCCATGGCCTCCGAGTGGCTAAGGAGATGAACCTGAGCTGGGTTCGACGTCTCGGAGACTCAGATCTTGTGGACTAGCAAGTTTTAGGCACGTGGGATTCCAAGGACCCGCGAATGGCGGCCTACCGTCAGGCGGTAGATATCATTGCTGGTCACTTCAAGGGGTATCAAGTGGATCATATTGATCGTCGTAGAAACGAGGCGGCTGATGCATTGTCAAGGTTGGGTTCCCAGCGAAAGTCGGTGCCTCCTAACGTTTTCTTGGACGTATTACATCACCCGTCAGTTAAGCTACCTTCAGAGGAAGACTTGTCCATACCAGACCCAGAGGGGCAGCTGGTGGCGGCTCTGCATGCTATCCCTGACTGGACGCTACCTTACCTAGCGTACTTGACTCGCGGAGAGTTACCCGAGGATGAGAATTTGGCAAGACAGATCATCAGGCGATCTAAGTCCATGACAATTATCAATGGTGAGTTACAGAAGTGCAGCGTTACTGGCGTCTTTCAACATTGTGTCTCACCTGACGAAGGCAAAGAAATCTTGAGTGAAATTCACGTTGGTGAATGTGGTCATCACGCCGGTTCAAAATCTCTGGTGGCCAAGGCTTTTCGACATTGTTTCTTCTGGCTGACGACTTATAAAGATGCAGAAGACTCAGTTAGCAAGTGTGATGGATGTCAGAAGTTCGGCCGGCGTGCTCATGTGCGAGCTCAGGAGTTGCAAATGATTCCAATCACCTGGCCATTTGCAGTCTGGGGGCTTGATATGGTCGGGCCCTTTAAGAGATCCAAGGACAAGAATACCCACCTCTTGGTGGCGGTGGACAGATTTACCAAGTGGGTAGAGGCTAAGCCGGTCAACAAGTGTGACGCGGCTACGGCGGTTCAGTTTGTTAAAAAGCTGATTTACCGTTTTGGTCACCCTCATAGCATCATCACAGATAATGGTGCGAACCTATCAAAGGGGGCTATGCAAGCGTTTTGTGAAAGTGAGCACATCCGACTTGACGTTTCTGTGGTTGCTCGTCCACAATCTAATGGTCAGGCAGAGCGTGCTAACCAAGAAATCTTGAGAGGCATCAAACCCCGGCTTATGGTTCCTTTACAGCGAACGCTGGGCTATTGGGTAGAAGAGTTTCCATCAGTCTTATGGAGCATCAGAACTACTCCCAACAGATCAACAGGCTATAAGCCTTTATTCATGGTTTATGGCACGAAAGCCGTATTACCAAGCGATATACATCATGACTCGCCGCGGGTGGCGGGTTATGTTGAGCCGAATAATGAGACAACGTGTCAAGACGCGCTAGATGCTTTGGATGAAGAGCATGATCTGGCGGCAGCTCGATCGGCGATTTATCAACAAGACCTGCGTCGCTATCATAGCCGCAGAGTCAAGACTCAGACATTTCAAGAAGGCGACTCGGTGTTGTTGTTGATTCAAGATCAGACAGATGCACACAAGTTATCCCCTCCGTGGGAAGGTCCGCAGAAATCTCAACAAAGGGTCGTATTATCTCATTGATGTGCGACATGAATCAAGCACTTCTGGGCAGGAGACCCGCCGGACGTGGAATATAGCCCATCTACGGCCTTACTATACTTGAGTCATCAACACTCAACTTTGTACACCATCATTGTACATATCACATAGATATATAGTAAAGTTGCCATCCCTGCAAGCTGGGGCCTCTGCCGTTTCAAGTATCCCATCTTGTGCAAAAGTTGACTCTGTCAACAAGTTTCTTTGGGGGCTTTCTGTTGGAAATATGCCCTAGAGGCAATAATAAAATGGTCATTATTGTATTTCCTAGTTCATGATAATTGTCTATTATTCATGCTACAATTGTGTTAACCGGAAACCGTAATACATGTGTGAATACATAGACCACAACATGTCCCTAGTGAGCCTCTAGTTGGCTAGCTCGTTGATCAATAGATGGTCACGGTTTTATGATCATGGACATTGGATGTCATTGATAACGGGATCACATCATTAGGAGAATGATGTGATGGACAAGACCCAATCCTAAGCATAGCACAAGATCGTGTAGTTCGTTTGCTAAAGCTTTTCAATGTCAAGTATCGTTTCCTTAGACCATGAGATTTTGTAACTCCCGGATACCGTAGGAATGCTTTGGGTGTGCCAAACGTCACAACGTAACTGCGTGGCTATAAAGGTACGCTACGGGTATCTCCGAAAGTGTCTATTGGGTTGACACGAATCGAGACTGGGATTTGTCACTCTGTGTGACGGAGAGGTATCTTTGGGCCCACTCGGTAAGACATCATCATAATGAGCTCAATGTGACTAAGGAGATAGCCACAGGATGATGTATTACGGAACGAGTAAATAGACTTGCCGGTAACGATATTGAACAAGGTATAGGGATAACAACGATCGAATCTCGGGCAAGTACCATACCGATAGACAAAGGGAATTGTATGCTAGATTGATTGAATCCCTGACATCATGTTTCATCCGATGAGATCATCGTGGAGTACGTGGGAGCCAACATGGGTATCCAGATCCCTCTGTTGGTTATTGGCCGGAGAGTTGTATCGGTCATGTCTATGTGTCTCCCGAACCCGTAGGGTCTACACACTTAAGGTTCGATGACGCTAGGGTTATAGGGAATTAGTGTACATGGTTACCAAAGGTTGTTCGGAGTCCCGGGTGAGATCCCGGACGTCACGAGGAGTCCCGAAATGGTCCGGAGATGAAGATTGATATATAGGAAGTGAGGTTTTGGTTACCGGAAGTGTTTCGGGCATCACCGGTAGTGTACCGGGACCACCGAAAGAGTTCCATGGGTCCACCAAGTGGGCCCACCTGCCCCGAAAGGTTCCATGGGCCAAGACTGGGAGGGAGCCAGCCCCTAGGTAGGCTGGTGCGCCTCCCACCCCAGCCCAAGGCGTAGCAAGGGTGGAGGGGGGCAAACCCTAGGCTTAGATGGGCCTTAAGGCCCACCCTAGGGTGCCTCCACCTCTCCCTGCCCTGGCCGCCTGCCAGATGGATTTTCTGGTGGCTGCCGCAAGTCCCTAGGGTGGAACCCTAGGGTGCAACCCCTCCCCTCCCCTCCCCTCCTCCTATATATAGTGGTGGGTTTTAGGGCTGCACAACATACGAGTTCATCTCCTCCCTGGCGCAGCCCTACTCCTCCCTCTCCTCGTTCTCCGTAGTGCTTAGCGAAGCTCTGCCGGAGTACCATGTAGTTCCACCGCCACCATGCCGTCGTGATGCCGGAGCTCTCCCTCAACCTCTCCTCCCTCCTTGCTGGATCAATGCATAGGAGATGTCACCAGGCTGCATGTGTGTTGAACGAGGAGGCACCGTTGTTCGGTGCTTAGATCGGAATCCACCGCGATCTGAATCTCTGCGAGTACGACTCCATCAACCACATTCTAGCAACGCTTCTGCTTAGCGATCTTCAAAGGTATGAAGATCCAATCTCTCCCCACTCGTTTGCTGGTTTCTCCATAGATAGATCTTGGTGACACGTAGGAATTTTTTTGATTTACTACTACGTCTCCCAACAGTGGCATCATGAGCTAGGTCTATGCGTAGAATCTATGCACGAGTAGAACACAAAGCAGTTGTGGGCGTCGATTTTTTTAATATGCTTGCTGTTACTAGTCTTATCTTGATTCGACGGTATTGTGCGATGAAGCGGCCCGGACGAACCTTACACGTACGCTTACGTGAGACGGGTTCCACCGCCTGACATGCACTAGTTGCATAAGGTGGCTAGCGGGTGTCTGTCTCTCCCACCTTAGTCGGATTGGATTCGATGAAAAGGGTCCTTATGAAGGGTAAATAGCAATTGGCATATCACGTTGTGGTTTTTGGCGTAGGTAAGAAACGTTCTTGCTAGAAACCTCTAGCAACCACGTAAAAACTTGCAACTACAAATTAGAGGATGTCTAACTCGTTTTTGCAGCATATGCCTTGTGATGTGACATGGCCGGAAGGATGTGATGTGATGCATTGTGATGTATGAGAT
The DNA here is from genome assembly GCA_022496015.1 of Hordeum marinum. Classification (NCBI taxonomy): domain Eukaryota; kingdom Viridiplantae; phylum Streptophyta; class Magnoliopsida; order Poales; family Poaceae; genus Hordeum; species Hordeum marinum. Next base: position 26,296,866 of record CM039677.1, on the reverse strand, counting down.
TGATCATGTTCTTGTAATAGGGTTCACGACTTGCATGTCGATGACTATGACAACCGGCAGGAGCCATAGGAGTTGTCTTATTTTATTGTATGACCTGCGTGTCAATCTGAAACGCCATGTAATTACTTTACTTTATTGCTAAGCGTTAGCCATAGTAGTAGAAGTAATAGTTGGCGAGACAACTTCATGAAGACACAATGATGGAGATCATGATGATGAAGATCATGGTGTCGTGCCAGTGACAATGATGATCATGGTGCCCCGAAGATGGGATCATAGGAGCAAGATGATATTGGCCATATCATGTCACTATATTGATTGCATGTGATGTTTATCATGTTTACATCTTATTTGCTTAGAATGGCGGTAGAAATAAGATGATCTCTCAATAAAATTTCAAGAGAAGTGTTCACCCTAACTGTGCACCGTTGCTAAGGATCGCTGTTCCGAAGCACCATGTGATGATCGGGTGTGATAGGTTCAAAAATTCGCATACAACGGGTGTAAGCCAGATTTACACACGTGAAACACTTAGGTTGACTTGACGAGCGTAGCATGTACAAACATGGCCTCGGAACACGGAAGACCGAAAGGTCGAACATGAGTCGTATAGAAGATACGATCAACATGACGATGTTCACCATGGATGACTAGTCCGTCTCACATGATGATCGGACACGGGCTAGTTGACATGGATCATGTGTCAGTTGGATGACTAGAGAGATGTCTATCTAAGTGGGAGTTCATTGAATAATTTGATTATGTGAACTTAATTGTCATGAACTTAGTCTAAAATTGCCTTTAATATCTATATTGTAGATCCAATGGCCAACGCAAATATCAACCTCAATTTCAACGCGTTCCTAGAGAAAACCAAGCTGAAAGATGAAGGAAGCAACTATGCGGACTGGGTCCGTGGCTTGAGGATCATCCTCATAGCTTCCAAGAAACTATATGTCCTTGATGCACCGCTAGGTGACCCACCCCTTCTCCCAGAAGAACAAGATGTTGTGAACGCTTGGCATTCTCGCTGCGATGATTACTCCCTTGTTCAGTGCGGCATGCTTTATAGTTTAGAACCGGGGCTCCAAAAGCATTTTGAGCAACACGGAGCATATGAGATGTTCCAAGAGCTGAAACTGGTCTTCCATGCTCATGCCCGGGTCGAGAGATATGAACTCTCCGACAAGTTCTTTAGCTTTAAGATGGAGGAGAATAGTTCTGTTAGTGAGCACATCCTCAAGATGTCTGGGCTTCACAACCGCTTGACTCAGCTGGGAGTTAATCTCCCGGATGACTCGGTCATTGACAGAATCCTCCAGTCGCTTCCACCTAGATACAAAAGCTTTGTGATGAACTACAACATGCAGGGTATGGAGAATGCCATTCCTGAGTTGTACTCGATGCTGAAATCAGCAGAAGTCGAGATCAAAAAGGAGCATCAAGTGTTGATGGTGAATAAGACCACTAGTTTCAAGAAAGGCAAGGGTAAGAAGAACTTCAAGAAGGACGGCAAAGCTGTTGCCGCACCCGGTAAGCAAGTTGCCAGGAAGAAGAAGAACAAGAATGGACCCAAGCCTGAGACTGGGTGCTTCTATTGCAAGGGTACCGGTCACTGGAAGCGAAACTGCCCCAATTACTTAGCGGATATGAAGGACTGCAACGTTAAAGGTATATGTGATATACTTGTTATTGATGTGTACCTAACCAGCGCTCGTAGTAGCTCCTGGGTATTTGATACCGGTGCAGTTGCTCACATTTGTAACTCCAAGCAGGAGCTGCGGAATAAGCGGAGGCTGGCGAAGGACGAGGTGACGATGCGCGTCGGGAATGGTTCCAAGGTCGATGTGATCGCCGTCGGCACGCTACCTCTACATCTACCTTCGGGATTAGTTTTAAACCTTAATAATTGTTATTTAGTACCAGCTTTGAGCATGAACATTGTATCTGGATCTCGCTTGATGCGAGATGGCTACTCATTTAAATCCGAGAATAATGGTTGTTCTATTTATATGAGAGAAATCTTTTATGCTCATGCCCCACTGGTCAATGGTTTATTTTTGATGAATCTCGAACGTGATGTTACACATGTCCATAGTGTGAGTACCAAAAAGTGTAAAGTTGATAATGATAGTCCCACTTACACGTGGCACTGCCGCCTTGGTCATATTGGTGTCAAACGCATGAAGAAGCTCCATGCTGATGGACTTTTGGAGTCACTTGATTCCGAATCATTTGACACGTGCGAACCATGCCTCATGGGCAAGATGACCAAGACTCCGTTTTCCGGAACAATGGAGCGAGCAACTGACTTGTTGGAGATAATACATACCGATGTATGCGGTCCAATGAGCATCGAGGCTCATGGAGGCTACCGTTATGTTCTCACCCTCACTGATGACTTGAGTAGATATGGTTATGTCTAATTAATGAAACACAAGTCTGAAACCTTTGAAAGGTTCAAGGAATTTCAGAGTGAGGTCGAGAATCAACGTGACAGGAAAATAAAATGCCTACGATCTGATCGTGGTGGAGAATATTTAAGTCACGAGTTTGGCACGCACCTAAGGAAGTGTGGAATTGTTTCACAACTCACGCTGCCTGGCACACCTCAGCGAAATGGTGTGTCTGAACGTCGTAATCGCACTCTATTGGATATGGTGCGATCTATGATGTCTCTTACCGACTTACCGCTATAATTTTGGGGATATGCATTAGAGACTGCCGCATTCACTTTAAATAGGGCACCGTCTAAATCCGTTGAGACGACACCGTATGAATTATGGTTTGGAAAGAAACCTAAGCTGTCGTTTCTAAAAGTTTGGGGATGCGATGCTTATGTGAAGAAACTTCAACCTGAGAAGCTCGTACCCAAAGCGGAAAAGTGCGTCTTCATAGGATATCCCAAGGAGACTATTGGGTATACCTTCTACCTACGATCCGAGGGCAAAGTCTTTGTTGCCAAGAATGAATCCTTTCTCGGGAAAGAGTTTCTCTCGAAAGAAGTAAGTGGGAGGAAAATAGAACTTGATGAGGTAATTGTACCTCCACTCGAACCGGAGAGTAGGGCAACACAGGAAGTTGTTTCTATGGAGCCTACACCGGTTAGAGAGGAAGTTAATGATGATCATGAAGCTTCAGATCAAGTTGCTATTCGAAGGTCCACTAGGACACGTTCCGCACCAGAGTGGTACGACAATCCTGTCCTAGAGATCGTGTTGTTGGACAACGGTGAACCTTCGAACTATGAAGAAGCGATGGCGGGCCCGGATTTCGACAAATGGCTTGAGGCCATGAAATCCGAGATAAGATCCATGTATGAGAACAAAGTATGGACTTTGGTGGACTTGCCTGATGATAAGCGAGCCATTGAAAACAAATGGATCTTTAAGAAGAAGACTGATGCGGACGGTAATGTTACCGCCTATAAGGCTTGGCTTGTCGCTAAGGGTTATCGACAAGTTCAAGGAGTTGACTACGATGAGACTTTCTCACCCGTAGCGATGCTAAAGTCTGTCCGAATCATGTTAGCAGTTGCCGCATTTTATGATTATGAGATCTGGCAAATGGACTTTAAAACGGCATTCCTTAATGGCTTCCTCAAGGAAGAACTGTATATGATGCAGCCGGAAGGTTTTGTCGATTCTAAAGATGCTAACAAGGTATGCAAGCTCCAGCGCTCCATCTATGGGCTGGTGCAAGCATCTCGGAGTTGGAACATTCGCTTTAATGAGGTGATTAAAGCGTTTGGGTTTGTACAGGTTTATGGAGAACCCTGTATTTACAAGAAAGTGAGTGGGAGCTCTATAGCATTTCTTATACTGTATGTGGATGACATGCTGATAATGGGAAATAATATAGAACTCTTGGAAAGTATGAAAGCCTACTTGAATAAATGTTTTTCAGTGAAGGACCTTGGAGAATCTGCTTACATATTAGGTATTAAGATCTATAGAGATAGATCGAAATGCCTCATTGGTCTTTCACAAAGCACATACCTTGAAAAGATATTGAAGAAGTTCAATATGGATCAGTCCAAGAAGGGGTTCTTGCCTATGTTGCAAGGTGTGAGATTGAGTACGACTCAATGCCCGACCACGGCAAAGGATAGAGAAGAGATGAGTGTCATCCCCTATGCTTCAGCCATAGGCTCTATTATGTATGCCATGTTGTGTACCAGACCTGATGTGAACCTTGCCATAAGTTTGGTGGGGAGGTACCAAAGTGATTCCGGAGCGGAACACTGGACAGCGGTCAAGAATATCCTGAAGTACCTGAAAAGGACAAAGGACATGTTTCTCGTATATGGAGGTGCCGAAGAGCTCGTCGTAAAGGGTTACGTTGATGCTAGCTTCGACACAGATCTGGACGACTCCAAGTCGCAAACCGGATACGTGTATATTTTGAATGGAGGGGCAGTCAGCTGGAGCAGCAGCAAGCAAAGCGTCATGGCGGCATCTACATGTGAAGCGGAGTACATAGATGCTTCGGAAGCAGCGAAGGAGGGAGTCTGGATGAAGGAGTTCATCACCGACCTAGGAGTGATTCCAAATGCGTCGGGCCCAATGACTCTACTCTGTGACAACACTGGAGCTATTGCCCTTGCGAAGGAGCCCAGGTTTCACAAGAAGACAAGACACATCAAGCGCCGCTTCAACTCCATCTGTGATTACATTCAGGAGGGAGAAATAGATATTTGTAAAGTGCATACGGATCTGAATGTCGCAGATCCATTGACTAAACCACTCTCACGAGCAAAACATGATCAACACCAGAATGCTATGGGTGTTCGATTCATCACAATGTAACTAGATTATTGACTCTAGTGCAAGTGGGAGACTGTTGGAAATATGCCCTAGAGGCAATAATAAAATGGTTATTATTGTATTTCCTAGTTCATGATAATTGTCTATTATTCATGCTACAATTGTGTTAACCGGAAACCGTAATACATGTGTGAATACATAGACCACAACATGTCCCTAGTGAGCCTCTAGTTGGCTAGCTCGTTGATCAATAGATGGTCACGGTTTCATGATCATGGACATTGGATGTCATTGATAACGGGATCACATCATTAGGAGAATGATGTGATGGACAAGACCCAATCCTAAGCATAGCACAAGATCGTGTAGTTCGTTTGCTAAAGCTTTTCAATGTCAAGTATTGTTTCCTTAGACCATGAGATTGCGTAACTCCCGGATACCGTTGGAATGCTTTGGGTGTGCCAAACGTCACAACGTAACTGGGTGGCTATAAAGGTACGCTACGGGTATCTCCGAAAGTGTCTGTTGGGTTGACACGAATCGAGACTGGGATTTGTCACTCCGTATGACGGAGAGGTATCTCTGGGCCCACTCGGTAAGACATCATCATAATGAGCTCAATGTGACTAAGGAGTTAGCCACGAGATGATGTATTACAGAACAAGTAAAGAGACTTGACGGTAACAAGATTGAACAAGGTATAGGGATACCGACGATCGAATCTCGGGCAAGTATCATACCGGTAGACAAAGGGAATTGTATACGGGATTGATTGAATCCCCGACATCGTGGTTCATCCGATGAGATCATCGTGGAGTACATGGGAGCCAACATGGGTATCCAGATCCCTCTGTTGGTTATTGGCCGGAGAGGTGTCTCGGTCATGTCTACGTGTCTCCCGAACCCATAGGGTCTACACACTTAAGGTTCGATGACGCTAGGGTTATACGGAATTAGTGTACGTGGTTACCGAAGGTTGTTCGGAGTTCCAGATGAGATCCCGGACGTCACGAGGAGTTCCGGAATGGTCCGAAGATGAAGATTGATATATAGGAAGTGAGGTTTTGGTTACCGGAAGTGTTCCGGGCGTCACCGGTAGTGTACCGGGACCACCGGAATGGTTCCGGGGGTCCACCAAGTGGGCCCACCTGCCCCGGAAGGTTCCATGGGCCAAGAGTGGGAGGGAGCCAGCCCCTAGGTAGGCTGGTGCGCCTCCCACCCCAGCCCAAGGCGCAGCAAGGGTGGAGGGGGGCAAACCCTAGGCTTAGATGGGCCTTAAGGCCCACCCTAGGGCGCCTCCACCTCTCCCTGCCCTGGCCGCCGGCCAGATGGGTTTTCTGGTGGCTGCCGCAGGTCCCTAGGGTGGAACCCTAGGGCGCAGCCCCTCCCCTCCCCTCATCCTATATATAGTGGTGGGTTTTAGGGCTGCACAACACATGAGTTCATCTCCTCCCTGGCGCAGCCCTACTCCTCCCTCTCCTCGTTCTCCGTAGTGCTTAGCGAAGCTCTGCCGGAGTACCACGCAGTTCCACCGCCATCACGTCGTCGTGTTGCCGGATCTCTCCCTCAACCTCTCCTCCCTCCTTGTTGGATCAAGGCGTAGGAGACGTCACCGGGCTGCACATGTGTTGAACGCGGAGGCACCGTTGTTCGGTGCTTAGATCAGAATCCACCGCGATCTGAATCGCTGTGAGTACGACTTCATCAACCGCGTTCTAGCAACGCTTCCGCTTAGCGATATTCAAAGGTATGAAGATCCAATCTCTCCCCGCTCGTTTGCTGGTTTCTCCATAGATAGATCTTGCTGACACGTAGGAAATTTTTTGATTTACTACTACGTCTCCCAACACTTTCAACCTTCTGGGTTAAGCTTTAACCCTCTCGAATCGGCTCTTAAGCCAAAGTCAGGCAGGTTATATACCCAAAGGTTGACTTTGTCAACAAGGTCATTCGGGGGCGTCAAACCCACCGGGTTTAGCTTACATACCCTTTTGATCAGCTCTTAAGCCGCCGCAAGTTTGAGTAAAACCTACCTTTAAGTTGATGCTGCTCCGCTATGTGACCCGCCAAACTCTTACCAGTTAATCTCGCTTAGAGACCCTGAGCCGATTCAAAGAAGTTAACGGAAAATCTCGATAGAGACCCTATACTAGTTAAGGTTAAACCGGCATCTCTTGTCATGTGAGGGCCGACTTACGGAAAGCGATGACAAACTCACTCATCTACTGCTGACTCTCTGCTATGTGGCCCGTTTCGTACTCTTAGACAGTTAATCTTTTAAAGACCGTGCACTGTTTAAGGTTAAAACGACGAATTTATGTCACATGAGAGGCAGTTTATGGGCTACCAGGGTACTCATGCCCTGCAGCGTCTCTTTCTGGTTCATTACGCTCCTATCAGTTAATCTCGCTTAGACACCTTGAGCCGTTCAAAGAAGTTGACGGCCAATCTCGAAAGAGACATTGTACTGTTAAAGAGTTCTAGTAGCGTGTCCACCCATAAGAACCGGCACATGAGTTTCTTGAAAAAGCAAGGTCAAGAAAGATTTAACATCTCCGGGTTCTGCTATTCTAAGCCGCCCTCGCAGCAATGCAGAAAATATTCTGCTGTTTATTCTTATAGGATGTCTCTTAAGATAAGCCGCCATGAAATTTGATATGATTGAAGCACAAGGCAGATAAATATATATCAAGCCATGCGGTCTCCTATATGCACGATGGCAGAGTTCAGGCAAGACAAGATGTTTCTAAACCTATTACAAAGCTCTCTAGAGAGCGCAAAAAGCAAGACTTAAAGTTTTTTGTACAATGCTCAAATTTCGGTGGATCAAGGAGCCGGGTTATATCATTGCAGTATCAATTTGCTCAGCTGGATGGCAGGTCATCCTGCGGCGGGTCTTCAACCCCCTCGATCTAAAGATTCTCCACGTCCCGGTTGCAGTTCATTAAATCTTCAAAGTTGTCCTCTTCAAAGAGGGGAGACGGATCAATGTTAGGGGCAAAGAATGCTTACGGCATGCAGGAGTTAAGTCGTTGGCCTCGAAGGTTGGGCCACGCACTCGCTTGTTCTCAGCGTTGTAAGCCACCTGGTATGTTGAAAGATTAACTTCTTCCGCCAACACTGATGCAAGGACCCTGGAGGCCTTCATACAATGGGCATAGTCGGCTTTTGTGAATTCTGAGCCATCGTCCTTCTTGGACGGAAAGCCATCCATCATTTCTTCAACAGTTAGCTCCAGGGCAAAGGCCAAAGCCCGGCTTATGGCAGCAATTGCTCCCTTTTGGGCGGCTGATCGTTTGAGATCTTCGATTTTCTTCGGCAAGGTGTATAACAACTCTATGACTCCTTTCATGAATTTGGGGATGCTTTTTTAAGCATGGCTTTGATAGTGCAAAGGGTCCCACAGTACAACTTCTCTGACAAAGTATAGACAACTTTCAGCTGCAATAGGCTGTGAGCACCAAGTTGGCGGCTTCTTTGACCCGCATAAGACGGATTTTATGATATAAGCCGCTTGCGTAGTTTTTCAAGCAAGGAAATTGGCTGAGTATTTAGTACTTACCAAATATAGCAGCAGTCATCCTTGAGATATGGTGTTTCAGGGTCTACAACTCGTCTGAGACAAGCTTGATCCGCTGGTCAGTGTCATCTGCATGTTTCACCAGGGCAATTTGCTCCACCTCAGCGGCCTTCTTACAAGCAGCGAAGTCAGATTTGACCTTCCCAAGCTCTTCGGCGGCATGCCGGCATTTCACCTCCGCCTCACCCCGGGCGGCTTGTTGGGAAGTAATACTATCTTTTAAGCCAGTCACATCAGGCTCGGCCTTGTTTAACGCTTCCTGTGACATACGAAAACAAAGTCCAGAAGGGTAAGTCACATGTTAAAATAACGAAGGATGATAAGCAAAGGGACTGTAATACAAGTCTCAAGCAGATTGCAAACAATATACTTGACACTTGGGGGCTAATGTTTGTTTGCTCTCCAAGTTTACAATGAAGTTCCGGCTCATCTTCATCAAGTTAAGCCGATGCTTGGGGGCTACAACGATGCTTTCCAAATTTACAGTGAACTCATAGGCCTTGAGGAAATCCCCGGGCTTAAACAGGAGGAACTAAAATATCAATATGTCAGCGGCAAACCTCTGGTCAAGCCTGACGATGTCAAGCTTCTATCAACGAGATTGTACAATTTGCATACGTGGTACATGCAAGAAACAACAAATACCAATCAGGAGTCCCTCATGGTGAGAGTCAAGAAGAAGTATTACTTTCATAAAAAAAGATTTATGGATTCATTATTTAGAGTTGTTTTAGTTATTCAATCAAGACGCACTTGAGAAATCTTTAGTCAGTTGTTGTTGTCTGTAAGTGATTTCTTTCTGTAATTTAAGTCTCTAGCTAGTTGTCCTGTCGTTCATTACGTGTAATTATCCTCGCTATATTCTTTTCTGTGGTATTATGCAGAATGAAGATGTATGAAATGAAAAGTTTTTTTACATCTTTGCCCCTGGTTCCTTAGCTCTACTCATTCATCCCCGCGCTCTTAACTTTTGCTCAATTTTCCCACTCCCTTGCCAGAAACCCTTAGAACTGGTCACAACGGATGTTGCAGTCGGGTCAAAGGCTTGACCGTTAACTCTGAGAAGTGGGGCCGCGCTGGACTGTCTCGTCCGTTGGACCTGATTTTTTTATGAGACAAGCCCGTTGGACCTGATGAGTGGGGTCGCGTCGGACGGTGCCACTGTTCGTCCGTTGGGTCGTGGTAAGACTGTTGGGCCCTGCACGCGCTGCAACGACAGAAGCCTGTTATGCATGCACAACATGTCCAGCTAGCCTTCTATGCATACACGTAGCTAGCCTACCTTTATGCGCCACTGCCCACCGCCACGATGCACTGACCGGCCGCTGGTTCATCTCATCTCCCACGCGTGTCTCCTCGATGTAGAGCATTGTTTCACATTTTTTGATCCACTCGCATCTATTTAACATGGCAATTAAAACCTGTTGGCAATTAAAGTGGCATATCAATCGACGCGACTCATTTGAACGTAGCAAATCCAAAGCGCGGCCGGTGAGACTCCCCTTCCCTTCCCCATTCCCTATTTAAACCACCCACCCCTCCACCTATTCTCCACACATCCATTTGCGCCGCCCCCTTCTCTTCTTCACCCAAACCCAGAGCACTCTCAAAGCAAGGCAAGGATGCAGTACAACGGCCCACCTTCAAGCTCCCACCGACCGTGCCGGAGAGACGGTATCTGGCCGGCGTCGTCGTGGAGATGATGCTCCGCGTGTGGGCGTTCTCACGTAGGAGGGGTGCAAGGGAGTTTTCCCAATGGTTCCTCACTGCGGGCTTTGCCCACCTCCCGGCGGGCTCACCGGTGATGTTTCGACTAGAGGAAGTGCGTCCAAACTCATACAATTGTCCGATAGGGCTCATCTTCAACTTCACCAATAGATTTGATGCATACTACCTCCTCAGCAAGGTGTTTTTGTGTGGATGTGAATTCATCGCATTCACAACCTACAACATCTTCACAAACTTTGACTGCATCTTCCCCACCCACGATGGTATGCACAGCCTCCCCTACTACCTCGGGAAGGACAACATGGAGGAGGAGGACTGAAGAGAAGGTGCAGTAAAGATGGTGGTGATGGCCCGGCCGGTCTCGTGAAGCTTGTTTTGCCCGTTAGGGCTTTTTATATATTTTTATGTTATGTGTTGTTGGTTGTATCGAGAACTCTTTTATGCACACTATGTTTTAGGGTTTATGTTTTATGTAAGAACTATGCTATATATGCTTGCTACTTTCTATGTTATGGATGTATGCTTGCTACTTGAGATATCGGTAGATGGATATGGTGCCGTAGCCGAGCCCTAGAGATGCTCTCTAGATGGATATGGTGCCATATCCGAGTCCTAGACATGCTCTCTAGATGGATATGGTGTCGTAGCCGAGCCCTAGACATGCTCTCTAGATGGATATGGTGGCTAATGGTGCCACCGAACTTTATTTTAGACATGGTTTCTGTTGGATAATAAATTTGTCATGTTCTACAAAAAAATCATGTATAAAACAAAATAAATAAATTGTGTATACAATATTTTTCTTGCAACAAAAACATGTTTATAATACCCGCATGTCAAAAAATCAAAGTGTTGTGCCGTAGGCTATATAGAGAAGGAAATTTCCACGATATGTACAAATAAATTTGACATGGGAAAGTTCAATAAAGAATTTGTCCTGGTATCTACACTAACATTGGCATAGAAAAAGTTATTCTTAAGTTCGCCATGGCAATTATCTGTACAAAAATGCCATGGGAAAAAAGTTGTACTGCTAACAATAAATCGATTTACCATCATGCACTATTTTTTTCGACATGGCAATAAATGGATTTACCATGGCAATAATCAAGCAAAAAACAGGGGTCAAAAAACAGAGCCAACACGTGCACTATTTTGTGGGCCTCTTTTATCTTTGTGGGCCTTCAACACTCAACGCAATGCGACGGCCCAACCATAGCTTGGTTTCAATTTGGGCCATAGAACTACTTTTTTTCCTTTTGTGATTGGTGTTTTCTGACGAAACTAAAGAAACTGGAAGTGTACAAAACTGATAACCCTTGAAGTGACTGGCAATGACATCCACTGCCTGATGATAAGCCGTCATCCGCGGATCCTTGGAATTCCAAGTGCCTGAAACTTGTTGAGCCACAAGATCTGAGTCGCTGAAGCATCTTACCTAGCTTAAGTTCATCTCCTTAGCCACCCTGAGGCCATGAAGCAGGGCTTCGTACTCAGTTGCATTGTTAGTACAAGGGAACATCAGCCGTAGCACATAATAGAACTTGTCACCTTTGGGGGAGGTTAAGACAACTACTGCCCCTGATCCTTCCAGCAGCCTAGTCCCATCAAAGTGTATTGTCTAGTATGTGTTATCCGACTTTTCTTCGGGCGCCTGACACTCTGTCCAGTCGTTTATGAAATGCACAAGGGCTTGAGACTTGAAAGCCGTACGAGGTACATATTTCACATTGAGAGGTCCCAGCTCCAATGTCCACTTAGCAATCCTGCCAGTGGCTTCTCTGTTTTGAATTATATCTCCCAATGGGACAGAGCTGACCACGGTGATCTGGTGCCCTAAGAAATAGTGCTTTAGCTTGCGGTTGGCCATGAACACCCCATATACTAGCTTCTGCCAATGTGGATATCTCTGCTTGGACTCTGTCAGGACCTCACTGATATAATAAACCAGCCTCTGAACCAGATATTCCTTCCCTGCCTCCTTGCGCTCGACCACGATTGCAGCACTGACAGCCCTATTGTTAGCCACCACGTACAAGATCAAGGGTTCTTTCTCAATCGGAGCGGCTAAGACCGGCGGCTCAGTGAGCTGCTTCTTGAGCGCCTCAAACGCTTCACCCGCCGCCGCACTCCGGACAAATTTGTCTGTCTTTTTCATCATTTGATATAAAGGGATGGCTTTCTTACCAAGGCGGCTTATAAACCGGTTCAACGCGGCGATCCGTCTTGCCAGGCGTTGAACATGATTAATGCACGCCGGCTCAGCCAAAGAGGTGATAGCCTTGATCTTATCTGGGTTAGCTTCAATGCCACGCTCAGAGACAAGAAATCCGAAGAGTTTGCCTGCCGGAACACCAAAGACACACTTCGCTGGGTTAAGCATCATCTTATAGACCCACAGATTGTCAAAGGCCTCCTTCAGGTCGTCCAGCAGAGTCTCCTTCTTCCTTGACTTGATCACAATGTCATCCACATATGCGTGAACGATATGCCCAATTTGGCTGTGAAGAAAATTCTGTACACGGCGCTGGTAAGTCACCTGGGCACTCTTGAGCCCGAAAGGCATAGACACGTAGCAGAAGGCACCAAAAAGCGTGATGAAATCCGTCTTCTGTTGGTCCTTGACTGCCATCTTGATCTGATGATATCCAGAATACGCATCCAAGAAACATAAACTCTCACAACCCGCCGCAGCATCGATGATCTGATCAATGCGAGGGAGAGCAAAGGGATCAGCTGGACAAGCCTTGTTCGGATCTGTGTAATCTACACACATACGCCATGTGTCGTTCTTCTTGAGCACGAGCACTAGGTTAGCAAGCCACTCTAGGTGAAAAACCTCGACGATGAAACCCGCTGCCAAGAGCAGGGCGACCTCTTCCTGTAACATCCCAAAATTCCATTTTTGGAATGTTATGAATATAGCTATGCATCTATCATCATCATTGTTTGAATAAATGCAATTGTTGAAATGCCCCTTTTTAATTTCTGAAAGCCCTTCCTATTTTCCCCATGTTGCTTTCACCTATTTGAAATCTTGGTAAAAAGTTCAAATAAGAGAGGGGGAACATGACACTCCACACCAGGACCAAATTGGTGATTTATTTGAACAATAAAAACCAGGGGTTGTTTTGAAAATATTTGCAAAAAGGATTTAAAACAATTAGGCAATTTTTGAAAATAATATTTTTCCAAATTATTCAAATACCAGAATAAAAATGTTCATTAAATGGCATATTTTATTCTGATAATTTTGATATATGATATACCTATACTCAGAATCAAATCAACGCTTTAAACCGTTTTTACTACACTGGTTTATGAAAAAGGAAAGTTTTAATACCGGATCGGGCCGGCCCACCGCTTTTATAAGCCGAATCCCCTAAATCCCGGCCACCGATGCGTTCAGCCACTCGCTTCTCTCTCTGACCAGCGGGACCCACCCGACCGCCCGTAACCTCCGCGCGGTCATCCCTCTCCTCCCGCGTGCGTCGCCGCCGCCGCGAATCCTACTTGCCGGATCTTCCTCTCCTTCCTTCCCCCGACCCCTCTCCGGCCCTATATAAGAGCGGACCAACCCTGCATCCATTTCCCCCTCGAGCCCCTCTCTCCCGTCGCCAGACCGCCCCACCAAACCTCACCGGAGTTGCTGCCCGAGCGGAGCTTCCCCACGCCGTGCCGGTCGCCTCGGACCTCCCCGCGCTTCCCTGACAACGCCACTCGACGCCGGAGAACCGCCGCTGTCATCTACACTCCTCCGCCGTCACCCTCGACCACCGGAACGCCTCCCCGACCTTTCTCCGACCACCGGCCGCCACCAGAGCTCGCCGGAGACCCCTCCCCCTCCAGTAAGTCGTCGGCTCTTCTCTGGACCCTCGGATCTAAATCCTACGGCTAGGATTAGAACCCCTTAGCCCCGAACCGTTTTTTCTCTAGCCATCGGCCGTCCGCCCATAGCACCCGCACGCTCACGCTAGCCAGCCACTCACAGGTCGCCACGTCACCCTGGCCGTACGGTAGCTTTATTTTCTTTTTCTGTTTAGTTTTAGTTAACAGAAACTTTTCAAAATTTGTTTTAGCTATAACTTTTAATCTGTTTAATGTTTTGAGTTGATTCTTTTTGAAATAGCTCACATTTTTCATGTAGTTTCACCCTGTACTTTTAAATTTTAAATTTGACCTATAAAATTTGAATTGAATCAAATTTTCTCAAATCATTCAAATCTGAATAACTAGAGTTTAAAAATAGATTTTGATATGAATCTTTTTTCTACTGCTTGGTATTAGTTAGGACTATCTAGTTGCTTAGTTTGAGAATTTTTAGGATGATTTGATTAGTGTTTTAGCTAAAAACAGATTCTGCCTATTAGTTAGTATAGTTTAAATTAACTTAGTTTTAGTTATTTCAAATTAGAATTTCGTTTTATTTCTTTAATAGGTTCTGTTGCTTAAACATTTAGTGTTTTACTTACTGTTAATAAAAATATAAATATGCTTAGTTTGTTTCTTTGTTAACATAGGAATCTCAACCCCTTTTCAAATAGGTTTAATTTGATTAAAACAACTAGTTAGTAATAGTTTTTATTTCAACAAAGTTTTATATAATTTAATTCTGTTCTCTAAGACAAGTTTTTAGTAATTTTCTTTTCTATTAAGATAATGTCTTAGTAATAAATAATAAGTTTAGTTTCATTCTTTTGTTAGTAAAACTATAGTTACCTCATCTATTAGTGTTTATCAAAACTTTTTAAAACTTTAGTAAAGTTTTTCCCAACAAACTTAAATTGATTTAATTATGTTATTAATAAAATATTTTATTGTTTTATTGCTGTCAACTATTGTTTTGGTTAATACAAATGGTTCCATTATGTTAGTAGTGTTTTATCCATTATCTTTTAGAAAACAAAACTTTGTGTGTTTTCTTGCTTGTGATTTGTGCATTGTTTTGTCTTGATTGTTTACTAGTCCATTGTTGATGTTTGTGAGTTACCATATTTTGTTGTATGCTTATTGAGTGCTTGTTTGCTTCATTAGATTATCCGGAGTGCGAAGCTTGTTACCTAGAGTCACTCACGTACGAAGATCAGCAATCAGGCAAGTCAGCTTGATCATGTTTTTACCCATGTTTTAGATGCATTAGTTCTACCATCTCCCTAATTGCATGCAAGATAGGTTAGTTGGAAACTTGGTTACATTGGAGTAGTATCATGTGGTAGGTACCCCCTCAACCCCTTTGATAACTTTGGCCCCGGGAAACGTTAAATTTGTTTTGCTATGCTGTTAGTAGACGGGGTGGGTTGTGTGAATCATGAGAGTTGTGAGGTGATAACTTCAAGACCTATGATGATAAAGACTTCAAGATTTCCAAGTTTTCAACATACCTCTAGGTGGATGATGGTTGAACGGCGCCCTGGAGAAACCAGTGGTTAGCCTAGGTGATGCTAGAGATGTGCCGGTATTCATGCGGAAAGGTCCACCCAGGCACGAAGGGATGGAAGGATGCTTCAAGACCCAAGGCTTACCTGCACAGCCACAAGCCATTATGGGCTCTCGCTTGGTTGGACATTGTGGCGACACTGGACAGGCGGTGCTACGAGATGTAGAAGAACGGTAGGAAAGGATGGGCACCGACAGAGTCTCAGTGGGACCCCTTAGAAGACCATGTTTTGGTCACCCGTTCCTCAAACACCCTGAAGTGCGAGGAATCCAACGGAGGCGATCAAATCTTGTGGGGAATGTGTGCAAAACTCTGCAGAGTATCCAACCTAATCGATTAGCCGTGTCCACGGTCATGGACGACTTGAACCAAAGGAACTGAAACTTCCGGAATTCTCAACACGATTAATATGATGATGTGGGTATTAATAACTTGGGTATGAGAATTGGTTGGCGGAACCATCTCATTAATTAACCAACTTAGTAATAATTTTGCTTAGCCCCTCTCTTGATGTAGGAAAAACTTGGCTTTACGCAAAAATTTACTACCCCACATGCCACATATGCATGTACACTAGTTGATTATTTTCACCCCTTCTCTTGTGACTTTGCCGGCATATTCCATATGCTGACCTACAGGCTGCAACGTATCATGTTGCAGAGTACTTTTCCGACCAGGAGTGAGGACACGCTCTACGCTTGGTGAGATGCCCTTGGAGTCAGATGGACTCATCTACCATGAAGCTTCCGCAAGATTTAGTTATTCTCATGAGTTGGGCTTCGGTCACTTTATTGTAATGATTATTGTAATAAAGGACTCGATATGAGATTTCGTTAATATAATGTTGTGTGATTTCCCTTTGATATATACATTGATGTACCGTGTGTGTACCAGCATGATCTTGGGATGGTACGGAAACACCGGAGATTCGACCTTTCAGGTCGGGTCGCTACAGAAATGGTATCAGAGCACACGCTGACCGTAGGACGTAACCTCTAGGATTGGAAAAGCCTTAGGATCATTCTATTCCTCTGTTTTACAAATTCTATTATTTTTCTCCTCTGCTCATTCCTGATTTTTCCTCTCCGTTGTTTTCAACTTTTCTAGATGGCCACCTTCACCCCTGTTCGCTTCACGGAGTTCTGCCAGCCTGATGCCACCATGCCTTTTGGCAAGGAACTAATCCTGATCGTCAAGGATGTGAAGATTGCTTTGCCAACCATCACCGGGTATGCGATCACGTCTTTTCCTCAGGACGCTCACTACAGGATCGAAGTACATATCCCCGGGAGGACCTTTGGATTTATCACTGAGCCCATAGACTTCAAGTTCATGGCACCCAGCTAGATTCTCGGGAGAGACATGGCAATTCATCGTGCTCTCGAACGTATTCGGGAGGAATACAGAGGTGGACCCATATCGCGAGACCTCAGCATGGTTTGCCGCAGAGTTGCCCATGGCAACATCATCATCAACCCCACTGGAGACCCCATCATTTCATACATCCAGACCCTGGAGACGCATGTCAGGACTCTGGAGTTTCGTGTACGTGCTGACACGAAGACTATCAACAACCTGATGAACCGCGAGCTGGACCTTGAAGCTGATCTGCGGGAGGCCAACTATGAACATGAGCATGAAGTGAAGGACTTCCTAGAGAGGATCGAGAAGCAGAACACTCGCATCGCAACCCTGGAGGAGCAGCTGGACATGGGGGAAAATCTTCACCCCGAAGGAGACATGGCACCCTTCATCAGCGACGATGAAGACTATGAGGAGAGCACCACCGGAGGACCCACGACTATGCACTTTTGAGGAGAACTTTAGTCATGGCCTCCATGTATCTTTTAATTTTCAACGTTAAAGCGTAGGTCGATATTTGGTTTGATTGAGACTTGTATTTCCGATGTTTGAACTTGAGTTGAATTAATGAATGACTGTTTGATGTGATATGATTGTGCATTGCATATGGGTAGTGAATTTCTTTCTAGACCCTTGTTCTATTCTAATCCTCATCCCTCTCGAAAACAGCAAGATGCCTCCTCGACGTGAGTCCGACTCTACCTTCCCGCCGGAACTCACGCAACTCCTCCAATAGCAGAATGCACTGATGCAGCTGTTCATTCAGAATCAGACCAACAACCAGAACAACAACAATCACCATCCACCTCAGGCTGACAACCTCACCCGTTTTCTAAGGTTGAACCCTCCAACTTTCTCTAGCAGCATTGAGCCCATTGTGGGAGATGACTGGCTCCGCAAGATGGAGAGAGAACTCATCACCGCCGGATGTACTGATGCTGAGAAGGTGCGCTTTGCCGCACACCAACTTGAAGGACCAGCAACTTCATGGTGGGAGAACTACACCACCACATACCCTATTGCAGATGTAACTTGGGAGCAGTTCAAGCTTGCTTTCCGCACCGCTCATGTCTCTGCTGGAGCCATGAGTCTGAAGAAGCGCGAATTTCACAACTTGCGTCAGGGAAATCGTTCTGTGGCCCAATATGTGGAAGAGTTCAGCATGTTGGCCCGTTATGCCCCAGGAGATGTGGTCGATGATGCGGCCAAGTAAGAGAAGTTTATGGAAGGACTCAACGATGAGTTGAGCATACAGCTGGTAGTGGCTACCTTCAAGAACTACCAAGAGCTGGTGGACAAGGCCCTCATCTTGGAGGGTAAACAACAGCAAATTGAGAACCGCAAGCGGAAGTACACTCAGGGAAAGTTCAACTCTGGAGCTCATCAGAAGCTTCGTTACTCCCCCTACTCAGGGAATACCGGATCAGGTACCGGTAAGTTTGGGAAGCACACTCATGCTGTGCACAACCATGGAGGCCACAACCATGGAGGAAGTGGGAATAACCGTCCCAACCATGGCAACTTCAAGAATGACAATGGGAATGGGAACAACAACCAGCACCGTCACGCTCCTGCTCAGAAGAATCTGAGTCACATCACCTGCTTCAAATGTCAGAAGACAGGGCACTATGCTACTGAGTGTCCCCAGAACAAGCAGGGAAATGGAAACGACAACAACAACGGCAACTTAGCAGCAAAGAAGCTAAACCCGTTTCCCCGTGCTCAGGTGAACCACATTGATGTGGAGGAATTCTATGATCAACCCGAGACTGTGGTTGGTAAGTTTTTATTGCATTCACGTCCTGTTATAGTACTTTTTGATTCCGGTGCAACTCATTCATTCATATCAAGGGTAGTTGTGGAAAAATATGGTTTGCCCACCAGAACCCTTAGTCAGCCTTTTAGAGTCAGTTCCCCAGGAGGTATGATGATGGCAGGGATAGGATGCCATGCCTTGAAACTCAATATAGGAAAACATGTTTTTCCCACCAACCTCATCGTCTTAGAGTCACAGGGATTAGATGTAATCCTAGGCATGGATTGGATGACCAAGTATGAAGGAAATCTTGATTGTCCCAGCAAGTCTATCTTGCTCACCACCCCGGAGAACAAGAGGATTAAGTATGTATCCCGACGCACATGGATGAGTGCTCGGTTAAATTCTCTCATGGGAGTTGTTCAGGAGGAAGTACCTGTGGTAAAAGACTTTCCGGATGTATTCCCGGAAGAATTACCAGGCATGCCACCAGATAGGGAAATTGAGTTTCTGATAGAGTTACTTCTAGGAACAGCCCCAATTTCCAAGAGACCCTATCGGATGCCTGCAAATGATCTACTGGAAATCAAGAAGAAGATCAAGGAGCTATTGGACAAGGGGTATATTCGCCCAAGTTCTTCTCCTTGGGGAGCCCCAGTACTTTTGGTGGAGAAGAAGGATAAAACCTTGAGAATGGTAGTCGATTATCGTGCCTTGAACGAGGTGACTATCAAGAACAAGTATCCTCTGCCGATGATTAATAATTTGTTTGATCATCTTGTAGGAGCCAAAGTATTCTCAAAGATCGATCTTTGATCAGGGTATCACCAGTTGAAAATTCGTGAACAGGATATACCCAAAACAGCTTTCACCACAAGGTATGGCTTGTATGAATATACCGTCATGTCTTTTGGTTTGACAAATGCTCCTTCTTACTTCATGAGTTTGATGAACAAAATATTCATGGAATACCTGGATAAGTTTGTTGTGGTGTTCATCGATGACATATTGATATTCTCCAAGAACGAGGAAGAACACGAGGAACATTTGCATTTAGTTCTGGAGAAGCTTAGAGAGCACCAGTTATATGCCAAGTTCAACAAATGTGAATTTTGGCTGACGGAAGTCGGATTCCTTGGACATGTTATTTCCGGAGATGGAATAGGAGTGGACCCCGCTAAGGTTGAAGCCCTCACCGAGTGGAAGTCACCCACCTGAGTTAAGGAGATCCGCAGTTTCCTCGGACTTGCCAGATATTACCGGAGGTTCATTGAGAATTTCTCAAAGATTGCCAAGCCCATGACAGAGTTGTTGAAGAAAGAATCCCAGTATGTTTGGACTGAGGAATGTGAAGCCAGTTTCCAGGAGTTAAAGAAACATTTGGTCACAGCCCTAGTGTTGATCTTGCCAAATATTCGGAAAGACGTCCAGGTTTACTGTGATGCCTCACGTCAAGGACTTGGAGGAGTACTCATGCAAGATGGAAAGGTTGTAGCCTATGCATCCAGACAACTATGACCTCATGAGTTGAATTATGCCACCCATGACTTGGAATTAGCAGCCGTAGTGCACGCACTCAAGACCTGGAGACATTTCCTTGTCGAAAATAGTTGTGATGTTTACACTGATCATAAGAGCCTGAAGTATATCTTCACGCAGAAAGAATTGAACCTCAGATAGAGGAGATGGTTAGAGTTAATCAAGGACTATGACATGAGATTACACTACCATCCAGGAAAGGCAAATGTTGTCACAGATGCCTTGAGTCGGAAAACTTATGTAAACACACTCACAGCGGGAGGATTACCCCAAGAGTTAGCCGATGATCTCAGAGAGCTTCGGCTAGAGATAGTCCCAAGAGGATATGTTGCCACACTGGAAATCCAGTCCACCTTGACCGAAAGAATTCGTGAAACCCAGAAGACGGACAAAGAAATAGCTAAGATAAAGCAAAGAATGAAAGATGGTAAAGCTAAAGGTTTTCGCGAGGATGAGCAAGGAACTCTGTGGTTTGAGAACCGCATCTATGTGCCCAATGACCCAGAGCTCAGGAAGTTGATACTCCAAGAAGCACACGATTCACCTTACTCGATACACCCAGGCAATACCAAGATGTATCTGGACTTGAAGGACAGTTATTAGTGGACAGGTATGAAGAAGGATATTGCGGAACACGTTGCAATATGTGATGTTTTTCAACGAGTAAAAGCAGAACATCAGAAACCAACAGGGTTACTCCAACCTTTGCCGATACCCGAGTGGATATGGGAAAAGCTTGGTATGGATTTCATCACAGGATTGCCCAGGACCCGTTCAGGTTATGATTCCATCTGGGTAGTGGTTGACCGCTTGACCAAGGTGGCTCACTTCATCCTAGTGAAGACCACCTATACCAGTGCTAAGTTAGCCAAGATATACATGACCAGGATCATGTGTCTGCATGGAGTTCCGAGGAGTATTGTGTCAGATAGAGGAACACAATTTACCTCAAAGTTTTGGCATCAGCTACATGAAACTTTGGGTACGAGGCTGGAGATCAGTACAGCATTTCATCCGCAGACAGATGGCTAGACTGAGAGAGTCGATCAGATTCTGGAAGACATGTTGAGAGCTTGTGCACTAGACTATGGGTCTAGTTGGGATGATAATTTGCCTTACGCAGAATTCTCATACAACAACAGTTATCAGACCAGTCTGAAGATGGCCCCTTTCGAAGCTTTATACGAAAGGAGGTGCAGAACACCACTGACGTGGGATGGTGTTGGAGACCAAAAACTTTTTGGTCCCGACCTTATCCGAGATTCAGAAGATAAAGTCAAGTTGATTCGTGACAGACTCAAGATAGCTCAATCCCGGCAGAAGAGCTACGCTAACAACAAGCGCAAGGAAGTAACATATGAAGTGGGAGACTGAGCATATCTTCGTGTGTCCCCACTTCGAGGAATCAAGAGGTTTGGTGTTAAAGGAAAGTTAGCACCCAGATTCATAGGCCCCTACAAAATTCTTGAACGTAGAGGCGAAGTTGCATACAAGCTGGAATTGCCAGAAGGACTGTCCGTTGTTCATAATGTGTTCCATGTGTCCTAACTGAAGAAATCCCATGCTGATAAGGCTGATATCCCTTTGAGAGACACAGTGCCCCTAGAGGCCATACAACTTGACAGTGATCTGACTTACGAGGAGAAGCCTGTCAAGATCCTCGAGACTACCAATAGAGTTACCCGCAGCAAGATCATCAAGTTCTGTAAGGTTTCGTGTAGTCACCACACCGAGGAAGAAGCCACCTGGGAACGCGAAGAAGATCTTCGTAGAGACCACCCGCACCTATTTTCTAGCCAACCCGAATCTCAAGGGCGAGATTCATCTTAAGGTGGGTAGGTTTGTAACATCCCAAAATTCCATTTTTGGAATGTTATGAATATAGCTATGCATCTATCATCATCATTGTTTGAATGAATGCAATTGTTGAAATGCCCCTTTTTAGTTTCTGAAAGCCCTTCCTGTTTCGCCCATGTTGCTTTCACCTATTTGAAATCTTGGTAAAAAGTTCAAATAAGAGAGGAGGAACATGACACTCCACACCAGGACCAAATTGATGATTTATTTGAACAATAAAAACCAGGGGTTGTTTTGAAAATATTTGCAAAAAGGATTTAAAACAATTAGGCAATTTCTGAAAATAATATTTTTTCAAATATTCAAATGCCATAATAAAAATGTTCATTAAATGGCATATTTTATTCTGATAATTTTGATATATTATATACCTATACTCAAAATCAAATCAATGCTCTAAAATGGTTTCTATTACACTGGTTTATTAAAAAGGAAAGTTTTAATACCGGATCAGGCCGACCCACCGCTTTTATAAGCCGAATCCCCTAAATCCCGGCCACCGACGCGTTCAGCCGCTCGCTTCTCTCTCTGACCAGCGGGCCCCACCCGACTGCCCGTAACCTCCGCGCGGTCATCCCTCTCCTCTCGCGTGCGCCGCCGCCGCCACGAATCCTCCTCGCCGGATCTTCCTCTCCTTCCTTTCCCCGACCCCTCTCCGGCCCTATATAAGAGCGGACCAGCCCCGCATCCATTTCCCCCTCAAGCCCCTCTCTCCCATCGCCAGACCGCCCCACCAAACCTCACCGGAGTTGTTGCCCGATCGGAGCTTCCCCACGCCGTGCCGGTCGCCTCGGACCTCCCCGCGCTTCCCCGGCAACGCCACTCGACGCCGGAGACCCGCCGCTGTCATCTGCACTCCTCCGCCGTCGCCCTCGACCACCGGAACGCCTCCCCGATCTTTCTCCGACCACCGGCCGCCGCTAGAGCTCGCCGGAGACCCCTCCCCCTCCGGTAAGTCGGCGACTCTTCTCTGGATCCTCGGATCTAAATCCTACGGCTAGGATTAGAACCCCTTAGCCCCGAACCGTTTTTTCTCTAGCCATCGGCTGTCCGCCCGTAGCACCCGCACGCTCACGCTAGCCAGCCACTCATAGGTCGCCACGTCACCCTGGCCGTCCGGTAGCTTTATTTTCTTTTTCTGTTTAGTTTTAGTTAACAGAAACTTTTCAAAATTTGTTTTAGCTATAACTTTTAATTTGTTTAATGTTTTGAGTTGATTTTTTTTGCAATAGCTCACATTTTTCATGTAGTTTCACTCTGTACTTTTAAATTTTAAATTTGAACTATAAAATTTGAATTGAATCAAATTTGCTCAAATCATTCAAATCTGAATAACTAGAGTTTAAAAATAGATTTTGATATGAATCTTTTTGCTACTGCTTGGTATTAGTTAGGACTATCTAGTTGCTTAGTTTCAGAATGTTTAGGATGATTTTGATTAGTGTTTTAGCTAAAAACAGATTCGGCCTATTAGTTAGTATAGTTTAAATTAACTTAGTTTTAGTTAGTTCAAATTAGAATTTAGTTGTATTTTTTTAATAGGTTCTGTTGCTTAAACATTTAGTGTTTTACTTACTGTTAATAAAAATATAAATTTGCTTAGTTTGTTTCTTTGTTAACATAGGAATCTCAACCCCTTTTCAAATAGGTTTAATTTGATTAAAACAACTAGTTAGTAATAGTTTTTCTTTCAACAAAGTTTTATATAATTTAATTCTGTTCTATAAGACAAGTTTTTAGTAATTTTCTTTTCTGTTAAGATAATGTCTTAGTAATAAATAATAAGTTTAGCTTCATTCTTTTGTTAGTAAAACTATAGTTACCTCATCTAGTAGTGTTTATCAAAACTTTTTAAAACTTTACTAAAGTTTTTCCCAACAAACTTAAATTGATTTAATTATGTTATTAATAAAATATTTTATTGTTTTATTGCTGTCAACTATTGTTTTGATTAATACAAATGGTTCCATTATGTTAGTAGTGTTTTGTCCATCATCTTTTAGAAAACAAAACTTTGTGTGTTTTCTTGCTTGTGATTTGTGCATTGTTTTGTCTTGATTGTTTACTAGTCCATTGTTGATGTTTGTGAGTTACCATATTTTGTTGTATGCTTATTGAGTGCTTGTTTGCTTCGTTAGATTATCCGTAGTGTGAAGCTTGTTACCTAGAGTCACTCACGTATGAAGATCAGCAATCAGGCAAGTCACCATGATCATGTTTTTACCCATGTTTTATATGCATTAGTTCTACCATATCCCTGCATGCAAGATAGGTTAGTTGCAAACTTGGTTACATTGGAGTAGTATCATGTGGTAGGTACCCCCTCAACCCCTTTGACAACTTTGGCCCCGGGAAACGTTAAATTTGTTTTGCTATGCTATTAGTAGACGGGGTGGGTTGTGTGAATCATGAGAGTTGTGAGGTGATAACTTCAAGACCTATGATGATCAAGACTTCAAGATTTCCAAGTTTTCAACATACCTCTGGGTGGATGATGGTTGAATGGCGCCCTGCAGAAACCAGTGGTTAGCCTAGGTGATGCTGGAGATGTGCCAGTATTCACGCGGAAAGGTCCACCCAGGCACGAAGGGATGGAAGGATGCTTCAAGACCCAAGGCGTACCTGCACAGCCACAAGCCATTATGGGCTCTGGCTTGGTTGGACATTGTGGCGACACTGGACAAGCGGTGCTACGAGATGTAGAAGAACGGTAGGAAAGGATGGGCACCGACAGAGTCTCAGTGGGACCCCTTAGAAGACCATGTTTTGGTCACCCGTTCCTCAAACACCCTGAAGTGCGAGGAATCCAACGGAGATGATCAAATCTTGTGGGGAACGTGTGCAAAACTCTACAGAGTACCCAACCTAATCGATTAGCCGTGTCCACGGTCATGGATGACTTGAGCCAAAGGAACTGAAACTTCTGGAATTCTCAACACGATTAATATGATGATGTGGGTATTAATAACTTGGGTATGAGAATTGGTTGGCGGAACCATCTCATTAATCAACCAACTTAGTAATAATTTTTCTTAGCCCCTCTCTTGATGTAGGAGAAACTTGGCTTTACGCAAAAATTTACTACCCCACCTGCCACATATGCATGTACACTAGCTGATTATTTTCACCCCCTCTCTTGTGACTTTGCCGGCATATTCCATATGCTGACCTACACGGCTGCAACATATCATGTTGCAGAGTACTTTTCCGACCAGGAGTGAGGACACGCTCTACGCTTGGTGAGATGCCCTTGGAGTCAGATGGACTCATCTACCATGAAGCTTCCGCAAGATTTAGTTATTCTCATGAGTTGGCCTTCGGCCACTTTATTGTAATGATTATTGTAATAAAGGACTCGATATGAGATTTCGTTAATATAAAGTTGTGTGATTTCCCTTTGATATATACATTGATGTACCGTGTGTGTACCAGCATGATCTTGGGATGGTACGGAAACACCGGAGATTCGACCTTTCAGGTCGGGTCGCTACACTTCCCCGATGGTCATGTCCTCCGGGTCAACATTTTCTTTATAGAACTTGAGCTCTATCTCAGCACAACTTGATTCTGCGTAAGCCGCATCTCCTTCCTCGCACTCAATAGCCATATTCCGATCACCATGAACAATAATCGTCCCTTTCAACCCGGGCATCTTGAGCTGCAAATAGACATAGCAGGGCCAAGCCATGAACTTGGCGTAAGCCGGTCGCCCAAACAAGGCATGATAGGGGCTCTTGATTTTGACCACTTCAAACCACAAGGACTCTACCCTGTAGTTGTACTCATCACCGAAGGCAACTTCCAAGGAGATCCTACCCACAGGGTAAGCTGATTTGCCAGGCACCACACCATGAAAGACTGTCGAGGAGGGCTTAAGGTCTTTATCAAGCAGCTTCATCCGCTAAAAGGTGTCATAGTACAGGATATTGATGCTACTGCCACCATCCATAAGTACCTTATTCAACATATGTCCTCCCACTTGGGGGGCGACCACAAGGGCTACCCGCCCCGGGTCATCAACACGTGGTGGGTGCTCCTCCCGGCTCCACGTAATGTCATACTCAGACCACTTCAAGTATCGCGGTAGAGCCGGCATGATCGCATTGACCGCCCGTTTGCACACTTTATGATCCCGCTTGTTAAGGCTAGTTGTAAAAACATGATACTGGCCCGAATTGAGCTGCTTTGGATTACTCTGATATCCAGACTGATTATTCTGTTGCTAATGATGGCCACCAGAGTGTTGATGATGTCCTCCTCGATTTCCCTGGCCATGATGACCGGAACCTGAGCCGCCGGACCCAAACCCGGCTCCTGACCCGCCTGGTCCTGATCCGCTGGGCAGGCCACTACCATCATTGTTATGTTGTCGCATGATGTGGTCCTTGAACTTCTGCATGATGTGGCAATTGCCCCACGTGTGACCCGCTAGTCTGTCGGGCCGGCTGTGCTCCGGACAAGGTTTGTTAAGCATCTCCTCTAAGTTGAAAGGAGTTTTACCCTTGTTAAAAGGTGGTGTAAACTTCCCATTGCCCTTAGGTCAATTGTGGCCGGTGTTGGCGTTGGCCACCAATTCTGACCCACCATCCGGGTTCTTCCTCTTGCTTTGGTTACCGTTGCCTGCCACACCCTTGCCATGGTTATTCTTTTTACCCTGACCAGTTTTCTCCTCATCAGAGCCCGGATCCTTCGTGTTATCAGAGTCGACATACTTTGTGAGAGCCACCATGAGTTCTCCCATGTCCTGACACATGCGTTTGAGTTGGTCGAGCTACTGCTTCAGAGGAACGAAATGACAGTTCTTCTCCAGGATCGGCACCGCTTGAGCCGCCGTGATCTGTTCAGACGAGTGGGTGATAGTCGACACCCATCGGACGCAATTATGAGCCGACTTGTTCTCCTGTTGAACACAGTGATCCAGATCCACAATCATCATAGGCTGCTTGAAAGTTCCTTGAATTTTTTAATGAACCTTGCTTTCAGCTCAGCCCATGAGTTGACGGTATTGGGTGGCAAACCTTTCAACCACGTGTGAGCCGAACCTTCCAACATCATGATAAAGTATTTGGCGCAGGCCGCATCACTAACATTCAACATTTTCATAGCCATCTCATAACTTTCAATCCAGGCCTCTAGGGGCAAGTCTGCAGTGTAATTCGGGACCTTACAAGGGCCTTTGAAATCCTTCGGCAGACGCTCGTTCCGTAGAACCAGCACTAAGCACGGGACTCCCACGGCCCTGGTGGCTACTCCTCCTCCAACTGAAACGGAATGCACGAGCTCTTGATGAGCCGCCGCTGCCAGAGCCGCTGCCTCTCGCTTTACTCTCGCTCGGTCTGCTAGCGCATGCGCCTCTAGAGCCGTCTGATCATCTCGCGGTAGCTCCTGGTGTCTACCACTGCTAAAACCCGCTGGCGACTCATAGCGCCGGCTGTAGCTGCGACTGGGGAGGGGGCTTGAATGCACACGGCTCCGGCTGTAAGTATACTTCTCTTGCTGGGCCATCGCCGTTTGAAGGTATCCAAGGGCGTTCCGCACCTGTTCTGCAAAGGGCGCCTCATCAGGAATAGGGATTGTTTCAAGCCGGGTTGCTGCGGCCACCATGTTCTCTGGTGGGTTGGAGTAGTGACCCGTCGGTGTCGGAAAAGCCGCTGGTGAGGCCTAGTTTTGTCAAGGCGGGTTAAGCTGTTGCCGAGCCACTGGACGATTTCTAGGCGTGTCCGTTGTTCCTCCCGTTCCTGGCGAGTTAAAAAGATTCCTGGCCTCGTATTGTTCTGGTAAGCGGGACTGATTTCTCATTCGCCGCACCGCAATTGTCGACTGTTGCTCTAGCTCAAGGCAGAAAGCATCTGTCCTAAGGCGTTGTGCCTCCGCATCCATCTCAGCCTTTAACTCGCCAATCCCCAGTTGGACCTCCGCCATCCGCTCCTTAAGACTTGTGAGCTCCAAGTTCCGGGCCGCTTGATTATCCGGCATGACCTTTGTCACCATCAGGGTTGTGAGCTCGTTCATCAGATCCAGAAGAACCTGAGCCAGCGGCGGCGTGTCAACCCCCGTGTTTGCGGCTCCGGCGGCTATGCTGCTCGTGCCCGGCGCTGACCCTGCCATGAACACGGCCGCATGGATCGGCAGCCTGTGATCCTCCAGCTCAGAACGCTCCGACTCTGGGTAAAGCTCGTCGTAGCCCCGGAGCCCACCGTTGTGAAGCGGGTAGATTGATTCCGCTTCTCTGCTCGAAGACCTGTCCTCTGGATAGACGGGAGTCTCCTGTGACATAGAAGCCTCAAGATCCATCCCTTGAGTGAAGCCCACGAAGACATGTTTCCGTCCCAGGTTAGCACGGGCAAGTCGCACGTGTTGGGCGGGTTGTGTGCACCGAGCCAGCTGGACGATGTTGGTGCAGACGTCTGGCCCGGGCATAGATTCGTCAACCTTGTGAGTGAGGAAAAGTGAGCAAAAGTTAAGATCGTGGGGATGAATGAGTACAACTAACGAACCAGGGGCACAGAAATAAATATCCCAATGAAATAAGTTGGACGCTATGGCATTGGGTTCATTGACTCAAATAAGGTTAAGCAAAAGATATGGGAAACTAAATATTCGAGAAAAGACACAGAGAGATTCCTGCTAGAGTTTTTAAAGCATCGAAACACCCAACCAGAAATACTACTTTCTTACAACTTCGGGCGAGTTTTACTATATCTTGTACTACAAATTCTATTTTTTGCTTACTAGATGTCAATAAGTGTAGTTGATGAGTTATGCACATGCCTGATTAATTATACAAAACGTGTGCACATGCAGTTACCACTGGATCTTGTTAATCATTGAAGTTGACAAGGGAAAAGTTAAAGTACTGGACTCACTATATAAGGATCCATCTGAATACACAACCGTGAGGGGAATGGTCGACAGGTAATTTCAATCATTATCGCACTATGTCGGCCTCTTTACTTCATTTCCTAATATGAACTAGTTAATAACTCCTTTATTCATTTTCTATGCCCACGGGCAGGGCTTGTGCCAAGTTCATGAAACAGGTCCCAGGTGACTGGGCATAAAAGCTGACATGGGTTCGACCCAAGGTAATTAAGTAGTTCTAGCTAGCTACGTCTGTGCATCTCTTTAATTCTATTTTCAATACCATTAAACATGCTTGATTAATTATTACCTGATTGAATTTTATTCTCGTAAAGTGCATGAGGCAAGAGCAGGGGAATAGTTTATGCGCATACCATGTTTGCGAGAACATTCGCATGATCATGTCTGAAAGGAGCAAAAATGAAAGAAATCTTTGGGTATGTTTACCAGAACAGTATCCATAATTTTTTTATCATGATCTAGCTAATATATATACACACAACTAATATATTTATCTTGATCTCCTTCTTATAGCTGACGGAGATGCGGGGCCAGCTCCTACCAACGGCTCGCGTACGAGCAATTCAAAAGGAAATAACTGAATTTCTGGTCGACCAGGTCATAAATCCCAAAGGAGAATACCATTACAAGATCAAGATGTAATGTCTGCATATGTAATGTAAGCAAATTGTAGGAGAAATTATATATATATAGGACAAATGTTTCGTACGACCAGGTGTAGTTACTCGTACTCTTGTTTGATATGTTGTAGGTAGTATCTATAGTATCGGAGAGTATGTACACGTAGTATGTAATATATAAGAATATTTAGATAGTATAGATACTATTTTTAGGTAGTATGTACCATATTTTTAGCATACTCATTTTTATGTACAAATATGTACATATTTTCATAATATGATAGAAACTATGGATGAACTATATTTTTTTCATGTAGCACACTTTGGAGTATTTATATATAGTATGTGAATATATTCAAAATGATAAATTAATATATATATTACCATATGGTAGTATATGAGACATGGGAGTAACTACACCCGGTAGTAGGAGGGATTTTCCGTCTGCCACCACCTCCCTTGACCTTCTCCTTCCGTCCGCCGACACCTCCCGTCGAGCTCCCGCGACGGCTGGAGGCGGTGAAGCTGCCAGATCCTGCGCCATGAACCACCTGACCGTCGCGCGCCTCCACCTCCCGGTAGCTGGCGAAACCGCCGCCACCTTCTCCCAAGCCGGTGCCGGTGCCGCCCCGCCCCTAGCTGGTGGAACCGCCGCCACCTTCTCCCAAGCCGGTGCCGCCGCCGCCTCGCCACCAGCCGGCGTTGCCGCCGCAGCCCAAACCCCAGCCGGTGATGTCGCAGCAGCCTCCCACTCCAATTTGCGACACGCCGACCACCTGCCGGAGCACCTCGGGGTCCTCGGATCTGGCAAGGATCCTCGCCATGCACTCATCGGCGACCACCAGCCCTCGTGTGGATGGGGTGCTATCCTGCAGCCGAAGGAGGCATTGAACTTCAGATGCAGGAGGCCATGATCTGCAGCTAACCGCGTGCAACTAACGTCGCACGCCATGGATCGAGCTGGCGTCGTCCCAAGCGGGTCCGTAGACGGATCCATGCCACTCCTCCCCCACCCGCCTGATGTCACTGGCAGAGCACGAACGGAACCCTCATCCAGTGGGGCCCCACCTTGTGTCACTCTGGTCGTTCACTACCGCCACCACCATCTATTCAACGACGTGACTCTCAACCGTTCACCACCTCCCTACCAAAAACCCTACCTAGCCAGGGATCTCCACCACGACTCCACCCTAGTTTCCCCTTGCATAACCTCCTCCCTTGCCTCTTTTCACCACTTCCCCTGAATCTCCTATGCTGCATTACCTCATTTCTAGTCTAAAGTATGAGACTAGAACAATGCCATTAATTTTAGTGAATGAGCAACACGTATTTTGTACATCTAATGCTCAAAAAATAGAGCATAGAAGTTCAAAATTAATAGCAAAAATGCGAGCAAAATTTTGGTTTTAATTTATTTTTGCGAAGGTCAAAATGTTGTGTTCGAGAAGGTCAAATGCCTTATGTGTATCTCGATTGATTCACCTGAAAAATAGAAAAAATACTCTGTTCTAAGCAAGTTCAAATAATTTAAACACGTAAGCAAAAAACATGGGAGATTTGCTTTTCTAGAATTTGAAGTGAAAAACAAAAATAAAAACAAGCACACAAAAAATTAAGACTAGAAAATTCGGTTCAAAAATTAACAAGAAGAAGAATGTTCTCTTTATTCTCAAAAGCAAAAAGAAAAACTAATAAAAGGGGGAATCCAGTATACACCTTTTCTAAAAGAAACCAAGAAGTTCGAATTAAACTAAGAGAGTAGTTCGACCTTAATAAAAAAATAAGTTTTTTTTCTAGAAACAAAATCCAGAAATTTAAATTATAATAAAATTTACAACTAAAAAAGTTTTTAACCCCCCTGCCCATTTACAAAAACTAGAAGTTCAAACTGAAACTACGAAGTTTGAAATTAGAAAAAGCTCAGAATTTCAAAAAATAATAAAAGAAATATATAGAAGTTCAAAATAAAAAAGCTCAGAAGTTTAAATTAAAAATAATGGAGTAGTTTGACATGTAAAGCAACCCGGATTTTTTTTACTAAATAGGAAAAGTGAGAACTTCAAACAAAAACGTGACAGAAGTTCATAATTAAAACAATGAGAAGTTCAAGTATTACAAGGATTGTGTTTCAGTTCAGAATAAAAGAATAGAAAATTAAAATCCTAAAAGGTTTGCCGAAAGAAGTCCATGTGCTCTTCCCGGGAAAGTTCAAAAATTCCTACAAGAAGGGTTCACCTTGTATTTCCATGTTCGAAAACACAAAAAGGAAATTGTTTTTGTGTTTTAAAATAATTCTTTCAATCCACAAAGAAGTTCAGTTGTTATTTGGGAACAATTCAGTTTCAAAAAGAAAACCAAGGCTACATGGTGTGCGTTCAATATGAGGAAAATGAATAAAAAGGCAAGCTCCAATTTTTTGATTTCTATAAGTTCAAGTGCTTGGTTGGAGAAAATTCTTTCATTATGAGAGAGGTTTGTTTATAAAATAATATCATTTGTCTAACACCGATGAATGGGTGAGAAAATACAAACAAAAATATGGGACATAAGTTCAACGTGAAAACAGCAGGAAGTTCGACTACTACGCTAAATGAATTTCAGATGGAAATCTTTTAAACCATTGCGAGTATGAAAAAAATGATCAAGACGGAAAAGTTGCGTGTTTACAATAGCTTTCCATTGGTATAACAGTTGCTCAATTCCGGTGAGTGGATAGAGAGCCACGAGCAAAAAAACAATACATGAAGAGACAGGGTGAAGTTCAGGTGGGCGTGCCGATGAATTTCAAGTTCTTCACGCAGTGCATTTTCGAAGACCCTGCTCCGCGATAAAAGACAGAACGCGTCATCTCACCGTTTTTAAAATTACTTAAAAACGGCTAGGAATCAGAGAAAACCACCTGCATGAGAAAGTTTCGCATTTTCCGTCGCTTTTTAATGGTATATTATTTGCCCCATTCCGATAAAGTTTGTAAAAATGACGGCCAAAATATGTTTTTAACCATTTTCAAAATTGACTTAAAATCGTAAAGAATTGGAAGAAACGATCTACATATAGAAGATTTGTATTTCTGCAACTTTTCTAACGCCATATCATTTGCCTCATTCCGACGAACCGTTGATAAAAAACATGAAAATACACACTCAGTACAGATTAGGCGATTTTCTAAATTACTTTTGAACCGTTCATAGTTAGAAAAAACTTTTTAATGTAAATATGCGCATTTTCATAAGCTTTCCAACGCCATATCATATGCGTTGATAGGATTAGCCGTTTTGAATCTAACCTGGAAATACAAATCCGGCTGTTCAGTTTCAGAAATTCCACCATTTTTTAAATTCCTCTTTAACCGTAGGGAATTTGAGAAAACGTTCAACATGTGAAATGAGCGGATTTGCAGTAGCTATCCAACGCCATCTCATTTGCCTCATTACGATGTAGGGTTTAAAAACAGCGTCGAAAATACTATTCATGTTTTTATTGTATGAAGAAAAACGGTCTTCAAAACTGCACTTAAACCGTATACATTTTGCCAAAAATTCAACCAAGGCTTTTATACTGGTGTCCATAGATTTCAAACGGTATATTGAAAGAACCATTTGGGCACTTTCCCGAAAGTTCAACCTAGCACTCGGGGAAGTTCAAGTCGAACAACTCACGCAATAAAATTGCAGCAGAAGCAAGTTCATCACATTCCCGAGAGCAAAATCCGCCAACGAGCAAGATTTCTATTTAAAACAGGCATTTAGTTTCTAAAAACCGTTTCCATATTACACTTACATCTCATAGAACACGACTGACCAGAAAAAATCGCGCAGGGAGACACGGTTACGAAGATAGCCTGAAGGTCGGATTCCTACAGAGGGAAGTTCAGGGTTATGTAACTTAGGAAGTTCAACCCGTGACCAGAATAATATTCTGATCCCGTGATCAGAATAGTGTTTATATATATGTATATATATATATATATATTATATATATATATATATATATATATATATATATATAGAATTACACTATTGTACACGTTGTGCATATATAGAATTTCTCATAGAATCGATCATATATATATATATGTATATATATATGCGTATATATATATATTCATATATAGAATTTCTCATAGAATCGATCATATACATATATACATATATATATATGTATATATGTATATGATCGATTCTATGAGAAATTCTATATATGAATATATATACATATAAACATATATATATATATATATATGATCGATTCTATGAGAAATTCTATATATGCACAACGTGTACAGTAGTGTAATATATGTTTGAAATGGAAAATAATTAAATGGAAAACACAAAATTAAAAGGAAAAATAAGCCATAATTACTTCATAAACCCATAAAGAATTGAAAGGAAAATAAAACAAAATTAAAAGAACTAAATAATTTTAGGCTCGGTTGGTGTTACCAACCGGGACTAAAGATCTCCCAGCCCACGGCGCCGACAGGTGCCACGTGGTGGGCCTTTGGTGCCGGGTCATGTTGAACCCGGACTAAAGGGAGGTGGCCTTTAGTCCCCACCCTTTAATGTCGGTTTGAGAACCGGCACTAAAGGCCCTTACAAACCGGCACTATAGGCCGATTCTGCACTAGTGGCTTGATGTCTTGCAAGTGCATAGGGTTTTGTTGTAACTTTTTCGAAGTAAGAGTATCGATCCCACATGAAGCACATGAACCAATCTTTTGTCTCTCGAAAGGTTTAAAGAATATGCCTGCAAGTTGTAAGTTATTCAAAGCGGTTGCAAAATAAAGATAGTGGTTTAGCGAGCGTAGAAGTAAATAGTGTGAGAATAT
The DNA here is from genome assembly GCA_022496015.1 of Hordeum marinum. NCBI lineage: Eukaryota > Viridiplantae > Streptophyta > Magnoliopsida > Poales > Poaceae > Hordeum > Hordeum marinum. The sequence goes on along the minus strand of CM039677.1, from coordinate 26,262,511 downwards.
GTAAATAGTAAAAGTTGCACAAAAGAATGTTGAAGCCAATAAGATTAAAGTGTTCCCATGGAGTCCGGATTCCTCACTAGTCTTCATCTATAGCGGTGCACAAACACAATTCTACGTCAGATTGCTAAGCCACGTTTCATGTTTCAATTTGTGGGCAGAGCCGGTACAGATAGTTGTGTACTCGCGGCAACCCCGTATCACGTACGCCACCATCGTTCTTCCCCATTTCAGTTACCAAATTTTGAAAGGGGGAAAAGGTCCCCGTGGACGTAGCTTATAGGTGGTCCTTGTTTTATCCCCTGCTGCAATGGTCGGGGATTAAGGGCGATAGGGCATGTCATTCAGCTACTTCCACAACCAGCAGGTCTACCAGCTGTGATAACCTTTCATCCAAAATTGGCATACATTGGATGGTTGACTTCACCCAACATTAATAAGATCATTAACATAACATGCAAAGAGGATATTAAATCCTAGTATCAAACGATCCATTAAATGCTAGGGTTCATCCATATCCTCGAGAACTAGGATAACTACTCACACATCGAGGCAGCAAGCATCATACATGGAGTGATGATGAACATGAAGGAATTGCACATATGACACTCAAGTTGATCCACTAGGGTTGTTGACGCATTACTACCAAAATGATGTGGATGATGATGATGATGTCGGTGGTTTATGTTGGAGCCCTCGATGGTGATGGTGGTGATGATGTTGATCCCCTCCTTAGCAAGTTCCCCTCTGGATCGACTCGAAGGAAAGGGTTCCTCCTTCGGGATGAGTTTCTGGTGGATGTGCATGTCTCATCTCCAATTCGATTCCACGAGGTGGAGATACTTGATAAGGCGGCCCTCTTGGCACCTCATATGAGCGCTTGCGGTCGTATGATTGGTCGTCTTTTACTTTGGAGCCGCCTCCAACACCTCCCATTTAATCCCTTCGCTTTATTTTTCATGGCAGGAGATTATCACATTAAATAACATGATTCCACCATAATTTTATGGGATTCCTTCCACAAGTGTTTATTTGCTCCAAAAGTGTTTTCCGGGGAAAATAACAAAAAGGAAAGCGTGCACGCGGTAAAATTTCACAAAGCCTATTATAAAGGCACAAAATAGCAGCCAAAATTATCACATAAATTGCACTCATCAATGCTTGATTATCGGGAATGCCTGGATGGATTGGCTAATGTTTGGATGAGTTTTGAAGAGACTAAAATCTCACTTCTTGCTCACAAGAAAAGGTTGAATGGTCCAGTTGTGAAGAAAGCAGGTAAACCAAAGTCAAGGCAATATTAGCACCCATTACACATCGATGGCTGGATTTGCTTTAAGACTAGCAAAGATTGACTTGAGCGATGTGATGAAAAACGATACAGTGCATTTTATACCTGATGCTACCCACTTAACATCGTAATCATATGGTCTAACAAAGCCTTGCAGATCTGACATTGTATCCTATGGTCAGGAAGTCGTGCTAAGGTCCAACTAGATAGACCAACGCCTCGGAGAATAATCTGCCATCATAGAGGCCTTGCGTAAGTTGGAAATGCCCAAGTCAAATCATCTCTAGAACAAAACATTGGTCGGTTTTGCGACAATAATGGAGAGCACAAAAAGCACAAACCCCCAGAGGACGATCTATTGCTCAGGGAGACTCCCAATGGGGGAAAAGAAGGCCATAGTGTCATTGCTGACCCAAAAATGGCTGGGGAACAAACCAAAATCCCCAAGGGACCACATTCTACCGTGGTCGTTTTTGGTTGTCCGCAACACCACCAGGAAGAGCAGGATGAAATTGAAGAGGACTACTACCTCGACACCAACACAAACACATACGAAAGCGCCTACCAAGATACGAAGGACCCAAGGCGGTATCAACATTGCTTCACACATCCATGAACCATTAAACACCACATTGTATAAGTCCATTCAAATTTGAATACAAAGAACTGAAATAAAAAAGTCATCAAATATAATTTGCTACACATGGTGGTAGCTACACACGACTCCAATTTTTATCTCTAGTTATTTGGCAAATTATTTTTGAACTATAAAAAATAACTCTATAAGGAAAATATCGTGACTCTCGACCAGCGAGGCAAGCAAACATGCAATTATGCAAAAAAGGCTAGAAAAAAGAATTAGAGAAGTGAGAAAATGCCCTTTCTACACAACAAAAAGATACTTTTGTCAGAAAGGTAAACAAAAAGACAAAGAGAAGTGAGAAAAAGTCATTTCTATACAACTAAAATGCACTTGTGTCAATGCCATAACAAACTCGACACCTCATAGATCAAAAAGTTGGCACTTATGCCAAAAGGTGCGTAGCTACCACCATGCGCGCGTATCTATCACCATACATAGGAAATCACCTCTCAATAATTCATAGTACTTACATACTCCCTCCGTCCCAAAATAACTGTCTCAAGCTTAGTACAATTTTGTACTAGAGCTAGTACAAAGTTGAGACGGTTATTTTGAAACAGAGGGAGTAGTAATTAAACATCACAATAGAGCATACCTAAACATCAATTGAACTAAAAAGTCATAGTACTTAAGATAGTGATTAAAAATCACAAAAAGTACGTTATTAAACATCAACTGAACTAAATAGTCCGTAATTGACATAAACCGACCTAAATAACCTAAAATGAGTCATTATTCCTCGTTAGATGAGATGACCATGGGCTACTTCCCCTTGCGTGAGTCCGAGCCACTAGTGACGAGCTAGGCATAGATTGAGAAAATTATATGTTTGCCCATCCATGAGTTCATATCTTGCCATGGGCACGCTAGTTATCCCGTGGGAGCTTCGCCATTGGGAGAGGTCTTCTTCGAGGCCCTCAAGATCAGCACACATGGCGACGACCATGGTCTCGTCCACATGTGCGTCTATTGATGGCTGCCTTCGTGGCAAGTGCTCGTTGAGCTCTGCTCTTCGACTTCCCATTGCTCGGATCCGTGAATAGTGACATCATTGTCATCACCGCGTCCATCTCGTCTAGCACCAACTCATAATCGTAGGTGGAGGAGGAGGGCGGTAGAAGGACCGAGATGGACATGACATTGAAGGGGGGCATGGAGAAGGGTCGCAACTCTATCAACCACCACATGGAGATGAGCCTCCACAACGACCACCAGACAGATCATTTTGATCGTCGAAGTAACGGATGGAAGGAGTATGCAGATATGGCTAGGGGAGATGGCGAATTGGGACCAAGGTGTGAGTTTGGGCACTAGAAATCAAGATTCGGGGTGGGACTTAATTGAGTGGAGGAGTGGTAAGCCGGTAACGTGGTGGCCGAGGCTGGTGGCACCTTTGGACAAGTCGATGGCCAGTTGGTCACCGGATGCTCTTCACATGAGAAAGATTGTGGGGTGGGAAGGTTTAGGCCTGTAGGGGCATGGAGGGTGATCTACTACTATATAGCCCCCCCCCCCCACCAACATCACCATCAAGACATTATCGTTGTCCTGAAAACTCAAACACGAGTGTTGGATCTAGAACTCGGGGTGTGGATCGAGGCACGAGTTTTTACATACAAGCACCTGCAGGTCGCGTGAAAAAAAGAGAAGACCCAATACTATTCAGTCCACAACGAAAATGAATCGGTGTTATTGTGAAGAGAACCAAGGCAAACGAACCATTCGGCCGCAAATCCTATTCCACGAGTACCGCGTTGTTTGTCAATCAATCGTGCACCCTTGGAGTTGCGGCCCGCTACATGTGACCCATTTTATGTCGTTTCATGTGTGTATTCTGCACCGGTTTTGGGAAGGTTCTTTTTTGTGCGTGTTTCTTTGATCAGATTTTTTTCTTCCATTTTTATATTTCCATTTTCTTTTCCCATTTTTATATTTTTGAATATTTTTCGAAAATCATGAATATTTATTGAATTCATGAACATCTTTTTATTTCATCAGCATATTTTAAATTTAGAGGGGGCATTTTGTAAAGTTTATGTATAATTTTTAGATTCATGATCATTTTTTAATTTTGGGAAAATTTAGTTCATGAACACATTTCAAAAATTCAGCATCTCTTAAATTTGGGAAAACCATTTTGAAATCCTAAAAACTTTAAAATTTGTGCATTTTAAATTTCTTAATATTTTTATAGAATTCACGAATATTTCTGAAACTACATTGTTTTTTGAAATTGTGAGTTTTGTTAACTTACGATCGTTTTTATTTTAGGACACTGGCACAAAAAATACCAACTGAAATCTCTTATATTTATTAATTGGAGGCACCATTCGAGGCATCACGTTAATCCTAAAAAAACAACAGTAATAACCGCATGATTGTTGAATGTACGATTCGGATTAAAAGAAATCTACACGTTTCATATAAGAGTCCTATGAGGTTATGATGTAGGAACCGTGTCCATGCACGAGTCAAAAAAAAAAATGTGTCATAGACACGTTACGGCCAGCCACCAAGGAAAAGCAATAAAAAAATAACCACCATGCACACTTTTCCATGGATGGATCGAATTGACCTGATGTGCTACTTTTTTTAAACGTGCCTGATGCAGTATACATGGCAAGAAGATTTACGATCCGTCTCAAAGAAATCTGCATGCGTATATGTAACTGATTTGGTCGTGATACAAGATGCATGCGTACAAGTGATATGTGATACACAAGAGTTCTTTTTCACAAAAAATAGAGTTATTTCCAAGAAAAAAAACAATAGAGTTAATTCCGACTACCCCGCAATAAAAGATTTAATATGAACCATAAAAAAATAGTTTAGGTATACACTCAGAAGGAAAAAAGTTAATTTTTTTACTCTATTTAGGATACAGTACGGTGCATGATTTTTTCAACTATTTTCTGTTGTCTCCCTTGGTCGCCAACTTCTTCTCACCTGGATGCGGTGAGGTTGTGTAAAAGTCTGTAACTGTAGCAAAAAAGCAAAAAAGATAAACATTGAAATTATGCATAGTTTTGTAAGCTACTTCAATGCTTATATTTTTAGAAATATCATGATAGTTCCTTTCATTAGCACAAAACAGCTTCACGATATATATATTTCCCCAAATCATTGGGTATAAACTATAAGATTCATGATTTAATGCAGAACACAATTTGAGACAAGGGTTGCATAATATGTAAAATATATTTTTAAGTACGTAATTAGCACACTAAATATTTACTAACTTTAATTATGACCTATGTAATGCAAAAGATATTTCCTAGCTAGCTTCGATAATGGCCTATAAAACCCTTTGTAGTGATTTTCTCAAATAGCATATATAAATCACATTGTATTCTTAACTGCTACTGCATTAGAACATTTTAAATTGTTATTTCTCAGGGACTCGGCAAATATTATTTCTAGGTCGACCAAGTTGCAGCATAAGAAAGAAAAAATAATAGTGACCAATATTAGGTACACAAATGTGTGACATCCATTTGCACGTCTCAAAGACCAAAATCCACATAATTTTAATGTCTGTAACTATCTAATTCTCCATCAAAAGAAACAAAAACCTCTCATCATTTACTATAGGATAAGAATTTCTATATTTACTAAATAATGTACACTTGCAACCATTTATAATACTTCATGCCCATGGATAAGAGTAACAACTTAAACTATTCTGAAAGGGCATAACTATATTTTTTTAATTACTGCTCAACAAAACCAATCCCAATCATCTAAAATTGATAAAGGTAATTGATACGAAATTTATATTTGCAAAAATTGTGTCATTTACGAAAATATTAAGAATTTTGTATCTTCATATTTATCAATCAAGCATCATTTTTGCCAATAATTCTTCCAACTTAGATTGCTTTTAATATTTTTCGAATTAGTACCATAAATTAGGGATTAATTTCCCATTTTTTACTCGCCATACATCAAATTTATACAGTGCCCCAAATTATGGTTATGCATTGATTGAAAGGCTAAACAATGTGACCACGATCTCCAAAAGTATGCTTATAATTAAAAATTAAAAAACCTACTCGACGTTTATTCTTTTTTGTAAAGTATATTAAAAACTATGTTTTTGGACTCAAGTTGCTAGCCTGTGCAACGGGTTGATGACTAGTACCTATAATCAAAGGAATCTTCCGTAGCGGCACAACTGCGGAGTTTATTCTCATGGAGTGAATCTTCCAGCTGTGCAAGCGGGGCGCTAATGGGCCGGCTGAAATGGCTAGCGGCCGCTCCGATCCTTCTCCACCGCACCAGCACTTCGCCACCTGAGGAGGAGCAGCGGCTGCCGACCCTCTTCCCTGCTCGAGGTAGTGCAGCAGGGGGCAGCGGCGTCCTCCTTCTCCGGATCCCCAACCCTCCAGATGCGGCACCCTCCAGATCTGTGTTTAGGCTAGTCTGTTTTTAGTTTTTATTATATGTCCATCGTGTAAGCCTGTTCTTGTTCATCTTGATCTCTTGTGCCTAGCCTGCAGCCAACCACCGCTTCCGCATCTATTGTGTTTAGTGGTATATATACATATGTTCTGCAGTGGACTGAAGTTTGCTTTGTGCTTGACAGAGAAATTTGAGTTGTTTTCAACTCTGCTCCTGATATAATTTAGGAAACCAATAAACACTGCACTGATTTGGTACAACTCACACACACACACACACGCACAAACACAGCCTGGCATGGCCAACCCTCACCTAAGAGCTAAGCTCACCAGAAATTTGAGTTGTATTGATATCCAGACTGCCCGTTGATTAATAGTGATTGTCTAGTCTCACACTCAGTTTTCCACAACGAAAAGCGTTACTAATCTGAACCAAGCAAATTTAGCATTTTTCCATGCTGTTACCGTTGCCTCCGGCGATATGATTCCAGGCCCCTTACATTAGCAAAGCTGAACCAAACACGGTCTCAAACTTTTCTGTCCAAACACGGCAATCTGACATTGCTAGTCAGAGTGTCGGTCTAAGGGGCAGTCCACCTGAACACATTGCCACATTTAAAGATCACTGGGAATGGAACATTCATATAAGTCTAATTTTCTTGAACCTAATCACGAATGGCATGGATGCTACATGCATTATTCCAACGGCCAACCGATTTGATATACAACACCCCACACGCAGACCCCTTGGCATAGTTAGATAGCATGATTCCCAACAACCAACCACCAACGTAAGAGCCAAGTTCACCAGAAATTTTATTGACATTGATATCCAGACAGTCTGTTTATAGTAATCCTCTATTCTTATACCATTGGTCAGTTCCCACAACCAAACAGTGATACTACTCTGAACCATTTTTTTTTGGCATTTTTCCATTCCGACACCGGTACCTCCCGCAATATGATTGTAATACCATTTACATTAACAAAGCTGGACCAAACACGGTCGCAAACTTTTCCATCCGAACACAGTAATCAGACATTGCTAGTCGTAATATCGCATTCCACCTCAACACATTCCCACATTTATAGATTACCAGGGATGCAACATTCATATCCATCTAACTTTCTTGAACCCAAACACAAACCACATCGATAAAAATTATATTAAAGTGTTTGCTTCTAAAAACAATCCACCAAAAGTGATAAACCTAAACACTGAAATAATATCTGTCCCCTTTCCATTGGGCGACAGCTTACATTTCTGGACTCTACTAACTGGAGGTAAACATGATGAACTTTAAGACCCTTATGAGGACTGCTACAATCGATATACTGATGAATTAATGTCCGAATTACAATGCTTAACTTAGGAAGTGAAATTGCAAGCGATAGATGCGTGCACATGAGATTGACTAACAGGAAAAGACCGCACTAGGTGACATAAGTGCCTGCTCGTCAGAGCTAATAGTGCCAGAAGCAACCTGGTGGCTCTGTCTTTCAGTCATAGCAGGCAACTCTATGCCGTCCTCCAGGTATTTCATTGCATCCTTCATGTAAGGACGTTGTTGCCCAACTGGGTGAGAGCACCTGAGTCCCAGGAAAACCACACGCTGCATCTCTGTCCTATTGTAGTCGCCATTTAATTTGTCATCAGCGATATTCTCCACAAACCGAGTTCCGGTGCTCGTCAGCTCCTCCAGCTGGATTTGCTCCCTGGGCTTCTTTCCACATGCAATCTCTAGTAGAACAATTCCGAAGCTGTAGACGTCGGACTTACAGTTGTACTCCACTTCCCCATCTCTAATGCATTGTGGATCCATGTACCCCAACGTCCCGATAGCAGTTGTCATCAGCTTGGTACTATCCTTGTCAGTGATCCTCGATAGCCCGAAGTCACCAAGCTTGGGGTTGAACTCATCGTCCAAGAGTATATTGCTTGGTTTGATATCTCTGTGCAAGATGCACTGCTTGCATCCGTGGTGGAGATAAGTTATAGCAGACCCTATCCCCTTCACTATTTTGTACCTGTTAAATTAATATAAGAAGTAAAGGTATAAAGCAACGTTTTTAACCAAATATGCTCCTTACATATGTTAACATGTGGAGTACAAGAAGCTGAAATATATTGTTATGTCGTAACTATGATTAAAGCCATAGACCATAGAGTGTCATTCTATACCAGGTATGTAGAATGATTACTCTTGGTAGCAATTCATCTTACCTGCTCCAAATTAAGGTGCATGTTCTATGATTTCGAGGGAAAAAAGAAAAGGTATGAACAATACATGCATACCTCTTCTCCCATGGTAGAACATTCTTCAGGTGGTACTCCAGGTCGCCATTAGGTACCAATTCATATACAAGGAAACGTTTACCCTTTTGCCGACAACCGCAACAGCAGAAACCGATACAGGCATATTTGTATCGGATGCAGCACCAACCTTTTAGCAAGACTAGATTCATGTGCCTCGTTGCACTAATTGTCTTGAGTTCGTCGCTGAAATCCCTTCCTCCAGTCTGCTTTATTTTCTTCACAGCAACTTCTAATTGCCTGCCTTCCTCGTCCTTGTAACTCCCCTTATATACTGCACCAAAGGCACCAACTCCAAGCTTGCTTTTTTCCGAGAAATTGTTCGTTGCCCTGGCCAATTCCTTGTGCTCAAATCGCCTAAGGCCGGTTGTTCTCAAAACGAAGGAATCGCTTTTGACTCTCCACCTTTGATGTGAGATCCTTGAACTTGTGCACCAAATTATGCATACCAAGTAAGTATAGTCGACATTGCGACATACGCTCTGGTCACTGTTCAAGGGTGGGCCATGCTGCTTAAATATTGTTGAAGTAAAAATCCTCAAGGTGCACATCTTCAAAGCAATACATCAATTCGTAAAAAAAGCAATAAATCAAATTTGCACAGAATTTCCTGGAATCATGGCACTGTGTTGTACTCTGGTTGTGAGAGTTATGGTTACCGAGGGCCTCTTTATTTTGAGGGAATTTTAACTCTTTTTTCGAAAATGAAGGAACATTAATTGCAGGACTGTAAATTTTAGAAGTTTTCATCTACACGAGCCTTTCGGTTAGGTTTATAGGATGTCAATGCATACAACTGTTCTTTAATGATTTCTGTTCAGTTTCATAGGAAAATATTCACTCATTGGATATCTTTAAAAATAATTTAAATCTCTTGAAAGCCTTTTTTTGTGTGGCGTGCGCCCATATTTCCTGTAGACTGTGTAAGACAACTTATTTTTCTTGTTCCTGCGTTTTAAAATTCCTAAGCAAAGTGACCATAAAAGGCCATCTATAAGGTAACAAGAATACATGACCCTTTTCGGTCCACACAAATATGATGATTTTGGACACAAAACGATCCAACTTACAACTCTGACCATTATTTAACGTTATAATATTATTACATAGAACTAAATAAAATTGTGATATCATGGATCTACTGCTTAGGAAAATTTATAAAAAATTGAATAAAAGTACTTCAAAATATATTGATAGTCCAAATTTTCAAAGTTGCTTTACACATTGAATTGATAGTCATGTTTTAGAAGTTTGATTAGACCTGTTTCAAATGCAACAACGTTTTTGGACTGGAGGGAGTAATTAATAACTAAATAACTCGATCAAGATCCACTTATGCCTGCCCCCAACCCTAATAAGTCATACCAATCCAACCTCCACGGAACCGTCAACCACAACTAGAATTTACACATGACCTTTGAGAATTTTAGAGTGTGCCAAGACAAAGCTGAGCACAACATACAAGGTCTTGACAACACCTGGATGCAGCACAATGACATAACCTAAATTTTGAGTTCTTTTACTGTACCCCGAAATTGATATGAGCCCTCCATTCGTCTAATTGAATGGCTGATGTCATCTGGTACTCCCACTGTCCCACATAACTACTACGGAGCACTACCTCAAAACACTTGGGAGTACCTTGAGTTTAGGAGTATAAACGTAATCATAGAGGCAGTTATGATTGATTTTTTTATCCACATCAAATTGTGTGTGTTACGACTAATGAAGATCATCTAGACTCGGTATTGCAATGTTCGTTACTCCTGGAACTCTTTACCAAGCGGGAGAGACGCCGGTAGCCAGCATGTTCTGCAAGCAACGGCAACACAAGGTACCCGTAGGATCGGCGCCGGCCGAGATTGGCTACTTGGGCAGCGGCTACCGGCTGGACATACGATTGGCATCAGCCATACCATCTCCACCAGAATAGGGCCTCCCTAAAGCGGCGATGAGCACAGCGATGCGCAATCGCATGGTTGGGGCTCGATAGTGAATTTCTGTTTTAATTTGCCATGCACATGTTGGAGATTCATATGCTGAATTGTTGATCGTTTGATGCCATTGCGATCTTTCATAAAATTTGGAGACCAATTTATGTGTTGATAACTTGATATGCACCCATCAATTTTGTCTACGGATCAAATGATGTGATCTATGAACTGCACACCATTATCGAGTACTGGCACTCCAGAGATATCGCTTGACTCAGATCCAGCAATGACACGCATGGAGGGGATGAGGTGGCTGCGGCATGGTCACCATAGGGAGGACTTGCGATGCGAACGAGATGCAAGTGGCGGCGGCCTTAGCGCCCATGGTGGCGCGAGAGAATAAAGAGCTGACCACCAGTGGTACCCAAGAGTTTCTCTTTGGAGAACCGAGATTTATGATTAGATTGGGAATTATTATTTTTTTAGAGCGCGGACTAGATGAGGTCAGATGGAAAATAATAAACTGCCCTTTTAAATAAAGGGTTAGATTTGAGTGGTACTCCGGCCTCTGCTAAGGGAGTACCAGGGTACTGTAAAAGTTCTCTTAATTTTTCCATGTCCTCCATGCAAAACGGCAGCACAAACCTCCAGGTCTTCATCAAGCAAGTCCTCTTTGCTTCTTCTAAAGTTTCATATATTCTCTAGAATATCTTACCATTTATTATAATTATTGTATGTAGCATGGCATGGTCTAGCCAGCATTTTGTCATGATATGTTTTTGGCAGAGCTAAATGTTGTTGGTATTGGCCGACTTAAGCATTATAATCTTACTTAATTATAAAAAAGCAATGGGCACTTTCAGTGTTAAAGGCAATAGTAAGGCCATGACTAACGGATATTCATCACATTATTGGAATAATCGTTTTCTATCCTACGCAGAAATGAATTGTTGGCATTTAAATCAAAAGTGCATTGTTGTTGTAAATGAAAACAATATTCATACATAAAAAATGTAGGATCATGAGCATATGGGGTTTTATACCTGATTTTTTAATGGCCTCCCCTAATGTGTTGGTACTTTCCCCTGATCCGCTAGTGTCCCCTGATCCACTAGTGTCCCCTGATCCGCTACCGCCCCCTGATCCGCTATTGTCCCCTGATCCGCTATCGCCCCCTGATCCGCTATTGGGGACTAATTCATTGGTCACTCGTCTTTGTGCTCGTAGTGCGCCAATACCTACATATACAAGAAAAGGCCAAATAAAGCAATACATGTTAAATGTTAAATTCATAATAATGGCATAAATATTTAAACACCCTATTAAATGTCTTGATTTTGAGGACTTAAGAATTATCACTCATAGTGGAGTCTGGCCATGGAACTCATTGAAAAATAATTAGGCAAGTTGAGAAACATAACTGACTTAGATGTGAGATCTATAGGAGAGAAGGTAGGTTATTTTGTCTGGAGTAAAAAATACATGTTATTTGATGGGCAATGGAGGTACTTTAGTAAACTTTACTAGTGAGATATAAGATGTGCACGATAGAGGTCTAAAGTTTGTTATTCAATTATTATAAATATATTTTTTATTTCGAAGTGTACCGTTCAAAATTGAGTGCTGGTAACCCTCCACTACCCTATTTGTTTTTCTTTTACAAAAGAGTTGCAAGTGCACGATGAAACTTGGACAATCTATTTCTAATTTTTGACAGTTTAAACCACAATTGATCTGAATACTCTACTTTGAAGTACATTTGATATTTTGGATGAACTTGATCATACAAATAGTGAATATTCCACATCAACTGAATATTAACAAATAATCCTACTCTGTTTTAGAAACATTCCACATTTGAACTGGATATGTGAGTTAAATTTGCTTCAAAGTGGAATATTCAGTTTGAAATGTGGTTCAAACCGTCAAATTTTAGAAATATGCGTCCATGTTGTCAATTTAACAAATAGCAGGTCCAAAATATAATTTACCTAGCCAAAATAACAATCTTTTTGCTCCTTTTCTTTATTAATAATAAAATATTTCACTCCTTTTCCAAAATAGGTTTTGACATGGCCTATGAGATGTGTCACTTTGATTGCTATTTTTCCTAAATATGCTGATGAAAAATTGTGAGACAATGACCTTGAAACTACTTCACGATGAATCTAATTTTCTTTTTTATGTCTACTAATGGTCAAAGTTAGAAAAAAAATCGACATCACTTATTACGTCAATCCATTTGGGACTTCTTTGGAAAAGGAGAAGACACCGGCAATCCATTTTGGGAGTGTATATTAGTATTATTTTTGTGCCAAATAATTGCTGAATTAGAAAATTAGGGTGTTGCATACAGATATACCTGCGTGAGTTGCAAGAGTTGAGTTGAAGGACCAAGACAGTATCTGATGCAGCTGGAAGGATACCCCGGTGGCCGCAGAAAACCCAACTGCCACCTCCGACGGTAGCAAAGACGTGACGGGATCTGGCAACATGGTGCTTACCTCAACATGGCCGACAGAAGGACGGTCATCAAACTGCAGGGAGGCGACAAGCATCTTGGTACTGCTGTCAAAGGTGATGGACGCCGTCATAGAGCCGTTCAAGCTGAAGCTGGGCAAGCTTGTGGTGTTAACCGACTGCCTAACAGAGTTGATGTCGATGCCGATATGATCCTGGGTGCCCATTGGGTCCCAGGTGTTTCTCAATGTGTCGAACTCAACGGCGATGAACCGGTCTGTGTCATAGGCTTGGCTCAGGCCGTCATTACCAGGGAGACCAAGGTTGCCCCCGCTTGAGTCTGGCGGCAATCTTGAAGGGTAGCTGGAGAGGAAGAAAGCCATGCCACCCTCCATGTTGCTGCCGCCACCGACGTTGAGCCCGATCGCGAAGGTGAACCGCGTGGTGAAGCTCGACACCTCACCGGTGATACTGTCATAGAAGGGCACCGGGTGAGCGTACGCCATTCGCCCTATGCAGTTGTTGTTGGCGAGTCTTTGTGCCAGGGAGTTGTAGGTGAGGTCGACCAGCTTCCCATGCAGGGCCGCGTCGCCCTTGAGTTGGAGGTCTTCTAAGTGGGAGGTGGATGTGGTGGAGAAGTCGAAACTGAAGGAGAAGGGCGAGTTGGCAGCTGCTATCACATGCAGAGGAGCATTACATGACATGGAAAGGAGGACGCAGCCAGCGTAAAGGAATAGGAGAAGCTGCGGCGTGCTGCTTCTTGCAGCCGAGGCCATCAACATATTGGAACTTGGAAGTGATAGTCACGCTTATGAATGGCTAGCGTGTTGTGAGACCTTAAATAGCCGAGCAAACTAGCTAGTGTATCGGGAAGTGTATAGTGACAGCGCAGCTCTTGTTGTGCCTATCTTGTAGTAGTAGAGTAAGTAAGACGAACATCATCGCTCTGTGATATAAGCATCGAGCTTGGCCCGAAAGACCTAAATTGCAAGTCGTCGCGTTTTTTCCTTTGAAGGCAAGTGGCCGCAGGGAAATTAGCTCTCTTACCTCTGACGGTATCATTTTACTACTACGTTATTGCATGCTACTTGTATGCACTAACTAGCCATCGTAAACTGGCCAATCCACATGCCATTTCCAGAAATGACACTGCACACCGTGAATCGATCCGTCCACATGCAATTTCCACAAATGACACTTGTCTCTTAACGGGTCACTAGCGCCACCCACATGCTATTTTCACAAATGACACTTGTCTTAACTGGTCAGCAGCGCCAGAGACTGATCAGAAAGTCAAGTGTTTGGGATGCGGGCGTGCATGTGATCGACACCGGAAGATGAGCCGAACTAGCTTTAATTGTTCAGCAGATCCATTGTTAGCCGGTCAATGCTGTAACTGATGACAGTGACACCTACTGGTGACACTGCGGCGCGTGCTGCTTGTCGCAGCTAATAAAGCCATCATAATGCTGGAACTTGGAAGTGATAACTCCGCTTATGAATTTGCTAAGAAATATTACGTACGTGTTGTGAGAGGTGGAATAAAATTCTGTGCGTTAGATTTTTGTAAAATTATTACGTAAGGATAACAGTGATTGCTGTGTGACATAAGCATCGAGCTTTGAATGCAGGGAAGACCTAAATGTAAGTCAAAGTGGCCGTTGTTTGGGTGGAGCCTATTTAACCCTAGATTCTTGTAGAACTATTTAGATCCTAGTTGCTGGACAAGTGGATGGGCTAAATGTTGAGCCGATGGCCAAGTCAGCCATCCCTTAACGTCTTAACGAGCTTCTATCTTATCCATGGTTTTAAATAGCCCGCTATAGCTCCGCTATAACACGCTATAGCATTCATAAAAAGTCTTGCGCTAAGAGAATTTGGTTCAAATAAATGAACAAACATTTTAAATAGCCCGTTATAGCTTCGCTATAGCACGCTATAGCATTTAGAAAAGATCCGTCGCTAAGAGGTTTAGCGTGCTATTTAAAACTTTGATCTTATCTTCGCCTTATCTTCCCGGGCCGGAAGGATTGTGGCCACTCCTCATCTTATATTGAATCTACCGGATGACCTGTTGCGTTTTTGGCGCAAAGTCCAACTGCAACAAAGAAGTTATATGAGACAGTCTTTGACGAATGCAACTTGAAAGTTAAGCGAATTATTAGAAAGAACCTGTAAAGGAATCATTTAAAAATACAATGTTAACTTATGATATGACATGCTATAACATGATGCTTCTTTTGTTCGGTTAAATTGGTTTTGCTCGGTCAAATGCGACCCATAAGCAAGCAAGGTATATTGGGCATGTTTCCTTTATTTGCATTGTACAATTCCATCCCTAGTTCATTCACACACAATCAATTTGTATATAAAAAGAATTTTCTACCACCTGCATGACTGTGATACACATGCGCATAATCACATTAATAAGCATGTGATTACAACATTAGCACATTACCCAAAAGCATTAAAAATGACACATAAACATAAACACAATCATTGTCATAACATTAATACATAACGAGACGAATGGCCACACTTCTATCCAGGCATAGTAGTTTAGGGTTGACAGATTAACGAACGATGATCAGTCATCTTTGATCATGGCAAGTGATGGGTCTTGCTCGCCGCATTTAAGCACCACCCCAATATTAGAAAGGTTGGAGATGACCACCCTGAAACTAACTTCAGTCAAGACCTTGAAGGTCAGTAAGTGATCGATCTCCAGACTATGAGTTATGGTAGACCAAGTCCACTCTTGATCCATGGAAAGATTCACATTGACATCAAGAATCTTAACCCTTCATATTTGCACACGAACACGCCACCGTGAACAAGGCAGGTAAACCAAAGGCAAGGCAATATTAGCACCTCTTAGACATCAATGCCTGCATTTGCTTTAAGACTAGCAAACTTTTACTTGAGCGATGTGATGAAGAAGATACAATGCTTTTTATACCTGATGCTACCCACTTAACATCATAATCCTATGGTCTAACAAAGCTTTGCAGATCTGACATTGTATCCTACGATTAGGAAGTCATGCAAAGGTCCAATTAGACCAATGCCTCGGAGAATAATCCGCCATCACAGAAGCCGCGTAGGTCGGAAATGCCAGAGCTAAACCATCTCTAGAACAAAACTTTGGTGGCTTTGCAACTTTGCAACGACAGTGGAGAGAACAAAAAGCACGAACTACCAGAGGACGATCTATCGCTCTTGGAGACCCTCATGGGAGAAAAGAAGGCCATACTGTCATTGCTGACCCAAAAATGGTTGGCAAACAAACCCAAGTCCCAAGGGACCACCTTATATCGTGGATGTCGTTGGTTTTCCGTAACACCATCACGAAGAGTGGGATAAAGATTGAAGAGGACTATTACCTCGACGCCAAGACAAACACATATAACAGTGTCTGCCAAGATACGAAGGACCCAAAGCGGTATCGACATTGCTTCCCAGATCCACCAACCATTAAAATCCCCAATCCATTCAAATTTGAATACAAAGAACCGAACTAAAACAAGTCATAGTATTTATATAGTAATTAAAAATCACAATAGTGCATAATTAAACATCAATGGAACTATAAAAATCATAGTACTACATAGTGATTAAAAATCACGAAAGGTGCAATATTAAACATCAATTGAACTATAATCCGTAATGAACATAACCCGGACTAAATAACCTAAAATGAGCTATTATTTCTCACCAAAGGAAGTCCGAGCCACTGGTGTTGAGCCTGGCATTGAACTCCACCCAATCCCGCTGCTTGATTGCGTACACACTGTTTGTTGGTGGTCTTTATAGCGAGGTCAGTAGCGGACCTATGTGTATAGCTGCAGGGGCGTGACATTGAAGGTGGGTGGCATGGAGAAGGGTCACAACTGCATGGACCACTACACGAAGATGAGCCTCCACGACGACCTCCTAACGGATCATTGGGACCGTCAAAGTGACAGAGGGAAGGAGTATGTGGATCAGGCTAGGGGAGATGGAGAATTGAAATCGGAGGCACGATGTTTGCACTCCCAATCAGGATTCGAGGGCGGGAATTAATTGGCTCGAGGGAATATAAGCAGAGGACGCGGTGGCCGAGGCTGGTGGCACCCTTGGACAAGTCCCTGGCCAGTTGGTCACCGAATGCTCTTCACACCAGAAATAGAGTGGAGTGGGAAGGTTTAGGCTTTTAGAGGTGATATGTAGCCACCCCTGCCCCACCATCATGACAATATCGTTGTCATGAAAACTCAAACATGAGTCATCGGATGTAGACCTCGGGATGTGGATCGAGGCCCGAGTTTTTACATACAAGCACCTGCATGTCGGGTGAAAAAAAAGACACAATACTATCCGGTCCCTAGAGAAAATAAATTAGCTTTGTGCCAAGAGAGGGGAGGCAAACGAACCATCTGGCAACGTATCCTATTCCACCCGTACTACATTGGCGTCAACCAATCGCACACCCTCGGAGTTGATGCATGGTAAATGGTACCCATTTTTTCCTTCCTTTTTGTATATTTCGTTTTTCTTTGCATCTTTATATTCGAGAGCATTTTTGAAAATTATGAACATTTATTGAATTCATGAACATATTTTTAATTTAGAGGGAACAATTTTTATATTCATATTTTTTGGATTCATGAACATTTTTGGAATTTGGGAACATTTAGTTCATCGACATATTTCAAAAATTTAGCATCTCTGAATTTCGGAAAACCTATTTTAAAATCATAACATTTTTATATTTTTCCATTTTTTTTATTTTGTGTGTTTTTAATTTCTTGTTATTTTTCAGAAAATCACTATTTTTCAAAAAATACATGTTTTAAAATACAAAAACAATTTTGAAATCATGTTTTTTGTTAACTTGCAATCGTTTTTATTTTAGAACACTCGCACAAAAAAAACAGTTGAAATATAATTGAAGGAATCTTCCGTAGCTTATTGGACGTAGTTTGTTCTAATGGAGCGAAGCTGCGAGCAGGCGCTAATGGGTCGAGAGTAATGGAGAAGGGTCGCAACTCCATCAACCACCACGGGAAGATGAGCCTCCAGAACTACCTCCTAACGGATCGTTGTGACCGTCGAACTGACGGATGGAAGGAGTATGCAGATTTGTCTAGAGGAGATGGAGAACTGAGACAGGCGTGAGTGTAGGTACTTTTCTAAGGATAGTGGCACCTTTGGAAGAGTCGACAGCCAGTTGATCATCGAATGCTCATCACACCAGAAAGAGAGTGGACTGGGAATGTTTAGGCGTTTAGGACATGGAGTTGGATTTACTCGTATATAGCCACCCACCCACCCACCCACCCCCACCCCCCCACAGGAGGTAAAAAGGCGACCAAACTGGGACTTTCTATATATGAACCTTTACCTCCGGACCATTCCGGAGCTCCTCGTGACGTCCGGGATATCATCCGAGACTCCGAACAACCTTCGGTCACGACCATACATAACTCTACACTATCGAAACGTCACCGAACCTTAAGTGTGCAGACCCTGCGGGTTCGAAAACTATGTAGACATGACCTATACACCTCTACAAGAACCAATGGCGGGACCTGGACGTCCACATTGGTTCCTACATATTCTAAGAAGATCTTTATCGGTCGAACCTCTATGTCAAGGATTCAGTTAATCCCGTATAATGTTCCCTTTGTTCTTCGGTATGTTACTTGCCCGAGATTCGATCGTCGGTATCCCCATACCTAGTTCAACCTCGTTACCGGCAAGTCTCTTTACTCGTTCTGTAATACAAGATCCCGCAACTAACAATTAGTCACATTGCTTGCAAGGCTTATTGTGATATTGCATTACCGAGTGGGCCCCGAGATACCTCTCCGTCACACGGAGTAACAAATCCCAGTCTCGATCCATGCCAACTCAACAGACACCATCGGAGATACCTGTAGAACACCTTTATTGTCACCCAGTTACGTTGCGATGTTTGATACACACAAGGCACTCCTCCGATATCCGTGAGTTGCATGATCTCATGGTCATAGGAACATATACTGTTGGAAATATGCCCTAGAGGCAATATATAAAGTGTTTATTATGATATTTCCTTGTTCATGATAATCGTTTATTGTCCATGCTATAATTGTAGTGTTTGGAAACACATTGCATGTGTGGATAAATAGACAAACACTGTGCCCCTAGTATGCCTCTAGTGAACTAGCTCGTTGATCAAAGATGGTCAGGGTTTCCTAGCCATTGACATGTGATGTCATTTGATAACGGGATCACATCATTGGGAGAATGATGTGATGGACAAGACCCAAACTACAAACGTAGCATATGATCGTGTCAGTTTATTGCTACTGTTTTCTGCATGTCAATGTATATGTTCCTATGACCATGAGATCATGCAACTCACGGATATCGGAGGAATGCCTTGTGTGTATCAAACGTCGCAACGTAACTGGGTGACTATAAAGGTGCTCTACAGGTATCTCCGATGGTGTCTGTTGAGTTGGCATGGATCGAGGCTGGGATTTGTTACTCCGTGTGATGGAGAGGTATCTCAGGGCCCACTCGGTAATGCAACATCAGAATAAAGCCTTGCAAGCAATGTGACTAATTGTTAGTTGCGGGATCTTGTATTACGGAACGAGTAAAGAGACTTGCTGGTAACGAGGTTGAACTAGGTATGGAGATACCGACGATCGAATCTCGGGCAAGTAACATACCGAAGAACAAAGGGAACGTTATACGGGATTAACTGAATCCTTGACATAGAGGTTCGACCGATAGATCTTCGTAGAATATGTAGGAACCAATGTGGACGTCCAGGTCCCTCCATTGGTTATTGGCCGTAGAGGTGTCTCGGTCATGTCTACATAGTTCTTGAACCCGCAGGGTCTGCACACTTAAGGTTCGGTGACGTTTCGGTAGTGTAGAGTTATGTATGGTGGTGACCGAAGGTTGTTCGGTGTCCCGGATGAGATCCCGGACGTCACGAGGAGCTCCGGAATGGTCCGGAGGTAAAGATTCATATATAGGAAGTCCCAGTTTCGTCGCCGGAAAAGTTTCGGGCTCATCGGTAGTGTACTGGGAGTGCCGGTAGTGTACCGGGAGGCCTCCGGGAGGGGTATTTCGAGCCCAAGAGGTCCATGGGCTGTGGGAGAGTATTAACCAGACCTTAGTGGTCTGGGAAAACAGCCACAAAGTCCCATGGCGCATGGAGACAAAGTGCTAAAGGAAAAAGTGAAAAATCAGCTAATAGGGAGCAATCCTAGTCCAACTAGGATTGGAGATGGAATAGGATTCCACCCCACCCTAGCCGGCCGAACCAAAGAGGCCCTTGGCCTTGCGCCAAGGGCTGCCTCTCCCTCCCTCCTATATATACTAGTGGATTGGGTGGCTTTTGGACACAGTTTACGGCCACGTGCTACCCGTTTCACCGGTGCTCCTCTAGATCGGATTTCTGCAGTGCTTAGGTGAAGCCCTGCCGGAATTGCTCCACCACCACCTGTTGGGAGACGTAGTAGTAAATCAAAATTTTCCTACGTTCACCAAGATCTATCTATGGAGAAACCAGCAACGAGAGGGGAGAGATTGCATCTTCATACCTTTGAAGATCGCTAAGCGGAAGCGTTACAAGAACGCGGTTGATGGAGTCGTACTCGCAGCGATTCAGATCGCGGTAGATCCGATCAAGTGCCGAACGGACGGCACCTTCCGCGTTCAACACACGTGCAGCCCGGTGACGTCTCCAACACCTTGATCCAGCAAGGAGGAAGGAGAGGTTGGGGAAGGGCTCCAACAGCAGCACGACGGCGTGGTGGTGGTGGAGTAGCAAGGTATTCCGACAGGGCTTCGCCTAAGCGCTGCGGAGGAGGAAGAAGAGAGGTAGGGCTTCGCCGTGAAAGAGAGAGATCAAATCCTGTCTCAAAACATCCAAAACCTCAAGTATATATAGGAGGAGGGACGTGGAGGGCTGGCTTGGCCTCTACTCCAAAGAGGAGATGGCCGGCTGAATTAAAGGGAGAGTCCACCTCCCACAAGGGAGGTGGATCTCCTCCTTTTAAATCCTTTTTGCCTTATCTCCTTATCTCCAGCCGCATGGGCCTTTAGCAAAAGTCTTGCCCAGCCCAATAAGGGCTGGCACACTTTATCTAACAGCCCATGTGGTCCTTTGGTCGTCACACCCCTCCCGGGGGTCCTCCGGCACCCTCCCGGCACTCCCGGTACATTACCGATGAGCCCGAAAACTTTCCGGTGACCAAAACTGGACTTCCTATATATCAATCTTTACCTCCGGACCATTCCGGAGCTCCTCGTGACGTCCGGGATCTCATCCGGGACTCCGAACAACCTTCGGTAATCACGTATACCTTTTCCCTATAACCCTAGCGTCATCGAACCTTAAGTGTGTAGACCCTACGGGTTCGGGAGACACGTAGACATGACCGAGACACCTCTCCGGCCAATAACCAACAGCGGGATCTGGATACCCATGTTGGCTCCCACGTACTCCACGATGATCTCATCGGATGAACCACGATGTCAGGGATTCAATCAATCCCGTATACAATTCCCTTTGTCTATCGGTATGGTACTTGCCCGAGATTCGATCGTCGGTATCGCCATACCTTGTTCAATCTCGTTACCGGCAAGTCTCTTTACTCGTTCCGTAACACATCATCCCGTGGCTAACTCCTTAGTCACATTGAGCTCATTATGATGATGTCTTACCGAGTGGGCCCAGAGATACCTCTCCGTCACACGGAGTGACAAATCCCAGTCTTGATTCGTGTCAACCCAACAGACACTTTCGGAGATACCCGTAGCGTACCTTTATAGCCACCCAGTTACGTTGTGACGTTTGGCACACCCAAAGCATTCCTACGGTATCCGGGAGTTACACAATCTCATGGTCTAAGGAAATGATACTTGACATTGAAAAGCTTTAGCAAACGAACTACACGATCTTGTGCTATGCTTAGGATTGGGTCTTGTCCATCACATCATTCTCCTAATGATGTGATCCCGTTATCAACGACATCCAATGTCCATGGTCATGAAACCGTGACCATCTATTGATCAACGAGCTAGCCAACTAGAGGCTCACTAGGGACATGCGATGGTCTATGTATTCACACATGTATTACGGTTTCTGGTTAACACAATTGTAGCATGAATAATAGAAAATTATCATGAACTAGAAAATACAATAATAACCATTTTATTATTGCCTCTAGGGCATATTTCCAACAGTCTCCCACTTGCACTAGAGTCAATAATCTAGTTACATTGTGATGAATCGAACACCCATAGCGTTCTGGTGTTGATCATGTTTTGCTCGTGAGAGAGGTTTAGTCAACGGATCTGCGACATTCAGATCCGTATGCACTTTACAAATATCTATGTCTCCCTCCTGAATGTAATCACGGATGGAGTTGAAGCGGCGCTTGATGTGTCTTGTCTTCTTGTGAAACCTGGGCTCCTTCGCAAGGGCAATAGCTCCAGTGTTGTCACAGAGTAGAGTCATCGGGCCCGACGCATTTGGAATCACTCCTAGGTCGGTGATGAACTCCTTCATCCAGACTCCCTCCTTTGCTGCTTCCGAAGCAGCTATGTACTCCGCTTCACATGTAGATGCCGCCACGACGCTTTGCTTGCTGCTACTCCAGCTGACTGCCCCTCCATTCAAAATATACACGTATCCGGTTTGCGACTTAGAGTCGTCCGGATCTGTGTCGAAGCTAGCGTCGACGTAACCCTTTACGACGAGCTCTTCGGCACCTCCATATATGAGAAACATGTCCTTTGTCCTTTTCAGGTACTTCAGGATATTCTTGACCGCTGTCCAGTTTTCCGCTCCGGGATCACTTTGGTACCTCCCTACCAAACTTATGGCAAGGTTCACATCAGGTCTGGTACACAGCATGGCATACATGATAGAGCCTATGGCTGAAGCATAGGGGATGACACTCATCTCTTCTCTATCCTTTGCCGTGGTCGGGCATTGAGTCGTACTCAATCTCACACCTTGCAACACAGGCAAGAACCCCTTCTTGGACTGATGCATATTGAACTTCTTCAATATCTTTTCAAGGTATGTGCTTTGTGAAAGACCAATGAGGCGTTTCGATCTATCTCTATAGATCTTAATACCTAATATGTAAGCAGCTTCTCCAAGGTCCTTCATTGAAAAACACTTATTCAAGTAGGCCTTGATACTTTCCAAGAGTTCTATATTATTTCCCATTATCAGCATGTCATCCACATACAGTATAAGAAATGCTATAGAGCTCCCACTCACTTTCTTGTAAATACAAGGTTCTCCATAAACCTGTACAAACCCAAACGCTTTAATCACCTCATTAAAGCGAATGTTCCAACTCCGAGATGCTTGCACCAGCCCATAGATGGAGCGCTGGAGCTTGCATACCTTGTTAGCATCTTTAGGATCGACAAAACCTTCCGGCTGCATCATATACAGTTCTTCCTTGAGGAAGCCATTAAGGAATGCCGTTTTGACGTCCATTTGCCAGATCTCATAATCATAAAATGCGGCAACTGCTAACATGATTCGGACTGACTTTAGCATCGCTACGGGTGAGAAAGTCTCATCGTAGTCAACTCCTTGAACTTGTCGATAACCCTTAGCGACAAGCCGAGCTTTATAGGCGGTGACATTACCGTCCGCGTCAGTCTTCTTCTTAAAGATCCATTTGTTTTCAATGGCTCGCTTATCATTAGGCAAGTCCACCAAAGTCCATACTTTGTTCTCATACATGGATCCTATCTCGGATTTCATGGCCTCAAGCCATTTGTTGGAATCCGGGCCCGCCATCGCTTCTTCATAGTTCGAAGGTTCACCGTTGTCCAACAACATGATCTCTAGGACAGGATTGCCGTACCACTCTGGTGCGGAACGTGTCCTGGTGGACCTTCGAATAGCAACTTGATCTGAAGTTTCATGATCATCATCATTAACTTCCTCTCTAGCCGGTGTAGGCTCCACAGAAACAACTTCCTGTGCTGCGCTACTCTCCGGTTCGAGTGGAGGTACAATTTCCTCATCAAGTTCTATTTTCCTCCCACTTACTTCTTTCGAGAGAAACTCTTTCTCAAGAAAGGATCCATTCTTGGCAACAAAGACTTTGCCTTCGGATCGTAGGTAGAAGGTATACCCAATAGTCTCCTTGGGATATCCTATGAAGACGCACTTTTCCGCTTTGGGTTCGAGCTTCTCAGGTTGAAGTTTCTTCACATAAGCATCGCATCCCCAAACTTTTAGAAACGACAGCTTAGGTTTCTTTCCAAACCACAATTCATACGGTGTCGTCTCAACGGATTTAGACGGTGCCCTATTTAAAGTGAATGCGGCAGTCTCTAATGCATATCCCCAAAATGATAGCGGTAAGTCGGTAAGAGACATCATAGATCGCACCATATCCAATAGAGTGCGATTACGACGTTCAGACACACCATTTCGCTGGGGTGTGCCGGGCGGCGTGAGTTGTGAAACAATTCCACATTTCCTAAGGTGCGTGCCAAACTCGTGACTTAAATATTCTCCGCCACGATCAGATCGTAGGCATTTTATTTTCCTGTCACGTTGATTCTCGATCTCACTCTGAAATTCCTTGAACCTTTCAAAAGTTTCAGACTTGTGTTTCATTAAGTAGACATAACCATATCTACTCAAGTCATCAGTGAGGGTGAGAACATAACGGTAGCCACCACGAGCCTCGACGCTCATTGGACCGCATACATCGGTATGTATTATTTCCAACAAGTCAGTTGCTCGCTCCATTGTTCCGGAGAACGGAGTCTTGGTCATCTTGCCCATGAGGCATGGTTCGCATGTGTCAAATGATTCGAAATCAAGTGACTCCAAAATTCCATCAGCATGGAGCTTCTTCATGCGTTTGACACCAATATGGCCAAGACGGCAGTGCCACATGTAAGTGGGACTATCGTTATCAACTTTACACTTTTTGGTACTCACACTATGGACATGTGTAACATCACGTTCGAGATTCATCAAAAATAAACCATTGACCAGCGGGGCATGAGCATAAAACATTTCTCTCATATAAATAGAACAACCATTATTCTCGGATTTAAATGAGTAGCCATCTCGCATCAAGCGAGATCCAGATACAATGTTCATGCTCAAAGCTGGTACTAAATAACAATTATTAAGGTTTAAAACTAATCCCGAAGGTAGATGTAGAGGTAACGTGCCGACGACGATCACATCGACCTTGGAACCATTCCCGACACGCATCGTCACCTCATCCTTGGCCAGCCTCCGCTTATTCCGCAGCTCCTGCTTGGAGTTACAAATGTGAGCAACTGCACCGGTATCAAATACCCAGGAGCTACTACGAGCGCTGGTCAAGTACACATCAATAACAAGTATATCACATATACCTTTAATGTTGCCGTCCTTCTTATCCGCTAAATACTTGGGGCAGTTCCGCTTCCAGTGACCGGTACCCTTGCAATAAAAGCACTCAGTCTCAGGCTTGGGTCCATTTTTCTTCTTCTTCCCGGCAACTTGCTTACCGGGCGCGGCAACAGCTTTGCCGTCCTTCTTGAAGTTCTTCTTACCCTTGCCTTTCTTGAAACTAGTGGTCTTATTCACCATCAACACTTGATGCTCCTTTTTGATCTCGACCTCCGCTGATTTCAGCATCGAGTACAACTCAGGAATGGACTTCTCCATACCTTGCATGTTGTAGTTCATCACAAAGCTCTTGAAGCTAGGTGGAAGCGACTGGAGGATTCTGTCAATGACCGAGTCATCCGGGATATTAACCCCCAGCTGAGTCAAGCGGCTGTGTAGCCCAGACATCTTGAGGATGTGCTCACTGACAGAACTATGCTCCTCCATCTTACAGCTGAAGAACTTGTCGGAGACATCATATCTCTCGACCCGGGCATGAGCTTGAAAAACCAGTTTCAGCTCCTGGAACATCTCATATGCTCCGTGTTGCTCAAAACGCTTTTGGAGCCCCGGTTCTAGACTGTAAAGCATGCCGCATTGAACAAGGGAGTAATCATCGCAGCGTGATTGCCAAGTGTTCATAACATCTTGTTCCGCTGGGAGAACGGGTGCGTCACCTAGCGGTGCATCTAGGACATACAATCTCTTGGAAGCTATGAGGATGATCCTCAAGCTACGGACCCAGTCCGCATAGTTGCTTCCATCATCTTTCAGCTTGGTTTTCTCTAGGAACGCGTTGAAATTGAGGGTGACATTCGCGTTGGCCATTGGATCTACATCATAGATTGTAAAGACAATTTTAGACTAAGTTCATGATAATTAAGTTCATTTAATCAAATTAATGAACTCCCACTTAGACAGACATCTCTCTAGTCTTCCAAGTGATACATGATCCATGTCAACTAGCCCGTGTCCGATCATCACGTGAGACGGACTAGTCATCCATGGTGAACATCTTCATGTTGATCGTATCTTCCATACGACTCATGTTCGACCTTTCGGTCTTCCGTGTTCCGAGGCCATGTCTGTACATGCTAGGCTCGTCAAGTCAACCTAAGTGTTTCGCGTGTGTAAATCTGGCTTACACCCGTTGTATGCGAACGTTAGAACCTATCACACCCGATCATCACGTGGTGCTTCGGAACAACGATCCTTAGCAACGGTGCACAGTTAGGGTGAACACTTCTCTTGAAATTTTATTGAGAGATCATCTTATTTACTACCGTCGTTCTAAGCAAATAAGATGTAAACATGATAAACATCACATGCAATCAATATAGTGACATGATATGGCCAATATCATTTTGCTCCTATGATCACCATCTTCGGGGCACCATGATCATCACTGTCACCGACACGACACCATGATCTCCATCATCATGATCTCCATCATTGTGTCTTCATGAAGTTGTCTCGCCAACTATTACTTCTACTACTATGGCTAACGCTTAGCAATAAAGTAAAGTAATTACATGGCGTTTATGATTGACACGCAGGTCATACAATAAATAAGACAACTCCTATGGCTCCTGCCGGTTGTCATAATCATCGACATGCAAGTCGTGAATCCTATTACAAGAACATGATCAATTCATACATCACAATGCATCACATCACATCCTTTGGCCATATCACATCACAAGGCACATGCTGCAAAAACAAGTTAGACGTCCTCTAATTTGTAGTTGCAAGTTTTTACGTGGCTGCTATAGGTTACTAGCAAGAACGTTTCTTACCTACGTCAACACCACAACGTGATTTGCCAATTGCTATTTACCCTTCATAAGGACCCTTTTCATCGAATCTGATCCGACTAAGGTAGGAGAGACAGACACCCGCTAGCCACCTTATGCATCTAGTGCATGTCAGGCGGTGGAACCGGTCTCACGTAAGCGTACGTGTAAAGTTGGTCCGGGCCGCTTCATCCCACAATACCGCCGAATCAAGATAAGACTAGTAGCGGCAAGCAAATTAACAAACTCGACGCCCACAACTGCTTTGTGTTCTACTCGTGCATAGATTCTACGCATAGACCTAGCTCATGATGCCACTGTTGGGAGACGTAGTAGTAAATCAAAATTTTCCTACGTTCACCAAGATCTATCTATGGAGAAACCAGCAACGAGAGGGGAGAGATTGCATCTTCATACCTTTGAAGATCGCTAAGCGGAAGCGTTACAAGAACGCGGTTGATGGAGTCGTACTCGCAGCGATTCAGATCGCGGTAGATCCGATCAAGTGCCGAACGGACGGCACCTTCCGCGTTCAACACACGTGCAGCCCGGTGACGTCTCCAACACCTTGATCCAGCAAGGAGGAAGGAGAGGTTGGGGAAGGGCTCCAACAGCAGCACGACGGCGTGGTGGTGGTGGAGTAGCAAGGTATTCCGACAGGGCTTCGCCTAAGCGCTGCGGAGGAGGAAGAAGAGAGGTAGGGCTTCGCCGTGAAAGAGAGAGATCAAATCCTGTCTCAAAACATCCAAAACCTCAAGTATATATAGGAGGAGGGACGTGGAGGGCTGGCTTGGCCTCTACTCCAAAGAGGAGATGGCCGGCTGAATTAAAGGGAGAGTCCACCTCCCACAAGGGAGGTGGATCTCCTCCTTTTAAATCCTTTTTGCCTTATCTCCTTATCTCCAGCCGCATGGGCCTTTAGCAAAAGTCTTGCCCAGCCCAATAAGGGCTGGCACACTTTATCTAACAGCCCATGTGGTCCTTTGGTCGTCACACCCCTCCCGGGGGTCCTCCGGCACCCTCCCGGCACTCCCGGTACATTACCGATGAGCCCGAAAACTTTCCGGTGACCAAAACTGGACTTCCTATATATCAATCTTTACCTCCGGACCATTCCGGAGCTCCTCGTGACGTCCGGGATCTCATCCGGGACTCCGAACAACCTTCGGTAATCACGTATACCTTTTCCCTATAACCCTAGCGTCATCGAACCTTAAGTGTGTAGACCCTACGGGTTCGGGAGACACGTAGACATGACCGAGACACCTCTCCGGCCAATAACCAACAGCGGGATCTGGATACCCATGTTGGCTCCCACGTACTCCACGATGATCTCATCGGATGAACCACGATGTCAGGGATTCAATCAATCCCGTATACAATTCCCTTTGTCTATCGGTATGGTACTTGCCCGAGATTCGATCGTCGGTATCGCCATACCTTGTTCAATCTCGTTACCGGCAAGTCTCTTTACTCGTTCCGTAACACATCATCCCGTGGCTAACTCCTTAGTCACATTGAGCTCATTATGATGATGTCTTACCGAGTGGGCCCAGAGATACCTCTCCGTCACACGGAGTGACAAATCCCAGTCTTGATTCGTGTCAACCCAACAGACACTTTCGGAGATACCCGTAGCGTACCTTTATAGCCACCCAGTTACGTTGTGACGTTTGGCACACCCAAAGCATTCCTACGGTATCCGGGAGTTACACAATCTCATGGTCTAAGGAAATGATACTTGACATTGAAAAGCTTTAGCAAACGAACTACACGATCTTGTGCTATGCTTAGGATTGGGTCTTGTCCATCACATCATTCTCCTAATGATGTGATCCCGTTATCAACGACATCCAATGTCCATGGTCATGAAACCGTGACCATCTATTGATCAACGAGCTAGCCAACTAGAGGCTCACTAGGGACATGCGATGGTCTATGTATTCACACATATATTACGGTTTCTGGTTAACACAATTGTAGCATGAATAATAGACAATTATCATGAACTAGGAAATACAATAATAACCATTTTATTATTGCCTCTAGGGCATATTTCCAACACCACCATCACCGGAGCGCCGTCACGCTGCCGGTGAACTCTCTCTCCTCTCCACCTCCTCTTGCTGGATCAAGACGGTGGAGATCGTCATCAAGCTGCACGTGTGCTGAACGCGGAGGTGTCGTCCGTTCGGTACTAGATCGGAAGGATCGTGATCAAGGCCACGAGACGTTCGTGATTGGATCCCGGGACGGATCGTGACGAGATTGCGGGACGGTTCGTGATTGGATCGCGGGACGGTTCATGATTGGTTCGTGGGACGGTTCGTGATTGGATCGCGGGACGCTCGGCGATTTGAATCGCAAAGAACTTCGACTACACCAACCGCGTTTCTTAACGCTTCCCGCTTAGCGATCTACAAGGGTACGTAGATCCACTCTCCCTCTCGTAGATGCTCATCACCAAGGATAGGTTTGCGTGTGCGTAGGAAAATTTTTGTTTCCCATGCGACGTTCCCCAACAGTGGCCTCATGAGCTAGGTTGATGGTTCGATGAGATCTCGAGTAGAACACAAAAGGTTTGTGGGCGTTGATGCTTATATTGCTTCCTCCCTTGGTCGGATTTTGGTTCGGCGGGATTGTGAGATGAAGCGGCCCGGACCAACATTACTCGTACGGTTATGAGAGACCGGTTCCCTCGACGCAACTTGTTGCTTAGATGGCTTGCGGGTGACAGTTTCTCTCACTTTAATTGGATTGGATCCGACAAAAGCGGTCCTTCAGAAGGTTGAAAAGCAATCTATGTATCACCGTTGTGGTTTATGCATAGGTGAGAATCGTTCTTGCTAGATACCCGTAGCAGCCACGTAAAACATGCAACAACAATTAGAGGACGTCTAACTTGTTTTTGCAGGGTATGTTGTGATGTGATATGGCCAATTACATGATGAGATATATGTGATGTATGAGATGATCATGTTATGTATAGATTTTCACGACTTGCACGTCGGTGAATACGGCAACCGGCAGGAGCCATAGGGTTGTCTTCAATTATTGTATGACCTGCGTGTCAATCATTAAGCACTATGTAATGCTTTACTTTATCGCTAAGCGGTAGCAATAGAAGTAGAAGCAGGGCTGGCGCCACAACCCCAATGGCAACACATTGATGGAGATCAAGATGATGGAGATCATGGTGTTGTGCCGGTGACGATGGAGATCATGCCGGTGTTTTGAAGATGGAGATCTTAAACACAAGTTCATGGCCATATCATGTCACTTATGAATTGCATGAGATGTTAATCCTTTTATGCACCTTGTTTTGCTTAGTATGGCGGTAGCATTATAAGGTGATCCCTCACTTGAATTTCAAGATGAACTGTGTTCTCCCCGAGTGTGCACCATTGCGAAAGTTCGTCGTGTCAAGACACCACGTGATGATCGGGTGTGATAGACTCTACGTTCACATACAACGGGTGCAAGCCAGATTTGCACGTGCAGAATACTCAGGTTAAACTTGACGAGCCTAGCATGTACAGACATGGCCTCGGAACACAAGAGACCGAAAGGTCGAACATGAGTCATATAGTAGATATGATCAACATAGTGATGTTCACCATTGAAGCCAACTTAACTCACGTGATGATCGGACTTGAGTTGGTGAATTTGTATCATGTGACACTCAGATGACCTGAGGGATGTTAATTTGAGTGTTAGCTTTAGTAATTTGATTAACTAAACTCATTATCATGAACAATAGTCTAAGTAACCTTTGCATATTTATGTTGTAGATCAATGGCTCGCGCAGTAGCACCCCTGAATTTTAATGCGTTCCTAGAGAAAGCTAAGTTGAAAGATGACGGAAGTAACTTTGTTGATTGGGCCCGTAATTTGAGGATTATCCTTACAGCTTCCCAGAAACAATATGTCCTTGATGCACCGCTTGGTGACCAACCAGAAGACATGACCTCCGAAGACGTTAAGAACGCTTGGGAGACTCGTGCTGGAGACTACTCAATAGTTCAGTGTGCAATATTGTATGGCTTCGAACCGGGACTTCAAAGACGTTTTGAACGTCATGGAGCATATGAGATGTTCCAGAAGTTGAAGTTTATCTTTCAGAAGAATGCCCGGATCGAGAGGTATGAGACCTCCGATAAGTTCTATGCTTGCAAGATGGAGGAGAATGGATCTGTCAGTGAGCATATATTCAGAATGTCTGGATATTCAAACCGTCTAGCTGAGTTGGGAATTGCCCTTCCGCAAGAGGCGATCATTGATAGAGTTCTTCAATCACTGCCACCTAGTTACAAGAGTTTTGTGATGAACTATAACATGCACGGGATGAACAAGTCATCATCCGAGCTGTTTGTGATGCTGAAAGTCGCCGAGTCTGAAACCCAGAAAGAACATGAAGTGTTGATGGTCAATAAAACCACTAGTTTCAAGAAAAATGGCAAGGGCAAAGGCAAGAAGGGTAAAACCAAGAAGGATGGCAAAACAGTTGCTGCTCCTACAAAGAAGCCTAAGCATGGACCAAAGCCAGAAACTGAATGCTTTCATTGCATGGGAACTGGTCACTGGAAGCGGAACTGCCCCAAGTACCTGGCTGACAAGAAGGCGGCCAACGACAAACAAGGTATATATGATATACATGTTATTGATGTGTACCTTACTAGTTCTCGTAGTAGTGCCTGGGTATTTGATACCGGTTCGGTTGCTCACATTTGCCAGGAACTACGGAATAAACGAAGACTGGCAAAGGACGAAGTGACGATGCGCGTGGGAAATGGTTCCAAGGTTGATGTGATCACCGTCGGCACGCTCTCTCTTTGATTACCATCAGGATTAGTGATGAACCTGAATAATTGTTATTTAGTGCCTGCGTTAAGCATGAACATTATATCTGGATCTTGTTTATTGCGAGACGGTTACTCATTTAAATCAGATAATAAAGGTTGTTCTATTTATATGAGTAATATCTTTTATGGTCATGCACCCAATGTTAGGGGTTTATTCATATTGAATTTTGATAGTGATGACACACATGTTCATAACATTGATGCCAAAAGATGTAGAGTTGTTAATGATAGTACCACTTTCTTGTGGCACTACCGTTTAGGTCATATTGGTGTAAAACGCATGAGGAAGCTCCATGCTGATGGACTTTTGGAGTCGCTTGATTTTGAATCACTTGACACATGTGAACCATGCCTGATGGGCAAGATGACTAAAACGTCGTTCTCTGGAACAATGGAACGGGCAAGTGACTTGTTGGAAATCATATATACTGATGTGTGCGGTCCAATGAATGTTGCAGCGCGTGGTGGATATCGTTACTTTCTCACCTTCACTGATGACTTGAGTAGATATGGGTATATTTACTTGATGAAACACAAGTCTGAAACGTTTGAAAAGTTCAAGCAATTTCAGAGTGAAGTTGAGAATCATCGTAACAAGAAGATTAAATTTCTGCGATCTGATCGAGGAGGTGAATATCTGAGTTATGAGTTTAGCAATCACTTAAGACAATGTGGAATTGTTTCACAGTTGACACCGCCCGGAACACCACAGCGTAATGGTGTGTCTGAACGTCGTGATCGAACCTTATTAGATATGGTTGGTTCTATGATGTCTCTTGCCGATTTGCCACTATCGTTTTGGGGTTATGCATTAGAGACAGCTGCATTCACTTTAAATAGGGCACCATCGAAATCCGTTGAGGCGACACCATATGAACTGTGGTTTGGCAAAAGGCCGAAGTTGTCGTTTCTTAAAGTTTGGGGATGTGATGCTTATGTCAAAAAGCTTCAGCCAGAAAAGCTGGAACCCAAAGCGGAAAAATGCGTCTTCATAGGATACCCGAAAGAGACAGTCGGGTATACCTTCTATCTCAGATCCGAAGGCAAAGTGTTTGTCGCTAAAAACGGAACATTTCTTGAGAAAGAGTTTCTCTCGAAAGAATTGAGTGGGAGGAAAATAGAGCTTGATGAGGTTATTGAATCTTTACTTCAACCAGAGAGTAGCGCAGCACAGAAAGATGTTTCGATGGAACCTACGACGGTAGAAGAGGAAGTTAATGATGATGATCATGAAGCTTCGGATCAAGCTGCCATTGAACCTCGTGGGTCGACAAGGACGCGTACTACTCCCGAGTGGTACGGCAACCCTGTCTTAGAGGTCATGTTGTTGGATAACAATGAACCTACGAGCTATGGAGGAGAAGTGATGGGCCTGGATTCCGAGAAATGGTTAGAGGAAATGAAATCTGAGATGGGATCCATGTATGAAAACAAAGTATGGACTTTGGAAGTACTACCTGAAGGGCGAAAGGCCATTCAGAACAAATGGGTCTATAAGAAGAAGACGGATGCGAACGGTAATGTCACCGTCTATAAAGCTCGACTTGTGGCAAAGGGTTTTTCACAAGTTCAAGGAGTTGACTACGATGAGACTTTCTCACCCGTAGCGATGCTTAAGTCTGTTAGAATCATGTTGGCAATAGCTGCTTATTTCGACTATGAAATTTGGCAGATGGATGTCAAAACGGCGTTCCTCAATGGTTTCCTTGAGGAAGAGTTGTATATGATGCAACCCGAAGGTTTTGTCGATCCAGAGAATGCTGACAAAGTTTGCAAACTCCAGCGATCCATTTATGGACTGGTGCAAGCATCTCGGAGTTGGAATAAGCTTTTTGATGAAGTGATCAAAGCGTTTGGGTTTATACAAGTTTATGGAGAAGCTTGTATTTACAAGAAAGTGAGTGGGAGCTCTATAGCGTTTCTAGTGTTATATGTGGATGACATATTGCTGATCGGAAACGATATAGAAATGCTGGAAAACGTGAAGGAATATTTGAATAAGAGTTTTTCAATGAAGGACCTAGGAGAAGCTTCTTTCATATTAGGCATTAAGATCTATAGAGATAGGTCGAGATGCTTAATAGCACTTTCACAGAGCACATACCTTGATAAAGTTTTGAAGAAGTTCAAAATGGAACAGGCCAAGAAGGGGTTCTTGCCTGTGTTACAAGGTATGAAGTTGAGTAAGACTCAATTCCCAGTGACTGCAGAAGATAAAGAAAAGATGAGCATCATCCCCTATGCTTCAGCCATAGGCTCTATCATGTATGCAATGTTGTGCACAAGACCCGATGTCAGCCTTGCCATAGGTATGGCTGGAAGGTTTCAAAGTGATCCTGGAATGGAGAACTGGCAAGCGGTCAAGAATATCCTTAAGTACCTTAACAGGACTAAGGACATGTTTCTCGTTTATGGAGGTGATGAAGAGCTCGTCGTAAAGGTTACGTCGATGCAAGCTTTGACACTGATCCGGACGACTCTAATTCGCAAACCGGATACGTATTTATTCTTAACGGGGGAGCGGTAAGCTAGTGCAGTTCCAAGCAAAGCATGGTAGCTGATTCTACGTGCGAAGCGGAGTACATTGCAGCCTCGGAGGCAGTGAAGGAAGGTGTCTGGATGAAGCAGTTCATGACAGATCTTGGAGTAGTGCCCAGTGCACTGAACACAATAAATCTGTTTTGTGACAACACTGGTGCCATTGCTCTAGCCGAGGAACCAAGGTTTCACAAGAGGACCAGACACATAAAGCAACGCTTCAACTCCATCCGGTTCTACATCGAGGAGAAGGACATAAATATTAGCAAAGTGCACATGGATTTGACTATGGCAAACCCGTTGACTAAACCTCTTCCAAGGGCTAAACATGATCAACACCAGAATTGTATGGGTGTTCGATTCATTACCATGTAAATCACATAGTGATGTGAACTAGATTATTGACTCTAGTGCAAGTGGGAGACTGTTGGAAATATGCCCTAGAGGCAATATATAAAGTGTTTATTATTATATTTCCTTGTTCATGATAATCGTTTATTGTCCATGCTATAATTGTAGTGATTGGAAACACATTGCATGTGTGCATAAATAGACAAACACTTTGTCCCTAGTATGCCTCTAGTGAACTAGCTCATTGATCAAAGATGGTCAGGGTTTCCTAGCCATTGACATGTGATGTCATTTGATAACGGGATCACATCATTGGGAGAATGATGTGATGGACAAGACCCAAACTACTAACGTAGCATATGATCGTGTCAGTTTATTGCTACTGTTTTCTGCATGTCAATGTATATGTTCCTATGACCATGAGATCATGCAACTCACGAATATCGGAGGAATGCCTTTTGTGTATAAAACGTCGCAACGTAACTGGGTGACTATAAAGGTGCTCTACAGGTATCTCCGATGGTGTCTGTTGAGTTGGCATGGATCGAGACTGGGATTTGTTACTCCGTGTGACGGAGAGGTATCTCAGGGCCCACTCGGTAATGCAACATCACAATAAAGCCTTGCAAGCAATGTGACTAATTGTTAGTTGCGGGATCTTGTATTACGGAACGAGTAAAGAGACTTGCCGGTAATGAGGTTGAACTAGGTATGGAGATACCGACGATCGAATCTCGGGCAAGTAACATACCGAAGAACAAAGGGAACGTTATACAGGATTAACTGAATCCTTGACATAGAGGTTCGACCGATAGATCTTCGTAGAATATGTAGGAACCAATGTGGACGTCCAGGTCCCGCCATTGGTTATTGGCCGTA
The DNA here is from genome assembly GCA_022496015.1 of Hordeum marinum. Taxonomy (NCBI): domain Eukaryota; kingdom Viridiplantae; phylum Streptophyta; class Magnoliopsida; order Poales; family Poaceae; genus Hordeum; species Hordeum marinum. The sequence goes on along the minus strand of CM039677.1, from coordinate 26,226,631 downwards.
AAGGTGTCTCGGTCATGTCTACATAGCTCTCGAACCCGCAGAGTCTGCACACTTAAGGTTCGGTGAGGTTTCGGTAGTGTAGAGTTATGTATGGTGGTGACCTAAGGTTGTTCGGAGTCCCGGATGAGATCCCAGACATCACGAGGAGCTCCAGAATGGTCCGGAGGTAAAGATTGATATATAGGAAGTCCCAGTTTGGTCGCCGGAAAAGTTTCGGGCTCATCGGTAGTGTACCGGGAGTGCCGGTAGTGTACCGGGAGGCCTCCGGGAGGGGTATTTCGACCCCAAGAGGTCCATGGCCTGTGGGAGAGTATTAACCAGCCCTTAGTGGGCTGGGAAAACATCCACAAAGGACCATGGTACAGGGAGACAAAGTGCTAAAGGAAAAGGTGGAAAATCAGCCAATAGGGAGCAATCCTAGTCCAACTAGGATTGGAGGTGGAATTGGATTCCACCCCCACCCTAGCCAGCCGAACCAAAGAGGCCCTTGGCCTTGCGCCAAGGGCTGCCTCTCCCTCCCTCCTATATATACTAGTGGATTGGGTGGCTTTTGGACACAGTTTACGGCCACGTGCTACCCGTTTCACCGGTGCTCCTCTAGATCGGATTTCTGCAGTGCTTAGGAGAAGCCCTGCCGGAATTGCTCCACCACCACCATCACCGAAGCACCGTCACGCTGCCGGTGAACTCTCTCTCCTCTCCACCTCCTCTTGCTGGATCAAGACGGTGGAGATCGTCATCAAGCTGCACGTGTGCTGAACACGGAGGTGCCGTCCGTTCGGTACTAGATCGGAAGGATCGTGATCAAGGCCACGAGATGTTCGTGATTGGATCGCGGGACAGATTGTGATGAGATCGTGGGACGGTTTGTGATTGGATCGCGGGACGGTTCGTGATTGGTTCGCGGGATGGTTCGTGATTGGATCGCGGGACGCTCGGCGATTTGAATCGCGAAGAAGTTCGACTACACCAACCGCGTTTCTTAACTCTTCCCGCTTAGCGATCTATAAGGGTACGTAGATCCACTCTCCCTCTCGTAGATGCTCATCACCATGGATAGGTTTGCGTTTGCGTAGGAAAAAATTTGTTTCCCATGCAACGTTCCCCAATATATACATGACATGCGGAAAACAGTAGCAATAAACTGACACGATCATATGCTACGTTTGTTGTTTGGGTCTTGTCCATCACATCATTCTCCTAATGACGTGATCCCGTTATCAAATGACATCACATGTCAATGGCTAGGAAACCCTGACCATCTTTGATCAACGAGCTAGTTCACTAGAGGCATACTAGGGACACAGTGTTGTCTATTTACCCACACATGCAATGTGTTTCCAATCAATGCAATTATAGCATGGATAATAAACGATTATCATGAACAAGGAAATATAATAATAAACACTTTGTGTATTGCCTCTAGGGGATATTTCCAACAGTCTCCCACTTGCACTAGAGTCAATAATCTAGTTCACATCGCTACGTGATTTACATGGTAATGAACCCAACACCCATATAGTTCTGGTGTTGATCATGTTTAGCCCTTGGAAGAGGTTTAGTCAACGGGTCTGCGACATTCAGATCCGTGTGCACTTTGCAAATATTTATGTCCTTCTCCTCGATGTAGAACCGGATGGAGTTGAAGCGTCGCTTTATCTGTCTGGTCCTCTTGTGAAACCTTGGTTCCTTGGCTAGAGCAATGGCACCAGTGTTGTCACAGAACATGTTTATTGGATTCAGTGCACTAGGCACTACTCCAAGATCTGTCATGAACTACTTCATCCAGACACATTCCTTTGCTGCCTCCGAGGCTGCGATGTACTCCGCTTCGCACATAGAATCAGCTACCACGCTTTACTTGGAACTTCACCAGCTTACTGCTCCCCCGTTAAGAATAAATACGTATCCGGTCTGTGATTTAGAATCGTCCTGATCAGTGTCAAAGCTTGCATCAACGTAACCCTTTACGACGAGCTCTTCATCACCTCCATAAACGAGAAACATGTCCTTAGTCCTGTTAAGGTACTTAAGGATATTCTTGACCGCTTGCCAGTGCTCCACTCCAGGATAACTTTGAAACCTTCCAGACATACTTATGGCAAGGCTGACATCGGGTCTAGTGCACAGCATTGCATACATGATAGAGCCTATGGCTGAAGCATAGGGGATGACGCTCATCTTTTCGTTATCTTCTGCAGTCACTGGGCATTGAGTCTTACTCAACTTCACACCTTGTAACACAGGCAACAACCCTTTCTTGGACTGCTCCATTTTGAACTTCTTCAAAACTTTATCAAGGTATGTGCTCTGTGAAAGTGCTATCAAGCGTCTTGATCTATCTCTATAGATCTTAATGCCTAATATGAAAGCAGCTTCTCCGAGGTCCTTCATTAAAAAACTCTTATTCAAATATTCCTTCACGCTTTCCAGCATTTCTGTATTGTTTCCAATCAGTAATATGTCATCCACATATAACACTAGAAATGCTGCAGAGCTCCCACTCACTTTCTTGTAAATACAAGATTCTCCATAAACTTGTATAAACACAAACGCTTTGATCACCTCATCAAAGCGCTTATTCCAACTCCGAGATGCTTGCACCAGTCCATAAATGGATCGCTGGAGTTTGCAAACTTTGTCAGCATTCTCTGGATCGACAAAACCTTTAGGTTGCATCATATACAACTCTTCCTCAAGGAAACCGTTGAGGAACGCAGTTTTGACATCCATCTGCCAAATTTCATAGTCGAAATAAGCATCTGTTGCCAGCATGATTCTGACAGACTTAAGCATCGCTACGGGTGAGAAAGTCTCATCGTAGTCAACTCCTTTAACTTGTGAAAAACCCTTTGCCACAAGTCGAGCTTTATAGACGATGACATTACCGTCCGCGTCCGTCTTCTTCTTATAGATCCATTTGTTCTGAATGGCCTTTCGCCCTTCAGGTAATACTTCCAAAGTCCATACTTTGTTTTCATACATGGATCCCATCTCGGATTTCATGGCCTCTAACCTCTCGGAATCCGGGCCCATCACCGCTCCTCCATAGCTCGTAGGTTCATTGTTGTCTAACAACATGACCTCCAAGACAGGGTTGTCGTACCACTCGGGAGTAGTATGCGTCCTTGTCGACCTACGAGGTTCAATAGCAGCTTGATCCGAAGCTTCATGATCATCATCATTAACTTCCTCTTCTATCGTCATAGGTTCCACAGAAACATCTTTCTGCGCTGCGCTACTTTCTGGTTGAAGTAAAGGTTCAATCACCTCATCAAGCTCTATTTTCCTCCCACTCAATTCTTTCGAGAGAAACTCTTTCTCAAGAAATGCTCCCTTCTTAGTGACAAACACTTTGCCTTCGGATCTGAGATAGAAGGTATACCTGACTGTCTCTTTCGGGTATCCTATGAAGACGCATTTCTCCACTTTGGGTTCCAGCTTTTCAGGCTGAAGCTTTTTGACATAAGCATCACATCCCCAAACTTTAAGAAACGACAACTTCGGCCTTTTGCCAAACCATAGTTCATATGGCGTCGTCTCAGCGGATTTAGATGGTGCCCTATTTAAAGTGAATGCAGCTGTCTCTAATGCATAACCCCAAAACGATAGTGGCAAATCGGCAAGAGACATCATAGAACCAACCATATCTAATAAGGTTCGATCACGACGTTCAGACACACCATTACGCTGTGGTGTTCCGGGCGGTGTCAACTGTGAAACAATTCCACATTGTCTTAAGTGATTGCTAAACTCATAACTCAGATATTCACCTCCTCGATCAGATCGCAGAAATTTAATCTTCTTGTTACGATGATTCTCAACTTCACTCTGAAATTGCTTGAACTTTTCAAACATTTCAGACTTGTGTTTCATCAAGTAAATATACCCATATCTACTCAAGTCATCAGTGAAGGTGAGAAAGTAACGATATCCACCGCGCGCTGCAACATTCATTGGACCGCACACATCAGTATGTATGATTTCCAACAAGTCACTTGCCCATTCCATTGTTCCAGAGAACGGCATTTTAGTCATCTTGCCCATCAGGCATGGTTCACATGTGTCAAGTGATTCAAAATCAAGCGACTCCAAAAGTCCATCAGCATGGAGCTTCCTCTTGCGTTTTACACCAATATGACCTAAACGGTAGTGCCACAAGAAAGTGGTACTATCATTAACAACTCTACATCTTTTGGCATCAATGTTATGAACATGTGTGTCATCACTATCAAGATTCAATATGAATAAACCCCTAACATTGGGTGCATGACCATAAAAGATATTACTCATATAAATAGAACAACCTTTATTCTCTGATTTAAATGAGTAACCGTCTCGCAATAAACAAGATCCAGATATAATGTTCATGCTTAACGCAGGCACTAAATAACAATTATTCAGGTTCATCACTAATCCTGATGGTAATCGAAGAGAGAGCATGCCGACGGCGATCACATCAACCTTGGAACCATTTCCCACGCGCATCGTCACTTCGTCCTTTGCCAGTCTTCGTTTATTCCGTAGTTCCTGCTTTGAGTTGCAAATGTGAGTAACCGAACCAGTATGAAATACCCAGGCACTACTACGAGAACTAGTAAGGTACACATCAATAACATGTATATCATATATACCTTGTTTGTCGTTGGCCGCCTTCTTGTCAGCCAGGTACTTGGGGCAGTTACGCTTCCAGTGACCAGTTCCTTTGCAATGAAAGCACTCAGTTTCTGGCTTAGGTCCATGCTTAGGCTTCTTTGTAGGAGTAGCAACTGCTTTGCCATCCTTCTTGGTTTTACCCTTCTTTCCTTTGCCCTTGCCATTTTTCTTGAGACTAGTGGTTTTATTGACCATCAACACTTGATGTTCTCTCTGGATTTCAGACTCAGCGACTTTTAGCATCGCAAACAGCTCGGACGATGACTTGTTCATCCCGTGCATGTTATAGTTCATCACAAAACTCTTGTAACTAGGTGGCAGTGATTGAAGAACTCTATCAATGATCGCCTCTTGTGGAAGGGCAATTCCCAACTCAGCTAGACGGTTTGAATATCTAGACATTCTGAGTATATGCTCACTGATAGAACCGTTCTCCTCCATCTTGCAAGCATAGAACTTATCGGAGGTCTCATACCTCTCGATCTGGCATTCTTCTGAAAGATAAAATTCAACTCCTGGTACATCTCATATGCTCCATGGCATTCAAAACGTCTTTGAAGTCCCGGTTCTAAGCCATACAATATTGTACAGTGAACTATTGAGTAGTCTCCAGCACGAGCCTCCCAAGCTTTCTTAACGTCTTCGGAGGTCATGTCTTCAACTTATCTTTCTCTAGGAACGCATTAAAATTCAGGGGTGCTACTATGCGAGCCATTGATCTACAACATAAATATGCAAAGGTTACTTAGACTATTGTTCATGATAATGAGTTTAGTTAATCAAAATACTAAAGCTCCCACTCAAATTTACATCCCTCAGGTCATCTGAGTGTCACATGATCCAAATTCACCAACTCAAGTCCGATCATCACGTGAGTTAAGCTGGTTTCAATGGTGAACATCACTATGTTGATCATATCTACTATATGACTCATGTTCGACCTTTCGGTCTCTTGTGCTCCGAGGCCATGTCTGTACATGCTAGGCTCGTCAAGTTTAACCCGATTGTTCTGCACGTGCAAATCTGGCATGGACCCATTGTATGTGAACGTAGAGTCTATCATACCCGATCATCACGTGGTGTCTCGACACGACGAACTTTCACAATGGTGCACACTCGGGGAGAACACAGTTCATCTTGAAATTCAAGTGAGGAATCACCTTATAATGCTACCGCCGTACTAAGCAAAACAAGGTGCATAAAAGGATTAACATCTCATGCAATTCATAAGTGACATGATATGGCCATGAACTTGTGTTTAAGATCTTCATCTTAAAAACACCAACATGATCTCCATCATCACCGGCACAACACCATGATCTCCATCATCTTGATCTCCATCAATGTGCTGCCATTGGGGTTGTGGCGCTAGCCCTGCTTCTACTTCTATTGCTACCACTTAGCGATAAAGTAAAGCATTACATAGCGCTTAATGATTGACACGCAGGTCATACAATAATTAAAGACAACCCTATGGCTCCTGCCGGTTGCCGTATTCACCGACGTGCAAGTCGTGAAATTCTATACATCACATGATCATCTCATACATCACATATATCTCATCATGTAATTGGCCATATCACATCACAACATACCCTACAAAAACAAGTTATACGTCCTCTAATTGTTGTTGCATGTTTTACGTGGCTGCTACGGGTATCTAGCAAGAACGATTCTCACCTACGCATAAACCACAATGGTGATACGTAGATTGCTTTTCAGCCTTCTCAAGGACCACCTTTGTCGGATCCGATCCAACTAAAGTGAGACAAACTGTCACCCGCAAGCCATCTAAGCAACAAGTTGCGTCGAGGGAACGGGTCTCTCGTATGCATACGAGTAATGTTGGTCTGGACCGTTTTATCTCACAATTCCACTGAACCAAAATCCGACCAAGGGAGGAAGCAATCTAGTCAACGCCGGCAGGGCTTCGCCTATGCACTGCAGAAAACCGAACTAGAGGAGCACCGGTGAAACGGGTAGCACGTGGTCGTAAACTGTGTCTAACAGCACCCAATCCACCAGTATATAAAGGAGGGAGGGAGAAGCAGCCTTGGCGCCAGCCCAAGGCCTCCTAGGAGTCGTCCGGCTAGAGGGGGAGGAGTCCTACTCCTCCTCCACTCCTGGTAGGAGTAGGACTCTTCCTTTTTAGCCTTTTTTCCACCTTTTCCTTTAGGACTTTTGCCTCCTGCGCCATGGGCCTTGGTGTGGCTATTTCGCCCACTAAGGGCTGGTTATCACTCTCCACAGCCCATGGACCCTCTGGGGTCGAAATACCCCTCCCAGAGGTCTCCCGGTACACTACCGACACTCCCGGTACACTACCGATGAGCCCAAAACTTTTCCAGCAACCAAACTGGGACTTCCTATATATGAATCTTTACCTCCGGACCATTCTGGAGCTCCTCGTGACGTCCGAGATCTCATCCGGGACTCTGAACAACCTTCGGTCACCACCATACATAACTCTACACTACCGAAACGTCACCGAACCTTAAGTGTGCAGACCCTGTGGGTTCAAGAACTATGTAGACATGACCTAGACACCTCTACGGTCAATAACCAATGGCAGGACCTGGACATCCACATTGGTTCCTACATATTCTACGAAGATCTTTATCGGTCGAACCTCTATGTCAAGAATTTAGTTAATCCCGTATAATGTTCCCTTTGTTCTTCGGTATGTTACTTGCCCGAGATTCGATCGTCGGTATCCCCATACCTAGTTCAACCTCGTTACCGGCAAGTCTCTTTACTCGTTCCGTAATACAAGATCCCGCAACTAACAATTAGTCACATTGCTTGCCAGGCTTATTGTGATATTGCATTACCGAGTGGGCCCCGACATACCTCTCCGTCACACGGAGTAACAAATCCCAGTCTCGATCCATGCCAACTCAACAGACACCATCGGAGATACCTGTAGAGCACCTTTATTGTCACCCAGTTACGTTGCGACGTTTGATACACACAAGGCACTCCTCCGATATCCGTGAGTTGCATGATCTCATGGTCATAGGAACATATACTTGACATGCGGAAAACTGTAGCAATAAACTGACACGATTATATGCTACGTTTGTAGTTTGGGTCTTGTCCATCACATCATTCTCCTAATGATGTGATCCCGTTATCAAATGACATCACATGTCAATTTCTAGGAAACCCTGACCATCTTTGATCAACGAGCTAGTTCACTAGAGGCATACTAGGGACTAAGTGTTGTCTATTTACCCACACATGCGATGTGTTTCCAATAAATACAATTATAGCATGGATAATAAATGATTATCATGAACAAGGAAATATAATAATAAACACTTTATATATTTCCTCTAGGGCATATTTCCAACACTATATGACTCATGTTCGACCTTTCGGTCTCTTGTGTTCCGAGGCCATGTCTGTACATGCTAGGCTCGTCAAGTTTAACCCGAGTGTTCTGCACGTGCAAAACTGGCTTGCACCCGTTGTATGTGAACGTAGAGTCTATCACACCCGATCATCACGTGCTGTCTCGACACGACGAACTTTCGCTATTATCTTGAAATTAAGTGAGGAATCACCTTATAATGCTATCGTCGTCCTAAGAAAAACAAGGTGCATAAAAGGATTAACATCACATGCAAATCATAAGTGACATGATATGACCATGATCTTGTGCTTTTGATCTCCATCATGAAAGCACCAGCATGATCTTCATCGTCACCGGCACGACACCATGATCTTCATCATCTTGATCTCCATCAACATGTCGCCATCGGGGTTGTCGCTCCCAACATGCTTCTACTACTATTGCTACCGTAGCGATAAAGTAAAGCATTACATAGCGCTTAATGATTGACACGCAGGTCATACAATAATTATAGACAACCCTATGGCTCCTGCCGGTTGCCATACTCATCGGCATGCAAGTTGTGATAATCTATACATCACATGATCATCTCATACTTCACATATATCACATCATGTAATTGGCCATATCATATCACAACATACCCTGCAAAAACAAGTTAGACGTCCTCTAATTGTTGTTGCATGTTTTACGTGGCTGCTATGGGTATCTAACAAGAACAATTCTCATCTACGCAAAAACCACAACGGTGATACACTAGTTGCTTTTCAACCTTCTCAAGGACCGCCTTTGTCGGATCCGATCCAACTAAAGTGAGAGAAACTGTCAACCGCAAGCCATCTATGCAACAAGTTGCGGTTGAGGGAACCGGTCTCTCGTAAGCGTACGAGTAATGTTGGTCTGGGCCGCTTCATCTCACAATACCGCTAAATCAAAATCCGACCAAGGGAGGAAGCAATCTAAGCATCAACGCCCACAAACCTTTTGTGTTCTACTCGAGATCTCACCGACACATAGACCTAGCTCATGATGCCACTGTTGGGGAACGTTGCATGGGAAACAAAAAATTTCCTACGCACACGAAGATCTATCCATGGTGATGAGCATCTACGAGAGGGAGAGTGGATCTACGTACCCTTGTAGATCGCTAAGCGGGAAGCGTTAAGGAACGCGGTTGGTGTAGTCGAACGTCTTCGCGATCCAAATAGCCATGCGTCCCACGATCCAATCATGATCTGTCCCGCGATCTAATCAAGATCCGTCCCGCGAACTTGATCACGATCCGTCCCACGAACTTGATCACGATCCTTCCGATCTAGCGCCGAACGGACGACACCTCCGTGTTCAGCACACGTACAGCTTATGACGATCTCCGTTGTCTTGATCCAGCAAGAGAGAGCGGATAGGTAGAAGAGTTCGCAGCAGCATGACGGCGCTCCAGCGATGGGGGTGGAGCAATTCCGGCAGGGCTTCGCCTAAGCACTGCAGAAATCCAATCTAGAGGAGAAACTATGCACTAGAGATTAGGGTTGCACGTGGCTGAAAAATCAACTGCAAAACCCTAGAAATCCACTAGTATATATAGGAGGAGAGGAGGAAAGGAGGCAGCTTGGCCTCCAAGACTTCTAGGCTTCGGCCGAACCAGGAGAGGAGGAGTCCACCTCCTCCACTCCTAGTACGATTAGGATTCATCCTCTTTTTTTTTGCCTTTTTCCACCTTTTTCCTTTTGGGTTTTCTTCTCCAGACACATGGGCCTTGTGTGGGAGTTTCCACCAGCCCACTAAGGGCTGATATTCACTCTCTCACAGCCCATGAAGCCTCTTGGGTCGAAATATCCCTCCCGGAGGTCTCCCGGTACACTACCGGCACTCCCGGTACACTACCGATAAGCCCGGAACTTTTCCGGCGAACAAAACAGGACTTCCTATATATGAATCTTTACCTCCAGACCATTCCGGAGCTCCTCGTGACGTCCAGGATCTCATCCGGGACTCCGAACAAACATCGGTCACCACCATACATAACTCTATACTACCAAAACGTCACCAAACCTTAAGTGTGCAGACCCTGCGGGTTCGAGAACTATGTAGACATGACAGAGACACCTCTACGGTCAATAACCAATGGCGGGACCTGGATGTCCATATTGGTTCCTACATATTCTACGAAGATCTTTATCGGTCGAACCTCTATGTCAAGGATTTAGTTAATCCCATATGATGTCCCCTTTGTTCTTCGGTATGTTACTTGCCCGAGATTCGATCGTCGGTATCTTCATACCTAGTTCAACCTCGTTACAGGAAAGTCTCTTTACTCGTTCCGTAATACAAGATCCCGCAACTAACAATTAGTCACATTGCTTGCAAGGCTTATTGTGATGTTGTATTACCGAGTGGGCCCCGAGATACCTCTCCGTCACACGGAGTAACAAATCCCAGCCTCGATCCATGCCAACTCAACAGACACCATCGGAGATACCTGTAGAGCATCTTTATAGTCACCCAGTTACGTTGCGACGTTTGATACACACAAGGCACTCTTCCGATATCCGTGAGTTGTATGATCTCATGGTCATAGGAATATATACTTGACATGCAGAAAACAATAGCAATAAACTGACACGATCATATGCTATGTTTGTAGTTTGGGTCTTGTCCATCACATCATTCTCCTAATGACGTGATCCCGTTATCAAATGACATCACATGTCAATGGCTAGGAAACCTTGACCATCTTTGATTAACGAGCTAGTTCACTAGAGGCATACTACGGACACAGTGTTGTCTATTTACCCACACATGCAATGTGTTTCCATTCAATACAATTATAGCATGGATAATAAACAATTATCATGAACAAGGAAATATAACAATAAACACTTTATTTATTGCCTCTAGGGCATATGTCCAACATAGGTCGTCCCAGTCGATGCCGCCATCGTCCGACGATGACGAGAGCCAGGCATCGTTCCATCGGAGATCGTCCGGCGGTCAGTCCGACGCTTCCCCGAGCTCTTCGTTGAAGATGACAGCCGCCTTCCGCGTACGCCTGTCCTCGCGGTAGGCGGCTGCCTCCGCCTCCCTCTCCTCCCTCCGCCACTCGTAGAATTCCTCCTCGTCGAGGACGTCTTCCGGGAAGCGCCGGCGCCACTCCGCCATTGCTGCCTCGTCCAGCTCGTCAATGCCAATCCGCTGCTCGCGCCTCCGGTGTTCACGGCGTTCTTCGTCGGTGACGACCCGCGGAGGAGGCGCGAGCTCGATGACACGCTCCCGGTTCGGCACGTCGGGGAAGTTCAGTTCCCAACGAGGCCTCCGGAGGCGCCACGCGCGGGCGGCCTCGTGGGTCGTCTTGAAGGTGCCGAGTTGGAGAAGCATCGGACCGGAGCGGATCTCCGCAGAGAACGCGTCAGACGGGCGTGCTCGGACGCCGCGGTAGCCGGACGCTCCATGGCAGCGAGGCGGCATGGTTGCGCGTCGGTGGCGAGAGGGAGAGGAAAGAGCGGCGAGAGGGAGAGGAGAGAGCGGCGAGAAGGCACTGGCGTGGGCACGTGGCGAGCGAGAGAGGGGAGAGAGCGGCGAGAGGGCGCGTGGCGAGCGCCGCGCTTTATAGGCGCGCGGTAAGTGGCGCGGCAAATCTAGCGCGCGCCTACTTTCTCCCGCGTGCGCGCAATCCTTTGCCGCGCGCACGCTTTTCCCGCCGCCGCTGGAGCGCGCCTTTTTTTGCCACGCGCACTAAAATCCGGCTTTACCGCGCGCGTGTTTTGTCACCGTTGTTGGAGATGCTCTTACTCCACACATCGACTGACTCCTGCCTGCATCCAGAGTATTAAGTTCATGAAGAACAGAGTAACGCATTAGGTAAGATGACATGATGTAGAGGGATAAACTCAAGCGATATGATGAAAACTCCATCTGTTTACCCTTGATGGCAACAATACAATACGTGTCTCGCTAGCCTACTTTGTCACTGGGTGAGGACACCGCAAGATTGATCCCAAAACCAAGCACTTCTCCCATTGCAAGAATTACTAATCTAGTTGGCCAAACGAAACCAATAAATCAAAGAGACTTGTAAAGATATAAAATCATGCATATAAGAATTCAGAAAAGACTCAAATAATATTCATGGATAATCTGAACATAAACCCACAATTCATCAGAACTCAACAAACACACCGCAAAATAGTACTACATCGGATAGATCTCCATGAAGATCATGAAGAACATGATACTGAAGCACAAAGAGAGAGAAGAAGCCATCTAGCTACTAGCGATGGAACTGTATGTATGTGGTGGACTACTCATGCCTCATCGGAGGGGCAATGGAGTTGATGTAGATGCTCTTCGTGATCGGATCTTCCTCCGGCAGATTACTGACAAAGGCTTCAAGATTAGATCTTCCGGGGACGGAGGCTTCTGGCGGCGAAAAAGTATTTGTGTGGCTCTTTTTGGTATTGGGGGTATATGTGAGTATTTATAGGACAGATATTAGGGCTAGGAGACCTGCCAGGAGGTGGCAAGCCTGCCAGGCGCAGCCAGGGTGGGTGGTCGCGCCCCCTGGCTTGTGACCTCCTGGAAGAGTCCCTGCCTTGCACTCCAAGCCTGGTAGATCTTTTTCATTCCAGAAAAAAATCATTCCGAGGATTTTATTTCGTTTGGACTCCGTTTAATATTTCACATCTATAATACTAAAAAACAAGGCGGCCAACGGATCCGGAGTTGACGACGCAGACGCAAGCACCATGGGAAGTGCTGCAAGAGCTCAGAGGGGAGAAGAAATTCAATCGAGAGAGGACGCAGAGAGCACCCCGGATCTGGTCTTGGAGGAAGAAATGGTTGCCGAAGGGAGTAGATCAGTGTGCAGCCGCCGGTTGGGGGCGCAGGAGCCATTGCTGAGCTCTAACTTACCTTTTATGTACATTCCAACATTTAAAGATTACCAGGGATGCAACATTCATATGCATCTAATTTTCTTGAACCAAGACAGAAACGACATGGATAGAAATCATATTACAGTGTTTGCTTCTTTTCTTAACTGGACTCTACTAGCTAACTGGTGGTAAACATGATAAACTTAAGAATCTTAGCACTTCTGCAAACAATATAGTGATAATTAACGTCCAAATTACAGCAATTAACTTAAGAAGTGAAATTGTATGGAGACATGCACTCATAATTGCATATATATGAGAGGGACACACACGCTTGGATGACACATGAGAAAGTGTCGCCCCATGAATCAATGGCACAGCTAGCCGAGGTTGACTAACTCGAAGAGCGAGCACCAGGTGGCATAAGTGTCTGCTCGTCAGAGCTAAATGTGTCAGATGTACCATGGTGGCCCTCTCTTCCGGTCATAACAGGCCACTCTATGCCGTCCTCCAGGTATTTCATTGCATCCCTCATGTAAGGGCGTTGTTCCCGAACTGGGTCAGAGCACCTGAGTCCCAGGAAAACCACGCGATGCATCTCTTTCATGTTGTAGTCACCCTTTAATTTGTCATCAGCGACTTCCTCCACAAACTGGGCTTGTGTTCGGCTGCTTTTGAGCTCCTCCTTCTGGATTTCCTCCCTAGGCTTCTTTCCACATGCAATCTCTAGTAGAACAATTCCAAAGCTATAGACGTCGGACCTACAGTTGAACTTGACCTGACCATTTCTCCTTAACTGTGGATCCATGTACTCCAACGTCCCGATAGCACTTGTCACCAGTGTAGTACTGTTATCGCCGGTGATCCTCGATAGCCCGAAGTCGGCAAGCTTCACTACCGGAATAACACCTTACGCCGACGGTCTATTCTACGCCGACGGCCCCCGTCGACATAAAGGGCGGTATGCCGACAGCCAAGCCAAGACCGTCGGCGCAGAAAGGTCGTCGGCGTACTTGCAGATATGCCTACGGTGGCCATCGGCATACACAGACCGTCGGCATATAACAATATGTGCCTACAGTGGCCGTCGGCATATAAGAGCCGTCGGCATAGATGTGGGGCCCGACGAGTCTTCGACCGACAGGAGTCTGACGCCGTCACACCTACGCCGACGACACTGACGGAGGCCGTCGGCATAGTTATGCCAACGGTAAGGCCGTCGGCGTAGGTTTGTCCACGTCACCGATCCGCGACGCGTGCCATGTCATTGATCCAAGGCCTGCCGGCCGGTCTCCGTGTGCAAACCTATGCCGACGGCCTTGCCGTCGGCATAGATTACTTTTATCTGTTTTTTACTTATTTTTATATAGTTTTTTTCTAAATTAAAATTTGATTAACTGAAATGTGTATTATCTAAACATAAACATTACATAATAAATTATCTATAAATTTGTTTTGAATTTTTCATATATTATGTATATGTAGCTTGTATTTGTTTTCGACACGGCACGCGGGTCCATAATAAATTATTATGTAGCTTACATAATAAATTATATAGTGCGGCAGTGGCTGCAAGCACACGAGACGCGGGTCCATGGTGTGACCCCCGTCACCGACGTCGTCGCCGCCGCCGCACTGAGGGAGGAACAACACCGTCGGGCAGTAACGGAGGGAATCCTGGTGTGGGTTGCGCCCGGACCTTGATATGAAGTGTACCTAGGGGCTGGGCTATCACATGTACGTGAAAATGTCCATCGGTCAAACACCCTCCGGCGAAAGTCAAAGGCGTAGACCACCCGGTCAACTCTCGCAGCGTTAGACGGGACGGGTGTATTTTGGGGGTAGCTATGCCGCCAGGTCTCTATCTGGGCCCTCCTACACGTTCGGAAGTTCGGCAGTGGGTGCAAGCACACGTCACGCGGGTCCATGGTGTGACCCCCCTCACCGACGTCGCCGCCGCCGCCGCACGGAGGGGGGAACAACCCATTCGGGCAGTAACGGAGGGAATCCTGGTGTGGGTTGCGCCCGGACCTTGATACGAAGTGTACCTATGGGCTGGCCTATCACATGCAGGTGAAAATGTCCATCGGTCAAACCCCCTCCGGCGAAAGTCAAAGGCGTAGACCGCCTGGTCAACTCTCGCAGGGTTAGACAGGACGGGTGTAGTTTGGGGGTAGCTATGCCGCCAGGTCGTACACGTCCGGAAGTGCGGCAGTGGGTGCAAGCACATGGCACGCAGGTCCATGGTGTGACCCCCCTCACCGACGTCGTCGCCGCCGCCGCACGGAGGGGGGAACAACCCCGTCGGGCAGTAACGGAGGGAATCCTGGTGTGGGTTGCGCCTAGACCTTGATACGAAGTGTACCTAGGAGCTGGGCTATCACATGCAGGTGAAAATGTCCATCGGTCAAACACCCTCCGGCGAAAGTCAAAGGCGTAGACCGTCCGGTGAACTCTCACAGGGTTAGAAGGGACGGGTGTAGTTTGGGGGTAGCTACGCCGCCAGGTCTCTATCTGGGCCCTCCTACATGTCCGGAACTGCGGCAGTGGTTGCAAGCACACGGCACGTAGGTCCATGGTGTGACCCTCGTCACCGACGTCGTCGCCGCCGCCGCACGGAGGGGGGAACAACCCAGTCGGGCAGTAACGGAGGGAATCCTGGTGTGGGTTGTGCCCGGACCTCGATACGAAGTTTACCTAGGGGCTGGGCTATCACATGCAGGTGAAAATGTCCATCGGTCAAACCCCCTCCCGCGAAAGTCAAAGGCGTAGACCGCCCGGTCAACTCTCGCAGGGTTAGACGGGACGGGTGTAGTTTGGGGGTAGCTATGCCGCCAGGTCGTACACGTCCGGAAGTGCGGCAATGGGTGCAAGCACACGGCACGCGGGTCCATGGTGTGACCCCCCGCACCGACGTCGCCGCCGCCGCCGCACGGAGGGGGGAACAACCCCGTCGGGCAGTAACGGAGGGAATCCTGGTGTGGGTTGCGCCCGGACCTTGATACGAAGTGTACCTAGGAGCTGGGCTATCACATGCAGGTGAAAATGTCCATCGGTCAAACACCCTCCGGCGAAAGTCAAAGGCGTAGACCGCCCGGTTAACTCTCGCAGGGTTAGACGGGACGGGTGTAGTTTGGGGGTAACTATGCCTCCAGGTCTCTATCTGGGACCTCCTACACGTCCGGAAGTGCGGCAGTGGGTGCAAGCACACGGCACGCGGGTCCATGGTGAGACCCCCCTCACCGACGTCGCCGCCGCCGCCGCATGGAGGGGGGAACAACCCAGTCGGGCAGTAACGGAGGGAATCCCTGTGTGGGTTGCGCCCGGACCTTGATAAGAAGTGTACCTAGGGGCTGGGCTATCACATGCAGGTGAAAATGTCCATCGGTCAAACCCCCTCCGGCGAAAGTCAAAGGCGTAGACCGCCCGGTCAACTCTCGCAGGGTTAGACGGGACGGGTGTAGTTTGGGGGTAGCTATGCCGCCAGGTCTCTATCTGGGCCCTCCTACAAGTCCGGAAGTGCGGCAGTGGGTGCAAGCACACGGCACGCGGGTCCATGGTGAGACCCCCCTCACCGACGTCGCCGCCGCCACCGCATGGAGGGGGGAACAACCCCGTCGGGCAGTAACGGAGGGAATCCTGGTGTGGGTTGCGCCCGGACCTTGATAAGAAGTGTACCTAGGGGCTGGGCTATCACATGCAGGTGAAAATGTCCATCGGTCAAACCCCCTCCGGCGAAAGTCAAAGGCATAGACCGCCCGGTCAACTCTCGCAGGGTTAGACGGGACGGGTGTAGTTTGGGGGTAGCTATGCCGCCAGGTCTCTATTTGGGCCCTCCTACACGTCCGGAAGTGCGGCAATGGGTGCAAGCACACGGCACGTCGGTCCATGTTGTGAACCCCCTCACCGACGTCGCCGCCGCCGCCGCGCGGAGGGGGAAACAACCCAGTCGGGCAGTAACGGAGGGAATCCTGGTGTGGGTTGCGCCCGGACCTTGATACGAAGTGTACCTATGGGCTGGGCTATCACATGCAGGTGAAAATGTCCATCGGTCAAACCCCCTCCAGCGAAAGTCAAAGGCGTAGACCGCCCGGTCAACTCTCGCAGGGTTAGACGGGACGGGTGTAGTTTGGGGGTAGCTATGCCGCCAGGTCGTACACGTCCGGAAGTGTGGCAATGGGTGCAAGAACATGGCACGCGGGTCCATGGTGTGACCCCCCTCACCGACGTCGTCGCCGCCGCCGCATGGAGGGTTGAACAACCCAGTCGGGCAGTAACGGAGGGAATCTTGGTGTGGGTTACGCCCGGACCTTGATATGAAGTGTACCTAGGGGCTGGGCTATCACATGCAGGTGAAAATGTCCATCGGTCAAACACTCTCCGGCGATAGTCAAAGGCGTAGACCGTCCGGTCAACTCTCGCAGGGTTAGACGGGACGGGTGTAGTTTTGGGGTAGCTATGCCGCCAGGTCTCTATCTGGGCCCTACTACATGTCCGGAAGTGCGGCAGTGGGTGCAAGCACACGGCACGCGGGTCCATGGTGTGACCCCCGTCACCGACGTCGCCGCCGCCGACGCACGGAGGGGGGAATAACCCAGTCGGGCAATAACGAAGGGGGAATAACCCGACGTCCTCGCACGCTGCCGCTGCCGTCGCCGTCACCATGGCCCTCTCTCTCGCCCGCCGCCGTCGTCCCCGTCGCGCCCCCGACGCCGCCGTCTCCTCACCCGCTCCGCCGCCGTCGCGACCTTGGTGAGGGCCGCCGCCCTCTCCTCGCCTGCGCCGCCGCCGTCCCTGTCGCGCCCCCGACGTTGCCCGTCCTCCCCGACGCCGGCTGGCCTCCCCGACCCTGCTCATCCTCCCGACGCCCGCGTGCCTCCTGACCCTGCATGTTCTGCCCCCGACGCCGGTCGGCCTCCCCGACCCCGCCCGTCCTCCCCCGTCGCCGCCGACCAGTCGAACCTCTAGGTGAGCATTTTTCTTCTTTCAATTGTTTTAGTGTTTTTCTACTGTTTTTAGGTGGATAGATGCATAGATGGATGGAATGTGGATATAGTTAGTTTGTGGCGGTGACTGGACGGCTGTGGTGAGGAGGTAGTGGGGTCGGTGCTGCTTCCTATCGCTTCAGTGCCTCCCTCTCGATCGCAGGATTTGTGGTGTCGCATTTCATCGGAGTAACCGTCGTCCGACGCGTTGGTCCCTGAGCATCCCTCTATTGTTCGACTACTTCCTCTACAGCCGAGGGTGAGCTACGAATCCACCTTCACCTTATAGGCTTTTCTAATCATGCCAGTAGACTTTATTTTCATGTCAAGTTGCGTAATCTAGGCGTCTCCCATCGGAAAGGGTTGCATCGATAAATATGCATTGAATTGCATATTTATTACCGCAGCACTTTCGGATTGTCCAGCGTTTTCCACGGACAGCCCGAGGATGTGTAGATTGGGTACGTTCTCCATGCCGTACCCCGTTGTGAGACAAGATTTCGGTGGCGCCTCCCCGTTGTTCTTCGGAGCACATTCTATTAGCTATTTGTCGAGACGTGTATCTGGAGAACAGCGGGTAGGTGCTGCCGAAATTTTGTCTCGCAACGGGGTACGGCATGGAGAACGTACCCAATCTACACATCCTCGGGTGGGATTAGGACCCATCTTTACCTATTAGAGATGTAGGTGGATTCAACGTGGTAGAAACTGAAAATTTGATGTGATTAATTTAAGTGAATCCTTAATTATGTTGTGTGGCTTGCAAAAAAGCAGAGGATGGCAGATAATCAGTGGATCTACAGTGGTTTTATTCGTCAGAATCGAGTAACATCAGAGTGGATCACGAAAACCGATGTGTATTTGAAGGAGATATTCCGTCGTCCAATGAGAATTATCCCACCATGCCCCTATGCCAGATGTGAGAGATGTCACCGTAGAAATCAGAAGGACATGAGTGAGCACCTTCGCACGTATGGATATGCCAAACTTTGACATGCCGCCGATAAACATAGCCGAGCAAGACCGTGGTAGAGAGGAGGTGATGCGACAACGCATCGATGGATATGAGGACGACGGGGTCAGGGACATGCTAGATGATGTCATTGTTGCAGAAACGGCAAATGCGACACCTTCAGAGAATGAACCGGAGGAGCCGGAGGCAACCGCGAAGGCCTTCTTGGAGGTCTTGGCCTCGTCGAAGAAACCTCTGTATGCGGGTGCGAAAATATCTCAGCTGGATGCCATCTCGCAACTGGTTGCAGTCAAGGCTGAGTATGGTTGTACCCAGAAATGCTTCGAAGCGTTCCTGGGAGTATGGGCTAACAGCCTCCCTAAGGGTCATGAACTGCCGAAAAGCATGTACGCTACAAAGAAAATCATGAATGCACTCTCTATGGATTATGAGAAAATACATGTTTGTCCGAAGAATTGCCTTTTGTTTAGGCACGAGTATGCGGCTGACAAGTACTGTAGGGAGTGCGGTTCGTCTCGGTACCTTGAGGTGGTCGGTGAGGATGGTGAGAAGAGGCAGCTAGACATCCCCGCAAAGGTGCTTCGGTATCTCCATTTCATTGAAAGACTGCAGCGCCTTTTCCTCACGGAGGAGACTGCCAAAATGATGAAGTGGCACAAGCAAGGTATAAGGTACCATCCGCATAAAATCGTACATCCATCGGAAGCAGAAGCATGGAAGTCGTTCGATGAAGAATACCCCGAGGAAGCAGCCAAGGCTGGAAATGTCAGAATTGCCATATCACGTGATGGGTTTAATCCATATGGTATGTCGTCCAACCCATACAGCTACTGGCCCATGTTTGTAATTCCGCTCAATCTCCCTCCCGGTGCCCTAATGCAACGGAAGACCATGTTCTTGTCGCTCATCATTCCGGGGCCTGAATACCCGGGGAAGCAATTGGGTGTGTTTATGCAGCCGCTGGTGGATGATTTGCTCCATTCTTGGTACTTTCCGAGGTTGACATACGACCGGGATCTGCAAAGAAATTTCTTGATGAAAGTTTGGTTCCACTATTGCATGCATGACTTTCCCGGTTATGCTCTATTCTGCGGATGGTGTACCAGTGGGAAGATGCCATGCCCAGTGTGCATGCAGGCTCTGTGAATGATTTGGCTGACTAAGGGTGGCAAGTATGTAGCCTTTGACCTGCATCGACAGTTCCTCCCTCCAGACCATCCAGACAGGGAAGACAAGAAGAACTTCACGAAAGGCCGGGTTGTCCATGAAGTAACCGAGATTCCAACGTTTTCAGGGGCAGATGTTATTACTCAACTGAAAGCTCTCAAGCCTAAAGGCAAAGGCAAAGCCAAAGCCAAAGGCAAAGGATTCGAGGGATATGCTGAGACGCACAACTGGACTCACATTACCCCCTTCTCGCGGCTCCCCTATTTCAGGGACCTCAAACTTCCTTACAACATCAATGTGATGCACACAGAAAAGAATGTCGCAGAGTCTCTTTTCCACATGATCCTCAACAATCCTGATAAGACGAAGGATAACGTTAAAGCTAGAGCCGATCAACAGAAAATTTGTGATAGACCAGGACTAAACATGAAGCCTCCCACAGGCGGTCGAATAAACTGGTTGAAGCCAGATGCTGACTTCGTTCTTAAAAAGCCTGAAAAGACAAAGGTACTTAAGTGGCTCAAACACATAGTGAAGTTCACTGATGGTTATGCATCGAATATAAGTAAGGGAGTCAATCTTTCAACGGGCAAGGTGACCGGGCTCAAGAGTCATGACTATCATGTATGGATTGAGCGGATAATGCCGGTGATGGTTCGAGGCTATGTCCCTGAGCATGTATGGCGAGTGCTTGCCGAGCTAAGCCATTTCTTCTGCACGCTCTGTGCTAAAGAAGTAAGTAAAGATGTGATTGAACAATTGCATAAGAAGGCACTGGAGTTGATAGTCAAGCTAGAGAAGATCTTTCCGCCAGGCTTCTTCACTCCGATGACACATCTCATTCTGCACCTCGCAAAAGAGGTATTGTTGGGGGGGCCTGCGCAGAATCGTTGGCAGTATGGCCCTGAGAGACAGAACAAGCATCTCCGACAGAAATGTGGAAACAAAGCTAAGATTGAAGCTTCCATAGCTGAGGCAGTTATCCTAGAGGAGGTGTCAGACCTCAGGACATCATACTATCCAGACCATGTTCCCCATCTGCATAACAAGGTGCCTCGATACAATATAGAAGAGCCCAAGTATCAACCCAAGCTCCATCTATTCAGCGTGCAAGGTGGCAGGGCTGGGGCCTCGAAATCTTATAACATGCCACGACAAGAGTGGGAGGACCTCATGTTCTATATCTTGCACAACATCAAGGAAGTTGAGGAAGTGTGGATGAGGTAATACCAGTACACAATTCCTTTATGTCTTCCACATCATCATGTTCTATGTTCACTTATTCCCGGTCTAACACCTCTTTTCTTCTTTTAGTGATTTCCTTCAAGAGGAATGGACGGGAATTAATCCTCCTACTGAGGCGGAGGCACTTACTCTTCTCCGTCATGGAAACCCTGGACGTAAATTTTTTGTTGCTTGGTTCATGGAGAAAGTAACTTTCTACATTCCCCTATTAAATACCTAGTTCAACATCTATTAGTTAACCGGACTAATGCACCCAACACTTTCAATTATACTTGTAGGGAAATAATCCAAACATATCTATGGATGACGAATTGAGATGGGTTTCCATGGGTTTTGACCCTGCTGTCATGACATGTAAAAAGTATGATGTGAATGGGTATCGCTTCCATACAGAGGAGCACCAGAACAGCCGTCCGGATCCCAAAACTATAAATACCGGAGTGTACACCCCCGGTCAAAATTCAGTAGACTACTACGGAAGGGTACAAAATATATACGAGATTAAATTCCGCAAAGGGCGCGAAACCCTAAGTCTGCCTGTGTTCAAATGCCGATGGTTCGATCCGCATGAGGGGCGGAGACATACGCATTCTATTGGTTTGGTCGAAGTTAAACCATCAACCGTGTATGCAGGAGTCGATATCTTCATTGCGGCTACCCAAGCTACACAAGTTTATTATCTGCCTTATCCATGCCAGAAAGAGTACCTAAAGGGTTGGGAAGTTGTGTTCAAGGTGTCACCACATGGTAAGCTACCAGACCCGAATGAAGACGATTAATACAACATTAACCCCGTGACATACGAGGGAGTGTTCTATCAAGAGCAACCTGATGATGATGTGGTTAGAAACGATGACTCTAGACCGTTGGCTGATGATGATGTGGATCCAAACGAGGACGATGCACGGAATGATGGTGAGACCATTGTCAATGAAAGTGACATACTTATGTTACAAAAGTTAAACGAAGATGCTGATGACGAGGAAGAGCCTCCACCTCCGTCAAACAACGAAGATTATATGATTGATAGTGATGATGAGACCGACAGAGAAATAGGTTACAACAGTGATGATTCGTATGGGTTCTAGCAGAGGTACGTTTCATTACCAATGCTTTTCATAATGCTATGCTTTTTCCTTCATTACTAATGCTTTTCATAATGCTTTTTCCTTCATTATTAATTTACTAATTGTTTATTCTCTTTTCAATGCAGGTTCGTGGAACATGGGCAAGGGGAAGGCCGACGGCGTGGGTTTCCTACGCAAGGTCGTCGGCATGCCTAGTCGGAGTGGTCGAGCACGTAATCCTCCCCCCCCCCCGACTACTTGAGGATGACTCCTCACAGGGAGGTCGAGGGAGAGGTGCCCCTAGAGGAGGAGGTGGCAGTGGGAGAGCCCCTAGAGGGCGAGGGGGTCGCGGCCATAAACAGCACACCCTCACCGACTTAGGGGCGTTGTCTTCGAGGCCCTCATCTAGTGAGGTACCCTCCTCTAGTGAGGTACCCTCTTACGAAGAGGAGGAGGAGGAGGACGAGGAGGTTCACGAGGAGGAGGAGGAGGAGGAGGAGGCTCGAGATGGGGGCGAGGAGGAGGAGGGGGATGAGGAGGAGGAGGAGGAGGCAGGCGAGGAGGATGGTGGTGGCGGAGATGATGGTGCTGGCGGGGAGGGGGGTGGTAACAACAAGGGGTGGCTGCGTGGTAACGCAAGGCTACCAAAGCAGGTTCCTGGTACTGAGGAGTAGAAGTGGCTCATTGAGCCCAAGGGGAAAGAGTAAATGTCACCTTATAACAATTTCATTATTTTGCTTGTCACATGCTAATAGTTCATTCTTTTGCAGCAACTAGATATATTCTAAAGGGGTCCGTATTCCCAATGGCCTCATCACCGTCTTGCTGAAGTTATACTGGCCGGGGTTGTACTGTCCGGATCCAGTTGGGCACCCGGACCGTCGGGTTTTGGCCACGAGCTGGGACCACTGGAAAGCGGCCCTCCACGCGGAGCATGAGACCCATGCCAACGCCGTGATCACTACTTTCTGGGTGAGTTCTCTTCAGAAGCACAAGTCCATTCTTGTTTCATGAATGATTTAACTCATGGCTTCTTCCATTCTTGTTTCATGCATGATTGTAGAAATACTATCGAGTTCTTCCGGAGCACAAGGCCATAGCCGACCAGATCGTGTTGCGCCAATGCAAGAAGAAGGCCCGCCAGCTGTAGTACGAGGTGCGCTATGTGGCCATCACGACATACTATCACGACGCTCTTGGTGTGAAGATGACCAAGAAAGATCAGCGGAGGATGAGCATTACCTTGGAGAGGGACCAGTACTTGGCGGTAAGTATAAAAGATTTTTCATTCCGATGTTTGTGGTACATTTTACCGTTTCGTGTTGACATGCCATTATGCTTTCATTATGTAGGTGTGTCCAAATTGGTGTTATGGCAAAAACGAGTCTTGGGCGGCATTGGTGGATGTTTGGTGTCATAAGGATGAAGCCTGGGCGGCTACGAGCATCAAAAAACAAGGCTAACCGAGGGACGGAGGGAGTACATGCTCAGGGAAACCGAAACCACTTTCTCCACAAGGCACATAATGTATGACTAACCTCATTAAACATTCTTCTTCTTCTATTTACCGTCACTTTCTTATGTATGACTAACCTCTGTTTGGTGGTGCAGGAGGAGAAACTGAAGCGGCCGCTCTCACACATGGAGGCATGGGAGATCGCCCATACGCGGAGGAGCGCCAAGCCTGGCGAGCCCAAGTACTACGGCAACACCGCGGAGAAGAAGCGGGCCTACTCTCAGGAGTATCTCAGGTTACATCCTGAGACATCTGACCCCATGAGTGCGGATTTGGACGAGAGGGTGGTGGTGGGCATGGGGCCCAAGAAGCACGGTCGGCAGGTGGTTCTCGATGTTGTTATCACTCCGAGTATCTCCTACACGCAGCTCCGATCTACAGACCCGAGCCTGAGCCAGCGCACAAGCACTACCATGACCAGTGCGCAGTCACAGTCCCTCTTTCAGGAGCGGCAATCTGTAAGTATTTTCCCTCTTATCTACATTGCTCACTTTATTTTCCAGCATTGAGATGTTTATGAGTTCCATCATGTCATACCGTAGGCCTACATGGAGTACACACGCCAAGAGACCATGACGTGGCACACGAGCCTTCATGCATACCATGAGCAGAACAATGCCAGGATGCAACGGGCTCTTGAGAAAATGGCGGCCGGACGGGTTCCTCAATTTGAAGCAGCACCACCTCCTCCAGCACAACCAACGCTCCTTACCTTTGAGGAGTTTGTGGCACAGCAGCACGATGGCCCCTCGCCGGTATGTACATCCCCCAACTATTCACCCAAAGCATATCATTCCTTTCAACACAGTCATATATCCCGTTAATATGTCTTTTCAACATCCAGGGAACCGGTACATCAACCGTTGGCGGTGGTCGTCGCAGCACTCCCGAGTCACGGAGCCCGACCACTCCGATCCATGGAGGCGGAGGTGGAGGCGATCTTGGCGGTAGCGCTACCGCTAGCAATGACTTGTTGTGGTGATGATGATGATAAACTTGTGGTATTTGATGGTCCTTTAGATGACTTGTGTGCTTCTTTATATGCTTATGCTTATGTTTATGTTGATTGTGATGATGCTTATGCATATATTGTTGTGACGGTGCCGGATGATAGTTAGATGTGTCTATATGTCTATTTCCATCATGTATATATGCTGTATATTTGAATTGAATTGATCTAAAAACAAACAGGAAAAAGAAAAAAAACTAAAAAAGAATCTATGCCGACGACTAGGCCGTCGGCATAGAGCTGGCGAGAGCACCCAGTTGCTGACACGTGGCATCTTTGCCGACGGCCTAGCCATCGGCATAATTTTGAAACTATGCCGACGGCTAGGTCGTCGGCATAGTAGCCACGTGTCAACAACTGGGCGCGCCTGGGGCGGGGCTATGCCGACGGCCTAGCCGTCGGCATAATTTTGAAACTATGCCGACGGCTAGGTCGTCGGCATAGTAGCCACATGTCAGAAACTGGGCGCGCCTGGGACGGGGCTATGCCGACGGTGAGGCCGTCGGCATAATTTTGAAACTATGCCGACGGCTAGGTCGTCGGCATAGTAGCCACGTGTCAGCAACTGGGCGCGCCTGGGGCGGGGCTATGCCGACGGCGGCATAGCCCCGCCCCAGGAGTGACGGCTGTTCACCACGTGTCAAGCAACTGTTGGCCAGGACTTGACGGCAAACGGCGTTAGGCGGAAAAGTTGCCGACGGCCTGAGCCGTCGGCATAGATGTACGGAAACCGTCGGCATAGCACCTACGCCGACGGCATTTCTACGCCGACGTATATTTTGCCGACGGGTCTATGCTGACGGGGGCCGTCGGCATAGACCTGTCCCGACGGGAATCAAGGCTATGCCGACGGCTATTCTGGTAGTGCTTGGCGTTGAATTCATCATCCAAGAGTATGTTTTTTGGTTTGATATCTCTGTGCAAGATAGGTGGTCTGCATCCGTGGTGGAGATAATTTAGAGCGGACCCTATTCCCTTCACTATAGTGTACCTATTAAAGAAATATAAGAAGTAAAAGTGAAATGAGTCATGCATACATCACACAATCATCATTCCCTGTGGGCCACGATCGAATAATACAAGGAACACTCGTCCAAAACATAATACGATCTGTTTTTCTTATGCCATAGAAAAAAATGTTTCTCTTACACACACTGATCCGAAATCAGAAAGCAAAATTTCCCTTGTTTAAACTAAGCACAATTTCATATTAAACATATGTAGAAACCCTAGCTTAATTTTATTATACTATATGTGCTTAGTATTTTGATCAGTGGCATTTATTGTACTATTAGAAAGACCAACATGACATCGCCAAGTTATACATACCTCTATACCTAGGTGTACAGAATGATTCTACTCCTGGTGGCTACTCATTTTACTTGGTCAAAATTAAGGTGCATGTTGTACCTACAATACATACCTCTTCGCCCATGGTAGACTTTGACTTTCGCTCCTGAGATGCAGGTGGTAGTCCAGGTTGCCATTAGGTACCAATTCATATACAAGGAAGAGTTTAACCTTTTGCCGCCTGTACCAACACATGAAACCGGTGAAGTCCCATCTGTTTGGGCTGCAGCACCAACCTTTTAGCTTTACTAGATTCCCATGCCTCGTTTCACTAATTGTCTGGAGTTCGGCCATGAAATCCTTGACTTCTCCTGCAGTTTCCTTTATTCTCTTCACAGCCACTTTATCTAGCCTGCCGTTATCACCCCTGCAGCTCCCCTTATATACTTCGCCAAAGGCACCGTCTCCAAGCTTGCTGTCCATGGAGAATTTGCCAGTCCCGCGGGCCAAATCTCTGTACTCAAATCGCCTAAGGCCGGTTGTTCCTGACGCGAAGGAATCGCGTGTGCGTATCCACCTACGCTCTGACAAAATCCACCAACAAAGCAGGCCTGCCACGGACAGACCAGCTACTGATCCGATAATTGGAAGCAGGCTACCTGTTCAAGCATGGGCCATGCAGGTTAAATATCGAAATTACTCTGCTCAACATGCCCAGCTTCAAAGCAATACATAAAATTTGCACTGAGATTTCTTGCAGCAATGGCTCTGTGTTGTATCTTGTATGAGACTCTGGTGCGAGTTAGGGTTAGTGAGGGCCTCTTTATTTCGAGGGAACTTCAACCCTTTTTCGAAAATCAAGGGACTTTAATTGTAGGACTGTCGTTTCGAAATAAATAAATTGCAGGACTCTAAATTTTAGACGTTTTCATCTACATGAGCCTCTTGGTTGAGTTTATAGGATGGCAATTCGTAGGACTGATGTTTAACAATTTCTTTTCAGTTTAATGGAAAAAATATTCACCCACACTGGACTTCAGTACTCCCACCCTATCCATATTACTTGTCGCTCTAATAGATGTATCTAGCACTGGAATAGATACATCCATTTAAGCGACAAATATGGATCGGAGGGAGTAATAAAAGATTTGGCCTAGATCTTATGGTTACATGCCCCTAATGCTAAAAATTGAACACGTCAAGGAGCTTAAGGAATTTTAGAGTGTGACGGGACAAAGCTGAGCACAACATACAAGGTCTTGACAACACCTCGCCACAGCAAGAACTGCCGAATGAAAGAACCCCTCAACACTGGGATGCAACATGACATAACCTAATTTTTTCAATGTTCTCATTCATGAAAAGTTGAAAACACAAACATAATTTCATCGAGTAGTCTTCTTTTCGTCTATAGTTGCATATACTAGTTTATACCACACAGTATATATAGCATGGTCTCTAGCCTGCATTTTTTTTGGCAAAGCTATTTGGCATCACGGATGCTTACTTAGCTATTGCACCTGGTGTAAGTAATGAATTTCCAGCTGCCTAAAAAGTTGTTGATTTTGTTTTCGTTATTTGCAAACTTAAGCGTTCCAATCCTAGTAAATTATTCAAAAATGGTGGGCAGTTTCCATGAGAAAGAAAATAGAAAATAGTAAGGCCATCAGTCAGAGATATTCATCACATTATTGGACATCATTTTCTATATCCTATACAGATAGATAGCAATTTGATGTTATATCTGACATCTTTAATTGTTGTACATAAAAAAAATCATACATCAAAACATTTACAGAATCACGACCATATGGGGTTGTCCTACCTGAGCTGGTCTTAGGACGTCGGACTAGATTAGGTTGGGATGCTGGTGCGCCAATACCTTCAAAAAGAAGAAAAGGCCAAATAACACAACAAATTGTAAATGTTAAATGCATGCAAAGAGCACAATTAGTTTTAGAACTATATAAGTTAAGAGTTATCACTGATAGTGGAGTCCCGTTTTGCGGGCCGTTAGAAAAATAAATGCAAATGACTTCGACGTGAGATCTGTACGACATGAGATAGGCCATCAAAAGTTTTTCCTAGAAGAAAAAAATGTATTCTTTCAGATGCAATGCAGGTAAGTAAACTTTACCCGTGAGATGTTAAGTCAGAGATCTGGAGTCACTCTTCCATTATTGAAACCAACATTTTTATTGCAAAAGTGTAACGATCAAAATCGAGTGCACATAACACTCCACTACGCTGTTGTTTATTTTCCAAAAGAGTTACACCTGGACCACCTATTTGTATTTGTTGTACAGTTCGAACTACAATTGAGCTGGACGTTCCACTTTGAACCATATCTGAGTTTTTCAGTGAACCTGATAACATAATACAAATACCGAATATTCACAACTGAATTTAGTATTGAGAAATAATCATACCCTATTTTAGAAGAAAAAAATCACATCATAACTGAATATTTGAGTTGATGGTTCAAAGTAGAATACTTGGTTAGGGGATCCAAATTATCAGGGGGTTACAAATAGGTGGTCCAAAATAGAATTTACTGTTTTCAAAATGGTATAACCTTTTACACTCCTTTTTCTTTATAATAATAATAACATGTTGTTGTAGGTGTTGAAAAGGTCGACAAGATGTGGCCCTTTTCTCCTTATTTTTCCTACAAACATGCTACTAAAAATTTGTAAGATTACGATACTGTGAAATTACACAATGACGAATCAGAATAGTTTTTATGTATATTTCATGGTCAAAGTTCAAAATAGTTGGTGTATGACACTTTGGTGCAAGTTAGAATTAGGGAGGGCCTCTTTATTTCAGGGGAACTTTAACACTTTTCAGAAATCAAGGAATTTTAATTGTAAGGACTCGATTTTAAAAGTTGTCATGTACACATGAGCCTTTGGGTTGAGTTTATAGGATGGCACTTCATAGGACTATTTTTCAATGATTTCTTTTCAGTTTCATAGAAAATATTGACTCAATAGAATTGGTTAATAAAATTGTCCATCTCGTTAAAAAAATTCAAATCTCTTTTTCTTGTTCATGCAGTTTAGAGCTCCTAAGCAAAGACACCTTAAAATCCCATCTATAATGTGACAAGCGTAAATGATCCCTTCTCATCCACAAAAGTATTTGTTTTGGTCAAGAAAACAATCTCCAACATTACAACTTCACCATTATGATATATTATACTCCCTCCGTCCCATAATGTAAGCCGTTTGGTGTACATTATGGGACAGAGGGAGTAGTATGTTTATGGAACTTAATAAAGTTGAGATATTATGGATCTACTTTTAGAGAAAAATATGCAAATTCAAATATATATTGATAGTCAAAGTGTTCATGGTCGTTTTACACATTGAATTGATAGTCAACTTTTATAAATTTGATTGGACCTGTGTCAAATGCATTATGTTTTTTGGACCAAAGCAAGTAATAACTAAGTAACTCGACCAAGATCCACTTATGCAATTCCGATCCAAGAGTAATACTCTGATGCCCGCCCTTGCCTGCTCCGAACCCTAATAAGTCATACCCATCCAACCTACCCGGCCAGGCCATTATGGACCACAACTATAATCTACACATGCATGGTTTATGATTTTATAGTGTGCCGAGACAAAGCTGAGCACAAGATACACTGTCTTAACGGCACCTCCCCATAGCAAGATCTGCGGAATGAAAGAACCTCTGAACACATGCATGCAACATGCATGATGACATAACCTAAATTTTCCATGCCCCACATGCAAAACGGAAGCACAACCAGGTCTTCATCAAGCAAGTCGTCATTTCTTCTCCTAAAGTTTCATGTATTCTCTCGAATTTTCTATCATTTATTATGATTATTCTATGCAGCATTGCATGGTCTAGCCAATATTTTGTGATGGTACTTTTCTTGGCGAAGCTAAATGTTGTTCGTATTTGCTAACTTATAAGCATTATAACCCTACCAAATTATTCGAACGCAATGCGAAATTGCAGTGTGACCAACAATAGTAAGCCCATGGTTAACAAATATTCATCACACTACTGGACATCATTTTATATCGTATACAGAAATATACAGACATGTCTCATTCTTGTAAATGAAAATAGCATTCATAGATTAAAATATTTATAGGATCACAAGCATCTGGAGTTTTTCTACCTGATACGCTAGTGGACCCGGATCCAGTATTGGTCCCTGATCCAGTATTGGTCCCTGATCCACTGTTGGTGTCTGATCCGTTATTGGCCACTGATTCGTTAGTCACTCGGCTTAGTTTTATTTGTGCTTCTAGTGCGCCAATACCTATATATAGAATAAAAGGCCAAGTAGCACAATAAATTATACATGTTAAATTCATAAAAAGAGCACAAATATTTGAGCACGGGATGAATGTCTTGATTTTGAGAAGTTAAGAACTATCACTGATAGTGGAGTCTGACCATGAGTAAACAAATAGGCAAGTTCAGAAATATAGATGACTTCGATGTAAGATCTAGTAAAGGGAAGGCAAGCCATTGAAAGTTTTGCCTGGGGGGAAAATACACGTTTTTATATGCAATGCATGTATTTTAGTAAAGTCGAGGAGATGTAGGATGTACACAATAGAGACTTAGAGTTCGCCCTTCAATTATTAAGAAGATAATTTTTTGATGCAAAGTGCCATGTTCAAAATCGAGTGTTGGGAACACTCCGCTACACTATTTTTTCTTCTCCAAAAGAGTTACACCGTGACAACTTAGACAACGTATTTATAAATTTTGACAGTTTGAACCTTTAACCACAGGTGATCTGAATACTCCACTATGAATCACATTTGAGATTTTGGGCGAACCTGACATGATACAAATAGCGAATATTCCACATCAACTGAATATTGAGAAATAAGCCTACTCCATTTTAGAAATATTCCACATTTTAAATGAATGTTCGAGTCAAATGTGGTTCAAAGTCGAATATTCAGATTAGAATGTGGTTCAAAATGTCAAATATTAGAAAATAGCGATCCATGTTGTCAGTTTAACAAATAACTGGTCCAAAATAGAATTTACTACTCCGAAATAGGTTTTGACATGGTCTACGAGATGTGCCACTTTGATTGCTAATTTTCTTAAACATGCTAATGAAAAATTGTGAGATGATGACTATGGGACTACTTCACGACGAATATAAATAGTTTTTGTGTATATTTATGATCAAAGTTATAAAGAATTCGACTTAACATGCCAATCCATTTAGTAGTATATTATTATTTTTGCAGCAAAATAATACTTTCAAGTATTCTGATTTTGAAAATTAGCAAGGACGTGACCGGTTCGGGCAACATGGTGCTTAACTCAACGGGGCCGACAGAAGGACGATCATCAAACTGCAGGGAGGCGACAAGCATCTTTGTACTGCTGTCAAAGGTGATGGACGCAGTGATGGAGCCGTTCAAGCTGAATTTAGGCAAGCTTGTCGTGTTGACTGACTGCCTAACAGAGTTGATGTGGATGCCGATATGATCCTGGGTGCCCCTTGGGTCCCAGGTATTTCTCATTGTGTCGAACACGACGGCGATGAACCGTTCCGTGCCGTAGGCTTGACTCCGGCGGTCATCGGCAGCGAGACCGAGGTTGCCCCAGGCTGAACTGGCCGGCAATCTTGAAGGGTAGTTGGAGAGGAAGAAAGCCATACCACCCCCCTTGTTGCCTCGGCGGTTGTTAAGCCTGACCGCAAAGGTGAACCGCGTGGTGAAGCTCGCCACCTTGCCGGTGATACCGTCATGGAAGGGCACGGGATCAGCGTAGGACATCCGCCCCGTGCAGTTGCTGTTGGTGATTCCCTGCGTGAGGGAGTCACCGGTGAGGTCGACCAGCTTTCCGCGCACGGCCGCATCACCCTCGAGTTGGAGGTCTTCTAAGTGGGAGGTGGATATGGTGGAGAAGTCGAAGCTTAAGGAGAAGGGCGAGTTGGCAGCTGCTACGACATGCCGAGGAGCATTAAGCAAGAAGGAGATGAGGACGCAGCCAGAGGAGAGGAATATGAAGAGTTGTGGCATCCTGCTTCTTGCAGCTGAGGCCATCAACATAGTACTGAAACTTGGAAGTGAAAGCGCCCCGCTTATGAATGGGTAGCGTGTTGTGAGACCTTAAATAGCCGGGCAGAGTAGTGTACGTATCCTGGAGCGTATAATGACAGCTCGTGTACGCACAAAAATATGACGTGCTGTCAAGGTGAAATAGAAACTAGTACGTAAGACTCTTGTCGTGATCTGCACTCTCTTATACTCCCTCCCTCCGGTCCTTTTTACTCCGCGTATTAGATTTCGATCAAGTCAAACTTTGCAAAGTTTGACCAAATTTGTATTAAAAAATATCAATATCTGCAATGTCAAATATATATACTATGAAACTACATTTCATGAAGAATCTAACAACATTGATTTGGCATTATAAATGTTAATAATTTTTTCTATAAGTTTGGTCAAAGTAGAGATACTTTGACTTTGACCAAAACTTATATGCAGACTAAAAAGGACCGGAGAGAGTATTTGAGTACGTAAAAATAGCATCGCTATATATGTGACATAAGCATTCAAGCTTCTGGGATAAGTCTGCTTTTCCATTTGAAGAGAAGTGGCCGTTATTTGGGTGGTGCCTGTTTAACCATAGATCTTGTAGAACTATTTAAACCCTAGTTGCACAAGTGGATGGGCCATGTGCTGAGCTGATGACCAAGTCAGCCATACCATAACCTCTTAACGAGCTTCCATCTTATCTTCTCCTTATCTTGCCTGGGAATGGTTGTGACCACTCCTCACCATCTTACATTGGACCTATACATCCTCAAAATTCCACTTGCCGTGGGCATGATGGACGATTTTATTTCATGTAAGTTCAATAGGAACAGTGTCTTGTCCGTAAAGTTCGCACATCATATTGAATGGGAACATCAACATGGGCACAAGCTTTGTCATACTCAACAGTTTGGAAGCTCAAAGGGTGACAAGGGTTGGAAAATCTTTGGTCATTGCATGTGCCGAGTAAGGTAAAAATTTCATTGCTAGAGAGTTCTGTTAGGGGATATTCCCTGTATAGTGATTGTATAGCCAATCGGCACATGCAAAACAACAGTCAATGTCCGATGTGCTCACTGGATTACGAGAGCGTCAGACATGGAGTGTTCCAGTGTCCACGCGTAGTGCAAGTTTGGAAGAACCATGGGATTCAGGAGATCATTCAACATGTGTGTGTGTGTGTGTGTGTGTTACTAATGACGAAGGGATTGTTAGTCTTTAAAGGGCTGCTCCTAGATACTCTACAACGGTGACTGCACCATTGCTTCCGGATGTATTTGCGCAATGATCTCACATCTATTGCACTGTGGACGTGTGGTACATATGGTGCGAACGCCGGCAGGCTAGACACAGTGAGGTGATGCAGTAACCACATAACATAGCTCAAGCGTGAGAAATTACTCTAGGGCTCAGAAGAAACTCTAGGTAGGGATTGGGTGACATGCACTGATGGCGCAAACCGAAGGAGTATGTCAAGCTAAATTTAGATGCATATTTTAATGATGACTATGGTAGGTCTGGCCGTCGGCCGGTTCGGCCTCCCTTTTTGAATTGTAATCTATCTCTATTAATGTTGGAGTTCAAGTTTTGTAATCTATATAAACAGCCCTTCGAGGCCCCAATCAACACAACTATTATTCTCCAATTGTCTCCAATTATGATGGCATCATATGCCTAGATTTTCCACACCTGGCATGGCACCGCCAGCCGTGCCGCCGCCCTGGCCCCTCTTCTCCATGGCTGATTTTAGCGCCGCCGGTGCCCCTACTACTTCTTCTTCCTCCTCTACAACCACCCAAACGACCCCTCCTCAACTCCCAATGATCTCCCTAGCCGACACCATCGCCAACGTCTCCCCCTTCATCCCGATCTCCTTAGATCTTGGAGCCCACAACTACTATCATTGGCGCCACCTCTTCAACATCCACCTCGGCCGCTGCGGCCTCCGCCACCACATCAACCCATCCTACCCTCCGCAGCACACCGACCCACGCTGGGTGAAAGATGATCTCGCCATCATCCAGTGGATTTACAAACGAATCTCCATGGAGCTCTTCAATCTGGTCTCCGACAACGACGCCACCGCCGCCGAACTTTGGGCCTCCCTCCAACAGCTATTCCAGGACAACTCTAACGCGCGCATCAATGCCCTCAACCCCGAGCTACGTACGACCATCCAGGGAGATGCCCTAGTCACTGTCTTTTGCCAGCGGATCAAGCCATCGGCGACGAACTCCGTGAACTTGGTGATCACGTCGACGACCGCACCCTCATCAACGCCCTCCTCGTCGGTCTCGGTGAGCAGTTCGAGAAGCAGCAGTCTTTCATCCCCATGCTCAAGCCCTACCCCACCTTCAAGGAGGTACGCTCCCTCCTCCAACAAGAAGAGAAGAACCAAGCTCGCAAGGCGCACTGGCCACCGCAGGTGTTTCACGCTGCTGCTCCTTCTGCCGCGACCGCGACTCACGCGCCTGGGCCGCCACGACAATCTGCCGCACCTCCACCGCCTGTCGCGGCAGCAGTGGCTCCTCCATCGCCCCCAGGCTGGCGCCCGTGCCCCAACTATAGGAGCAAGAACCCCATCTACCGATATCCTACACCTCGCCCCGCCGGTCCTGCACCAGCTCCGTCATCGACCTCTCCATTGCCACCAGCTCCCTCGACGTGGCCTCCTCAGCACGATCCTCGGACCGGCCTTGTCCAAGCATGGCCGATGCCTTGGTCGGCTCCTTCGCCATATGATGCTCCGCCTGCATACACGGGCACGTGGAGCCCCGTTCTCCGTCCAGCCACCGGCTCTCCTGGATTACTCGGACCCAAGCCGCCGGCGCACGTCTACACCGTCACTCCTATGCCACCTCCCAGCGCGGCCGGACTACTGTCACCCTACTACACCATGCCGGCCCCCTATGGAAACATGCAGGCCCCGTCCGCATACTACCAGCCGCCGACTCTCCCCTACGCTCCCATGCAAGCTCCTAGCCCCTCTGCTCCTCCACAGAAGCCGGCCTAGGACCAAGCCGCCTTCATCAACGCCAGGAACAACTTTACCCTAAATATCGAAGGTACGGATTGGATTTTCGATTCTGGTGCATCCTCGCATATGTCTTCAAATATGAATTTGTTGTTAGCTTGTTTCCCTTCTGCTTTTTCTACGATCACCATTGGCGATGGTTCCACCATTGTTGTTTCATGCACCGGTCATTCTTATACCCCCTTCCTCTTATGCCAATTTTCTTCTCCACAACATTCTTGTTGTCCCTTCCCTAATCAAAAAATATTATTTCCATCCGCCAATTTTGCATTGACAACAAAGTTATTTTGGCTTTTGACCCTTTTGGTTTGTCTATGAAGGATCTGACAATGGGGGAGGTATCCTCGCTCGATACAATAGCACGGGCGATCTTTATCCGCTTCATGGTACGCCTACATCCACTCCCCGTGCCATGATTGCATCAGTTGATTTGTGGCACTGTTGTCTAGGCCACCCCAATAAAACCACCTTGTCGTCTTTGCTTCAAGAATTTTGTATCCCTAGTCCTAGTGTTACTCATAATCCTTCTTTTTGTAATGCCTGTCAATGCGACAAACATGTTAGATTACCTTTTGGAACCTCTACTACACTTAGCACTTTTCCGTTTGAGTTAGTTCATTGTGATTTATGGACCTCTCCAGTCCTTAGTGTTTCTGGTTACAAATATTATCTTGAGATTATGGATGACTATTCTCATTATGTTTGGACTTTTCCTCTCCGTGCTAAATCTGAAGTACATGCAATCTTTCTCAATTTTTGACAATATGTTCTCACACATTTTGGCTTGCCAATTCAATTTATTCAATGTGATAGTGGTCGTGAATTTGACAACACTCAAAACCACACCTTCTTTCTCTCTCAAGGCATTCTTCTTCACTTTTCGTGTCCTTACACATCCCCTCAAAACGTTAAAGTTGAACACTCTCTTCGCTCCATTAATGACATTCTTCGCACATTGCTTCACAAGCTTCTCCGCCTTCTCCTTTTTGGGCCGAAGCCCTTCGCACCGCCACACTGCTTCTAAATATTCGCCCAACTAAAACATGCCCTCTTTATTCCCCATTTCAATCTCTCTTTCTCTCCCATCCCGACTATTCCTTTTTGCATGTTTTTGGCTGTCTTTGTTTTCCCAACATTGCCTCTACCGCATCCAACAAACTAGAACCACGTTCACTACCTTGCATTCATCTTGGTCTTTCTGATGATCACAAAGGATATCGTTGTTTCGATCCATCTGCTAGTCACGTCCTTGTCTCTCGCCATGTCACCTTCGATGAAAATACTTTCCCCTATTCTGCCACTAACACCACATCACACAATCCACCACAAACCGCCATCACCAAAACTCCTCCCCTAGTTCCTCCTTTGATCATCTCTGCCTCCGCAGACTTCTACTCCAAGTCTCTGTCGCAGCAGCCTGTCGTGTCAAACCCTTCCTCCACCACCTCTGCCGCTACCAACCCCACTTCTGCCTCGCCCACCACCACTACCGCAACCACCACCTCTACTGTGGCAGCATCCTCCTCTCCACAACCTACCATGGCAGACATCTCCACACCCGCAACCTCTAGCTCTTCTTCCTCTTCCCACACAATCTCTCCCCCATCCGTACCACCACTCCCACCCAATGCCGTGCCCATTCCACCACCCACCAATGATCACGTCATGTGTACCCGCAGCAAATGCGGATTTCTTCTTCCCACAAAATGCCTGAATCTCATAGCCACCCCAACAATCTCTCATATTCCCACTTCTTACAAACGAGCTCTTCTTGATCCTCTTTGGCTTTCAGCTATGCGCGATGAATTTGATGCTCTTCAGCAAAATAATACGTGGAGTCTTGTTTCCAAACCTCCTGGTGTTAATGTTGTTTCTGGAAAATGGGTTTTTCGCCATAAATTTCATTCTGATGGCACACTTGCTCGTTACAAATCCAGATGGGTGTGTCATGATTTTTCTCAGCAACATGGCATTGATTTTGATGAAACTTTCTCTCCCGTTCTTAAACCAAGTACTATTCGTGTTGTTCTTAGTCTTGTTGTTTTCTCCTCTTGGCCTATTCATCAGCTCGATGTTAAAAATGCTTTCCTTCATGGCACTCTTAGTGAAATAGTTTATTGTGAGCAACCCTCTAGTTTTGAGAATCCTTCTTCTCCAAATTTTGTTTGTCTTCTTAAAAAGTCTCTTTATGGTCTTAAACAAGCTCCTCGTACATGGTTTCAACGTTTTGCTTCCTTTATTCAAACGGTAGGCTTTATTACATCCAAATCCGATTCTTCACTATTTATTTTTTGGTCTTCAACACACACTGTCTATCCCTTGCTTTATGTTGATGATATAATTCTCACGGCTAGCTGTGACTCTTTTCTCCAACATATAATCTCTTCTCTTAATCAGGAATTTTTCATGACTGATCTTGGTCCTCTTCATCATTTTCTCAGTGTTACTGTTTCTTGCACAAAGTCTACACTTTTTGTTTCTCAATGTTCCTATCTTTTAGACTTGCTTTCTCGTTCCAGTATGTCCGATTGTCAACCATCTCGTAGGCCGACCGACATTGGTGCCAAATTGTCGGCTGATGGTGATCCTGTTTTTGAACCCACTTTATATCGTAGCATCACTAGTGCTCTCCAATATGCCACTCTTACATGACTCGAAATTTCCTATTCTGTTCAACAAGCCTGTCTTTTTATGCATGATCCTAGCGCTCCTCATCTTGCTCACGTCCGACGCATTCTTTGCTATTTAATGGGCACTCTTGATCATGGTCTTCTTATTAATTCTTCTTCTCCAACAAGCTTGACAGTTTATTCTGATGCGGACTGGACAGGTTGTCTAGATACTCGATGGTCCACATCTGGCTTTCGTGTTTATTTGGGTGATAATCTTGTTTCTTGGTGTTCTAAAAGGCAGGCAATAGTTTCTAGGTCTTCTGCTGAGGCTGAGTAAAGGTCGTTTGCTCATGTTATGGCCGAGGCGGTGTGGCTGCGCTAGCTTCTCGTTGAACTTCATCGTCCGCTTGACCGTGCTACCATTGTTTATTGTGATAACATCTTTGAAGTTTATATGGCTTCCAATCCAGTTCAGCATCGTCGAACCGAGCATATTGAGATTGACATAAACTTCATTCGTGAGAAGGTGGCTCTTGGCGAAGTCCGTGTTCTTCATGTTCCTACCAGTGCTCAATTTGCTGACATTTTCACCAAAGGACTTCCAACTGCATTGTTCACCGACATACGATCCAGTCTCAACATCGTTACTCCTGATGTTAAGACTGCGGGGGGATATTAGAGTATAGGTCGGTTAGGTCTGGCCACCGGCCGGTTCGGCCTCCCTCTTGGAATTGTAATCTATCTCTATTAATCTTGGAGTCCAATTTTGGTAACTTATATAAACAGCCCTTCAAGGCCCCAATCAATACAATTATTATTCTCCAATTGTATCCAATTATCAATGACCATGGCCAGTTTGCAGTGGTTGGAAGCCATGTTATCCCGTGTTATCCCGTTTGTCGGCAACGCTGCAATAGCTGAGGCCCATGCCCTTCTAAATGGACTTATTCTTGTAGGAAAAATGGGATGTAACATGCTCATGGTGACTTGGACTGTATGCAAGTAGTTGACGTAATGCGACAAGGCGAAAGCTCCATTGGCCTGGCTGCGTCAATTTACGAGGAATGTTCCTTCTTATGCCAAAAATTTGATCATGTAATCATTGGTCATTGTCCTAGAGAGGCTAATAAAGTTGGTCAATGTTTTAGCCAGCTAACCAGCGGGCGGATTGAAAAAAAAATCTGGAATGTGGATTCCTTAAAAAAAATTGTTCTGTTATTGCGGATGATGTATCCATGTTCTTGACAATTAATATAATCTACCATGATGGGATTGCATAAGAAAAACTCCAATTTAAACTTTTTTTTCACCCCCAAGTTCGGGCGATGAGATCTTCGAAGCTAGATCCCATATGGATCTATTTGATGACTTCGTGTCAAATATTACCTATCTGTGTATATAAGTTATTGGGTTGTTAGCAAAGTAGTGACTTTCCCACGTGAGTTACAGACTACCCACTGGTAGTGACCAATTTTAAAACTAGATGTCACCACACCATCATGTAACTACATCACAACTATGACGATTACAGTCATCTAGTACACTAGGTAACTAGGTAACTGAAGGGGTGACTCGGGCGGCGACCAGATCTCCAGGACTCTGGCCGTCTCTCCCCTTCCCATCCACCCCTCGTCATCGCCGATGCCTCTCGCGGACAAAGCTCGCGTGGAGCAGGCCGCGGCGGGGCTCCTTCTACGGCGGGCGACACGGCAGGCAGCGTCTTCCACGAGCAGGGGAACTCCTGGTGGTGTGGTGTAGGGCGGAGGGCGACGGCCGGAGCGGCATTGCGCCTCTCGTGTCTCGGGCTGGCTCGTGTAGCATTGGCAGCCGCCCGTCCCGGGGGATTAGATCCGCGTGGATTTGATCTCCTGTGTGGCGGCCGCGCCTCGCGGGTAGGGTGGCAAGGCCTTCCTCTTGTCCCTCCTTCGGGATTGGTCAGGGCGGTGCTTGGGCTGACCACTATGGATCTGGCGGCTTTCTGTGTGAACCATTGGTGGTGGTGCTCGAGCTATGGGCAGCGCGGACCGGTGTCCTCCATCGTGGCGAAGATGGTGTCGGCGTGATGGAGTCAGCGGTTTGGTGATGGTCCTTGTGCTCTTATCGCATCATGACAACGATCTGCATGGTCAGTCCTCCTAGTTCTGGCCATCGACGTGTTTCGAAACTACTGCTAGTGATCTTGCCTAAGGATAGCTGGATCAAATAGAATCCGGTCGTGTGCATCCATATCAGCCAATGTGGCTCCATGAGGGCGGGGCGCGAAGCTCTGGTTGTTGAAACCATGGGGCATATCGGTATCTTGATTTTCATGGCACGGGCAACAATTGAGAAAGTCATGATAGTTGAGATCGGAGGATCCGTAAGCCCTAGGGAGCCTTGGAGGTGATGTAGTGAGCCAGGTGTTCGATAACTTTTAGAAGCAACAGTAACAAGTGGGGTGGCAACACTAGAAGATTTCATTTTTGGTGGCAACCCTCGGGTGCCGAGTCGTGACTTTCAGGGTGAATACCTAAGGTCTGGCCTTTATTGTTTGTTTCTGACAATTGCCTTGCTGAAGGTATTGTTTTGAGTGTTCGGTCATTTTCAAAAATGAAAACCTATGATCTTGGATCGTGTGACGACGGCGTTTGTGCACTGTTTACTTCTTAAAGGGGGCGGTTTTGAAAACATTGATGTTTTTCGGGTGTTGTCTTTGGTGGTGGTTTGTGTGCTGCTGTTGAGAGAAATTGATCACGGTGGCAAGACATTTATTTTTTTATCTTTTTTTTCGGGCTATGTATATCATGGAAGTCTTTGTGACATCTTGTTGGTGTAGAAGCTAGGTATAATTGATATTTTCATGATATTAATATATTCTCCTTTTCAAAAACAAAAACCATTGTGCCATGGTGATGACTATACGATGGGCAGATACGTAACTGCATAGATACCATATATTGCTAAGCGTAATTTGGATATTAGGTAACAGCTAGCACAACTGTCCGTGCATCGAAAAAGAAAATTATATGTGTCCATCAAAAAGACTATGAGAGCAGCACAACAACATCTATACGATGCCACAGGGCGGCGGCAAAAAAACGCATGCCAAGGATTAGAAGGAAAGCATTATCAATGTTGTGCATTAGCAACTTTTGTTTCTATTTCTTCCGCGTATCCGTGCATGTCGACATGTAGTTAATTTGTTCTCAAAGCTTGATAATGGACAACTTGTAAACCTATACAAATAGATGGAATTTTGTTTGAAAAATTGAGGTGGGACTATTGGACAGGGAAGCCTGTTTTGTAACAAAGTGTACGTATCTAGGTTGGATGATGCCCGCTCTATCAGACGGTTGGTCGTGGATTCGAACACCACAATCATCTGTTTTTCGTTGGTTACTTTTAGGGTCACTATATCTGCCACACGTGTGCATGTTAGACATGCATCCACACACCGTGTGTAGTGTACGCAGGAGGTAGCCCATACGGTTTGTGTGTGGGCGAACAATGGAATTGTCCATACGTGTGGGCGCAACTATTTCGTGTCACGCGCCCAAAAGATATTACTCATCCCGACCCGAGCGTGCGGCACAAAATAAATCTGACCACACGTCTTAGCATAGCTAAGCTAGTTACCCCGCGGGATAAAACTTAAGTTATCCATATGGGTGGCAACTCTAGTTATCCGGAATGACAAATGTAGTTGTAAAAGCATGGCAACTCTTCCTATTTTAACTAATTATAGTTACCCGTAGGATGGACTTTATTTAACCTGAAATAGTTGCCATGTGTGGTCTAACCGTAGTTATCATGTATGGTTGTAGTTGCCATGCGTATTTATCCTGTTATTATGTACGCGCAACTGCAGTTGCCATCAACGGCAAATCACAGTTGTCATGTTTGTTTACATAGTTGTCATCTACGTGTAACTGCAGTTGCCATGTAGCAATATACGAGCGTCGCGTTGACTAGATGGTGGTTGTGTGGGCAGAAACAGGTTCGTCCATACGACGTAGCTAGCAATAGCGCGTTATGGGTCGTATGGGCGAACTCTCCAATGCCACACACGATGATGCCTACGTGCCATTAAAATTCCAACCGTTTTTCTTTAGGATTTATGCAAAACTGATTGAACGTAGATCGGGACGTGTGGGCGAATTGCAATCTGCCACACGTGTGGGCGTTATCTTTTCTCTATTTTTATCCGATGAACAAGAAAAAAAGGCAATGTAGTACGCCCAACTCGGCCCATTAATGTGCAACTACAAATTTTGAATTTTTCTTCGCCCAGCACAGATTTCATACGAACTCACCACATGATTGGTCGAGGATTCGAACACCACAATCACGTGTTTTTCTCTGGTTACTTTTATCTGATGGACAAGAAGAAAAAGGCAATGTAGCAGGCCCAACTCGACCCATTAAAGTGCAACTACAAATTTATGTGTTTTTTACTTGGTCAAACAACCATGTAACTTCACCTGCAAGTACACATAATCAATACACCTGCCTGCTTGGGGCTTGGGTAGTCGACCTGTGTGTGTACTCGTGCTGTTAGCTAAGCTATCGGCCTGTAGCTGATTATTCCATCGAGCTTTGCTATGTACCCGTGTGACTTCTCAGACCCGGTTGACCCTTAATTAGTCCATGTGAGACAGGTGAGAGTCCATGTCTGACACATCCCTGCATGGCGATGGTGGGTGGCTCTGTTCTCGTCGCTGCGGCGGCTCCCTGGAGGGTTAGAGATGGGTCGACTGGTTTCGTTCGCCGGCATGCCTTCCTACACTCGAGACCCTTGTCATCGCAGCGCTTGCCGCGCTGAATGCGTATTGTCGAAAATTTTGAAATAATTTTAGTAACAATGCAACCATCAGAACTTGAACCCTCGTCATCCATCGAAACAACTTTTTTCATTGAATGCGCATTGTCGAAAATTTTGAAATAAATTTAGTAATAATGCAAGCATCAGAACTTGAACCTTAATGGGTTGGGAATATCACTGTCCCTCTAACTATCCAACCATAGGTTGATTTGCTTCCTTGAGGCGTGTTGATATGATTTGTCTACCGTCTCATGTTGATATGAGTCGACCTTTTTTTTCTTGGTAAGATATGAGTCGACCTTACACATGATAACAAATCTTGTATTATTAAAAAAACAAATCTTGTATCGGCTGTGTTTTCCACGTGTATATGTACAAGACTACAATTAGGCCTAGCCCAAAAGAAAAGCCCACACGGCAGACCTACAAAGAAGGAACGAGCCACGATACAACGCGACCATGAAAGGATTGATAATGTGAGAAGGATCAACCCTAATTTGTTTTCTATACAATTTAATTGTCTGGGTGATTGGAATAAGGCTATGCATAAGGGGCCATGGGATTTCAAGGGCTATGCCCTATTACTTGCTGAATATGATGGCTTCTCAAAGCCTGAGAAAATGAAGTTGGACAGGCTGGAAACTTGGGCTCAGATTCACAAACTCCCGGACCTTGTTCTCAAGAGCAAAAGCTTTCTGGAGAATCTGGCGCGGCGCATAGGTGAAGTACAGGAAGTTCAAGTTACCCTCCCAAATGGCTTTGTGGGGGGATTTATCAGAGTACGGGTGAAATTGGATGTCACCAAAAAACTCACTAGAGTAGTACAGTTTACCAAGGCTGGTGTAACTGAGAAATATTATGTGAAGTATGAGAAACTTCCTACCTTTTGCTATGAATGTGGAATGATGGGGCACTGGTATGAGGAGTGTGGAACGGGAGAGCACGACACGGCAAAGTTTGAGTGGGGGCCATTCATTTTGGCCTCGAGAGGTAGTATTGCTGGTGGCAGCCGGGGTCGCGCTAATGGGGCAGGTCGAGGAGACCCAGATGGGAACGAACTAGGAGGAGGGAGAGGCCGACGCCGTGGAAGGAGAGGATCCCCACATGATGCAAGTCACCATCACATGAGTGGGACAAGTACTGGCAATGAAACTGACCTCTCAATGAGAGCAAAGGGTGCTTCAAACCATGGTTCAGAGATTCAGGAAAATGGAGCTCTCTTGAAGTATGAGGGGTCACAGAGCTGGAGGTACAATGCCCGCACCGCAGCAGATACTGGTAAGCAGGTAGTGGATGCAATGAAAGAGCAGCAGGATGAGAACTTCAAGTTGGGCAAACGCACGGCCGAGAATTTCACTTCGGAACAGCCTGTTAGGGTGGAACATGTGGATCCCAACACTGCAATTGTTCCTGCAGGTAATACTACTGTTATTGTTGGCCAGTTTGAAACCAATAAAGATGGGATGGTGGGCGATGGTGGTTCACCACCGAAAAATGCTAGGGTGAAGAAGCTTAAGGGTAGTGATGGTGCAGCAGTGCAAGTTAAATCAACAAGTGGATCGGCGGCCTCCGAGAGGGAGGACCGCCGGGAGCAATGAGTATCATGTGCTGGAACTGCCGTGGGGCGGGCAACCCTGCGA
Organism: Hordeum marinum; assembly: GCA_022496015.1. NCBI lineage: Eukaryota > Viridiplantae > Streptophyta > Magnoliopsida > Poales > Poaceae > Hordeum > Hordeum marinum. The sequence goes on along the minus strand of CM039677.1, from coordinate 26,182,351 downwards.
CAGTTCGTGAGCTTCGTGTTCTGACGAAGCGTTTTGCCCCTTCTATCCTTTGTATCCTCAAAACTCAGGTGGAGGGATCTAGGATGGAAATTTTATCTAGTTCTTTAGGTTACAATAAATATTTTGCTGTTAGTAGCTCCGGTAGAAGTGGTGGTTTGTGTGTGTTTTGGAATGACATAATAAAGCTGGGCTTATAGCTCCTCTTCAACATCTTTCCTTGGAATTGGATGGAGTGAGACGTTGTTCAACAGAATGGCTTGGGAGCGACACTTTTGAGCGAGTAAATAGCCCCTGTGCGACATGGCCCTTAAGCTGAACTGATATCCTCATTAGCTGTTATGGGTTGGACCCCACAACTTATCCATGTAAGCGCGAGACCCACCACTTGTCCAGTAAGCGCGGGACCCACCTCGTCGTGGCTAGAAGTGATTCCGCCCGTGCCCGTCTGTCCGCCGCCGCCCATTGCTTTTCCCCTTTCCCCATTCTTCCTCTTCTCCGGCGACCTAGTACAGATGTCCACCTCCTCCGCCACGCAATCAAACTGGCGTCGGTATGGTCCAGTGCTGCTCACAAGGTGCCCTGACTGCCCACGCCTAGAGCCTCTCAAACGGTTGGTTGATACGTCTCCAACATATCTATAATTTTTTATTGTTCCATGCTATCATATTATCAACTTTGAATGTTTTATATGCATGAATATGCCATTTTATATTATTTTTGGAACTAACTTATTAATCTAGTGCCCAGTGCCAGTTCCTGTTTTTTTTCCGTGTTTTTGACCTTTTTCAGATAGGAATATCAAACGGAGTCCAAACGGAATAAAACTTTTGCCGTGATTTTTTATGGAAAATATCAAAAATATCTGAAGGAAAAGATACCGAAGAGGCGGCCCGAGGAAGCCACGAGCCTGGGAGGCGCCCCCCTGGCCGCGACTAGGGGGCTCGTGACCTCCTCGTGGCGCCTCTCGACTTGTTCCTGATGCCAGACGGTCTTATAAATACGGAAACCCTCAGAAATAAACCTAGATCACAAGTTCCGCCGCCGCAGACCTCCAGAGCCACCAAAAACCAATTGGGAGACTGTTCCGGCATCCTGCCAGAGGGGAATTCATCACCGATGGCCATCTTCATCAACACCATTGCCTCTCCGATGATGCGTGAGTAGTTCACCTCAGACCTTCGGGTCCATAGCTAGTAGCTAGATGGCTTCTTCTCTCTAATTGATCTTCAATACAAAATTCTCCATGATCTTCATGGTGATCTATCTGATGTAATCTTCTTTTGCGGTGTGTTTGTTGAGATCCGATGAATTGTGGATTTATGATCAGATTATCTATGAATATTATTTGAGTCTCCTCTGATTTCTTATATGCATGATTTCATATCCTTGTAATTCTCTTCGAGTTATGGGTTTCGTTTGGCCAACTTGATCTATAGTTCTTGCAATGGGAGAAGTGCTTGGTTTTGGGTTCATACCGTGCGGTGTCCTCACCTAGTGATAGAAGGGATAGCGAGGCACGCATCGTATTGTTGCCATCAAGGGTAAAAAGATGGGGTTTATATCATACTGCATGAATCTATCCCTCTACATCATGTCATCTTGCTTAAAGCGTTACTCCGTTTATCATGAACTTAATACACCAGATGCATGCTGGATAGCGGTCGATGTGTTGAGTAACAGTAGTAGATGCAAAAAGTATCGGTCTACTTGTCTCGGATGTGATTCCTATATGTATGATCATTGCCTTAGATATTGTCATGACTTTGTGCTATTCTATCAATTGCTCAACAATAATTTGTTCACCCACCGTACTACTTGCTTTCATGAGAGAAGCCTCTAGTGAACACTATGGCCCCCGGGTCTATTTTACACATTATATATTCAGATCTAAACACAAAAAGACTAAAAATACTTTGCCGCAATTTTATTTACTTATTTATATTCATCTATTACCACTATCAGATCTCACCTTGCAAGCAATCGTAAGGGGATTGACAACCTCTTTATCGCGTTGGGTGCAAGTTTGTTTGTGTTTGTGCAGGTTCCTTGTGGCCTCATCTTGTTACTCCTACTAGATTGATACCTTAGTTCTCAAACTGAGGGAAATACTTACCGCTACCTTGCTGCATCGCCCTTTCCTCTTCAAGGGAAAAACCAACGCAAGACAAGAATTCTCCCATCAACTAGCCAATTTTTGGTGACGTTGTAGAGAAGTAGCATTGGTCACTAAGACGGATGACAATGGCAATCTTGGGCGGGAATTTGTGAAATGCTTGAGCAAACCAATGGCAGGAAGGGATGGCAAGGTTAGATCTCAGTTCTAAGCCCATTCTTTCACTGTTGTTTGCTCTGATTTCTCCATATTTTGTTTTTTCTCCTCGAATTTGGGATTTAGGGTTCATGTTGTGGTTTTCAGATCCTGAAGAAATGCACACATTTTGAGTGGATTGATGAATATGTTCAGAGGATTCAGTCTGAGGGCTACATTGATTCTAGCGTGGCCGCAACCTGGGAGCTCAATTTGGGCGGGGTGCCGTAGATGGAGAATTGGAGGAGCTCGGACAGAGGGGCACTAGTAGAAAACAGACCTTTCGTCCCGAGCTTTAGTCCCGGTCTGGTCACGAACCGGTACTAAAGATGGTATTAGTCCCGGTTCGTGCCGGCTACAACGGCTCGGAGCAGGGCGACCTTTAGTACCGGCTCGTGAGGGACCTTTAGTACCTGTTCGTGTCACGAGCCGGTACTAAAGGGGGCGTGGCAGGGTTTTGGTCAGACATGGGCCCCGCTTGCACCTTTAGTACCGCTGGTTACACAAACTGGTACTAAAGGGCAACCTTTAGTACCAGCTGGTGACACCAGCCGGTACTAAAGAGTTCCTACATATACATCCGTCTGCAGCCGATCGAAAGAGCTCTGTTTTCTCCCCTGTTCTTCTTCTTGCTCGAAGCTCATCCTCCATTTTACCAAGGATTTGTCAAGATTTAAAGGCACCCCATCTATGCAAGTGTTCATAAAGGTTAGCAACTTTGCTCCTTCATCTCTTGCTAGCTAAGCTTGTGGTATGCTCAAAGATATGTGATATGTGATTTGTGGGAGTTTATTTGATTTATATCCAATTTGAGCTCAAATTAACTTGTTAGGTTGCATATGTGTAGGTGTGGTTTATTTGGTGTGCCTTCCCAGGTTCTTCTTCTTGCTCGAAGCTCATCCTCCATTTTGCCAAGGATTTGTCAAGATTTAAAGGGACCCATCTATCCAAGTGTTCATAAAGGTTAGCAACTTTGCTCCTTCATCTCTTGCTAGATTAGCTTGTGGTATGCTCAAAGATATGTGATATGTGATTTGTGGGAGTTTATTTGATTTATATCCAATTTGAGCTCAAATTAACTTGTTAGGTTGCATATGTGTAGGTGTGGTTTATTTGGTGTGCCTTCCCATCCCCCGCCGTCCTAACCACCGTCCATCGTCCGCACCGTCTCGTCGCAGCACCAACCACCTTGGTGAGCCTCTTGTTCTTCTTAAAATCTTTTAAAAAAAATTACTTGTATGATTTCGATAGTTGCATGTACGATTTACTTACTTGTATTATTGTTAGTTATTCTATAGTGTAATGGTTATGGTATCCGTCCACATCGGCCCTCGTCCAGTCTATGATTCAGATGTGGTATGTCGTTAATTATCTTTTATAACTATTTCACACAACATCTAATGTCTATGACAATTAATTATGCCACCAAATTGACGTAGATATTTTTATCTATAGGAAGTAGTTGAACCAGAAATTCCAACCGACTATGCAATTCTGCTCGAGAAATTAACACAAGCTGAAAAAGAAATTGATCATTTGGAAGAAAAATTGAAAAGAACTGAAGATGAGAAGATGGGATTGGAGTTGCATGTTGCCGATATCGTCGATGATCACAAGAACAAGATGGTTGGAATGCGCTTGAAGCTTAGAAAGATTAGAAAATATGTCACTGATAAAGAGGCTTGGTATCATTATGTTGTTGGCTCAATTATTACTTTAGTTGCGATTATGATCGCATTTTTTGTTGTATTCACATGTTTTAGATAGTTGGTGTTGTTTTATGAGATGTATATGTATGAACTATAAGTATCCATTATTTGCAGTAATAACATTTGGTCACTGCTAGCTCTACTTTTGGTTGTAATGTGATGATGAAGTTGTATTAATTTAGTCACTTTGATGTTGTGTAGTGAACATGAGACGGCAATGGATGTACGATGACCGACTAAGTCCAGGGTTTCTTAATGGCCTACATGATTTTATTCGTGTGGCTGAGACAAATAAGCAGAATGGTTTCATGTGTTGTCCATGTCGTGACTGTAAGAATCATAGGAATTACTCTACCTCAAAAACCTTTCACTACCACCTGCTGAAGTCCGGTTTCATGTCCGCCTATAGCTGTTGGACCAAGCACGGAGAAAGAGGGGTTATAATGGAAGACAATGAAGAAGAAGAGGATGATGACAACTATCCTTTCGCTGATACAACAATGGGGGAAGCTAAAGAAGAGGCATCAATGGGGGAAGCTGAAGAAGAGGCATCAGATGAGCCCGCTGATGATTTGGGTCAGGTCATTGCTGGTGCAAAGAGAAACTGCGAAAATGATAAGGAGAGGTTGAAGTTGAAACGCATGTTAGAGGATCACAAGAAATAATTGTATCCAAATTGTGAAGATGACCAGAAAAAGCTAGGTACCACGCTGGAATTGCTGCAATGGAAGGCGAAGAATGGTGTAACTGACAAGGGATTTCAAGAATTGCTGATAATGATAAAGAAGATGCTTCCAAAGGATAACGAATTGCCTGAAAGTACGTACGAAGCAAAGAAGGTTGTCTCCCCTCTAGGATTAGAGGTGCAGAAGATACATGCATGCCCTAATGACTGCATCCTCTACCGCGGTGAGGAGTACGAGAATTTGGATGCATGCCCGGTATGCGGTGCACTGCGCTATAAGATCCCCCGCGATGACCCTGGTGATGTGGAGGGCGAATGCCATAGGAAGAGGGTTCCTGCCAAGGTGATGTGGTATGCTCCTATAATACCACGGTTGAAAACGTTTGTTCCAAAACAAAGAGCATGCCAAGTTGTTGCGATGGCACAAAGAAGAACTAAGAAAGACGGGATGTTGAGAGCACCCGCTGATGGTCGCAGTGGAGAAAAATCGAGAGGGAGTTCGAGGACTTTGCAGCTGACGCAACGATCTTATGGTTTGGTCTTAGTACAGACGACATGAATCCTTTTGGCGAGCAGAGCTCCAGTCACAGCACCTAGCCCGTGACTCTATGTATCTACAACCTTCCTCCTTGGTTGTGCATGAAGCGGAAGTTCATTATGATGCCAGTGCTCATTCAAGGCCCTAAGCAACCCGGCAACGACATTGATGTCTACCTAAGGCCACTAGTTGATGAACTTCTACAGTTGTGGAAAAAACCAGGTGTGCGTGTGTGGGATGCGCACACACAGAAGGAAATTGACCTACAAACGTTGCTGTTTGTAACCATCAATGATTGGCCTGCTCTTAGTAACCTTTCAGGACATACAAACAAGGGATACAATGCATGCACACACTGTTTAGATGATACTGAATGTATATATTTGGATAAATGTAAGAAGAATGTGTACCTGGGACATCGTCGATTTCTACCGATCAAGCATATCTTAAGAAAGGCAGGCAATCATTTCAAAGGTGAGCCAGATAACCGGAAGAAGCCTGGCCTCTGTACTGGTGAATATATATTTGATATAGTCAAGGATTTACAGGTAATCTTTGGAAAGGGTCCTGGCGGACAATCTGTTCCGAATGACGCCAACAGACACGCACCCATGTAGAAGAAGAAATCTATATTTTGGGAACTTGAATATTGGAAAGCCCTAGAGGTCCGCAATGCAATCGACGTGATGTATGTGACGAAGAATCTTTGTGTGAACCTGCTAGGCTTCTTGGGCGTGTATGGAAAGACAAAAGATACACCGGAGGCACGGGAGGACAAGCAAAGAATTAATGAAAAAGACGACATGCCTCCAAAGCAGTATCAAGGTCCTGCCAGCTACGCTCTTACGAAAGAAGAGAAGGAAATCTTTTTTTAATGCCTGCTCAGTATGAAGGTCCCGTCTGGCTTCTCGTCGAATATAAAGGGAATAATAAATATGGCAGAAAAATAATTCAAAATCTAAAGTCTCATTACTGCCACGTGATTATGACGCAATTACTTCCGGTTGCACTTAGGGGGCTTCTACCGGAAAATGTTCGATTAGCCATTGTGAAGCTATGCGCATTCCTCAATGCAATTTCTCAAAAGGGATCGATCCACAAATCCTACCAAGGTTACAGAATGACCTAGTCCAATGTCTTGTCAGTTTCGAGTTGGTGTTCCCTCCATCCTTCTTCAATATTATGACGCACGTTCTAGTGCACCTAGTCGAAGAGATTAACATTCGGGGTCCTGTATTTCTACACAATATGTTCCCCTTCGAGAGGTTCATGGGAGTCTTAAAGAAATATGTTCATAACCGTGCTAGGCCAGAAGGAAGCATCGCCAAGGGATATGGAACAGAGGAGGTTATTGAGTTTTGTGTTGACTTTTTTCTTGACATTAAGCCGATTGGTCTTCCTGAATCGCGGCATGAGGGGAGATTGGGTGGAAAGGGCACATTAGGAAAGAAATAAGCAATCAATATGGACGGGCATTCTTTCACTCAAGCACACTACATGGTTCTACAAAATTCCACCTTGGTGACTCCATATATGGAGGAACACAAGGATATTGTACGGTCCGAGAACCCGGAGCAGTCTGACCCCTGGATTGAACGTAAATACATGAAGACATTTGCCAGTTGGTTGCAAACAAAGCTCATCAATGACAACGATGTTCCAGATGAACTCTACTGGTTGGCCAAGACACCAAGTTCGACTGTAACGACTCCCAAAGGGTACGAGATAAATGGGAATATATTTTACACGATCGCCCAAGATAAGAAGAGCACCAACCAAAACAGTGGTGTCTGCTATGATGCAACCAACTTTGAAGACACATATTATGGTTACATAGACGAGATATGGGAACTTGACTATGGACCTGATCTTAAGGTCCCTTTGTTTCGGTGCAAATGGGTCAAATATACTGGAGGCGGGGTATAGGTAGACCCGCGGTACGGAATGACAACAGTGGATCTCAACAATCTTGGATACACAAACGACTCATTCGTCCTAGCCAATGATGTGGCTCAGGTTTTCTATGTGAAGGACATGTCTAGCAAATCGAGGAGTAAAAAAGATAAGGAATCGAATACATCATACGATGAGCCAAAGCGCCACATAGTTCTTTCAGGGAAAAGAAACATTGTGCGACTGGAGGACAAGACAGACATGTCCGAAGATTATGAAAAGTTTCATGAAATCCCTCCCTTCAGAGTGAAGACTGACCCAAGCATCCTGTTAAATGATGAAGATTATCCATGGATACGGCGCAATCATAAGAAAGGGACAAACACACAGAAAAAGTCTTACACCGCGAGATCCCACTCTGGGATGTGACCGGCTTCACCGTCATCACTTTCTATATATTTATGTGAAGGACATGCATGCATTTCCTAGCTAGCATGGTATATCTTTATAATAGTTTGTACACGAAGTGCATCCAGTTTTTGCCGTAACCCTGTCAACTCTCTATAAGTAGCTATGTAGGTGAAATTATGATGTCATGGCAAGTTACAACCTTTTGAGAGTTCATTTGTACTGCTTTTCAAATTCAGGGTCATTTAGCTCAAAATAAATCATTAAATGCCAGAAAAATATCAAATGAAGTCAGAAAGGGTTGAAAATTGATGATGTGCCTTTGAATGGTGCATATTGAACACATAAAAAGTATGGAGTTAAAATAAGATATTAAAAATGAAATCCCTTTGTAATAGATGAGTTTTCGTTCGAAACCCTCATACTTCTTATGAGATTGTCCAATTTGTACACAAAGTGCATCCAGTTTTTGCCGTAACCCTCTCAACTCTCTAGAAGTTGCTATGTGGGTGAAATTATGATGTCATGCTAAGTTACAACCTTTTCAGAGTTCATTTGTACTGCTTTTCAAACTCGAGATATGAATATTTCAAATGCCATTTAATCAAATTATCTTATAGAGCAGTTGAAGTTGTTCAAACATGCATGGAAATGCCATAAATAGATTCTTTATATTTTTCTGATATTTTTCATATATTATTTATTTCCATTGGAGTCCTACGTTTTTTCTATGATTTTCTAAAGTTTACGGGGGTTTTCTGAAAATAATAACTAATATTTAATTAAAAAACACTTTTAGTACCGGTGCTAGCCACGCACCGGTACTAAAGGTCCACCGCCCCCGCGCTCTTTTGGCAGGACCTTTAGTACCGGTGTGTGGCTACCACCGGTACTAAAGGGTCTTTAGTACCGGTGCGAGCGACGCGCCAGTACTAAAGGTCCACCGCCCCCGCGCTCTGTTGGGAGGACCTTTAGTACCGGTGCGTGGCTAGCACCGGTACTAAAGACCCTTTAGTACCGATGCGAGCCACGCACCGGTACTAAAGGTCTGTCTGGTATAAACGGAGGACTTCGTCGTCCCGGGCCGAGCAACGCACCGGGAGAGCTCAACTTGAGCCGCCAGGCTGCCGAAATCGCCATTGCCGTCGCCCTCACCGCTGTCGCCCTCACCGCCGTCGCCGTGTCAGGAGGCTAGGTGAGATCTCCCGGCCAACCCGTCTCCCCGACGATCGCCCCGATGATCGCCGGACTAGTGTGTAGATGCTAGGGTATCTAGGGTCCCTCGACGTCGAACCCCGACACCCCGACACGACACCTCCGACACCCGACCACGACCACGACACAACACCCCTATTTAGTTAGTTAGTTAGTTAGGTTATCAGGTTATTAGGATATGTGTTAGTTTAGGTTTAGTTTAGGTTTAATTTAGTTTATGTTTAGTTTAGTTTTAGGTTTAATTTAGTTTGGATCCTAATGCGTGTGTGACTTTCGGTCTGTCGTCGATCCTAATTTAGTTTAGGGTTTCATGTGTGTTCTTGATGGAGGAATCCCGACTGTTGTCGTGGGGGGCGCTTCCTCTTTTTCCTCTTCTTTGCGATATACTCATCGATATATTGTGCAAGAAGAGGAGAGGGGAAGCGTCCATCACCGCCGGTCGAACCAATTACTGCGAGAGAGTGTCCACCAACATATATACACCACTGTATCAATGTGAGAGAGTGCGCACCAACACACCATGAGATATGTGAGAGTTATTTAAGGAAAGTCTCGACAGACCGATAGTCACACACGCATTAGGATCCAAAGCGTGTCATAATTCTTAATTTTGCTAGATGCTAAGTGTTAATTTTGCTAAGTGTTAATTTTGTTAAGTGTTAATTTTGCTAAGTTTTATTTAATTTTTTTTCGTAATTAAGTGTTTCTTCTCAACGTCGACGATGCCGATCCCGCATACTCGTCGTCAAGTCGCCGGAGGAGGTCACTTGCTTGAGCCGAGGGGCCCTGTCAGGGACTGGACTCCGTCGGGCTAGTACTGGGAGGTGCTGCCTTCCGAGCGGCGCAGCTTGGTGAGGAGCCAGCCCGTCGTCGACCCGGAGGTTCTGTGGTGGCGGCCGCATGGGCCACAAATGATCGAGAGGCTTGAGTCCCCCGCTGATGTGGTACAGTACCATGTCAGCAAGGAGAACGAGCACGTCCGACGCTACATGGCAGCTTTGGAGGCCAGGTCCTGTTGGAAATATGCCCTAGAGGCAATAATAAATTAGTTATTATCATATTTCCTTGTTCATGATAATCGTTTATTATCCATGCTATAATTGTATTGATCGGAGACTTAAATGCTTGTGTGGATACATAGAGAAAACCATGTCCCTAGTATGCCTCTAATGGACTAGCTCGTTGATCAAAGGATGGTTAAGGTTTCCTAGCCATGGACATGAGATGTCATTTGATAACGGGATCACATCATTAGGAGAATGATGTGATGGATAAGACCCAAACTACAAACATAGCATATGATCGTGTCAGTTTATTGCTACTGTTTTCTGCATGTCAAGTATATGTTCCTATGACCATGAGATCATGCAACTCACGGATATCGGAGGAGTGCCTTGTGTGTATCAAACGTCGCAACGTAACTGGGTGACTATAAAGGTGCTCTACAGGTATCTCCGATGGTGTCTGTTGAGTTGGCATGGATCGAGACTGGGATTTGTTACTCCGTGTAACGGAGAGGTATCTCGGGGCCCACTCGGTAATGCAACATCACAATAAGCCTTGCAAGCAATGTGACTAATTGTTAGTTGCGGGATCTTCTATTACGGAACGAGTAAAGAGACTTGCCAGTAACGAGGTTGAACTAGGTATGGAGATATCGACGATCGAATCTCGGGCAAGTAACATACCGAAGAACAAAGGGAACGTTATACGGGATTAACTGAATCCTTGACATAGAGGTTCGACCGATAAAGATCTTCGTAGAATATGTAGGAACCAATGTGGACGTCCAGGTCCCGCCATTGGTTATTGACCGTAGAGGTGTCTCGGTCATGTCTACATAGTTCTCGAACCCGCAGGGTCTGCACACTTAAGGTTCGGTGACGTTTCGGTAGTGTAGAGTTATGTATGGTGGTGACCAAAGGTTGTTCGGAGTCCCGGATGAGATCCCGGACGTCACGAGGAGCTCCGGAATGGTCCGGAGGTAAAGATTCATATATAGGAAGTCCCAGTTTGGTTTCCGGAAAAGTTTCGGGCTCATCGGTAGTGTACCGGAAGTATCGGTATTGTACCGGGAGTGCCGGTAGTGTACCGGAGGACCTCCGGGAGGGGTATTTCGACCCCAAGAGGTCCATGGGCTGTGGGAGAATAATAACCAGCCCTTAGTGGGCTGGGAAAACAGCCACAAAGTCCCATGGCGCAGGAGAGAAAGTCCTAAAGCAAAAAGTGGAAAATCAGCCAATAGGAGGCAATCCTACTCCAACTAGGATTGGAGGTGAAGTAGGATTGCTCCCACCTCCTATTTCGGCCGACCCAAAGGCCTTGGCTGCCTCTCCTCTCCTCTCCTCCTATATATACTAGTGGATTGGGTGGTTTTTGGACAGAATTTCCGGCCACGTGCTACCCGTTTCACCGGTGCACAGTTTCTCCTCTAGATCGGTTTTCCGCAGCGCTTAGGCGAAGCCCTGCCGGAATCACTCCACCACCATCACCGGAGCGCCGTCACGCTGCCGGTGAACTCTCTCTCCTCTCCACCTCCTCTCGCTGGATCGAGACGGTGGAGATCGTCATCAAGCTGCACGTGTGCTGAACGCGGAAGTGCCGTCCGTTCGGCGCTAGATCGGAAGGACCGTGATCGAGATCGCGAGACAGTTCGTGATGAGATCACGGAACGGATCATGATGAGTTCACGGGACAGATCGTGATCAAGATCGTGAGACGGATCGTGATGAGATCGCGGGACGGATCGTGATGAGTTCACGGGACAGATCATGATTGGATCGCGGGACGGATCGTGATGAGATCGCGGGACGCTCGGCGATTTGGATCGCGAAGATGTTCGACTACACCAACCGCGTTTCTTAACGCTTCCCGCTTAGCGATCTACAAGGGTATGTAGATCCACTCTCCCTCTCGTAGATGCTCATCACCATGGATAGGTTTGCGTCTGCGTAGGAAAATTTTTGTTTCCCATGCGACGTTCCCCAATAGTGGCATCATGAGCTAGGTTGATGGTTCGATGAGATCTCGAGTAGAACACAAAAGGTTTGTGGGCGTTGATGCTTAGATTGCTTCCTCCCTTGGTCGTATTTTGGTTCAGCGGGATTGTGAGATGAAGCGGCCCGGACCAACATTACTCGTACGCTTACGAGAGACCGGTTCCCTCGACGCAACTTGTTGCCTAGATGGCTTGCGGGTGACAGTTTCTCTCACTTTAGTTGGATCGGATTCGACAAAGGCGGTCCTTGAGAAGGTTGAAAAGCAAACTAGTGTATCACCGTTGTGGTTTATGCGTAGGTGAGAATCGTTCTTGCTAGATACCCATAGCAGCCACGTAAAATATGCAACAACAATTAGAGGACGTCTAACTTGTTTTTGCAGGGTATGTTGTGATGTGATATGGCCAATTACATGTTGAGATATATGTGATGTATGAGATGATCATGTGATGTATAGATTATCACGACTTGCATGTTGATGAGTACGGCAACCGGCAGGAGCCATAGGGTTGTCTTTAATTATTGTATGACCTGCGTGTCAATCATTAAGCGCTATGTAATGCTTTACTTTATCGCTACGGTAGCAATAGTAGTAGAAGCATGCAGGGCGTGACAACCCCAATGGCAACACATTGATGGAGATCAAGATGATGGAGATCATGGTGTTGTGCCGGTGACGATGGAGATCATGCCGGTGTTTCAAAGATGGAGATCTTAAACACAAGTTCATGGCCATATCATGTCACTTATGAATTGCATGAGATGTTAATCCTTTTATGAACCTTGTTTTGCTTAGTACGGCGGTAGCATTATAAGGTGATCCCTCACTTGAATTTCAAGATGAACTGTGTTCTCCCCGAGTGTGCACCGTTGCGAAAGTTTGTCGTGTTGAGACACCACGTGATGATCGGGTGTGATAGACTCTACGTTCACATACAACGGGTGCAAGCCAGATTTGCACGCGCAGAACACTCGGGTTAAACTTGACGAGCCTAGCATGTACAGACATGGCCTCGGAACAGGAGAGACCGAAAGGTCGAACATGAGTCATATAGTAGATATGATCAACATAATGATGTTCACCATTGCAGCCACCTCAACTCACGTGATGATCGGACTTGAGTTGGTGAATTTGGATCATGTATCACTCGAATGATCGGAGGGATGTCAATTTCAGTGGGAGTTCTTAAGTAATATGATTAATTGAACTCATTATCATGAACATAGTCAAAGTGTCTTTGCAAATTATGTTGTAGATTACTAGCTCGCGCTGTAGCTCCCTTGTATTTTTATATGTTCCTAGAGAAATAGAATTGAAAGATGTTGGTAGCAAAATTGCGGACTAGGTCCGTGATCTGAGGATTGTCCTCATTGCTGCACAGAAGGCTTATGTCCTTAATGCACCGCTCGGTGCGCCACCCCCTCTAGCGTCGTCTATAGATGTTGTGAACATCTAACAGGCACGTTTCGATGACTACTTGATAGTTTAGTGCGTCATGCATTACGGCTTAGAATTGAGGCTCCAAAACGTTTTGAACGTCACGGAACATATGAGATGTTCTAGGAGCAGAGATTGTGATCTCAGGCTCGTGCCTTTGTTGCGAGATATGAGATCTCCAACAAGATTCTTTGCTTGTAAGATGAAGGAGAATAGCTCAATCGTTGAGCATGTACTCAGATTGTCTGGGTACTACAATCGCTTGAATCAAGTGGGAGTTGATCTTCCAGATAAGATAGTGATTGATATAGTTCTCCAAGTCACTGTCACTAAAGCTACTAGAACTTAGTGATGAACTATAATACACCAGGGATAGAAGTATTGATCCCTGAGCTGTTCGCGATGTTTGACACCGCGAAGGTAGAAATCAAGAAGGAGCGTCAAGTGTTGATGGTTAATCAAACCACTAGTTTCGAAAAGGGCAAGAGCAAGGAGGGAAACTTCATGGATAGCAAGTCAGTTGCTGCTCCAGTGAAGCAACCCAAAGTTGAACTCAAACCCGAGACTAAGTGCTTCTATTATGAGGTGAGAGGTCGCTGAAGCGGAACAACCCTAGATACTTGGTACATAAGAAGGCTGGCAACATTGATAGAAGTATATTTGATATACAAGTTACTAATGTGTACCTTGCTAGTACTCTTAGTAGCACCTGGATATTGGATACCGGTTCGGTTGCTAAATGTTAGTAACTCGAAATAAAAGCTACGGAATAAACGGAGAACTAGCTAAGGGTGAGGTGACGATATGTGTTGGAAGTGTTTCCAAGGTTGATGTGATCAACATCGCACGCTCTCTCTACCTTCAGGATTAGTGACGAACCTAAATAAATGTTATTTGGTGTTTTGCGTTGAGCATGAACATGATTAGATCATGTTTATTGCAATACGGTTATTCATTTAAGTTAGAGAATAATGGTTATTCTGTTTACATGAATAATACCTTCAATGGTCATACACCCAGTGAGAATGGTTTGTTGAAATCTTGATCGTAGTATTACACATGTTCATAACATTGATGTCAAAAGATACAAAGTTAATAATGATAGTACCACATACTTGTGGCACTGTCGCTAAATGTCATATTGGTATAAAGCGCATGTAGAAACTCCATGCTGATGGATATTTGGACTCATTCGATTTCGAATCGGTTGAGACATGCGAACCATGCCTCTTGGGCAAGATGACTAAAGGACCCCATTGGATGGAGCGGGCAAGTGATTCATTGGAAATGATACATGTTGATGTATGCAATCTAGTGAGTCTTGTAGCGTGCCATGGATATCGTTATTTTCTTACCTTCACTGATGATTTGAGTAGATATAGTGTATATTTACTTAATGAAACACAAGTCTGAATCGTTTGAAAGCTTCAAGCAAATTCAGAGTGAAGTTTAAAGATCATCGTGACAAGAAGATAAAAATGACCGCGATATGATCGTGGAGGTGAATATCTGAGTTACGAGTTTGGCATACAACTTAAGACAACATGAAATTTGTTTCACAACTAACGCCACCTGGAACACCATGGTGTGATGGTGTGTCCGAACATCATAGTCATGCTCTATTGATATAGTGCATACTGTGATGTCTCTTATCGTTTTACTACTATAATTTTTGGGGTTATGCATTAGAGACAACTACATTCACTTTAAATAGGGCATCATCTAAATCCGTTGAGATGACACCGTGTGAATTATGGTTTGATAGAAACCTAAGATGTCATTTCTTAATGTTTGGGGCTGCGATGCTTGTGTGGA
Source organism: Hordeum marinum (assembly GCA_022496015.1). Classification (NCBI taxonomy): domain Eukaryota; kingdom Viridiplantae; phylum Streptophyta; class Magnoliopsida; order Poales; family Poaceae; genus Hordeum; species Hordeum marinum. Next base: position 26,167,343 of record CM039677.1, on the reverse strand, counting down.
AAATGTTTTCACATAATAAGCTAGAACCCAAAGCGGACAAATGTATCTTCATAGAATACCCTAAGAATAGATGGGTATGCCTTCTATCTCAGATCCGACTGCAAAGTGTTTGTTGCTAGAACTGGGTCCTTTCTCGAGAAAAAGTTTCTCTCGAAAGAATTGAGTGGGAGGAAGATAGAACTTGATGAGGTTGTTAAACCTTTGTTCAACCAGAGAGTAGCGCAGCGCAGAAAGATGTTTCTGTGAAGCCTACGTTAGTTGAAGAGGAAGTTAATGATGATGATCATGAAGCTTCAAGATCAAGTTACTATCGAACTTCGTAGGTCGACAAGGATGTGTACTGCTCCTGAGCGGTACGACAACTCTGTCTTGGAGGTCATGTTGTTGGACAACGATGAACCTACGAGCTATGGAGAAGCGATGATGGGCCCGGATTCCGACAAATGGTTGGAGGCCATGAAATCCGAGATAGGATCCATGTATTAAAACCAAGTGTAGACTTTGGTAGACTTGCTCGTTGGACGGCAGGTCGTTGAGTACAAATGGATCTTTAAAATGAAGACAGACACTGATGGTGAATGTCACTATTTGTAAAGCTCGACTTGTTGCAAAGATGTTTGTGACAAGTTCAAGGAGTTGACTACGATGAGACTTTCTCACTCGTAGTGGTGCTAAAGTCTGTTGCAATTATGTTAGCAGTTGCTGTGTTTTCAATTATGAAATCTGGCAGATGGATGTGAAAACATCGTTTCCTTAACGGTTTACTTGAGGAAAGGTTGTATGTGATACAACCAGAAGGTTTTGTCAGGCCTAAGGATGCTAAAAGGTGTGCAAGCTTCGGTGATCCTTCCATGGACTGAAGCAAGCATCTCGGAGTTGGAATATACGCTTTGATGAGGTGACCAAAGTTTTGATGTTTATACAAAGTTTACGAGAAACTTGTATTTGCAATAAAGTGAGTGGGAGCATAGCATATGATCGTGTCAGTTTATTGCTACTGTTTTCTGCATGTCAAGTATATGTTCCTATGACCATGAGATCATGCAACTCACGGATATCGGAGGAGTGCCTTGTGTGTATCAAACGTCGCAACGTAACTGGGTGACTATAAAGGTGCTCTACAGGTATCTCCGATGGTGTCTGTTGAGTTGGCATGGATCGAGACTGGGATTTGTTACTCCGTGTAACGGAGAGGTATCTCGGGGCCCACTCGGTAATGCAACATCACAATAAGCCTTGCAAGCAATGTGACTAATTTTTAGTTGCGGGATCTTCTATTACGGAACGAGTAAAGAGACTTGCCAGTAACGAGGTTGAACTAGGTATGGAGATACCGACGATCGAATCTCGGGCAAGTAACATACCGAAGAACAAAGGGAACGTTATACGGGATTAACTGAATCCTTGACATAGAGGTTCGACCGATAAAGATCTTCGTAGAATATGTAGGAACCAATGTGGACGTCCAGGTCCCGCCATTGGTTATTGACCGTAGAGGTGTCTCGGTCATGTCTACATAGTTCTCGAACCCGCAGGGTCTGCACACTTAAGGTTCGGTGACGTTTCGGTAGTGTAGAGTTATGTATGGTGGTGACTGAAGGTTGTTCGGAGTCCCAGATGAGATCCCGGATGTCACGAGGAGCTCCGGAATGGTCCGGAGGTAAAGATTCATATATAGGAAGTCCCAGTTTGGTTTCCGGAAAAGTTTCGGGCTCATCGGTAGTGTACCGGAAGTATCGGTATTGTACCGGGAGTGCCGGTAGTGTACCGGAGGACCTCCGGGAGGGGTATTTCGACCCCAAGAGGTCCATGGGCTGTGGGAGAATAATAACCAGCCCTTAGTGGGCTGGGAAAACAGCCACAAAGTCCCATGGCGCAGGAGAGAAAGTCCTAAAGCAAAAAGTGGAAAATCAGCCAATAGGAGGCAATCCTACTCCAACTAGGATTGGAGGTGAAGTAGGATTGCTCCCACCTCCTATTTCGGCTGACCCAAAGGCCTTGGCTGCCTCTCCTCTCCTCTCCTCCTATATATACTAGTGGATTGGGTGGTTTTTGGACAGAATTTCCAGCCACGTGCTACCCGTTTCACCGGTGCACAGTTTCTCCTCTAGATCGGTTTTCCGCAGCGCTTAGGCGAAGCCCTGCCGGAATCACTCCACCACCATCACCGGAGCGCCGTCACGCTGCCGGTGAACTCTCTCTCCTCTCCACCTCCTCTCGCTGGATCGAGACGGTGGAGATCGTCATCAAGCTGCACGTGTGCTGAACGCGGAAGTGCCGTCCGTTCGGCGCTAGATCGGAAGGACCGTGATCGAGATCGCGAGACAGTTCGTGATGAGATCGCGGAACGGATCGTGATGAGTTCGCGGGACAGATCGTGATCAAGATCGTGAGACGGATCGTGATGAGATCGCGGGACGGATCGTAATGAGTTCACGGGACAGATCGTGATTGGATCGCGGGACGGATCGTGATGAGATCGTGGGACGCTCGGCGATTTGGATCGCGAAGATGTTCGACTACACCAACCGCGTTTCTTAACGCTTCCCGCTTAGCGATCTACAAGGGTATGTAGATCCACTCTCCCTCTCGTAGATGCTCATCACCATGGATAGGTTTGCGTGTGCGTAGGAAAATTTTGTTTCCCATGCGACGTTCCCCAACAGGTCCGACAATACCTGGCAGATTCTTCAGGGATCTCACTGGAGCTATGTTCCTGTGATGGTTCCTTCTCTTTGGGTGTCCACCGCCTGCCCGATATCCGCCGGGCCCTAGGGTTCTAGCTAGATCGATATATTAGCTAGCTACTATTATGATGTATTAGCTAGATCGATGGAGATTAGCGGATGTATTGAAAATTATCCAAGATTATGCAGATGAGATCTTTTCTAAGAACTATACTATATATTTATTCGATGATGCATTATTAATTAACTATCAATTATTTTGCTTCTTGAATGCATGCTAATTTAAATACTAATTTTTTTATATATATTATTATTGACTAGTTATTAAGCTATGGACAATACCGGTAGAGCTCATGAAGAGGACATCTTCGACATGATACGCTCCTCCGAAAACCCAGCGGACCTTCGAGGTGAATCACATGATCATGATGATGGCTCACAATATCTGAGCGATCACGGTGATGGATGTGAGACTGAGGAAGAACAACTTATGTTCCAAAATCCGGAACAACCAACAATGTTCGGCGAGGTATATACACATTCATTAGCCTCTGGTGATCATTACATGTGTATTAATTGATTTGTATATATATATATATATTAACAAATCTTTCTTATTTTAATTATCAGCCCTCCGGATCGAGTCAATCTAGTAGAAATGTACGAGGCGCTGCCAAAATATTGGACGGCAACGTAAAGCTCAATCTTGATGCTTTCAAACATAATGGCGAACCGACTCACCCTGAAGCCAACGCCAAGACATTTGTGCGTCAATGTGGAGTGGTTGTTAGGGAGGAGTCCCGATCACAATGCATGAATGGATTCAGCCAAACGAACCAAAACCAGGAGTGAATTATGTTGATACAAGAATTAAAGATGCCCTTTGGCGAGAGCTCATGGAGAATTTCACCCTACCAGATTCTCTCTCGGAGCATCAAAGGAACAAAGTCAAGGAGTTTGCTCTCCATAAGATGGCCGACGCGTTTCAGACTTGGAAGAAAAGATTATGGACCGAGTACAACGCTAAAGGCAAGAAGGCGCCCGAATTAAAAGGAATATACGAGAAGGTAAGGGATCACTGGGATGCATTTATCGAGTACAAGACATCGATAGCTGCTATGGAGAAGTCGGCAAAGAATAAGATAAATGCTGAGAAAAAAAAGTATCACCATAAACTAGGGACAGGTGGATACAAGTCAGCCATTCCTAAGTGGGATGCATTAGAGAATAAGATGCTTGCTGAAGGGATCACTCCAGTAACCTTTAACTGGCCCAAGAGGTGCAGGAATTGGTTTTTTGCGCATGGAGGAAAGTTGGACCCAGACACAGGGAAGATTATTGCACTGGCCAGTCTGAAGCATGCATCAGATGAGTTGATTCAAGCAATAAAAGATGCCCAAGAAGGACGGTTTCACCCCGATAGAGAGAATGACGAGCTTACACGCGCCCTCGGGAATGCCGAACACGGAGGACGAACACGAGGCATGGGCGTTGTTCCATGCTACGAGAGGTTTGCGGGGTGGCAGGACAGTTATAAAAGCCGTTCGAAAAAAAAGAAGGTGGAAGCAGACCAACTTTCGAAGTTGGAACAGAAGTACGAGCAGCAGCAGCTACAGATACAGGTACTGACCCAGCAAAGGGAAACTCCGCAGCAGGAGGCAGGGGAAGAACCCGTCCCATCTACAATGCCGAAAAGCAGCGTGGGTTCCACGGGGGCACCGCTGGGTCACACCTCCGTGGATGATATCACCGAGAAGACATCTTGTGAGCTAATCCAGAAAATTAAGAACATACCCGTGCGGGTCGTGACGGGCTATGCTTTACCAAATACACCTGATGTTCTCTGGCATTGCAATCCGGTTCCAGCTGGGTATGCTCGTGTCGCGGTGGATGCAATAGAGCCGGGATATGATGAACTATTGCTTGACATCCCTGGAGGTGAGGGGGAGTCCACATTGGCAGAAGCCGGTCGTGGTCTCATTCTATGGAGTAAGGACTGCATCATCTTTCCACACTCGGCGCTAAGGCCACCGGCTCCTCCGAGTATCGATGCGCAGCACGAGGGATCCCAGCCAGAGGCATCGCAGCGCCAGCAGTCTTTCCCACCTCGCCATCAGTCACCTCGGCAGTAGTCACCTCGCCAGCAGTCCTCCCCACCTCGAGCTCCCCCACAGTCGTCCCCACCTCGAGAGGCGTCCCACCTCGCCAGCAGTCCTCCCTACATCGCCATGAGCATTCCTCCCAACCTCGGGATAGAGCACGAGGCGAGTCCATATCATCATCGATATCGATCTCCGCTGCATGAGCCGACTCCACCCCGGCAGCGGTCCCGCTAGCAGGGCTCCCAAAAGAGGAAGGCCACCAGCAGTCCTCTTCGGAAGAAAGCAAAGAAGAAACCTGAGCGTCCAGCCAAAAGGAAGCTGCCTTATGACATGACACCGGAGGAAAACAAAATTGAATCTGATCACCAAGTGAAAGCATTTTTTGCAAAGAAGGATGTGCCGCCAAAGGAGGTAATACCGAAGGAAGTCCAAGAGCACTTTATGGAACACTTTATTGATCAACCCCCGGCATATGTCGAGCGTATGCCGACAGACTATGAGCGATAGATTCAGAAGGCAAGAGAGCAGAGAAGTCGGCTCAGCCCAAGGAAGAAGTCTAGAAGTACGGCATCAACTAGCGGGACAACAGTTCCCCAGCTCGAAGAACAATCCAAGCAATCGATCTCTCCGCTCAAGGTGAATACCAATCCAAGCAAGCAATCGATCCAACCAGTCGACGTGCAGGGCAACCCAATCGACCTCGAAGAAGTAGAGGCTGTAGGTCTCACTCTTGACCAAATCCTTGGCATCGAGGAAATCCGCGGGTTCGGTAAAGCTGAGTACACAATGAAATATGCCATTGGAAAACCTCTTGTCACACCCGAGCAGTACAAGGAACTACCAACTGTGATGCGACGGTTGCATGATTGGTACATGCGTGAATCAAAGCGAGGGGAGAAGTCGGTCATGGTCAAAAGTAAGGAAAGAGCATTACGTCAATGAATGTGACATATGTCTTGAATTCTCAGAACTTTTTCAGTTATACCACATGGACTCTATCGACAAATCTCTCATCAGTTGCTATTGTTTGTAAGTGATTTATATCTTTAATAACTGAAGTCTCTAGCTAAGATATCGTTCATTGGCTTTATCCTCACTATATATATGTTCTTTTTTACGCTATTATGCAGATTGAAGATGTGGGAATTGAAACAAGAGGGAATCAATGACATTGGGTTCATCGACGCAAGTACCGTTAATGGTCATGTGGTAAAACATTTTACCAAGGACACAGAAGAACTGTTGGAAAATTTTCTAGAGGCACTAATGAATACCAAATCTACTATAATATTTCCTTACAACATGGGGTGAGTGTTTACTCTCTTGTATATACTACAAATTTTGTTTTTGTTTACTAGCTCGTTGTCAAGTGTAGTTGAGTTATATGCGCATGTCTGCTTAATTATATAAACTTCTGCGTAGAGACCACTATATCCTCCTATATATTATCCTCACGGATGGACTTGTTCAAGTGTACGACTCACTAGATACACCAGAACAATCATACGTGGACTTGTATTTTATGATAGAACGGTAATTTCAATCTTTATCGACCTCGCTTTCTTTCATTATTTCCTGATATCAAAAGTAATTATAATAACTCTTTCGTTCTTTTTCTTTGCCGGGTAGTGTTTGAAAAAAGATGATAGAAAAAAACCATCACGGTCGTCAATGAAAACCGAAGCTGAAGTGGAAAAAGATGCAGGTAATTAAGTAGTACTACTAGGTCCGCGCATCTCATAAATTCTATTTTCAATACCATTATCATGCTTGATTATTAATTATCTTATTCAATTCTATTCTTTTGCAAAGTGCGCGAAGCAGCCACAGGCGACAAATTTATGTGGATATTTCCTCTGCGAGAACATTAGCATCCAGACCGAAGGCCGTATACGTCGCAGAGAAGTTCGTGAAAGACAACTCCAGCTTTGGCAGATGTTGTCGAAGCTCTCACCCCAGAAACGCTTCGTAGCACTTCAAGAGGAACTTGCGGCATTTCTTCTTCGACATGCCATTGATGTAAACGGAGAGCACTATTCCTTACCGCCGCCTCAATAATGGCAGCAAATCAGTAGTTTTGGGCCTTAAGTTAATTATAAGTCCCGAATTTATATGGATATGTAATTCCATTTGTATATATTATATACTGTGTATAAGATATTGTATATTTATATTACATATATATTTATGCATGAACTTGTGCACTGTTTACAGTATGTAGCACCGTAAAATAAATTTGAAATGAACGGAAAACACAAAAAATAGAGAGGAAAACTAAAACCTAATTAATAGCTAAAAACAGAACACTTAGTACCGGTTGGTATCACCAACAGGTACTAAAGGTCTTCTACCACCAGTCCACGCAGGCAGCCACATGGAGGGCCTTTAGTACCGGTCCGTGGTACAACCGGTACTAAAGGTCTGGACCTTTAGTCCCGACCCTTTAGTACCGGTTGCGAAACCAATACTAAAGGACCATCCGGACTGGGACTATAGGCATGTTCTGCACTAGTGGGGCGGGCAGAGTCGTGCCGATGGCGAGGTATGCGCTCAATGCTGAACCGCGCTTGGAGTTTGAACTGACCAACGAACTGAAGAAGATCAAGAAAAATCAAAGGGAGATGATCGATTTGCAGAAGCAAGCAAATATCATGGCAGGGTTTTTTATTGATGTGTCATTGCTCTGTTTATGTTTTACTTGCTATTCATCCGTCATTAGAGGGGGCATTTAGGTCTGTCAGGGTAGAGGATGTGATCTGTTTGCCATGACAAGTTCATGTATCTTAACTGAAGCAACAATTTGGAACACAAATTATTCAGTGTTCATGCTCTGTTTCCTCTGTTTTTGTTCTTCAGTTAACAGAGTACACACCCAAATTCAGTTTCTAGTAAAAAACAAAACTGGGTTGCCGAACTGATGTTGGGCCATGAGAAAATAACCATGCCCAAATAGAGACCAGCCCACCCGCGAGAAAAATGCTTCGATTAAACCTCAAAATAAAATGTTGCTTCGGCAAATAAACCTCTAACTTCGGCAAATAAAATGTTACTTGTTTTTACTTTGGCCTTTTTCTTGCAATAAATTTTGTGATGGATCGTTTTTTGATGCACTAAACTTCATGCACTAAATTTAATTTATGTATCCACCTTAAAAAATGATTCCATTAATTTTTTGAATCAATTTTAAGGAGGATAGATAGATCCATTCGTGCATGGATGCATGAACACATGTATGTGTTGTAATTTATTTATTTTTGCTTTACATATTTGTTGCTTGTCCACTATTGTTTTATGATTGTTTTTATGCATGTCTACGGTTCCATGAACTAAATGAGTTGCATGCTTGCATGAAGTAAATTAGTTGCATTTCCATGGTGGGTTTGCATGTCCTAATTGCATGGCCATGGCGGGTTTGCATGGGGCTCCTAGTTGCATGTCCATGGTTTGGGTCATGACCCATGATTTGGCCAATATTGTGAATATGGTGTGTGTGGTGATTGGGTTGTAGCAACCCGGGCCCATAGCAACCCATAGCAATACAGAAATAATAGCAAGAACAACCCAAAGCAATCTACAAATAATAGCACGAAACAACAATATATAGTAGCATAACGACTACAACCCATAGTTCCACGATAGCCTTACAACTTAAAATACTAATACAACTTAATAATAGTATCATAATGATTACAACTCAAAAATACTAATACGATAGATATATAGATAGCTAGATAGATCGGGGGCACCAAACGCGGGTTCTTCTCCTTCTCCTCCTCCGGGTGAACGCCACCTCGCTCCTCCGTGTGCCCTTCAGTACTCCTCCCCGTTGTTGATGGGGTACGGGAGCATGTGCATAACGTCGTTGTTGGGGAAGATGTCGTTGAAGTCGGTGAAGATGTTATGGGTGGTGAAAGCTATAAACTCACACCCACACCAAAACACTCGCCCAAGGAGGTGGAAGGCGTCGAAGGGGTTGGTGAACGTAGTGAGTACCGCAACCACAACGCCATTGTGATTGATCTCCTCAGCATGAAACATCTTTGGATAGCCAAGGGGGTGGCAAAAGCCGGCCGCAAGGAAGAACTCCGTTAACTCCCTTGCGCCCCTCCACCTTGAGATCTCCCACACCCTAAGGGTTCTCTCTACGTAGACTCCGGCCGGGTAGAGCTTTTCTGGCACGGTTGGGGGGGAAGTGGAAGGTGGGGCCGTTGTACTGCATGGTGGCTCGATCGGGTTTGAGAAGAAGGAAGAAGGAGGGAAGATGGGAGAGGATGGGGTAGGGGGTATGGTTGAGGAGGGAGAGGAAGACGATAGATGTGGCTTAAATATCCCAAGTACGACGTGGTTTTTAATTTCTTTAAGTGGTTTCACCGGGTGGAAGTAATGAGTGGGCGGCGTTTGGTGGCGCCCCATCGAAGTGTGTACACGAGCATGGGAAACCAAGGCTGCCATGAAACGCTGGATCAATAGCCAGGCTGCGACGCGTCTGTGCCATCGGTCGTGGGTCAAGGGTTCACGCCTGCCCGTTCTTCTATCCCGTGCATCAATTGCCATGTTGCGACGTCCCGCACGCGTATGTGCCATCGTGGGTCAAGGGGACACGCCTTCCCCGTTTTCTCTGCGTGTGCCGCTCGTGCATGCATGCATGGCAATGTAGTCTGCTGCTGGGGGCCTGGCTAGAGGGGGCAGAGGAGGCAAAGGAGGCAACGTTCGGTCCAAAGGTCTACCGGGTGGGTTTCTTTTACCAGAGACCAATGGCTAGCCCACTCGCCGTAGCATAAAAACCAAAAGGCTAGCCCAGTAGCCCTACTGCATGGCACTGCATCCTCTAAAAAACACTAGCCAGCGTTGTCAAATGCAGCCAATCACAGAGCATCACGCGGATCAGTGGCGTGGCCCTAGCGCCTGATCCAGACCGTTCACTAATAGAGATCTAGCGGCTCGGAAGGATGCGGGGTTTCAGATGGGGTTATGAGGGGTTTTGAGGGGTTTTGAGAGGGTTTTGAGGGCTAGGGTTGAGCATGGCAAATTCAAAAAAATCAAAAATATATGAAACTTGCACCCATCATCATTATGTGAGTGAGTTGCTGGGAAAAATAAGAAACTTGGTCTATGGGTATTTTCATGAAAAACTCTTCACAAAACATAGCTATCATGAACGAGGTTGCATGGGTTTCAAGCTAGGGTTAAGCCTAACTAATTCAAAAAAAATCAAAAAAATATGAAACTTGCACCCATCATCATATTGTGTGAGTGAGTTGCTGGAAAAAATAAGAAACTTGGCCTATGGGTATTTTCATGAAAAACCCTTCACAAAACATAGCTATCATGAACCAAGTTGCATGTGATTCAAGCTAGGGTTTAGGGCTAAGCTTGTCATAGTTTATCCAAATGATCTCATATTGGGCATGGACCCTATATTTGCACATTAGATGTAAAGTTTTGATTTGGCGCCCATTTAGAAAAGGTTGAATTTTTTTTGCTTAGGAATGGGGTGTTTAGCCTAGCTTTGGAGCTCATTTGGAGCACATTTGTCATGGCTAGTTTTTCACATCAACAATAAGTGCTTGGATTGATCTCTTAACATGAATATGACTAATATTAAAGCATTGTAACATCAATATCACATACTAAACAAATTTGAATTTGAATTTTGGGTCAAATTTGAAATTATGTCAGAATTTAAATAGCATTACACAAATACCAGTTTACACAAATTGAGGCAAGTTTGTTATTCTACAACACACATCACCATTACACAACTTTGACAAATGAAGTTTCACTTCTTCTTCTTAGCACTCGATTTCTTCTTCTTCTTACCAGTTTTTGATCGTACGACACCTAGTTCACTCAAACTCTTGATTTTCATAACTGGACTAGCTAGGATAGCTGGAGTTGGCACCACAACATCTACATGAGACTCAGTTTGCACAACAACAACTCCAGTAGCTTCAATTGGTAATACAACTTGCAATATAGGCTCAGTTTGCATCACATATGCCACAACAGCTTCAGTTTGGAGAACATCTTCAGTTTCAGTTTGCAGAACATCTGCCGCAACAGCTTCAGTTTGCACCAAATTCTGCACCACATCATCATCCAAATGTTGGTCATGATGCATCACAAGATCAAAGACTGCCTCATTTCGCACCACAACATCATCCAAATCTTGATCATTTTCCATCACAACATCATCCAACTCTTTCTCATTTTGCACCGCAGCATCATCCAACTCTGGTTCATCACCAAAACTTCTCTTCTTTCTACAGCCATTGATTCTTGCCTTTTTGATTGCCCAGCAATCTTTAACAACAAGGGATTGACCTCCACGCTTCCTCCTAGAAAACAAATCTTCTAATTTAGCTAGTAATTAAATACAATACCCAAATTAAAAAAACACAAACCTAAACATACTTTGGCCTTTCAGGAGTGTAACGACATTTTGGAGATCCTTTTCGGTGCCCAAGTTCCTGGCACAACTTGCATATATTTTCGTTACCTTTTTGGGACCTTTTTGGCTTTGCATCCTTCTTCCCCTTTCCCTTTTTACTACTCCCACATTTCTCAAACCATGACTTGAATCTACTCTCTTTAGGCCTGCCAGCTTTTCTTTTTGTTAGGGGAGGACACATGGAAAATTCAATTTCCACTTCAGGCCACTGAGACTGATCTGTAAGTGCTGGAATTGGAGTTGCATATGTAGCCTTGAATCTTGCCACTGAGTAATATTCATGCAAATATGGGTGCATGTTTATCTTGGGATGGGAGGCCAAGAAAAGTATGGCATGGTCACATGGTTTCCCGGTGTGTTGCCACTCAAGGCAAGTGCAGTCATGCAACTCAATGTTAACAACATGCATCCTTCCAGTCTTGGTATCTCTAACTTCAGCACCCCACAATGAAGATTTTTCAAGAGACAAATCTGTAAGATTCCTGCTCCTGTTCACTACCTGTTGTACCACTGCAGGAAGCTTATCCCCTTGGAGACAATCACCAATCCTTCTTCTCATTTCCCACATGCGCATGATCATGATCCTGATCTGGTCAACCATGTCATGCACAGGCAAGTTCTTTAACTGCTTTATCTTGTTATTAAAACTTTCTGCCAAGTTATTGTTGATATGACCACACTTGATGGGACTGTTAAATCCTGACATGTACCACAATAGAGAATGATAGGTGTTCAACCATGGACCAAACTCACTGCATGCTGCTTTTATCTTATCAAGATGATATGAATGTGTTTGTTTGGTGTAAGATCTTGCTGCTGGCCACATTCTCCCAAATTCTTCCCCTCTGAATTTTTTGATCAAATTCATCAACATATGGCCGAAGCACTCCCTCCGCTCACAATGAGGAAAAACAATCTTCACTGCATTTTCTAGCCCTTTACATGCATCTGTGTGTACTGCCAAAGGTGACACTGGCCCTATGCATATTTTCAACTGCATCATGAACCATGTCCATGAAACTTCTGTCTCTGACTGAAACAAGCCAATAGCAATAGGGAACATCCAGTTGTGTCCATCTAAAGCATTGCATGCTGCCAATTGACCATTCCATTTGCCAGTCAAAAAAGGTGAGTCTATACTCAAATATGGACGGCACCCTGCTTTGAAGCCATCTATGCAAGGCTTTAAAGCCATAAAGAACTTGGAGAAAAGAACTCTACCATCCTCTGTTACCTTAGTATCTATCTCCAAAACACTACCGGTGACCTCTTTTCCACCTCTGCTTTGAAGTTATAAAGCATCCTAAAAGTATTTGCCCAATCACCATATAATGCTTTCATTGCCCTCTGTTTTGCTTTCCGCACTGTGGTATACTTCACCTTAATGGGGTATGTCTTTTCCAAGTCCACTTTAAGTTTCTTTGTTGTAGTGTTTGGTTTCTTGGCTAAAATTGGAGTGATCTTTTCTGCAATCCAAAGCTGTGATGTCATGGTTGATACTCTGTGTGAACTTGTAATACAAGTATGTGCATTTGGGATTTGATTAACCCTGATGATACTTCCATCAAGTTGAATTCTAGCAGATATGTACCACTTGCAAGGCCTGACGCTTCCATCAAAATCTCTGCACCTTGCATAAAATTTCTTTTTGTCAGTCCACATAGTCTTGGCATCAAACTCATGTTTGACTGCATAAGTCTTGAAACACATCCTAAACTCCTGCATACTTGGGAACAACTTGCCTACTTCAATAACAGGATTTTCTTTGTCATACACACTTACAAGTTCATCATCATGTGCATCATCAACATCATCTGCAGCATCTTTGATCGGCTGTCCATCCACATCTTCACAACCATCTTTGTTAGCATCATTAGGCAAACTAGATTCATCCTTGTCTTCCTCATCTTGATCATCTATTGGATCTACTGGAATGCCAAAATTTTGGCCATCTCAGTGTCAGCCATTGGTGCAATGACCAAATCAGTAGTGTCTTCTAATTGTAATGAATTCCAATCAACACAAAGAACCCTTTCAGCACCATCACAACCCTCTTCTATATCTTCATCAACCCCCCTATTACTGTCACTTCACCCGTAAACATGGGCGTTATTTGTTTCTGTGAAGCCCATTCATCATCTACCATCTGTGAAGCCAACTTTGAGGGCACATATCCAACCTTAGAATCTGATTTCAGATCAATGAGCTCTGCATGAAAGGTAGTCTGTTTGCTTGCCCAGCCGTCTTGCCGATCGATTTCATCAACCATCTCTTCACCATTCTCAATTCTCACATACTCACCCTTCCAATTATCAAACTATAACAATGCTACCTCCTACTCTGGACCCCAATAAATGCTCTCCCCAATTTCTCCACGACATTTCTCACGACCCTCTCTTCCATGCTCTGTATTTCCTGAGGATCAATCTCTGCACATTCAACCTCCCATTTCACAATTGTATCTCTCTCTATGTGTCACACGCTACCATCACCTAGCTTCGCCTTAGAAGGAAAGAATTCGACAGTGAATTCGAATGTCCTACCCCTGTTTGTCAATGGCGGATAGTTTGAGCTAGCGGAAGAAGACGACGCACAATTCACATAGGTTGGAAAGGATGCACATACCTAGTCGACGTTGTTGTCTCTGGCGGCTCCATCGCGGTCAGCCCCCCTCCCCCCTCCCCCGCATCCAAATCTGGATCAAATCGACCAAAAACAGAGGAAACAGAGGGGGCTCGATGCGGTGAGATCTAACTCGACAAGGAGGGGAGCAGGACAAGGGTTCATGATTTACTCACCACAGCCGCCACCGTTGCCGAGAACGACAGCTCCGTCGCTGCTATCACCGAGAAAAAAAAGCTCCGGCATCGTCGCCGGCTCACCGCCGAGAACAAAGAGGAGGGAGAGGGAGCAACGGGCCACATCTCACCTGATGCACTGCCAAGTGGGCCGTAACTAGATGCTCTGCCAAGTGGGTCCCACATGTCTTAAACATAATCTCACTCCCGTTGACGACCAATTTAATCGAATGAGTGGGCCTTGGCTATTTGGGCTTCTGAAGCGTTGCACCACAGTTATTTTCGTCAACGACGACGCACCCCTTCCAATTCACTTGAAATGTGTCGCACAGGAGCTATAAGCCCAATAAAGCTTGAAGTTGCTGGTTACTCAAAGTACCACATTGGTACTGAAATCGATGGTGTTGGTGAGATACCCTTTAGGGCAACCTTTGTTTATGGTGAAGCCCAAGTCCAGGCCAGATATAAAACTTGGGACACCATGAAAGGAATTGCATCTGTTAGTTCTCGGCCATGGATGGCGATTGGCGATTTCAATGAGACCCTCCATTTACATGAACATGATGGAATTGGGAACCGAAGCGAGGCTCAAATGGATGGATTCCGCGATGCATTGGACACTGTGGGACTCTCAGATATTGGCTATAGAGGGAATACATGGACCTTTGAGAAGAGGGTCGCGGGAGGTTCTTATACCCGAGTCCGGCTGGATCGGTGTGTGGCGACAACGGCATGGTCGCTCGTGTTTCCAGATGCGGAACTGGTGCATGAGACTGCTGCATGCTCGTACCATATCCCTTTACTGTTGAATCTTGGGTTGCATGTGCAGAAGGCAGGCCCAAAAGCCTTTAAATATGAATGTGCATGGGAGACGCATGAAGGCTTACCTGCTGTTGTGGAAGTTGCATGGGGACAGAGTTGCGACGGGACCGTCGAGGGCGTTAAACAGCGCCTTAGTGCGCTCTCATCTGATCTTACTCATTGGGACAAAGAGATCTTTGAGAATGTAAAAAGGGAGATCAGTAAGTTACAAAATGATTTGTCTCTGCTACGAGCGATCCCGGGACGGCCAGGACCTTCCCATGCGGAAGTAAAGATCTGCGATAGACTGATAGAGCTTTTCCACCGGGAGGAGATTTTGTGGCGTCAGCGGGCTCGCATAGAATGGTTGGCGAGTGATGACAAAAATACTTACTATTTTCATATGCGGGCCAGCCGTAGACGCCGGAAGAATCAAATCAAAGCCCTACAACTTCCAGATGGGAGGGTCACAGAGAATATACAGGAGATGGAACAATTAGCTACAGATTTCTACAAAACGCTATATACTTCAGAGGGAGTAACAGACATGGATAGGATTCTCGAGACGATCCTGACCAGAGTAACGAGTGAGATGAACGAATCACTCAACGCACCATATACACTACAGGAGGTAAAAACGGCATTATTTCAAATGTTTCCGACTAAGGCGCCTGGGCCAGATGGGTTTCCAGCCCATTTTTTCAGCGAAACTGGGAGGTGTGCGGTGCGGATGTGACGAAGGCAGTCCTGAGTATAATCAATGGGGAGGAGTCTGCAGGCAGCATTAATGAAACAATACTGGTTTTAATTCCAAAGGTAAAGAACCCCACGATGCTGTCACAATTCAGACCAATATCTTTATGCGATGTGTTTTATAAGATTGCTTCGAAAGTTATATCTAACAGACTGAAGGTGGTATTGCCTGATATAATATCCGAGGAACAGTCTGTTTTTGTTCCAGGACGTCTTATCTCTGATAATATCATAACAGCTTATGAATGCCTGCATTTTATGAAGAGGAATACGACACAATAAACATGAGTTGTGCTTTGAAGCTTGATATGATGAAGGCATATGATAGGGTGGAATGGGAGTATTTGCAGGCGATCATGCTGAAATTGGGCTTCTCTGAGCATTGGGTACAGATTGTTATGGGAATGGTGAATGACGAGTATATGTACCTAGGGTAGGGTCCTAAACAGGGCCCACATACCCTTCCCAAGGACACTACCGTAGGGGAGTTGAAGATCAAGCATGAATTTCCGAGTGTGTACTTGGAGGCGCCTAAAGGTCACTCGACAGTACGACACTCGGAAGCCCTCTTCCCACTCGGCGGTCGCATGACACTCGACATGCTTCGTTGCACTCGACACCAGGAGACCGGAAGCCATTACTAAGAGCCCAACGGGCAGACGACGGTTTAATGGTCATTATGAGCCTTTATAGCAGGCGTTACCTGTAACGGCCATCTTTATACCCCACGATCAGCCCTTAACTACAGGACAATTATGAGGGATAGCGAACTCTATATAAGTCGCCCCTCCCCCTCCTATACAGGGGTTAACGACACTGTTGTAATCTCCATATTCCACACGACATAAGCTTCCGAGCGCTGAGACGTAGGGCTTTTACCTCCACGAGAGGGGCCTGAACTCATACATCTGTGTGTACACCCTCGCCGTAGCTAGGACTCTGCCCTCTCCATTCGTACCCATACCTTCTACTGTCAGACTTGTTCCCACGACAGTTGGCGCCCACCGTGGGGCAGGTGTCTAAGCGACTTCTGGCGAGGTTGCAATTTTCTTCTCCGAGCATGTCTTCCGGTGATGTTTTCGCTCTGGGCCGCGAGATCCATTTCAGCATGCTCACCTTCATCGCTGACGATTCGGCATGGCTCCAGGAGGCGCCTCTCGATATCGAGGCACTCCCAATACGCGGGGCCGCGCACTTTCACGCAGGTCCCTGCGGCGTGCTGTTGCGCCAGCCGTCGACCCCTTGTCGGTCGGCACCTCTCACTGTTCGCGGTCGAAAGCGGTCTGGCTGCTCGCGACTCCAGCGTTGGTTTGAGCATGCAGCTGCGTGCCGATCTTCTCCGCAGGTGGCAGCGCTCGAACCCACCGAGTCTCTTCACGGCATACTCGAGTCGGATTCCGATCCATCCGACGTACCGTCCGAGTGCGAAAGCTGCGACCCAGCCGCGGAGGTCCTGATGGCGGGCTCTCATCAGAGTTCGCCACCTGGTTTCGGCCATTGCAAGTGCGAGGCCGGGGGTCCATCGTCCGGGCAGCCGCGTCGCAATGAGGAGTTCCTCCATACTCCCATCGTCGGCACAACCGCTGAAGTTCGACTGGAAGAACTCCAAGCGGAGATCGAGGAGCGTGCTCGTCAGCGTCCACCTCGTCCCAGTCGACACCAGCGAAAGACACACGACCATGTCGAGGTATACCGATCTCCCGTCCTGAACATTGCTGCGGCTGCAAAGATAGCAGATTCCATTCAGCCGTCCCGGTCAGAGGCTGGAAGGGGGTTGATTCAAATCAGAGCATTGCTAGATGCAGCGCAGCGTCAGAATTCGGCAGTTTCTCAGTCCCGTCATAGGATTCACAGCAATTCGCCCAGGGCGGAAACCGTTCAGTCGGCACACAGCCCTGGTTCACCCTTGCGGCGTCGAAGTGACGACCACCGCGATGGTCACCGTCGAGTGTCTTCTCCTCCGCGGAGTGGTCCATACGTGCCCCGGCACCAGGACGACAGGCGCTCTCTCGGTGGCGAGCGAGATGCGGGTTTTGACGCCCGCACGTACCTTCTTCGGAAGAGGATCGACAAGAGCAGAGCACATAGAGATGGACTCGACCGAGATATTCTGAGTGGAAGCTCAACCATGGTGTCAGGTCCCGAAGTGTTTTAGCAGAGCTATACGTTCTGCAGAGATTCCCCCCAATTTCAGGATGGCGGCGGGGATCGGAAAATTCTCCGGAGAAACAAAGCGGGAGACCTGGTTAGATGACTACCGAGTGGCGGTGCAGATCGGCGGCGGGAACAACAATGTCGCGATGAAGCACCTTCCCTTGATGCTGGATGGTCCGGCCCATGCATGGCTGAACCGTTTGGCTCCTTCCAGCATACATTGTTGGGGAGATCTCACTCAAGTGTTTGTCCGGACCTTCGAGGGCATGTGCAAGCGCCCTGCAGGTCTAGTCGACTTGCAGCACTGCGTCCAGAAGCCCAACGAAACCCTCAGAGATTACATATAGCGATGGTCCACTCTGCATCACACTGTGGAGAACGTGTCGGAACACCAGGCCGTTTGTGCTTTCAAGGCCGGTGTGAGATACAAGGAGCTGTACATGAAGTTCGGGCGGACAGGTGATATTTCACTCGGCAAAATGATGGAAATCGCCACTCGGTACGCCAATGGCGAGGAAGAAGACCGCCTCCGAAGTGGCAAAGGGAAAGTCGTCGCTAATGAAGGCAACGACAACAATCGCAAGCAGAAGCGGAAGGCCGGAAACCCAACACCGGCAGAGGCAGCAGTGATGTTGAATCAGCCAAAGAACAAGGCCAAGGCCAAGGCGCAATACACCCCTAAGAAGGGGAAAGGTCAGCCAGGAGCTGACATTTTGGATCAGCCGTGTGTGATTCACACGAAGCAAGATGCCGAAGGCAATTTGATTTTGCCTAAGCATACCACTCGGCAGTGTCGGACCCTAATCCAGCAATTCAAGGGCGAGCAGTCGAGTGAGAAGTCTCATGAAAAGGAAGACGAAGAAGAAGAAAAGGAAACTTTCCCGGATGTCACCGCAACGGTGGTGATTTTCGCTGATGTCGAGAGCAAGAGCAAGTTGAAGGTCATAAATCGGGAGATAAATATGGCCGTGCCCGACACTCCAACTTACCTCAAGTGGTCTCAGTATGCCATCACATTCGACCAGAAAGACCATCCTGCGCGTGTGGCCACTCCCGGTCGCCAGGCTCTGGTGGTCGACCCAGTGGTGCACGGGACTCGACTCAGAAAAGTCTTGATGGACGGTGGCAGTGGCTTGAATATCCTGTACGTGGACACTCACAAAGGGATGGGCATTCCGATGTCTCGTCTGAGCGAGAGCAGCATGCAGTTCCACGGGGTCATCCCGAGAAAGAAGGCCAAGTCACTCGGCCAAATAGCCTTGGATGTGACATTCGGAGATAGCAAGAATTTCCAAAAAGAAAAATTAACCTTTGAAGTCGTTGATTTCAAGAGTGCTTACCACGCCATTCTGGGGCGACCCGCTTATGCACGTTTCATGGCATGTCCATGTTACGTGTATCTTAAGCTGAAGATGCCAGGCCCTAAGGGTGTGATCACAGTCACTGGCAATCGACAGCGGGCGGAGGAGCGCCTACAGCAGGGCTCCAGAATCGCCGACCATTAGATGGCCATGGTGGAGCTTCGGGAATACAAGAAGACCACTGATCTCGCTGACTTGCTCCGCACAAAGAAGCCGGCTTCCGAGTCGGCATTTCAGTCGGTGGGAAAAGTGAAGAAGGTGCACATTCACCCGGCGGATCCCGATGCGGCCCCGATGAACATTTCCACAACACTCGACAGCAAATAGGAAGGCGAGCTCATCTAGTTCCTCCGTGACAACTGGGATATCTTCGCATGGAAGCCTGCTAACATGTCGGGGATTCCCAGAGAGCTGGCTGAGCACTGTTTGCGAGTGGATCCAAAGGCCAAACCAGTTCGGGAGCGCTTGCGTCGATCCGCGACCGAGAAGCGCAAGGCGATCGGAGAGGAAGTGGCCAGTCTCTTGCAAGCCAAGTTCATTTGGGAGATCCAGCACTCCGAGTGGCTCTCGAATGTAGTGATGGTGCCGAAGAAAGATAAGTTATTGCACATGTGCATCGACTTCAAGAATCTCAACAAGGTGTGCCCTAAAGACCATTTCCCGCTCCCTTGCATAGATCAAATTGTTGACTCGACAGCGGGTTGTGAGCGGTTGTCATTTTTAGATGCATACTCTGGGTACCATCAGATCCGTCTGTTTGTCCCCGATGAAATAAAAACAGCTTTCATCACCCCATTCGGGTGCTTTTGTTACATCACCATGCCTTTTGGTCTCAAGAACGCTGGGGCTACTTTCATGCGCATGATTCAGAAATGCCTGATCGATCAAATCCCTCGGAATGTCGAGGCATACATGGATGACATAGTGGTCAAGTCGCGTAAAGGTTCCGACCTGCTAGCTGACCTGGCCGAGACATTCGCCAATCTGAGGCGATTCGACATTAAGCTGAATCCAGCTAAGTGCACCTTCGGCGTCCCTAGTGGCAAGTTGCTCGGTTTTCTTGTTTCTGAGAAGGGAATTGACACTAATCCAGAGAAGATCGGCGCTATCACCCGGATGAAGACCCCCGTGCGAGTGCACGACGTGCAAAAGCTCACTGGTTGCCTGGCGGCACTGAGTTGATTCATTTCCCGTCTCGGAGAGAAGGCCCTGCCCTTATATCAGTTGATGAAGAAGTCTGACACTTTTGACTGGACTGATGAAGCCGAGGAAGCGTTTGCAGAGCTCAAAGCACTGCTTTCCACTCAGCCGGTATTGGTCGCTCCTGCCAGCAAAGAGCCCTTGTTCTTATACATCGCGGCCACAAATCTGGTTGTCAGTACTATGCTGACTGTCGAGCGAGAGGAGGAAGGAAAGCCGCTCAAAGTTCAGCGGCCAGTATATTATGTCTCGGAAGTGTTGTCCCCCTCAAAACAAAGATATCCACATTATCAGAAGCTGGTGTACGGTATTTACCTATCAGTGAAGAAGGTGGCTCATTACTTCCAAGATCATCAGATTACAGTCGTCAGCGATGCTCCCTTGTCAGAAATCTTCAACAATCGCGACGCTTCAGGTCGAGTGGCCAAATGGGCTATAGAGCTTGCTCATTTTGATATCAGATTCGAGGCCAAGAAAGCTATCAAGTCCCAAGCACTAGCAGATTTCATGGCCGAGTGGATCGAGCAGCAGCAGCCTGTCCCAGCTCATTCGGCGCATTGGACTATGTTCTTTGACGGATCTAAGATGCTGAATGGATCCGGCGCTGGAGTCGTGCTGATCTCTCCTAAAGGCGACAAGCTCAGCTACGTCTTGCAGATTCACTTTGACTCCTCCAATAACGAGGCTGAATACGAAGCACTACTGTATGGGTTGCGCATGGCCATATCACTCGGCGTAAAGCGCTTGATGGCTTATGGCGATTCAGATCTGGTAGTAAATCAAATTATGAAGGAGTGGGACGTCAGGAACCCCTCAATGACTGGGTACTGCAACACAGTCCGGAAGCTTGAGAAGAAATTCGAAGGCCTGGAACTCCACCATGTTCCCCGACTGAAAAACCAAGCATCTGACGAGTTGTCCAAGATTGGTTCCACTCGACGGGTTGTTCCTAGTGGTGTGTTCTTAGAGCATTTGCACACTCCTTCCGTTCAGGAGGACCCCTTCACTGAAGAACCTCCCCAGGCTCTGAGTTCCACTGACTCGACAGAAGTTGATGTTCCTGCCGTGATCGACCTCGTCATGGAGATCCTGGTTATCATTCCTAACTGGACTGTGCCGTATATCGCGTACATCGCCCGACAGGAGCTTCTAGATGATGAGGCTGAGGCTCGACAGATCGTGCGCAGGTCCAAAGCTTACACTGTCATGGGAGATCAGTTGTTCCGAGAGAGTGTGACTAGCGTCACCCAACGCTGCATTTCCCTCGAGGAAGGTCGAATGATCTTGGAGGACATTCACTCGGGCACTTGTGGTCATCATGCTTCTTCAAGGGCGATAGTCGCCAAGGTGTACCGAGCTGGGTTTTATTGGCCTCGAGCTAACGAGATGGCCAAAGACATCGTGGATCACTGCGATGGGTGCCAATTCTATGCAAACCTCTCGCACAAGCCAGCATCTGCCCTGAAGACTACCCCCCTCGCTTGGCCGTTTGCAGTTTGGGGACTCGACTTGGTCGGACCGTTCCGGCCCGGAAAAGGAGGATTCACTCACTTGTTGGTTGCAGTCGACAAGTTCACCAAGTGGATTGAGGCCAAACCCATCAAGAAGTTGAATGCTCGAACTGCTGTTACCTTTATGAGGGAGATCATTATCCGGTACGGCATCCCGCACAGCATCATCACGGATAATGGCACAAACTTCAATTCAGATGAGTTCAAGAGCTTCTGCAACTCCAAGGGCACCCGGGTGGACTACGCCTCCGTTGCTCATCCTCAGACCAACGGGCAAGTCGAGCGGGCCAATGGACTTATTCTGCAAGGATTGAAGCCCCGTTTGATGCGTGGTCTGGGCCACACCGCTGGTGCTTGGGTGACTGAATTGCCATCTGTCTTGTGGGGGCTAAGGACAACGCCAAACCGGTCGACTGGACGAACTCCTTTCTTCCTTGTGTATCGAGCAGAAGCCATACTGCCGAGTGACCTGGCGCACAATGCTCCCCGGGTGGAACTTTACAATGAAGCTGAAGCCGAGCAGGCAAGGCAAGATGGAGTAGATCTTCTGGAGGAGGAGCACGAGATGGCCCTAACCAGAACTACTGCTTATCAGCAAGACCTGCGACACTTCCAGGCAAGAAATGTCAAGAGTAAGGCATTCCACGAAGGGGACCTGGTACTCCGAGTGAATCAGCATCGCCCGCACAAGCTCGCCCCTGCATGGGAAGGCCCTTTTATAGTCACTAAGGTGCTGAACAACGGGGCCTATCACCTGTACAACCTCATGAAGCGGATGGACGAGCCACGAGCCTGGAATGCGGATTTACTTAGACGTTTTTACACCTGAGACAACAGTTTGCTGATGTAAGAAGATTATCTTTGTCAATCCAATACGCATTCTCGCAACAAGTTTGTCGACTCAAGTCATACAGACACGTCTTGGGAATACTCTGAGTGATGAGCAATCCTCACGCTCGGGGGCTTAGCTGCGAACATGTTTCGGCTAAGTTAAATTCCTGTCGCGTGGGTAGCAGTCCATCCACTCGACAACTTAGCTGAGAATCGACATTCGCCTAAGTTCAAAAAACGCTTCGAATGATGAGCAATCCTCACGCTCGGAGGCTTAGCTGCGAACATGTTTCGCCTAAGTTAAATTCCTCTCGGGTGGGTAGCAGTCCATCCACTCGACAACTTAGCTGCGAATCGACATTCGCCTAAGTTCAAAAAACACTCCGAATGATGAGCAATCCTCACGCTCGGAGGCTTAGCTGCGAACATGTTTCGCCTAAGTTAAATTCCTGTCGGGTGGGTAGCAGTCCATCCACTCGACAATTTTGCTGCAAACCTACATTCGCCTAAGTCTAAAAACACTTCGAGTTATGAGCAAACCTCACCCTCGGGGGCTTAGCTGCGAACATGCTTCGCCTAAGTTCAAACACGTCGAGCGAACAAAAGTCCGCTCACTCGAAAACTTAGCTGCGAATTGACATTCGCCTAAGTCTAAAAACACGCCGAGTGATGAGCAAACCTCACACTCGGGGGCTTAGCTACAAACATGCTTCGCCAAAGCTCAAACACGTTGAGCGAACAACAGTCCGCACACTCGACAACTTAGCTGCGAATCGACATTCGCCTAAGTCTAAAAACACGCCGAGTGATGAGAAAACCTCACGCTCGGGGGCTTAGCTGCGAACATGCTTCGCCTAAGTTCAAACATGTCAAGCAAACAACAGTCCGCTCACGCGACAACTTAGCTGTGAATCGACATTCGCCTAAGTCTAAAAACACGCCGAGTGATGAGCAAACCTCACACTCGGGGGCTTAGCTGCGAACATGCTTCGCCTAAGTTCAAACACGTCGAGCGAACAACAGTCCGCTCACTCGACAACATAGCTGCGAATCGACATTCACCTAAGTCTAAAAACACGCCGAGTGATGAGAAAACCTCACACTCGGGGGCTTAGCTGCGAAAATGCTTCGCCTAAGTCTAAAAACACTCTGAGTGATGAACAAACCTCACACTCAGGGGCTTAGCTGCGAACCTGCCTCGCCTAAGTTCAAACACGTCGAGCGAACAACAGTCCGCCGACTCGACACCTTAGCTGCGAATCGATATTCGCCTAAGTTCATAACACTCCAAGTAATGAACAAAACTCACTCTCGAAGGCTCAGCGGCAAACATGTTTCGCCCAAGCCAAATGCGTCGAGCGGGCGAAAGTCCAAACACTCAACAAGATCAAGCATGAGTCGAACGAAAGGTTGAAAGGCGAATTCAGATCGAAAAAGTTGAAACCGCGACAGATGTTCGAGCAAAAGTGCTCAGGCCTAAGGCCTGAACGAAGTTTCAAGGGATACATATCCACTCGGCATTCCGAGGCAAATTTAATCGTTTTTTTCTCTCTCTCAAAGAGATTCAGTTCTCAAGCGGGCGAAGGGCTGGAGGGCTCGACGAAGGTGTCCAGGTCGATGCCGTCGGCGATCCTGGTGGCTGCTTCAATGAAGGTCTCCATGAAGTCCTCAAATTGTAGTTTCGTCGTGTTCACCACCTGGAGCCCCTTCAGTTTCTCCTCCCGCACCTCCCGGCAGTGCACTCTGACAAGGGACAAAGCCACGTCCACTCCACAACGGGCCGCTGATTTCTTCCATGCTTTGACTCGACCAGGAAGTTCATTCAGTCGAGCCATGACGGCGTCGAGGTCCAGCTGCAGGGTGTCTTCCGGCCTGAGCTCCTTGTCAATCCTCCCCATAACGGCCTTAAGCCGACTGATATGAGCCTAGACGCCTTGGAGCCTGAAGATGAGCCGCAAGATGTTCATCGCCACCGCATCAGCCACGGGCGACTTGGTGGGGTCAAGGTTGGGCTCAACCTCTTTGGTCTCTTTTTCGAAGTCGCGGCAGAAGTCTGGAAGAAGAGATGGGGGGAAATTCAGTCGACAACGTAAGAACTTATGCAAGGCAGTCGGCAGAAATACTCACCGTCAAGCATCAGATACATCTTCCTGGAGAACTCGCCTAAATGCCTTTCTAGGCCGGCGCTCTTTTTCGTCAGCTTCTCAACCATCTTGGCAAGATTGGCGTTCTCCTGCTTCAGCTTCACGCACGAGTCTTCAAGTTTCTTCGCGGCCTCCATCTTCCGGTCCACGGCTTCGGCCTTCTCCTTGGCCGCCCGCTAAGCGTCAGCAAGCGCCTTGTCCTTCTCCTCCAGTGCCTTCTTCATGGAATCTAAAGAAACAACATTGTTGAGTCGCGCTTGGTTCAAAACGTCTGCTCAAGCGAAGATCCTCGGTTCAAAACGAGTCGAGTAATGAAGGAGGTTCGGAATAATAACGATCATTACATCCCAAAGTCTTCACCTCCTCATGAGCTCGCCCCAAGGCGTTATTGGCGACCGCCAAATCCACCTTCAACCCGTTCCGCTCATCCTCCACCTCCTTGTATTTCGCCCCCAGTTCGCAAGCCCGCTGCGGTCGACACAAGATGGAGTTGCAGTCAGCAATTGATAAGGTAGTCGATCGACTGAGCATGTTAAAGAAAGTTCAGAAAATAAAAGTCCACTCGACATGTCGAGTGGCAACACTTCGACGTCTTCGTCATTAAGACCACTGCCAGTGCAAGCACTCGACAGTGGCCTCGGGGACTACACCCAGTGGGTGCGCTAAGAGCGCCCCCACTAGTTATGGAAACATTCGACAAGGTCTGCCTTGTCAGTACACTCGACCCGTCGAGTGTCGCCGAAAATAAAAGTCCACTCTACATGTTGAGTGGCTACACTTCAACGTCTTTGTCATTAAGACCACTGCCAGTGCAAGCACTCGACAGTGGCCTCGGGGACTACACCCAGTGGGTGCGCCAAGAGCGCCCCCACTAAGACAGTTGACTCTCGATCCGTCGAGCAACTCGTCAGGAAAAAATAAAATAAAAAGAGTCCACTCGAGCATTCGACAAGGTCTGCCCTGTCAGCACACTCGACCCGTCGAGTGGCGCCCTCCCTACTCTGCGAAGTGTAGTCTATCCTTATGCAGCGTCATATCATGGTTTGTAAATTATGTCCATGAAACCTGCAAGGCAACCACGGAGTGGGGTGGTTCGAAGCAAAAACGTATCCTATATACAATAAGTTCTAAGACCACTGCCAGTGAAAGCACTCGACAGCGGCCTCGGGAACTACACCCACTAGGTGCGCTAAGAGCGCCCCCACTGAGATAGTTGACTCTCGATCCGTCGAGCAACTTGTCAAGAAAAGCAAAATCCACGGCAATAGGATCTATTCAAGGAAAAGTACACTCTCTACTGTAGTCACCCAGTGGGTGCAAAGCAACAAAGGGAGGATGGAAATTCACTTGACAGCAGACTTACGATAGAACTTACTCGGACGTTGGTGCGGAGCGCCGAGCTGACATCAAACGCCAGCTTGCTCGCTTCGAACGCTTCCTTCGACCTCAACATCAGCTGCTCCGCCTGAATCAGAGCTTCCTTTGCAGCCCCAGTTTGATCCTCTAGGGTGTGATGCACAGTGAAAGTTGTCGCAGAGGGAGTCGACACAGTCGTTGGAGCGGTCGGGGCAGCCTCGACGGGTCCCGTGGGAGTCGCCGTCACTACCGTCGAGGTGGTGGGAGGAGCGCGCGTCGGGAGCGCAGCAGGCTCGACCTGAGGATGGGTCGAGCCACCCGCCCCTAGGGAAGACTCTCTCGTCGGGCGCTGTGGAGCCTGCACCGAAGAAGCTCCGCGCGCGCGAGCACGCGGAGCGGCCTGCTGCACCTCGTCGTCTTCCAACTGGATAACTTCTGCATTTACAATCGACAAATGTCAACAACCACATATACCAAGTCACGCACAGACAAGCCAACGGTTCACTTACCACGGTGAGAGGTGGCCGCGTCCGTGGTGTCAACATCCATGGCGTCCCCGCCGTCCCTCTGAGGCGAGGTCACGGACGTCGCAGCTCTGAAAAACCATACAACATTCAACAAGCAGTACGAGACTTCAGTCGACAAAAACCTCCAGAGACAAGCGCTTACGTGGAGACGACCAGAACAGCCATCCTCATCCGAGGCAAGGCCTTGCGCGGTTTGGCGACAGTCGGCTCGGGCTGTTTGGCCGACTTCTCGCTCGGCTCAGCCGTCGAGGGGCGGCTCCGCTTGGGGTTCTTATCGCTGGGGCCTGGGGCCTGCTCCCCCGCGGCCACGGGGTCGTGGTGGGCCTTGAATCGAGCTTCGTGCCGAGGGCGTACCTCGACTTCCTTCTCTTCGCCAGACTCTCTTGACTCGCTCTCAGAGTCGGAAGAGCCGTCGCCATCCACGCTCCCGCCGTCGCTCGCCACGCCTTCCTCTACGTGGTCCCCGTTGGGAACGGGCGAGTGCATCTTCGTCCACTCCTGCAAGGTTCAAATGGGCGTCAATCTACAAGACAGTGTTACACTCGACAATATTTCCGAATGAGTCGGCATAATGACACTCACCAGGTTCCTGGGAGGATTGCTGGCGGAATACGGTTCGACCCTTTTCACCCCTGCAGCGTTGTCACGAGTTCCAGTGATGCTCTAGAGCCACTGCTCGACAACCTCCTGAGGAACCTCCTTGGGGTGCGCCCTGGTCGTATCGTCTGTGCCGGTGTAATGCCACATGGTGTGGTCCCTGGCTTGGAGAGGCTGTATGCGCCGACTCAGAAATGTCTCCAGCAGATCCAACCCCGTCACCTGTCTCGGATCAACTGCACCATCGCCTCGACAAAGATTCCCACCTGGACGGCTTCGGCGGCTGCTTCCTTCAGGGTCTTGGGGGCGGCAGGGCGATCCAGCGTGAAAGGGGGGAGACCAGTCGACATATTCGGCGACGCTGCATCCTGGCAGTAGAACCAGGTCGACTGCCACCCCCGAACTGACTCGGGTAGGGTGATAGGAGGAAAGGAGCTCTGCACTCTTTTTTGCACGCCAAGACCCCCGCACGTCTGGATGACCTGAGTCCTCCCGTCGTCCGAGTTGGCCTTCTTCATGGTCTGAGATCTGACCGTGAAGAGGTGCTTGAACAATCCCCAATGTGGCAGGACGCCAAGGAAACACTCGCACAGGGTGACGAACATGGATAGATACGTAATGGTGTTCGGCGGCACGTGATGCAGCTGAGCCCCAAAGAAGTTCAAGAACCCACGGAAGAACGGGTGAGGAGGCAGAGAGAAATCCCTTTCTACGTGGGATAGGTGAAATACCCGCTCTCCATCGCGCGGTGCTGGCTCGATCTCGCCCTTGGGGAGCCTCCACGCTCCGTGGGCTATGAGCCCGTCGGCGACGAGGCCCTCGAGGTCCTCGGCGGTAACGACGGAAGGGAGAAAGTCCCCCTGTATCCAACCCACCGGCGCCGTGGACCGAGCGGACGAGGGCTTCTGCCCTTTGCGTGTCGAGGCGCCCCTCTTCGCCCGCTCCAGCTTCTCGGTGGCGTTCTTCGTCATCTTCGGGCGGCGACTGTCGTTGGCATAGAGAGAGAGTATGGCGGATGTAGGAGGCGGAGGAAGAAAAAGACGGAAGACTGCGGCGGATGTCATGCGGGCCGAGCCGGAGGAGGCTTTTGTTCACCGTCGAGCGAGTCACTGACCAGGGGGCCCGCGAGATAGCCGCACACGCCAACCACAGGCAGCGCCCGATACGTGGCGAAATGTCCAGCGCGAAGATCGAGGCGTCGTGCGAAATGTCTGGCGCAAAAATCGAGGCGTCGTGCGCCCGCTCGCCCAAATCGTGCCGTCATCTTCGCGCGCTCGCGCGTGCCTCCCAGACTTTCGTATCCCGAAGAATCCGGGTCTGACAGACCGACCCGTCCTTTCTCAAGGTGCCTTCGGTTCACTCGGTACAGACAGATCCCAAATAGTCACTCGAACACTTTTGAGGCTGAATGGATCCGGGCGAACGGAGAAGAATCCAGTCGACGCAAATTTCTCTGATACCTCGAATATCATTCGGAATGTTCTTCAGGGCAAATCCAATTAGACTTCGAAGGTCAAGATTTAATCGACTTAAAGTTCACGGAACCCCAAGACACTTCTCCGAAGATTAGACGCTCCAGCTCAAGGTCGACGCCGAAATATTCTTTTCCCATTCACACCCCGATCCATTCGGGGGCTAATGATGAGTATATGTACCTAGGGTAGGGTCCTAAGCAGGGCCCACATACCCTTCCCAAGGACACTACCATAGGGGAGTTGAAGATCAAGCATGAATTTTCG
Source organism: Hordeum marinum (assembly GCA_022496015.1). Lineage (NCBI taxonomy): Eukaryota > Viridiplantae > Streptophyta > Magnoliopsida > Poales > Poaceae > Hordeum > Hordeum marinum. Next base: position 26,138,331 of record CM039677.1, on the reverse strand, counting down.
GGTGTGTACTTGGAGGCGCCTAAAGGTCACTCGATAGTACGACACTCGGAAGCCCTCTTCCCACTCAGCGGTCGCGTGACACTCGACATGCTTCGTTGCACTCGACACTAGGAGACCGAAAACCGTTACCAAGAGCCCAACGGGCAGACGACGGTTTAATGGTCATTATGAGCCTTTATAGCAGGCGTTACCTGTAACGGCCATCTTTATACCCCACGATCAGCCCTTAACTACAGGACAATTATGAGGGTTAGCGAACTCTATATAAGCCGCCCCTCCCCCTCCTGTACAAGGGTTAACGACACTGTTGTAATCTCCATATTCCACATGACATAAGCTTCCGAGCGCTGAGACGTAGGGCTTTTACCTCCACGAGAGGGGCCTGAACTCATACATCTATGTGTACACCCTCGCCGTAGCTAGGACTCCGCCCTCTCCATTCGTACCCATACCTTCTACTGTCAGACTTGTTCCCACGACAGTGAAGTCAGTAAAATTCTCAGTTTTGTTCAATGGCAAGAAGCTATAGGAGTTCATACCTACGCGTGGTATTCGGCAAGGAGATCCAATTTCCCCATACCTTTTCTTGATTGCAGCAAAGGGCCTTTCGTGCCTCCTAAAATCTATTGACGAGTCATCTAACTTGAGTGGGATTAAGGTGGCTCCCACGGCGCCACCTGTAAACCACTTATTATTTGCAGATGACAGCCTGCTGTTTTTCAGGGCGAGTGCTGATGGGGCACATGAGATTAACCAGTTGTTGACCACCTATTGTCAGGCTTCGGGACAACGAATAAACCATGATAAATCCTCAATATTTTTCAGTAAAGGATGTCCAGAGAACATCAGGGAGGAGGTAAAGTTACTGCTGAATGTGCCAAATGAAACACTGAATGCCAAATATTTGGGCATGCCAACTCAAGTGGGATGCTCTAAAAATGGGGCTTTTAAATATCTAAAGGATTACCTGTGGAGCAAGGTCCAAGGTTGGATTGAACAAACATGTCAAGTGCAGGAAAAGAAGTTTTGATAAAGGCAGTGGCCAAAGCAGTTCCGGTATTTTCTATGTCCTGTTTTAAGTTGCCACAGGGCCTGTGTGAGCACTTGAACATGCTTATAAGGAAGTTCTGGTGAGGGAGCAAGGAGGGTAAGAGAAAACCCAGTTGGATTTCTTGGGAAACAATGACTCAACCAAAGGTCATGGGAGGGCTCGGTTTCAGAGATTTTGAGCTATTCAATCTTGCCTTGCTAGCCAAACAAGCATGGCGCATTCTACAAACACCGGAATCTTTGAGTGCAAGGATTTTGAAGAGTGTTTACTATCCCAATGGTTGTATCCTTTCTGCCGAACTTGGAGGTCACCCTAGCCAAATCTGGCGCTCCATATTAGACGGCCGAGATATACGGAAACAAGGCTTGATTAGGCGAATTGGTAATGGCGAGACAACCAATATATGGATGGATAACTGGATACCCAGGGATGTAATGATGAGGACATATGGAAGAAGATCAGCAAATCCGCCTGAGCTTGTCTCTTCTCTAATTGATTATACTGTGGCAGCATGGAATATGGAGAAACTACAGGAAGTGTGTATTCCTATAGACATTCATGCGATCATCAAAATACCGATTTGCACATTAAACATCCCTGATAGTTGGTCCTTGTTAGTGCATCTAGTGCCCCTTAGTGATTTTGGTGTATTGAAGACTTATAGGTTAAGGTACTAATGTGTTTGTGAGTGTACACAGGCTCTATAAGTCGACGAGGAGTTTAATATATTCGGAGATTATCGACCCCTAAAAATGTATGTCTTCAAGTGAAGACTTTGCTGAAGACTTTCTAAAGACTTTGGTGAAGACTTTGTGAAGAGTTTGAAAATGAAGAAGTCGGTGTGACCTTGAAGATATGAATGAGGACTCTGAAATGTGAAGACTTGTTTTCGTAGTTTCATTTCCTTTACTTGAGTCATAGGAACACCGTACCGTTAAAGGGGCCGAGGTAATACTAAGGAAGTTTCCAACTGATGCTCAACTCAATATCCTCAACCTATACAATCCTTCGTGTGAAGCCTTTGGAAATCTCTTATGGCTCAGTCGAGTTCTTCAATGACAGAGATGATGTTCTTATGATCTCTGAGGAAATTGATCTGACTGGGGAGTTAGGATTTTGCCAGTGCGAATTGCCTACAAGTGAGGAACGTGATATGTCTGAGGACTTTCACTACTCAAAAATCCGACCGGTGTTGTGCTTAGCGCCAGCTGTCCCCACTCACAACTATCCACATAACGGTCATATGATTGGGGGCATTAATGTCATATCATGTCGGGTTGCTCCCTGGCTATAAATAGCCGACCCCCACAACCACTAGCTGGTTGGCTGCTCCGAGAAAGAACTGACACTTGTCATTCAAGAGCATCCCATCCTCCGAGGACTTTGCGAGAAAATCATCAGTGAGGAAAAACCCATAACCAAACCACAAAACCCAAAATGATTGAGCATCACTGAAGAAATTTCTATGTGAAACCGACGCTTGTTACCTTTGAGGACTGTGCATCCTCCAGACGGTTAGGCGTCATGGTCTAGTGTATCCTGCAGTCAATTAAGGATCACGAAGTGACCTTGGTCTAGAGCATCCAACAGTAAATTGTGGATCGCCGGGTGACCTGTTTGTGAGGGTTTTGGAAGTCTACCCTGAAGACTTACCACGAGTGTTGGACGAGGACTGTGTGACCTTAGCCCAAGGAGAATACGGTGTGTGTCCTAGGACTGTGTGTCTTCTGGTTTGAATACCAGGCCGCTCCAAACCAGACGTACAATTATCACAGCAGTTGGAACTGGGTCATCAAACCATTGTCTTCATCGAGCTCCCTGGTTCTATTTCCTCAACCTTCTTATTCCTCATTAAAGTTGTTGATGAAATTGATTGTCACTGTTTGAAGAATTTGACTGAAGACTTTCATAAATTCCTCATCTCAAATTTTTCAAGCTACCTTGTTCATCACTGCTTATCATGTATCAAGCTACTTACTGTTGTGCATGTTTCATTTCATCATGAAGACTATGCTGTCACTATGTCCATCATGCACTTGAGTACTTAATCCGTTATTAGTTATTCATCACATTTCAAATTCCTCAAGTTGAAATTCCTCAAGTGATGAATTTGTAAAAATCGCCTATTCACCCCCCCCCCCTCTAGTCGATATAACGCACTTTCAGTCCTGGAACTTTGAAAGGAGTGGCAAGTTTATAGTACGGTTGGCTTACAAAATGATGGTGCATACGAAGTACAGGAGAGGTGCATGGTTGGATGGCAGTGCAGGATCGTCGAGCTCAGATAGAGATGAACTTTCATGGAAGAATTTATGGGGTACACAAGTGTCGAGGAAGATCCACATGTTTTTGTGGAGATTAGCACATCACTCTATTCCAACAGAAGATGTCAGAGCGGAAAGAAAAATGGCAAATTCCAGTGCATGCGGATTATGTGGAGCAGAGGATTCGAGGTGACACTCGATGATTGAATGCTCGATGGCTAGACGCGTATGGGCAATGGTAGACGGGGAGTTGGCAGAACACATGGGCGAGACAACAGAACCAAGTGCCAAACAGTGGCTTTTTACAATGATTGATACGTTATCGCATGCCTCCTTTGTGAAATTATCAGTGACACTTTGGGCAATCTGGTGGGCGAGGAGGAAAGCAATCCATGAAGAGATATTCCAGAGTCCAGCAGCAACGTATCAGTTTATATGTACCTTCATCAGAGAGCTAGATCTTCTTGCAGCGAAGAACACCACACCACAGGTTGCTAGCTCGGCTGGCATGGCGCGGCCCAAGGCTCCACCTCCTGGCTTCATGAAAATTCATGTTGATGCGAGCATTGCAAGAAACCAGGACAGGGGAGCGGCAGCGGCTGTTTGTAGAGATGCGTATGAACATTACATAGGCAGCTCAGCCTTGGTTATTAATGGAGTGAATGATGCGGCAACCATGGAAGCCATTGCCTGACGTGAAGCCCTTTCTTTAGCTGATGATTTGATGATTCAGAGCTTTGTAATAGCTTCGGACTCGAAGCAGGTTGTGAGTGATATACACAATGGCACCAATGGCGCTTATGGGGCAATCATCTCAGAGATTAATGGTAGGGCTCTATTGTTTAATTGTAAGTTCACCTTTGAAGGCAGAGCGGTTAATCGCGACGCCGACAGGTTAGCCAAGTTTTCCAACACTCTAGATCAGGGGAGACATGTTTAATTGATGCAACTCCATGATCCTATTGTAATGCCACTCCATGTGGAGTTTGAGTAATAAAGCTTGGTGAGACCCCTCAAAAAAATGTGAATCATTTTCATGTAGATCTACTTTAAATCTCAGCCGTCACATTTAAGGTTAACATGAAATTAACAAATATAAAGGAATGACGGATAGAGAACTATGAAAGGTTTCTTCCTTTAATATTAGATATAGATATAGATTCATGCGTAGTGGCTACCGGGACAATAATGTGTGAGTTATCAGATTACTAGCAATAGTGCATATTTTTCTGTTGAAGTCAGGTTTCATAAACTTTTACCTACTTTAAAAACAAAATATGTATATTTACATACAAAAGTTTTTGGTATTGTAAATACTTTTGCCGTAAACTTTATAGAAAATTGTGAAGCTTGATTCATTTTTTTGTATGTACTATATTATGGAATGGATGCAGTATTGCAGTATTATGGATTCTCATATCACTCAGTACACTCAAATTAATCCAGTTACATCATGTTCGCTCACACACAAGTCATCATGTATCCTCAACGTCGGAGGTGATGCATCGCAACTCACCTCGAAAGAGACCCGTCCAGAAACTTGGTACACAAGCAATCCAGCAGGCGGTTTTGTAGACCCGAAACGCGTTACACATGGGAGGGACCCTGTCTGGATGCGTAGCAGTTATGGTCTGCCGTAGGTTGACCTGATCGCCCCTAGGGCCTCGTCCATCGCCGCCCTCCAACAGGAAAAACAAACAAAGAACGAGGAAGAAGAAAAACAAAGGAGAAGGAAAAGGTAAAGGTAAAAGGTTGTAAATGTGTTCATTGATTGTGTGTTGTTGAATCGGTCGTCATCTCTCATCCATTAATGAGGCGGTTGGACTTTCGTACAAGAAAATAACTCTAAATCCCGTTCAAATTCTTTCAAAATTAACCGAATTCGAATTTAGGTCAGTCCGTGACAACATTTCGGTTTTTGAGACCCATAGACCACAAACGACCTTGGATGGAGACGTGCCCAAAAGGAAATTTTACCGTTTCGATGAACGAACAACTTTCATGTTGAACACTTTTTAATTCAAGGCCATCTTCAGGGCCTAATTGGCCCCAGAATCATCAGTTCCGTGGAGCTGCATGATTTCAGTTCAAACCGGACTGTCCACTCGATCGGGCCCAAATTCCAGATGGTCTGGCCATCTAAGTTGTTTCTGCAGTATTGTACTATTTCGGCTATAACTTTTGCATCCGCCTTCGTTTTAGACCATCTTTATATCTATATTGATCTTCTTGGAAAGGGCCATGGTGAATTTCAATCGTAAGTTTGACTTCATCCTACTATAGCTTCAAGCTCCTTTTTGGTCGTCAACACATCAATGGAATCAAATGACACAAAGGAGATAGGACAGAATAGTCAAGCCAGGCCAGGCCGAGGTCAATTCCAATCCAAGCCGAACCTTGTGTAACGACCATCGTGTTGATAGCCCACAGTGCCGCAGGATAGTATTTTCTCCGTCTCAAAATAAGTGACTCAAAAGTGACTTAATTTTACACTAGTTTAGTGTAAAGTTAAGTCATCTTTTACTCAATAATTGATATTTTCATACTTTTCAAAGCCATTTCTTTCCTATGTAAAGACCGAGCTAAATTGTACTGTCCCTTTCTCAGCCCAAATATTAGGTTGCAACTTGCAAAGGTACACCCCCGTTTTCGCTCTCGGCCAATTCAAATGGAGCGAAGACCTCAAGTCTCCGCCAGATAATTCACCGCGTGCTGTTCTTCACTGTCGCTGTACCGCATGTACACTTCTCCGGAACACGGCACACGTCAGGGTCTATGGCAAAGCTTTCATCCAAGCCAGTACAACGAAGAAAAACTGTAGCTGGATACACCAGGTCACTGTCGTTAATAATTGAACACATCTCATTGTTCTTTTTTTTCTTTCTAAAAAAGCATCCAGGTCTATTATAAAAGTTCATGAGACATGCAAAGCACCCTAAATCTAATAAAAATTATGGCGAGGACCCTGCAGCGACGAGCGACTACTACCGTCGCCAGAATAAACCACCAATGCATCCCTCTCGCGGCTCCTGTGCCCGGCTGGCTTGATCTTATGATGACATCCGGGAAACCTTCGTGCACGTGTCCCTAAGGATCAATGTCCCAAAGTTACAGTTCTTGTCATTGAAATCTTGCATTGATATAAGCGCCCAACATAAAAGTCATGTCCTCATGCATGCACGACAAGAAATCCTAATCTCACCGCCTCAACGAGACATAGGAATCTATGTTGAAGCTCTGTCTAACTCCGTCTCGATGGATGAATTCGAGGAGGATGGAAGTATGAAAAAAAAAGCTCAAAGATGATGTGTCGTCATCTGCCCGAGCAATGGCGGAGCCAGCCGGAAAAATCTGTGAGGTCATTGGAAATTTTCATGATAATTTTCTTAACAGTGTAAAGTAAATGTACGATGATTTTAGGCTGTTTTATCTAAAAGCTGTGGGGTCAATTGACCCCATGGAATACATGTAGAATCGCCACTACGCCCGAGTGTTACCTCGGCAAGAAAAAACCCTATCCTAAACTAGTAGCCAGAGCTGATGCAACGGTATCCCCTCCATGCCACCGCCTGGCTGAGTGGTAGACGGAAGGGAGGCATATCTATGGCCTTGCCGGCGAAGGTTGGAGGGAACGAGTGTCCTAGCCACCGCAGTTGCAAGAGGGAAAGAGAAACCCTAACTGATACACCTCATTGTTTTGTTTGTAGACCACGACCACTCCTTGTATTTTATGATCGAGCAATCATCATCATCAGTCAGATCTTTTTGTTTTGTTTGTGTGTGTGTGGGGGGGGGGGGGGCATGATAGAAGAATTGTAGCATATAATCAGCCAATTTGCAATCGTACTTGGATGGACTAGTTCTTGCGGCTACTTCTGTCTGACTGATGAGATGCAGTCAGAGATCGGAGTGTATCTAATAGCAGTCGTGACATGGTATATTTATACAGAGATAAATAGTGGAATTTAAACAAAAGAGAAGTCCCTTACTCTCTTCAATATAAAGGATGGAAGGAGAAGTTCTTATCCATGGGGGGAAGGAAATTTTGTTGAAGGCTATTATCCAATCAATACCTGTTTGCTATGGCTGTCAGGCTGTGCTTAAAATTCCAAAAAAGATATGCAAAGAAATAGCTGATGCCATGTCGAGATTCTGGTGGGGATATACTGAGGAACAGAAGAGGATGCATTGGTTTGCATGGTGGAGAATGTGTATACCAAAATGTAAAGGAGGTATGGGATTCCGAGACCTCCATGCTTTTAACCTTGCCATGCTTGCAAAACAGAGTTGGAGATTGATAACCCATCCAGATACTCTGTGTGGAAAGGTTCTTTGTGCAAAATACTATCCAGACAGTAATTTGCTTAAAGCTGGAGTGAAGAAGGGGTCTTCATTCACATGGCAAAGTATTGTCTCGGGTCTCCAAACTTTTAAAAGGGGGCACATTTGGAGAGTTGGTACCGGCATGCAAATTGATATCTGGACTGATCATTGGGTACCGGGTAGTCCAACAAGGGAAGTCCTCACAAGTAGAGGTAATAGTTTGGTTGATAAAGTAAACGACCTCATTGACCCGGTTACAGGGACATGGGATGAGATGCTAATTAGGGATATTTTCCTCAATGTTGATGCTGAGAGAATTCTAAAGATACCTCTATCTGAACACTTGGCAGAAGACTTTGTGGCATGGAGTGCAACAAAATCCTTTAGTTTTACTGTCAGGTCGGCATGGAGTGCAACAAAATTTGACATTTATTGAATTCATGAACATCTATTTATTTCGTTAGCATATTTTAAATTTAGAGGGAGCATTTTCTAAAATTTATGTATAATTTTAGATTCATGAACATTTTTTAAATTTGGGAAAATTTAGTACATGAAAACATTAAAAAAAATAGCATCTCCAAAATTTGGGAAAACTATTTTGAAATCATTAAAAAGTTAAAATTTGTGTATTTATAATTTCTTAATATTTTTTATTAAATTTACGATTTTTCTTGGAAATTCATTTTTTTGTTGAAATCATGAGTTCTGTTGACTTATGATCGTTTTTGTTTTAGGACACTGGCATAAAAAATACCAACTGAAATATGCGTATAATCCAAGGAACCTTCCCAGCTGAACAAAAAGCTCAAAGATGATGTGTTGTCATCTGCCCGAGCAATGGCGGAGCCAGCCGGAATAATCTATGAGGTCATTGGAAATTTTCATGATAATTTTCTTAACAGTGTACATTAAATATACAATGATTTTAGGCTATTTTATCTAAAAGCTGTGGGCTCAATTGACCCCATGGAATACATGAGAATCGCCACTGTGCCCGAGTGTCACCTCGGCAAGAAACAAACATAACCTAAACTAGTAGCCCGAGCTGATGCATCGGGATCCCCTCCGTGCCACCAGCCGGCTGAGTGGTAGACGGAAGGGAGGCATATCTACGGCCTTGCCGGCAATGGTTGGAGGGAACAAGTGTCCTAGCCACCGCAGTTGCGAGAGGAAAAGAGAAACCCTAACTTATACACCTCATTGTTTTGGTTGTAAACCACGACAACTCCTTGTATTTTTATAATCAAGCAATCATCATCATCAGTAAGATCTTTTTTGTTTAGTTTTTGTGGGGGGTCATGATAGAAGAATTGTAGCATATAGTCAGCCAATTTGCAGTCGTACTTGGATGGACTAGTTCTTGCGGCTACTACTTTTTCTGACTGATGAGATGCAGCCAGAGACCGGAGTGTATTTAATAGCAGTCGTGACATGGTCTATTTATACGGAGATAAATAGTGGAATTTAAACAAAAGAGAAGTCCCTAACTATCTTCAATTTAAACCTTGAAATCATTGACCAGTACATGTACGTCCTAATGTGTCTCCTCTTCCGGGGGAGTACCATACGGTGGAGTGTTTGGCTTTGGCGCAGACTTGAGGTCTTCGCTGCAGAAAGCTTTGAAAGCTTTGTTTGAATTGACAGGGAGCAAAAAAAAAAGGGGGGGGGGGGGAGGGGTATACCTTTGCAAATTGCATTTTGTTTGTTTGTATCGGCAGTCGGAAGAGAGCAAAAAGGGGGTGTGCCTTCACAGATTGCACTTTGATCCACAGCAAGATCGAGATATTCTACCCTAACAAACAAAACAGATTGATACATTCTGACTTGCCATCCCTACTAGAGTTTGAAGGATCTACAAATCTTCTGCAAATGCAATGTCACTAGTTGATTACGCATGCTTCGCCACGCCAGGTACATGTATGCTTGATACCTGCTAGTCAACGTCTTGTTTTTCGATCGAGTTTTATCGTGCGGTCGGATCGTATAATATGGAGTTTTATTTTAGGTTGGTCATTCACGCGTGATATGTGGTTACAGTTATTCCCTCTATGTCATTCCCGTGGAGCTATTGCGTGAACGTGTGTCTGAACGATAATTTCTCCTTAGCTTTTTTTAACACAGTACACACGCAAGCGCTCATATATATACGCGCATACACTCATTCCTATGAACGCATACACGCATATTCTACCCCTATGAGTATTTCCGAGAGACCGAGACGGCATATCATCTTGAGATTTACGAAGTCACCTTAGACGCCTCGTCATCGAAAGGAACGTCTCCTCCAACTGAAAGCGTATCGCCGGAACTCCTGAAATAAATCTAGGAATAATGCAAAGCATCAGGATTTAAACCCTGGTGGGCTTGGGATATCACTGTTTTTCTAACCATCCAACCACAGATGGGTTTGCATAATTTCTCCTTTGCTAGTGTGTTGGGCCAACGCGTTGGAGCTATGAATAGATTGCTCGTCTTGTTCGGCTAGCCAGTGGCTTACGCGGGTAATGTTGTGTTGTATTGTAAGTATAGATCACAAGCTCATAAATTTGTATTTGTGTTGTCACGTTTGACAATGGGGAATCTACACGAAAAAGACAACGGGATAACCAAAGACCAAACACGAATTAAACAAAATGAATCAATAGATTACTGACCATGACAAACTGACCAGCCTATGATGAAACAAGAAAAAAATATATGAAAAGAAGTCGTTTTCTCCATTTGATCATTTGGATTATATGCCATCCCTCCAAACCAGGAACAAAAGGATTTGCAGAGAGATTGTTGAAAATTATTACATTTTCCCTAGAGTGGCAATAGATGACCAGGAGTTCGATTACCAAGGTTACATAAAACAAAATCACCATTCACATTTGCATAGAAGCAATTTCTTGACGAAATCCCTTGAGTATAAATAATTGCCACATCTATGAATATATTAGTCATCATGCAAATGTGGAGGCATTCAATCTGTTGTGCTCCTATACATGTGTTGGTGGCTGATAGGCCCTACATTAGAGTTCGGCAACTGTTTTGTTGCCCCACCTAATTATTTAACATACAATTATCAGTTGGTTGCCCCATGTCAAGTGGTGGAGGACCAAACTTTTTGTAAGATGGGGCGGACTCTAAACCATAAAGAAATCGCTGCAAAGCCAAACAAGTTCGTACACATATTTTTTTTGTGGGTAAGTCTGTACGCATTAACAATGCACACTAATGAAATCTTAAATTCTTAAGAAGTTTTCCAATTTTCTCAACATGCAAAGTGTCCACCTCAATGTTCCACTAAGCAATGCATTTAAGTTTCTCTCCCACTAAGTCATGCAAAATCAAGCGAGTCATGCATTTAACTTATAAATTACAATTATTTTAGCATTAGTCTATGCATGTAACGCTGTCACATCATATATTTATGTTAGTCATCCTTCACATTTTTTTAAAAAAATATGACATTTCTAAGTCATTCTTCACATTTTCTTAAAAAAATATGACATCTCTAACTGTAGTTCAAAAGTCTTTATTCTATTTTTAGACAGTTTCTTTTATTGATTTCCAAGCTTATAATTGTTTCATTAGATTTAGCAACTACTTGCGCATTTTCTTAACAGAGTTACCGCAGCAATGCGTGCGCGCGGGGAGGGAGGTGTCATCCTCACTACTCATGTTCAAAACAAAATTCGAAGACACCCACTTGGACAACTCCAACGAATTTTAAACTCACATTATACTATTTATGTGCAAAAACTATTTACCAACAAAAACTAATCAAGCATAATAAATCTCATGTATTTGTATTTTGATGCTCATATTATTAATTATAATATTCACATTCCACATAAGTAAGTATCATCTAAACATTTTGCCAACAATTCCTGCAGCAACATGCGGGGAATTGTCTAGTTTAGTATATGAGGTTCCACACAAATTCTACCAAACCGGCAATTCCTCCATGGCTTCTGTTCACTCTGGTTTCTACTTTATTAGAACTCCTAATAAATTAAAATTAGCAGAGTACAAATTGAGTAAAAGGGGTGTGCAGATTAATGATTGGCATTCTTCGTTGGTAAGCAAAACAATTTTCAGAGCTCAAAATGTGGCTTCTGATTATTTCCAAAACAATAAGACCTTCTTCATTTATTAATTTTGAGGGGTAATAAGACCTTTTTTTTCTTTTTTGAGAATCAATAAGACCCTTTTCTAAATGTAGATTCTTGGGCCTCAAGTGTTGCTGTTTTAGACAATTCCATGAAGTTTTATTAATTCATCACAATGTTTACAGGGGCGACGAAAGGGATATTGCCCGGACGACCTAACCAAACATGACAGCCACATTCCAGGGTAAGTCCATGCTTTGCTAAATTGTGAGCTTCAAAATTTGAGCTCATACGTTCATGAACGATTTTACAGAAAGTAAAAGAAACATAATGTTTATAATCTCTAGAACTATCGCACCATAACTCGCCTAATTACGCTTCTGAGTGCCGTCCGCCACCATCCCGATATTTGATGCCAGATGAATTCTCTGGTTATAAAAATCATCCGCTAGAGCCATAGCTTCTTGAACTGCCAGTGCTTCAAGTGTTGTTGGGTCCGAGATAAATCTGAAAACAATGGCAGAAGCGCCTAGGTAAACTCCTCTTCGGTCCCTACAGTTCACTCCAATCGCCCCAAAACCATGACGTGACACCGCCGCGTCCGCGTTAAATTTTGCGCAACCTTCCTCGGGTGGTATCCAATATGACATTTGTTACAATATATTGCTAGCAGGCGCAGCTGGAGCTCTCGCGTCACATGTAAATCTGATAAGTAAGAATTGATAAATCCTTGTACTCTACGTGCCGACCAGAAGATATCATCTTGAATGGTCTTTCTCCTTGCTCCCGAGATCGCCCATAATGTCATCACTGCTCGAACAAAATCATCACTCGCCATTGTTTCATGTAGAGCAAACATCCAATCCTTTGCACATTCCTCGGTGTGGCCTCTCATGGTCTCGACTATGATTTGGAGCTAGCGCCCACACGCTCCTTGCCATCAGACAAGAGATTAGATCGCGTGTCTCCACATATCTCGGCTCCACACAGTACACAAGTCTCGGTTGTCGTGATCAAAATTATATGTGAAGTCATGTGATTTTGGTTTCGTGAAAAGCACTTCGCCCACCTTGGTCGCAAGAGATGGCACTAAATGAGCATATAGGGGTGGTACATCATGAATTTGAGCCTAGATCTCAATGGTGTCAAGTCTAACAGTTGAGGGTTTTGCCAAACCATCATATGGCTTGAGGATAATAGTGTCGCCCCTGAAGTGCCATGGGCCATGTTGAGTAACGATCTTTCCCAATCCCCTAAGCATGAGAACTGAATGGTATAGAGGTTAGCTTCAAGTGGCTTAAAATTCACTTCCGGGGCAAGATCCCAAGCTGCTCTCATGTTCTAAAAGAACCAGTATTGCGAGTAGGTTTTAGCAGAGTGCACCCGTACAAGGGCAATCCACCGAATCGCCTCCGCCAGCACTTCCTTCTCGTCAAACACCACATCATCCAGGTCTTCCTCTCGCAGCCCCAATTCCTTCATCGGCATATCCATGTCCTCGATCTCCGCTGGACCGGTTGTAGTCGACCCTAAAGCCTTGTTTGAAGACATCTTAAACCCTAACCCGATTGAAACTAGATCGGGCTTTCCAGATGGAACCCTAACCTCTCTGCCTTGCCCACCTCGCCAGGGACTAGTGGGCGTGACAAAGCACCCCCCGATCAAGAACGAGGGTTGATGGCTTGGAGCAGAGGAAGGGAACATGTTTCTCGACGGCGGTGAAAAACCGCCCCGGGAGGAAGAGGACCCAAATGAGAGGGAACGTTACCTCAAGTGTTGTTGCGTCGGTTACGCTAGGAAAAGTTGTGAGTTGCCTGCTGGGCAACGTGGCTTGGCGTTAGCTTAGGCGCTAGGCCTAGCTAGCTCGGTTGTGTGGCCGATACTGAGAAACAAACGACCATGTTTGTTCTTTTGGGTGCCCCTGTGTCTCAACTTCAATGATTCCGGCTTTGACTTGTTGAAGGGAGAGCGAAATGGGTCGGCCCCATGCGTGCGGCAGGCCATGGCCTTTTTTTTTGTTTTTTCTGTTTTTTGTTCTTATTATTTATTTATTTTTGTTCTTTTCTTTATACTTTAAAATATTCTACATGTATATTCCAAAAATACATTTGAAAAATATTGAACAAATATTCGAAAAATGTTGAACAAGCATTCACACAAATGTTGAATGTGTATAGAAAAATTGTTGATCATGTACTAAACATTATGGACTTTTTTTATCGTGCATATATAAATGTTAATCAAGCATTTTTAAACATAATTTTGAATAAGTATTTAAAAAAATTTAATCAAGCATTTCTGAAATGCTAAATATGTACAGAAAATATGTTTACCATTTATTAAAAATAATGATTTTTTATCATGTATGTAAAAATGTTAATAAAAATGTTGAACGAGTATTTAAAAAATGTTAATCAATTGTTTGAAAAATGTTGAATGTGTAAAGAAAAAATGTTGACCATGTATTCAAAAAATGTAAATATTTTTATCTGAAAACTGTTAATCAATTTTTTTTAATGTTAGAAATTGATAGAAAAATGTTTACCATGTGTTAAAAAATGTTAATCTTGTATATGAAAAATGTTAAAACTGTGTATAGAAAAATGTTGATCGTGTATTTTTGTATTACAAAAATATTTAATTTGTATTGAAAACAATGTTAGACGTGTATTAAAAAATGTTTTTGCATAAAAATAATAAGCAAAAAAATAAAAAACCGAAATGGAGTCAAATAAACAAAAAGGAACATGAAACTGAAATAAACGATTAAAAAGTGCAAGAAAGAATGAAAAATGGAGAAGAAAGAAATAAAAGTAATATTTTTTGGCTCGAATAGCTTCAAATAGGACGCACCTCTACAACTTACCACGAGAGGTACCTAGGTGGAGTGGCTAGCAGCACCCGTGATTTACCTGGAGACCAGGGATTGATCCTTGCTTGTGCGAGTGGGCCGGTCCAATAGTTGCGGGAGGAGGGAAAAACTTTAGCGGAGTTCGCTCTCGTCTCGCTTAATGCCAGATATAAACGTAGGGAATCACGTGTACATATAAGAAAATCATAGGAAATCAAGGTAGGGTGAGTGCCCCACCTCGTCGTACCGTAACACCCCGGACACATCCGTCGGTGGTCGTTACTCCTAGTGGGATCTGCACTGGTCACTCGAATAGTCCTGAAATTGCTTCAAGTTGAGCATGCTTAACTTTGGAATAAGCATGGAGTATTTTCCGAATGGGCTCCCAAAAAATAAAATCCTTATTATATGAGTAGTCTATCATCACTATTAACCCGGGTTATCACACCTACTGAGAGCTCTGCATGTTCCCATGCCTCTAAGTAGCTCTATGCTTTTACATGTTTTCGCCAAAATACATTTTCTCACCAACATATATATGAACACTTCAACTGAACTTCTCATGGAGATGCATTTGTTTCTTCAAATGGACTATAGTTCGTTGTGTCCCTTGTTAAAGATTGGTTATCATGATTTTTGGTCCTAGTGTTGCAAATTTTTCACAAAGAAATGATAGAATAAATAGTAACAGACGATAAATATTAAGTGTCACACCCTATATACATAAAAAGTTCATCCGCATTATCTTATTTATCTTAACATGCATCATATCCACCTGATCACGTATGCCCCGTATATGTCATCTCTCATTTAGATGCACATGCAAGTCATCCACATTAGGGATGGCACCCGCATGGTATGGATATGGGTGGAGTCATCCATACCTTTACCCGAAAATTACACATGTTTGCAAAGCATCAATTTAACACAACTCATTGTCATAAACAACAACATATAATTATAATTACAGTACATGATAATAGTACCGCATCACATCAAGCTAGATAAGAAAAGAATGGTCATGATTTTCCAGAAAATTGTTCGAGTAATAAAGAAATATTCATGAATTTGAACAAATGGTTGCGAATTCAGGAAATGTTTGTGAAGTTAAAAAAAATCACATAATTCAAAACAGTTGCGAATTTCAACAAAATTTCAAAAAAGTTCTTAAGTTCATAAAAGGTACGATGCTAAAAAAAACTTCATGCATTTCAAAAAATGTTCCACGATTCAATAAATGTTTTCTGATTTAAAAAATATCACTGGGTTTAAAAATGTTTATGAGTTTCAGAAAATGTTTACAATTTCAGAAAATGTTCACAATTTTTAAAATATATTTACATGTTTGGCAAATGTCACGAATTTGGAAAATGTTCACAATTTTTAAAATATATTTACAAGTTTGGCAAATGTCACGAATTTGGAAAATTTTCAAATTTATAAAATATATTTACAAGTTTGTCAAATGTCACGAATTTGGAAAATGTTCACAATTTATATAATATATTTACAAGTTTGGAAAATGTGACTAACTTGGAAATTGTTCACAATTTAGAAACATATTCTTGAGTTTGGAAAATGTTCATGATTTTTAAAAAAGTTCTGGAGTCTAAAGACTGTTCACTAATTTCAAAGATGTTCGGAAAAATAATAATGGAAAATGGAAAGAGAAAACATGAAAAGGATATAAAAATAATTCTAAGAAGAAATTGAAAAAATAAATGAAAAAAAGTAAAGAACGAAAACAAAAAAAACAAAAAACCCTTCTAGGATTGTTCTAGAACTATCGCAAAACCGAAAAGGGCTAGTTAGGCCGTCCTAAGTGCGGGTTTACGCGACAAATAAGATCTGCCATGAGAAATGGCTCTCGTGCAACAATGCTGTTGTAGTTTTCCATTTTTTAAGGGAAGCACAATGGTAATAATATTTTTGAGGGGTGCGCAATAACAATTAGTGGATATCCCGCACGTTGCTGCGGTAGTTGATTGATGAAAATTTAAGTTGATAACATGATAACCAAAATTAAAAATATGTGATTATGTGCAGCCGTAATAATATTTACCAAATAGTATTAGTAAAATAATTAAATGAAAAACAATGGCATGGTTGAATGGTTTGGTGGGTCTTTTCACATGCATGATTACATGTCAAGGTAACCCTTTTTCAGTTATTCTTCTTTCAAAGAAAGAGATAGAGGACTAGAAACTAGTTTGATGGTGAGCTGCCCGCACGGCATGCTTCTCTTCGCCCCCACGCGGACTGAAGAAGAAGCATCTATCCGAAACCGAAATAGCGAACGCTGGACCAACACTACATGATACCTCTGAATAAGCTAGGTATATGATGAGATGGTATGCATGTATGTTGAGATAAATATGTAACTTAGTAAGGATGAACCTTTAGGTATATATTTTGTTTTTTTTTAAATAAGTGTCTCAATTTTAGTACTGTACAAGAATACGGAGCGAGTAAGATATAGGATGCTGGTATTTGCGCGTTGTGAGTGACGGCGTCTTGGGTTACGTGGTTGGGCCAGGCCCACCAGATCTAAAGAATCGTCAAGGAAACCTAGTTCAGGTTCCCCTCGTAAAAAAAAAAAATTCTCCTTCCTTCAGCCGCCGCACCAATCCATTCCCCCGCTCCCCACGAGCTCTGAGCGTGCGTAGGCCATGGCCTGGCTGCCTTCCGGCGTGGCGGCCGGCCCGGCGCTGCGGGGAGCGCGAGCCTCTCCGGCGCTATCGTCGGGGGTGGCGGCCGCCGTCATGCTCTACAAGCACGCCCTACCTCCGCTACACTCCGCCCGCCCGTCCGCCACGGCTCAGAGGTTAGCCCCTTACTCCGCGCACGCCTTCTCTCTGGAGCCGTGTGCGTGCCTATGCCCTGAGCTAGATTTTCGCCGTCCCATTACTTCGACCTGGCACCGGACCGGCGGCGCCTTCTTCTGTAGGTTGGGAAAAAAAATGACTGTTTGAGCTATGAGATGAGGTTATACAGAAGCGAAATTACCAGTGATTTGTGTCCCCCTTTTGCCAGACCAGCCAGCGGTGTTCTCATGCTAGGCTTCATTGTTAAATCTTGATACTGGTCGAGTAAGCTCAAGTACATTTCATCTCATTGAGCTGTACATGTAAATAAAATAATAACAACAAACATGTTGGCAATTCGGCATTGATCCATTTAGCATGTACTACCTCTGTAAACTGATATAAGACTTTTTGGACTATGTATATTTAGGCAGTGCACTCTATTCCTTTCTAGCTTTGCTATCAATGATTCCAACGAGAGCCAATAACCAACAGCCAAAAATCAACAGCAGGTTAGCAAACATAAAAAGTTCAATATTGGCCGAGAGATTTACAGGACCATAGGGAGCTACTCTACTGGAGAGAGAGAAAGAGTAGGGGGGGGGGGCACCAGAGCAGAAGTCATGCGTTGGTGCTGTTGCTGCCAGCGAGCTTCTTTAGGAGCCCTGAGCCCACCACCGCCGGCCGCTGCTGCTGCTTGCTGCCGTTAGGGAGAGTCAGGGACGACAGGGAGGAGGTGAGGAGGAATGAGGAGCACTGCAGCAGGACTGCTGGAGCTGTCCGCAAGCTCGCCGCCGGCAGTACTGGAGCCTCAGGGGGAGGAGATGAGGAGCACTCTGCCGCCTGCCGACTGCCATTGGCCTGCTGCTGGAGACTGAGACGGGGAGTATGCGAGGAGCACAATGCCATCTTGCCACCGATGAGATGCTAGTGGAGTCTGAGAGGGGGAGGCGGCGAGTAGCCCACCAACGTCTTGTCGCCAGTTTGCCGCTAGCTGCCAAGATTGAGTATGAACGGGAGGAAAAGGATGGGTAGTTGGGGTCTGTACACAGGGATTGGGGTAGGCTAGGGTTAACATATGCCCCTTACTGAGCTTTGACTGGGCTGGACCGTATCAAGGAAGTATGAGGGAACGTATCTGCATTTTTTTTATTGAATATATTCACTGATAGTGGAATTGATACATATCGAGACGTTGGAGCTGAATCTGTATCGAATACGGTATCCAATAGACATGCTGGTGGCTGGATGTCTCGGTGTTTTTTAGAATTATTAATGAACCCCCTTTCAAGAGAATAGAAAACTTCTGCTCACAAATTATATCTGTGCACTTTATTCTATAGTTGCATTTGCATAGTCACGACTCACGAACAACAATTGTGCACCTTATTCAATAAATCACATTCAGACCTGGTTCGAAAAATATTCTCCCCTATTTAGGTCGACTCAAACTATTTAGTCTGTGTATTTCCTGTGTTTATTGCACATATTCTTTTCTTCTACATGTGTTACCTCTGGAATTCATATTTATGTGATATTATCTGTTGTTTTGTTATTCTGAAAAAATCAGTAAGCATATCATATTTATTTTGATAGACCGTGCATTTGTAAATCATTCTTATTATCCATGGTAATTAGCTAAATATAGAATTTTACAACCATTGATAACCATATGCTGAAATAACCACTAAGCATATCACAGGAATTCAAATATAGAATAATCCCCCGGTCTTAAATTAAAAAGAATGGTCTTGAGCTAAATCTTTTAAATTTGGCAGTATAACCAATATATATAGCATGCTGTTCTCCACCTAATAATATTATTTTTCTATTTTATTCCAACCCTTTCTTGCAGTTTTTGTGTGTGGTAATTCCCTTTGTTTGTGTGTGCACATAATCAAGTTGTACTTAGATTGGGCTGAAAAACAACACCATCACAAATGAGTCAAAGGCAAGAAAACAGTTTCTGCCTAATAGTTTTTGCTGATATGTGACCGCAAAGATCTTCTTTACCCATCCAATCCAAGTAGCTTTTCCTCTTTTATCCTAGATCGTAATTGTATGTAACATGTTAGATGACAATGAAGATTGAGAACCCATTAAGCTTCTCCAGTCTGAGTATACTTTTAGTATATAAACTCTGTTGACGCAGCTATATTTATCTTTAAATTATTCATTTCGTTATGCTATTCTGAATATGTCTTCATCTTTGGTACTTGGAACTCAGGTTTTTCTGTCAACTCTTGGAACAAGGGGCTTCTACGGTCTATTTGGGTCGTTGGGTCCATTCTGCAACATGCAGTGTTTCTGTAGATGACAGACCACATGTAGAGTTAACAGATGGATCAAATGTACATTTCCTCAAACCCTTCGCCTGGCATGTCTTTTTGAAATTTATTTTGTGTTCCATATTAAGAGATTTATTGTCGCATGCATTGCTGTCATGAATAAATTACTTGTATACTGTGCTTACCTGTTGTTTCCTTATTTCCTATTTCACATTTTGGTAGTCATCATTTTGAACCAAATTTTTGGCATATTCTTGATTGCCAAGATTCCTGTGTGTTATTTTTGTTTTGAGACCATATTTTGTTGGTATCTAGTTCCTCTAACCTCTCTTGCCCGACCGATCTGATTCTTGTATGTGCACCTACATTCATATTTAGCTTCCTCAAAGCCCTAAGATCCTGTTTCTCTGTATAATGTATTAAAAAATAATCTCATGTGTATTGTCTAGTTTTTTTGCGTTTTCACTTGAATTTTCTTTATAGCCAGAGTTTCTGCTCCGCTTAGTGGTTATATGATAGGAGTGTAGCGGGGCTTACTTTGTGGGTGTTACTGGGGTCGTTCGTAAGCATATCGAAGCTGCATATTCTACAAGAACCGTGATGCTGTAGTATACTTGACCAGTGCTAATAGTGTAGTATATATAAACCTCAAGTGCTGTGAAACTGAGATTCTCTTCTTCTGGCCTAATTAATTCTTGGCACCTCAAGAGCTGACAAGAGATTTTCTTTGTACTTGGTGCATTTTCTAATGTTATATGAAATTTCACACAAGAAGACTTATACTAGGCAAAACTTACTTCCATTAGCACACTGTATATTTATATCAGATGCATCATAAGTTTCTTTTGTTTGCTATTATATATGCATTCAGGGAGATCTTGTGCAAAAGCGTGAAATGGTTGGTGCATTTCAAAGAATACCTATGGTGATGCCTGCAACTGATATACTTATGTCAGCACAAAGAAAATCAAGAAATGTGCCACCCACAAAGGGTATTCTTCAATTTAACATATATTTTAGCATTTTTTTCCCTTTGTAGCTACTATGACATTTCACATACAGTTCTGGGTCACCTATTTTGTTTTAAGATCCATATATTCTGCAGGTATTCAGAACATAGCCAAGCGTGAAAGAAACAAAGGTGCTAAACAACTTGATGCCTTAATGAAGGTAAGTCCTCTATGTTGTTGCGCTGCCAATTCAAATCATTCAACTTGGTTACTGAGAGCTCTTTTGTTTTTTAGGAACTCTCGGTGCCACTGAGAACTTATACAGAGAACTTCCCTAGAAGGAGAGATCTACATCCTTATGAGAGATCTCTCATTGAGTTGACCTTTGGGGAGGGATATTATGAAAAGGTACTGTTCTTATGTAAGTTGCTCCTCCCGGTTCTGAGTATAAGCGTTGGACTAATGATTACAGAACAAATTTCAAAACTAACAGTGTTGCTAACTCTTTCAATTGTATTTGTCGTGAAAGTTCTTCATATTACTTCTTGAGTTATTGTGATTTTATTGGTAGTGCTATGACAGGTACTAGGGCGAGTGGATGCTCTTAGGAAAAAGATAACTTCTGTCGGGAAGCAACATGCTTCTATCTGTGCTAAGGTTAGCGTAGATGCAGACCTTGAGGGGCTACCCCATCTTCATTTATTGAAACCAAACATGACTCAAAGAAAAGGAAACGGCAAGTTGAGAAAAAAGCACCACCAAAATCCAGTAATCACATCATGAAGTATCCAAGTACAACAGCCTAAAGAACAACTGCAATAGGGTAAAAGAGTGAATAGAAATTCAATGCGACACGAACATTACAAAAAGTACATAATCAGACCATCTGCCTCCAAACTGGTCACACCCATATGCTCTGTTAACTTCATTCCCACCTGTATCAATATTGTACCATTGCAACTATTCATGTATTGTTTTTGCTAAGCATTTGAGAAGTGTCTTGCAAACACATTTGGAACTAGTAACTATAACCATCGATGACACATAAAGCCATTTATGTTTCAAAGTTAGATTGGCATTCTGATAGGAAATGATTACAGTGAGCACATAATGTAGGGAAGATGATCACACCATATATGCACCGACATGCTCGGTAAGGTACTTTGGTCGTCCACTATGGGAGCGAGGACAATTCAACAGCCTTTTAGTATGCTATTCATTGTTGTTCACTTACTAAGCCTAGATAGCCAAACCCTAAATGTTGCGAGCTTCTTCTCTTTCAACAAAATAGTAGCATAACTTTTGTAAATTTGATTCACGATCTACATTTGATATTTACAGTCTTTGACGAAGCGTGAAGCAGAGGAGCGACTCACTGAGGTTTGTTCAAGTTTAAGCACATATAAATAAGTGTCTTCCTAGATTCATGATCTATCTTTTGTTTCTTGTTCATATGTATAATCAATTTATTTACGCTTCTTTCTCTGTTTGACGAGTTCTTTGGCTGCATCTAATATTTTTTAGGGCCGGAAGGAACTTGAGGAAGTTTTCCAGCATGGTCAGAATGCAATTGAGGATTTAATAAACGTTGCAAAGGTAATATTCCATACTTTTACATTGGAGATTTTTGTGGGCGAAAAACCAAGAAAATTATTACGGTGCCTCATAATTTACTTTTTCACACTTATGTAGACTTCTAAGATTTCTATTTCACTAATTATGTTATTAAGCACTGGCTGATCAGTAAACTATTACAGGCTTTGCGTTCTATGCCAGTTGTTGATCCACATATACCGACACTTTGCCTTGTTGGATCACCCAATGTGGGGAAGTCATCATTAGTTCGCATATTATCAACTGGAAAACCAGAGGTGAGCATATCTCTAAGCAGTGAATAATGCTTATTGATTAATTTATCTGTAGTGTAGTTTGGTGGTAGACACAGCTTCCTGATAATTCATGTATTACTGGTTAGTAATTAAGATTGTAAACAACTGTGCTCATTTAGAATTCTTTGAAGATGGCAATTCTTAGTACTCTTGTCTTATTCAGTATTAATGCTGTTTTTTCTAATAGTTCCTCCATGGTATAGCACTAGGGCTTCTTGTTTTGGATTAACATCAAAGCACAAATGTTCTAATTTAATTTTAACCCATGTTGACTATGTTCTTTGTCTGGCCTTAGCCTGAGTACCTTGTAGCTTCATTCTACTCACCTTTCTTTGTTTCAGTATAATTTTGTATTTCTGTTTTCTTATTCTACCTCGTCTTTCTGTAGGTCTGCAGCTACCCTTTCACAACAAGAGGAATTCTAATGGGTCATATAGTATCCAATCATGAACGTTTTCAGGTTCAAACATATGCATTTCTATTTCCTCTACTACTCAGAAAAAACTAATGCTTATTTCCTCCTTTCCATCTGAGATATAATGCCATTGAACAACCAAAATATTTGTAGGTTACTGACACTCCGGGGCTTCTCACAAGACATGATGGTCAGTCAGACTTCCCTTATTGAAGTAATTATGTCATCGTATGCTTCGAATAAAATATGAGAAATTGGAACCAAGTCACGTTCTTGGATACACAAAGGGGTAAGGACTGCTAGAAGATGGTTGGGCGTTGTCGGCTTTGTTGGGGAGGGTGATGAATTTTGGAAGGAACAGATTGATTTCTCATTGCCCCCGCCCACATGCACACATACTGAATACATCATTCCCTTGTACATAAAGTCTGCAGTGTCACGGTTCCAGTTTTAGATTCATAAAAAAATGTTTTCTGTTAAGTAACATTTTGTCAACACTATATGAGCCTTTTTTGGTTCCAACTTGTTCAGATGATTGGGTCCTTATATGTTCTCCGCACCATACTTTAATAAAATTTCCATGTTCTGTGCTAGGCTTCATTGCACCTGTATTATGCTGGCATTTCCTTTATCACATCCTTGTGATCTATTCCGAATTTTGTGGTTGAAAGATGACAGGAACAACATAGAAAGATTGACACTGGCTGTCCTTGCTTACATGCCAATTGCTGTTCTTTACGTCCATGATCTATCTGAAGACTGTGGGACCAAGGTGGCTGATCAGGTACATCTTTTATTTACCTCTCCAGGTTTTCTTTTTGTCACTTATAGATTCTAGCTTCCCAAGATCAAACAGAGCCCATCGGTTTTGCATTCTCCTACTTGATTGCTTGTACTAAACACAACTTGTTCTTCCTTTTCTGCAGTACATCACGTACAAGCATATAAAGGAACGGTTTGGCGACCGTCTGTGGATCGATGTCATATCCAAATGCGATCTTCTGGACAGGGCCACACCCTCCAGGTTCGACGATGCCGCTGATGATGGCCTCGATGATGAATTAAGGAGATACAGAGAGTTTGGACCGGAAGATGCCATCCGGGTGTCGGTGCAGACCCAAATCGGAACCCAAGAGGTCAGCAAAACTCATGGCTGGTTATTCGCCTCTTTAAATATACTGAAAGTCATGACCATGTCCGGGCTAATATGACTGTACCCGTCTCCTTTCTTTCCCAGCTAAAGCAAAAGGTGCATCATCTGCTAACCTCTCAGATGGCCCGGATCAAAGCCGCCGGGAGCGACGATGAGGCCGTCGGTGAAGTTAGATAGGAAGGGATCATGTGGTTGGACAATACCATTATAGCTTAGCTACTCACTCTTTTGGAGCTGATCTGGCCAGCCTTGTCAGTGGTGGAGGCATTCAGTCACAGCCAGGTTCCCTCCCTGGTGCGTTGAGCCGCTGATCGTCTTCTTCACGAGCTTCTGGTCCAGCGCCCTCCTTCTGGTGACCTGCGGACGCGCGCGGTCAGGCTGCCTGCTGCTCCGGAAGTATACCTGTTCAAACTCCTTCACCATCCTGTATGTAGGGCATTTATATAAACAAGACACCCATACATACATGTATCTTATAAGAGCAACTTTAGCATAGTCGCCATATCAGACTGGACTGCTACATAGGTTGTTTTTCTTTCAAAAAGTCTGTGTAGCAGTGTCGCCATCTCGTCCTAATTTTTAGTCTTTGCTTTCTTCTTTTCCTCCTGGATTACTTGCACCGCATCTTTTAATTACTCCTGCCGTTTCTAAATATAAATCTTTTTAATTCTTTTAAATATGGATGTATATATACGTACTTCAGATTGTAGATTCATCTGTTTTGCTCCGCATGTCCATAGTGAAATTTATAAAAAAGACTTGTACTGCCTCTGTCCCGTAATTCTTGTCTAAGATTTATATAGATATGGATGTATCTAACACTAAAACATGACTAGATACATAAAGCGTCCCTCAAAAAAAAAACTCTATACATAAAGCGAAGGCGCTTTTTTTTTAATTGAACAGCTATATATTCTGCAACAATGATAGGCATTGTTGCCAAAAAAATCCAATCAAAAATCTAGAAAATAGTAAGTGTTCAACCATGTTTTCACGAAAGCCCCTTTATTTCATTGTTGTCAGTCTTGGTACTCACAACGGTGAAGACGGTCATCAAGAAGAAGGGGCTGGGAAGGGCGGCAACGATATTGTGACTCCAGATTCAACAACTGGGTCAGCTGCCTAGCCCGGTTAAGACAAGAAGCTCCTGAGTCGGCTTGTAGGCCAGGAGTGGGCCTTGTAATGTAGACGCTATATATCTAAACTAGTTGTAGCTCAGAGAATTCAGTGACGAATTGAATTGGTCCTGAGCCAACTCTCATCTCTCTCCTTGTGCCGCGGTCCTTTTTCCTACCTCAAGCAAACTCTCTATACCTATATCCTGTATCGAATTCGACTTCATCTATCGATTTGTGATTCTAGCAGTAGTGCGGACATCATAGTTGGTATCAGATTTGGGGTGATCGGCGGCGGGGTGGCAGATTGGCTTGGCTTCTGCACGGTTGGGTTCTCCTGTAAAATCATGTGTGCTCCTTGGAGTTTGCGGCGGTGATGTGGAGCAGAAAGAAGAAGATGAAGTTGTGGCCACTTGTGCGGAACAACACTCACGCAAACCATGGATACCTAAAATGGATTTCTCCTGGTTTGATGGCAGTGATGTGCGGATTTGACTGGATGATTGTGAGGCATATTTCTCCTTGTATGGAATTCCGGAATATTTCAAGGTGACTTCGTCTACCCTGCATTTGACAGGTCATGTAACCAACTGGTTCTATGCTTATGAATTCAGTCATGAGTGGCCCAATTGGCACGAATTTTGTCTAGCTGTCATGTCTGAATTTGATATCGATGTGCACCAAAATAACACGAAGGTGTTAATGTTACTTTGAAGCAAACAAGACCGGTGGAGGAGTATAAGAGGGCATTCTTACGACTTACTTATCAGTTGTTGTTATATGAAAATTTAGTGAGTGAGACACTCTTTTGGTCGCACGTTTCCTCCTTGGTCTCAAAGAGGAATTGAGAGTTGTCGTGGAAATGCAGTTACCAGCTAAATTAGGCGAAGCAACAACTTATGCCTTGGTAGAGATCCAGATCAACACCTAGAACATATGGACGTAGTTTTATCCATTTAAGAAAATATCAGTTGTATGCTAAGAGAAGCAAGTGCACTTTTGCACAACAACACTTTGGAATTATTTGGTCATATTATCTTCGACAAAGGGGTGCAGACATATCCAACAAAGACTGAAGCTATGGTCTGATGGCCTATTCCTGAAAACATCACCGAATTAAGAGGTTTCCTTGGTTTAACTAGATACTATAGAAAGTTTGTTTAAGGCTATGTCATTTTGGCTAATTAAAGCCCTGACTCAATTGCCTAAGAATCAGAGTTTTGTTTTAACTCCAAAAGCTCAAAAAGAAATGGATTCCCTCAAAGTAGCCATGACTGCTACCCTAGCGCTAGTATTACCTGATTTTTATCATCCCTTCAATACTGAGACCGATTCTTGTGCCACAAGGATAGGAGCAGTGTAAATGCAAAATGGCCACCCTGTTGCTTTTTACAAAAAAGATCCCGGGAATTAAGAAGCGGCAGCTACCTATTTATGAAAAATAATTTCTATCTATTATGATGATAGTGGAAAGATGGAGAGCATACTTGCAAAGAAGACCTTTTATCATTAGAACCGATTATCAAAGCCTTTGTCAGTTGGAAAATCAAGTGTTGACCACTGATATTCAGAAAACGGCCATGATCAAATTAGTCAGGCTGGAGTTTAAGTTTCAGAGAATACTGCAACAGCCAACTAGTTTGGTTGCAAGTGGTACTAAATTCTTATGAGGTGGATACTCTAGATCGGGAATAACTGAAAAAGAAGGATGTAACTAACTTTGTGTGTCAGTGTGCTATTTGTCAATAGGGTAAAGATGAGCATATCAAAACACATGTTAAATCCCCTTCCTATTCCTACAAGCCCTTGGCAAGAAATTACTATGGATTTCATTGATGCACTACCCATGTTAAATGGCTACACTGTGTATTAGTGGTGGTGGACATATTCACTAAATATTCTCATTTTATACCCCTGAAACACCCCTTCTCTGCTCAAGTGGTAGCTAAAGCCTTCCTCCACTATGTGGTCAAATTCATGGTTCTCCACACACCATTGTGTCAAATAGAGATAAGATATTTACCAGTCAGTTTTGGAAGGACTTCTTCAAGCTCTGGGGCACCAAATTGCATATGAGTACAACATGCCATCGTCAAACAGATGGTCAATTTGAGAGTGTGAACCAATTAATGTTTACAAATTTTCCTCAGATGTGCAATACATGACACTCCTACAAAGTGGTATTCCTGGTTTCCCTTGACAGGATTATGGTATTAAAAAAATTATCACACTGCTTTAGAATGTTCTCCATTCAATGATCCCACCTACGATACATTCCCTACACTATTGGCAATTGACAATGTGGATGTAGAGAAATGGCTTAGATAGCATCAAAGTCATTCAACATTAATGAAAGCCCACTTAAGGCCCAAGAGAAAATGAAATTCTATGCTTATAAAAAAAGAACACCCTGTTCCTTTCAGGTGGGAGAGTCTATGTACCTAAATTGCAGCCTTATGCTCAACATTCAGTGGTAAATCATTCTTGTACCAAGTTGAATCTACTGCTTACAAACTCCATTTACCCCAATCGTCTGTGATTAAATTAGTTTTTCATGTTTCTCAGCTCAAGGAACACGTGTCGGATCATAGTCATATATTCTATCAACTACCTTTTCAAGGGATCTTTCTATGCTAAATGTGGTATATAATGCATCTTGGATTGGAAGCTGGTGAAAAGAGGTAATACTGCCCTGTTGCAAGTTTTGGTACAATGGACATGCTTACCGGCTTACGTGACCATTTGGGAGAACTTCACGACACACAAGACTCACTATGCAACGGCCCCAACCCGGGGACATGTTGGAACTCAAGATGGCGGCATTGTCAATACCGATGCCACTGTGCTAGTACTGGCAACAGTGACGATGCTCATCAAGCACAAGAGGAAGAAGGGGCTTGGAAGGGCGGCAATGATACCGCGACTCCATGTTCAACAACTGGGCCCGGCCCGACCGAGACAACTAGCTCTCGAGTCGGCTTGTAGGCCAAGTGAGTCTTGTAACGTAGTCACTATATATCTGAACTAGCCATAGCTCAGAGAGTTCAGCAAGGACTTGAATTGGTCCGGAGGCCGGAGCCACTCACTCATCTCTCTCCTTGTACCTACTCTCAATCATTTCCCCTACCTCAAGCAAACTCTCTTGATATGTATCCTTTGTCGAATTTGAATTCATCTATTGATTGATGATTTGAGCAGTAGCGCGGACGTCATAATTGCGTATTTTTTTTCTAGAATTATTACTTACATAGGATTGATGGGATTACAGAAGACTTAATTATGTGCCATGCACAAATTAAGGAGTAGAATAAATGAATCAACGAATGAATGGCTACCCGAATTGGATCCTTCCAAATTAAGTCTGGTTGTAGGGATGGAGTAAAAAAATATGTGCAAGGGTTGCAGCACGTATACACACTGCAGGCATGCAACAGTACAAGTGTCCAACAATATGGTAAGCAACCTGAAAACAAACAAAGTACAAGTGCCCATTTTTCTCTTCGAAAAAAGGTTCCATCAAATGAAAGCATTGCAACGAATGAGCATTCCATTTCCCTTCTTCCAAACTTGCATTGACCACTCCCGCTACTACAAGAGTCAGTAGTGGAGGGACATCAATGATGATGCGTCGAGATCACTAGTAAGCAGACTGCAGAGGGTAGTTTTTGCAAAGGTCATTCGCATCTCCTTCCGTGGGACAAATGACGCACTATATGCACGATACTTGTCGCAACCTGTAAGTTTCATGTTTTCTATAAATTCATTTTTTCAAGTCGGTTTATTTCTTCAACCGTGTGTCCAAATCATGATCCATTTTCACCATTGTGTTTCTCGCATCGAAATCTTAGAAACTAGATTCCATGCTAATATGTTTGGACCAACTTCTTTTTTCCTAAAAAACAGAAATTGATTAAAAAAGGAAGAAAAAGGGAAAACAAAAAAAACGAGACAAAAAATTGAAACCGAAAAAAGCAAAATCGGAAGCATAAGTCTGTTTTTTGTTTTTATTTCAGAAGCACAATTGTGCATTTTACTTTTTAAAAAAGTATAGATGTATTCCCCGAAAAGCACATGCGTGCTTCACGTGCTTCTCGTGAAAGCATGCCTATGCTATTTACTTTTTGAAAAGCACAAATGTGCTTCAGGCTGAAGCATATTTATACTTTAGCATGAAGCACATTTGTGCTTTTCACTTTCATAAAGCGTAACCATACATCACCGTGAAGCACAACTGTTTTTTTCTTTGACACTGTTTGTTTTACGCATGGCCCGCTGGGAAGCCTTCCAAGGGTAACCGCTCCTTAGTTGCTCCCATGATGTAGTTTTAAGTCACCTCACTCATTTAATTGAAAAATCAAATTATGACTACTCAATATCCGATCATAGTGTGGTATGTACTACACCAAACTCGTGTGAAGTATATAGGAATAGCTAAGTGCTCCATCCACAAAGACAAATGGACTTTAGGAAGATGCTGCCATAGCTTTGAACCAAAAATAAATAAATCATAGAGTAAAAATAAATGAATTATGCTGAAAGAAAAATCTTGGATAATTTATGCATGTACAGAAGAGTCTAGAACAAATGACAAGTGGTTGTATTTTGTGCATATTTTGCAATATAAACGGTATACTAAAATGAATGACTCACAACATTTTGTAAGTATGCATCTTCACAGACAAAGAAAAAATTACGCTAACTAGAAAAAACATAGACCCGCTTAGCTGGCGAACGATTCACTGGGAGGGGATGCCATTTCGAACAATTTCGCTGGCATTTTTAGTTGTGAGGGGATGACAACTTCCTCAAAACAACATGACAATTTCTTTAGAAGAAAGCATTTTTCGTTTAAAACTACCACCATTTGATCTCGCGAAGACCCAAAGTGCCAAGAAAAGTGGTCGCTTGCCATCCCCTCCCAGCTGACGTTCGCCAGATAACACCACCGAAAAACATACAAGTAACCGGAAATTAATAATGATGATTGCAGCCGCTTCTGGTAATCCTTCAAACAACAAATCCAATGCATATCTCTCTTGTAGTACATATACTCCCTCCGTTCCTAAATATAAGTCATTTTAAAGGTTCTACTAGAGGACTACATACGGATGTATATGGACATACTTTAGAGTATAGATTCATCAATTTTGCTCCGTATGTAGTCCCTACTGCAATCTCTTAAAAGACTTATATTTAGGAACGGAGGGAGCATTATGCATGAGCCTAGAATAAGGGAAGCACGCACACACATATGTAAAGTGAGATGAAGGTTACATGCATAAGAACCGGCCAGCATATCGACCGGCCCCCTAGCTATTTTCATTCAGGACCAACGAAATCAAGACCAATGTGCACTATAGCACTAGGATCAATTTGCTTTCGGTTTTAAATTTTGATTCCATGGGGCAGCTGTTACCTACTCAGCCTTTTTTTCATATTGATCTGTCCGATGCAAGCACGCGAGCGAGACGAGTATTGGACCACGCCATTGTATACTCTACTCACAAATCTCATGCCAGAGTACTTTGACTATCCAAAATAACGCTTTGACCAAGAATATGTTTAAGGAAAAAAGCTACCCTTCAGCCGGCTGATCCACGTGTAGCATCCGCTCCCTGTGTAGCGGTCGGATCAATCTGAATCGGTCGCTCATGTTGCCACAAGTCTCATGTAGCTATTTTCTTTTTTTACAACAAAGGTCTTGTTTTAGAAGAAAAAAAGGTTCAATGGTGAAGTCTTTTTTCCGCAACATGGGTCCTGTTTTAAAAGGTTTTTGCAACAAAGGTCATTTTTAAAAAAAAATGAAAAAAAATTAGGGTGATAAGTTTTTTTTCTCTACAACAGTGGTCTTGTTTCAGAAACATAGACTCGTCTGCAGAAAGCGTTGGAGGAGCTCAACGTTAGAGCATGAGAGGCGAGCCATTGCAACACGAGGCATGTTTTAGAAAAATAGCCCCAGTTGCAAAAAGCGTCGGAGAAGTGCCTGTCATGAGAGATCCTCGTCATCGTGCTGGAGCAAAGGTGGCAACTGCTCATGATGTTGGGGTGGAGGAGGTGTGGCAACTCTAGCAACCGGATCGAGGCACTCCATGGTCAAGGCGCTCGGGCCATGGCGGCATAGCAACTACTCTCCAGTCTAGGGTGTGCGTGTCTTGGCCATCTACTGTCTTGGCGGACCTTTGCAACGAGGTCCTTGTGGCAAAGCCCAAGAGCGCAACAAGCTAGATGTTGCAAAGGTCCTCGGCTGGATGAGGTAGTGGATCACACAATTGTTTTGGGGGGCATCCGACAGCTGCCGACGCGGCTGGTCTAATAAATGTATCACCTGACGGACGCGTAGCAGTGCCCTTAGTTTAATGCGAGTAATATATAATTTATGTTACATAAAATAGCCACCACCAAATATAACTTTCAAAGCATTACCATGCTGTTATAATTTTGTAACCGAGTAAGCATCGTATGGGAGATTCATGGCCAAAACATGAATTTGGACAAACTATGCCTTATGTTTTGGTTACCGTAGTGGTTTGTTCAATCAAACTTTTTAAGTTTTAATATATTGGGATTTCTCCTCTTGTCGAAGACAACAATATAGAGAATGCACTTAACCCTACAAAGTTTTCTTTTCATTTGGTGTTACAACCATCACCCATACTATTGTTTATCAATATACAATCATGTATAAAAAAACATTTCACTATACCAAATTCTCGTGTCTTTCCAATTCCTATGTTTGAGGATCATGCGACTCAAAAGTCCCATAAACTTAATGAAATGACCAAACACACCTCATGCAGTCATGGTAACATCAACTTATCATAACATTGCTAGGAATGTGGAATGAGATTCATGTAACCAAAGCTAGTAAAATTTGCTGAAAAATGACTCAATTAAAGTTTAGTTTAATCATACGTAAGTTTCACTTTCATAAGTATCTTGTATACATCGATCAATACGAAGCAAAAATGGTTAATCTTGCAAAAAATATGGAATCCATTGTATTATCAATGTTTCTCAAGAATGTCCAGCTTCTTGTGCTAGTTAAGTTGAAGGAACTTTGTGAATTATGTAGGGAGGATATATATGTGCATGCAATAGTCAGAGAGATGGGGCAGTAAAATAAGCTCATTTATAATTCCTCATACATGAATCGGAGCAAGCAACCCCAGATGGTTTTTGGCAGATAAGCAAAGCAAAAGCAGAGATTCTAGTCAATTACCAGCTGCTAAATATATGCTATGCAAATTCTCTCTAGTTATTGGTAGGATAGATGAGGGGATTAGGAGATGATCTTGATACTTGGAAACGTCGACACATGGACGCGACTCCTGAACTCCTGATTGATTGATGCTAGGTAGGTGGCTAGTAGGGCGGCCGTGCATGCGCCGCCCATTCCGGCGCCGCATGTCCACCGCGTCCGGGCATCAGGTTCGGCGGCACGTCGTACATCGGCATGGCCGCCGCGGAGGGGTCGCCGCCCATCATGGGAGGAACGCCACCACCGGTGGCTCCGTGCATGCGGGCGGCCTCTAGCTGGTGATCCTCCTCGGCGTCGTCCAGCGGCAGCCGCTCGTAGGTGGCGTTGGCGAAGGTGGAGGCGATCACCATGACGGGGCCCGCGGCGGTGAGCGCGCCCACGACGCTGCCCCCGACCACCTGCCCCTGTCCGCCGGCGAGGTACACGGTGAGCCCGGTGGACCCCGGCGGCGAGGGCCCGGGGAGGAAGGTGCCAGCGAGGGAAAGTATCTCGAAGCGGCCGCGGAGCGCGACGACAGCCCCCGGCGCGGCGGGCTGGCGCAGGGCGACGTCGGCGACGGCGCCGGCGCCGCTGAGCACGCAGACGCCGCGCTGCCGGCGGCGGGAGAAGTGCGCGATGGACTCGGCGACGTCGGCGCCGCCGGCCACCTCCATGACGTGGCTGCGCAGCGCGTTGGGGCTGTCGCGCGTGACGAAGATGGGCGGCTTGGGCTTGTTCTTGGACCCCGCCGGCCGGCCCCGCGGGCGCCGGTTCGCCGGCACCACCACCGCGCCCTCCTTGGGCTCCTCGTCCTGCTCCTGCCCGCTGCCTCCGTTGCTGTGGCTGCTCTCCCCGTCCACCTTGGGCGCCGCCATGGCCATGGCGTCCTCCAGCTGCTGCTGGTTATGGTTGCTGGCTGCCGGCGCCTCCGCCAGCCTCCCTTCGTCCCACCACCTGTTGGCCATCTCCACCTAACCCAGTTCTGAGCCAGCTAGCTTGCTTCCTTGAGTTCCTTCCTCGATCTTGTCTTCTTACCCAGCTAGCTTCACCATGATGCCCTGGATCTTAAAAAATTGTGCATACAAATGAAGATCACAGAAGCTTCATGTCAAACACACAAGAGATCAAAGAAAACCTTCTACAAACATAGATGTGATTCAGCATATGGCAGGGGATTGGGACTAATCAGCTCCTTGTTAACTAGCTTTTGACTCCATGACCAAGAAGAAGATGGAACTGAAGGACCCGACCGGGATCGAAAAACCTGGTCGAGCTAGCTTGCTAGCTAGGCGAAGAAGGATGATTATATCAGTACCTTATGGGCCATGAAATTGCACAGTACCAAGACCAGCTCCCATCAATCGATCTAGTATGAGATTTTGCTTGCTCCTTTTTCTTAGACAGAGGGTGGAAGAGGAGGAGGAAGACCTGCTTGTGCAAGCTGACTAAGCAAGCTTTGTCATGGAGAGGGCGCATGAGGTGTGTTGATGGGTACCTTCTGGTTGAACTTGTTCCACACCTGCCTGCCAACTAATTTGTTAAGTTAAATACAGATCGATCACCCCACAAAAAAAATACACATCAGTCAATATGTGTATATGTTATTATGCATACTACTCTTTTCATTCCATAATGTAAGATGTTTTTGACACAATATGATCAGTATGTGTACATGATAACATTGTTTTCAAATTTGCACAAGGCTAAGCGCACCCCTTTAATTAATTCGATTTGGTTTACAAATATTTTACAGTGGGTAACGTGGTGGGGAGTACAACTCCCAGATATACAAAACTGAAAATACTTTGTATGATTGCATGGACCACGTACTACTCTCGTACCATTTTTATAGCAAGGTATTTTTAAAGCTGGCATCTGAGAATATACTTAAAAATTAAGCTAGCATCCTGCTACCATCACATGTGGATTTGCACATATTACCAGCCCAACCAACCAGTTTATTTATGTTAAAGGTAGCGTATACTTTTCAACGCCGCGATTTTAAATATGTTACCCACGCTGATTCGTATATGTAAAAATAGAAATGATCATCGAGCCAAGTGTCTACGATGTACGATGGTCAACTTACCGGGCGAAAAGGGTGTATGTGCGCTAGGTTCTTCTACGCAGCAAATTACTGGAAACATCAAATTTACCGTCTGCCAGTTCTTTGTCGTCAGCTGGCAGACGGCAAAGCAACTGTTCGCCATCCGTTTTCATAAAGCAGACGACAAAGAACTAGCTGACGGCAAAGAAGTTCTTTGCCATCTGCCAGGCGGACGGCAAATTAGCTTTGCCGTCAGCTAGCGGACGGCAAAGAGGAAGGGTGGCCCACTAACGAGGACAACCTAACATCCACTTTCTTTGCCGTCCGCTAGCAGACGGTAAAGAAAGTGGCCAACCTAACGGTCGTTAGCTAGCCTCTGGTGCAGCGTGCCTCCCGACAAGCATCGACTGATCCTTCTGCATCTGTCGCAACCCCGACCGGTCCTTCTACGTCTCACCCTGACGCAAACCCTACCGGTCCTTCACCTACGTGTTGATAGTAAGTTTTTTCAAGTGTTTTTATTAACAAATGCATACTTAGCTTAAGAAATGACCTACTTAGCTCCAAAATGACATATACTTAGCTTATTTTTTTCTCAAAAATGACTTGATATGCTTAGTTAGCTAGAAAATGGTATAATGATCTATAGCTAGTTTAGCTAGTTCATTTATGACATAATTAGCTCATTTAGGTACAAAATGGCATAACTACCTAGGATAGCTCAATAATGATCTGCAATTAGCTTAGCTAGTTCATTTATAACATAATTAGCTCACTTAGGTAAAAAAAAGCATAATAACCTTGGTTTAGCTCCAAAATGACCTATACTTAGTTTATTATCCTAAATAATGACATAATAACCTTACTTATCTCCAAAATGATATATTCTACCTAGGATAGCTATAAAATGACCTATACTTAGCATTTTTTCCTCCAAAATGACTTGATATGCTTAGTTAGCTAAAAAATGGCATTACTACCTTGAAGAAGAGGAGAGGAGAGGAGAAAAAGAAAGAGGAGATAAATTCTTCTTCTTCTTCTTCTTCTTCTTCTTCTTCTTCTTCTTCTTCTTTTTCTTTTTCTTCTTTTTCTTCTAGCCAGTCTTCTTCTTCTTTTAACTTTCATCTTTCCTACTTTGCAGATTTGATATAGATGAGGAAGCTTGCATTGAAGTAGTTTACTCTTCTACTTATGCTTTCTTTTTGTTTATGGAAACTTGTTGGAAACTTGTTTTGGATATGTATGTATGGATATGTTGTTGGAAACCATTGTATGTTGGATATGTTGTTGAAAACTTGTATGTTGGATATGTTGTTGGAAACTTATTGTTGGTATGCATGTTGAAACTTATTGTTGGTATGCTTGGATATATATTGTTGATATTGTTGATATATATATATATATATGTGATATTCTGTCAAATTGAATAATTTTAAGAAAAAACAGAAAAAAACAGGGCAATATAGTCACTTTGCCGTCTGCCCGCAGACGACAAAGAGCTTTGCCGTCGCAATATAGTCACTTTGCTGTCTGCTGCTTTGCCGTCTGCCCGCAGACGACAAAGAGCTTTGCCGTCAGCCCACAGACGGCAAAGATGCCACATGGCAGCTGCCTGTGCAACCTGGGGCTGGCCTAGGTGGGTTCTTTGCCGTCCATTGGCAAACGGCAAAGAACCCACCTAGGCCAGCAAAAAAACAGGTACTTTGCCGTCCGCTGACAGACGACAAAGAACTAAGATCTTTGTCGTCTATCAGCGGACGACAAAGCACGCCGTTAAGCCCTTAACGGAGCTAAGTTGCCACGTGTGCCGTCCAGGTCCTTTGCCGTCCGCTTACGGACGGCAAAGATTCAAAGGTCTTTATCGTCCGTCAGCAGACGGCAAAGCGCCCTTTACCGTGGCTTATTCAGCCGGACGGTTGACCGTCTGCTGGCGGACAGCAAAGACTTTGCGAGTCCGGATGCATGCCTTTGCCGTCCGGATGCATGCCTTACGGCAAAGTGACTGATTCCCGTAGTGTATGTAGGCGCTATGGCATTCTCGAGGGTTTGGTGGGAACCCGTAGATGCGTGCTTCTGAGCCGGCTTTGATGAAGGTGAAATTTTCTCTTCCGGTTTTATTAGTACCTCCACTATCAAAGATGGATCACATATAGTGATAGAATTTGTAGCTAGAAGATGTCCCGCTTCGTGGTGAGGAACACATGCATTTTCGTGTTGTGCGTCATAACAAGTTACTATTGTAAAAGTGAATGTCTCACCGTATGATATGGATCTTAAGCGTGTGTATTTAAGCCGCGTCTCGTGGAACGCTAGTGGTGCCATAGCTTAATTTGTATGGTTTCATGGACCACTATTGGTGCCATTTTTTAGATCATGGTATTTTTGTTGCTGCCACTAAGTATACACTTGAAAATAAGTCACCTACGTACGTGCCGTCAAATGTTTATTGACATACATTGCCAGCCCCCACCACCTGGTTTACTTAAATATAACAAGTACTTTTCAACGGCATGATCCTGAATACTTTACATAAGCTAATTTGTATACAAAATGGAGATGATTACCGATCCTATTAACTAGATAAATCTATGGTATACAATCGTCAACTTGTTTTTCTTTCTTTCTAGACAGGAGATTAAACCCTAAATCGTACACTATTTGAATCACATGGAAGCACATAGACATTAGCTGATCAACTAAAATTGTCACGACATCACGTACCAGAGATCTCATTATACTGTGGCAATGCCAGATTGCATTGTCTTAACTCATTAAATTGAGAAATTCAGATAGTGTACTAATTATTGATAGAAGATTTAATTGGTGTGGTGTTGGTGAGGTCGAGTATATATGCTTAATTCATTCATGACGCCATTTGCGCTCTCTGTAAATCATGCTATTTGCGCTCTGCCTCTGTGTAGCTGATCGAACGACCGTTTGTGTTTTGCTAGCTAGGTTAAAAAATACATGTACAAGTAGCTAGCTACTGGCCGGCTAGTACTATGCATGACGCCATTGTTTAGCTAAACTAATCATGTGAACGTAATGACTATCCGTTGTTGATTAAAACATTCGAATACTTCGAAGAATCCGGCCTGGCTACTTCTTTAACTAACTTAATTTCCAAATTAGACTACAGTTGGCTCCCAATAGCTAGTACAAATTTGTGTTTCTTGGATCAAGTTACATCCATCTCCAAAGTTTACGTATATCCGGTGGAATTTACTCTTTGCTGAAAGGTACACTTATTATTGGATGTTCTACCCTCGAATAATCATTTTCCCTTCCTGTTCAACGACTTTCGCTTTGCTGCATGCGCGGTGTCGTTTCTGTTTGCCAAAAGAAAAATCTTAGCCCGCCATCTGTACTGCCTCACACATCCTTTCCTTCAAACTAGCTCACCAATAAACACGCTGCCTCTTCCATTGTTGTCGTTAACTCTTGATCAATGCCATGTTTTCACACCATCCGCCACAATCTTTGGGAATTGCAAGCATGACCAACCTACATATATATTACTGTACAACATTACTATCCATCAACTTGAAATGTTGCTACAGTTGCATCCACGCCGTCAATCATCCTCCACTCTGTTATAACAACCATTGATCTTGCAAGTTGTGGGCATCCTCAAGATCGAGAGGCGGTGAGTGTAATCATGTATTACTATATAGACATATGGCTTCTGATCGAAAATGCAGTTCATTATAGAAATTTTCTAGTTAAACATTTTAGTTTGACCATCTGTAAAGAAGAATGATAATAGCGTCAACGTGAACTAAATACCACTAAATTTATCATCTATATAGAGTTTCATAATAGGAATTCAGCGAGCGCACCTACAAAACAAAAGAAATATAAACTAGTATATCTTCTGATGGTCGAGTGATGTTACATGAACATGCAAGTCTTAGTTAGTAGCATCGTCCCCGGTTAATTTAGTTAGTAGTGATGAGATTCCGTTTGGCTCTATTAGTGGTGGTCCTAAACACAAGTTGCCAAGTAACACTACTAGTATACTCACTGATCCACTGCGTACTAACCAGGCCAACTACTAATCAAAGATCGATGATCCAGCCCGTCATCGTCATGCATGCTTTGTTTATCCTGCTTCTTGGTTAATTTAGAGTAAGCTTTGATCCTGAACTCGACACGCGTATTCGATGATGCTAAAAGCAGCACAGCTTGCTTGAACAACAGCTTACCCATTCTCCTTATAACACGTTCTAGAATAAGTAGACGACAACGTAATCCTGGCTGTCCATATGTATGGGTAAATGGAAGGACAAAAATATGTTTTGGCCTCTCAATTATTGCCAAAGTTTAAATAAATTTCAATACGGGGAACTTCTGGTCTATCGATAGTGCCAAAACCATACTGATTATTAGTTTTTAAAAAGAATCAAGGGAGTCCTCAGGATATAATTGTGAATTCGGATTCGTGCCTAGGAGGACTTGAACTTTTTTTTAGAAAAAGAGGAGGAATTGAACTTAGACCATGGAACTATATACATCCTCTTCCCCAAAACAATCAAGGGAGTCCTCAGAACATAATTGTGAATTTGGATTCATGCCTAGGGGGACTTGAACTTAGACGGTGGAATTATATACTTTCTTCCCAAACTAAGTGAGATAGGCTCTCCCAACGAAAATAAATGAGTTAGATACCCACTTCTTAGAACCATCAAGATTTCGTCTTTTTCCCTATGTAAAAAATAATGGGAAAGTGAGATCAATCATAAAGACATGTATGAAAAAACAAAAAATGCTGAAGGTTTTCTATTTTAAAAAATTTAACCAAGTAAAAGGGAAAAAGTGGGGAAACCAGAGTTTTTCTGTGAAAAAATAGAATTAAAATACAAGAAAAATCGCAAAAGTAGAAGTTTTACAAAACACAGCTTAATAATTAGGTGGAATCACGAGTACAAATGGTTTCTTGAATACATTTATTGTGTTCCATGGTTTTCTTGAATTTTGTTGCCAAACTCCAATCTTTTCCAGAGTA
This sequence comes from Hordeum marinum, assembly GCA_022496015.1. Taxonomy (NCBI): domain Eukaryota; kingdom Viridiplantae; phylum Streptophyta; class Magnoliopsida; order Poales; family Poaceae; genus Hordeum; species Hordeum marinum. The sequence goes on along the minus strand of CM039677.1, from coordinate 26,098,839 downwards.
TTTATAACCGTTGTTCATTTGATATTCCTGGAATCATTAGTAAGTTTACTAGCTAGATACATGACTATTTAACTTCTAGATATCTGTGGATTTTATTGATATTTTTGTTCTCATCTTGTTGCACTTGAAACCGCGTAGTGTCACCATAAAAGCAATTGTGTGGATTTATATGCCAAATATAGACTGTTTTCGTGCAAAAACAAAATGTAGACTGTTTTCGACACTCAACCTGTTCGACGAAATGCCTCCTAGTCCACAAGACAAACTACAAAGTTAATTGTGATTCCCTAAGCACGAAACTTGTTTCCCAGTTGCACTAAACCAAATGTCTGGATTTTAGGCAATGAATTAATGATCGAAGCAGAAAGAAAAAAACATAGCTTGGCACATCAGCGTTTCTGATTCTTGCCAAGCAAGTCACGATGGCTAAGAAAGCACGACGAAGCATTTCGGCATACTTCGATGATGGTTAGTAAAAACCTTGTCTTCTACACCGGAAACGCCTGTTTTGCACCCGAGCTCACATGAGCTCGGGTGAACAGTAAAATCCAAAAAAAATGTTTAAAAAATTCAAAAAAATCTGATTTTTTGTATGAAACATCGATGTTTTTTCAACATGCATGCAAAATTTCGTTATGAAATCACATTCGTGTAGTCGTGGGCAAAAAAAACAAAATTGATGCTTCAAAAAGACTGCTATTTGGAGCATCAATTTTGTTTTTTTTGCCCACACCTACACGAATGTGATTTCATAGCGAATTTTTGCACACATGTTGAAAAAACATCGATGTTTCTTTGAAAAAAAATCAGATTTTTTTGAACTTTTTTACCATTTTTTCGGATTTTACTGTTCACCCGAGCTCATGTGAGCTCGGGTGCAGAACAGCTGCGTCCTCCCTGCTTGATTCAGCACTTCAGCACAGGCTGCTCATGGAACATTCTACAATGGTTATCCATGGCTTATAATTTGACCGACCGACTGCACATCACCAAAAGAGGACTGCTGGTAGTTTTGCAGTTAACAAACACATGATGCGATACCTAGTTGACATATGCAAAGGCAACCGACGACTAGAGGTCCTCAGTGCCAATAATTCCCATTCTCCTGCAGATATTCCTCGACGACTAGTATTTGTGTACCCTTGTGGTGCCTGAGCCTTTAGTGACTCCAACTGTGCTTGCAGATTCACAGCCTAAGAGTAGATTGCCTGCCATCAGTTTTGTGTTATTACTTATTACTGTCCATAGCAGATCACCAAATGAAAATTCAGAAAGCAATAGAATTGTTGTTGAAGTCGGTGCGGACGCAACACTAGTGCAGAACTGAGTAACCTGCTGCTGCAGAGCAAATATGTGCGCGACGCAACCATATACAGGATCATTTAGCCTGGCCTGTGCCTCGTAGGAGATGGTGGCTGCAGCCTCGCGGCGGTCGATGGCGCCGGGAGGCTCGTGAGGAGCTTCGAGACATTTCTTGCACCAAATACCTTATGGATGGCGGCAAAATGTGCAGCCCCTCGCTCATGGCAGAACCCCCCCCCCCCCCTCTCGTCCTCCCGCGTCGCCCCCGCGAGGCGACAGGAAGGAACCCTAGCCGCCGGCCCCAGACCCGCCTCCTCCGGCCGCACCCTCCCTCGCCGCCGCCTCGAGTCGCCGTCGGGCGAAGCCCACCCGGCATGGGCGGCGGCGGGGTGGTTCCTTCCCATCCTCGTGGACCCCCCGGCCGGTGCGGGACGGATGGCCGCCGGATGCGTCGGTCTATGGTGGGGCTCGACGGCGCAGATCTGGGCGCTTCGGGTGGCGGTGGCTCGCCGGCGCCGGGAGCTTCTCTGGTGGCGTGGCGGCTGCCATGGAGGGGCGCGCCTGGCGCGGATCACGGTCGGCCGGTGGCCGGATCTCGATCCAGGCGGCGCGGGCTGTGGGCAGCAAAGGCAGCTGTTGGGGTCGGGCTTCGGATTCCCGGCGGCTGGCTGCAGATGGACCTCCCGTCGCAGGCACGCGGCGGTGCTCCTCGGGCAGCGGCGGTTCCGGCGGCGGCGCTGCCTCAGGCGGCGCAGCTCCGGATGGTGAGGAGGCGGTGGCGCGGTCACTTGGTTGTGGGTTGGCACGGTGGTTGGCGGCGACGCCCTCCCGGCCCAGATTTGGGCCCTTTGGGGCCCCATCTGGGTCAGGGCGGGCTTGGCTCGTCTATGCCTGCAACGACTTCGGTGGACGGAGGTATGGCTCGTGCAAGGGGTTGCGGAGACGACGGCGCGCCCACAGCAACACGGCTACGGGAGCTTCACAAGCCATTAAGGGCTCGGCCGGGCCTACATGCCTGGTGTGCCCCCCTTGCTGCGTCCCGTCGATGACCGCCGAGGGCGGTGGAGGTTGTCCCCTCCTGTGATTGCTGACTCTGCCGCTCCTCGTTCCCGGCTGATCCCTCTCAGACCCGTCGGTCCCGCTTCGATCGGTCGGGATGGGGGGGTGTGGCGGACAGGAGAAATCCTTGCCGGCGTGGCTGGCACTGACGCGGCAACGCCTATGGGCGCCATCGTTCCTTCCCGAAGGGCGTCGGGTATCCCATTCATCCACGCCCCTCCACGTATGGGGAAACCCTAGGATCAATCCGGGCAGCAGCGTCATCATCGTCGCATTTCTTCCTGAAGGTGTTGCTTGTTATGCGGTGGTTCGAAGTGCTAGGAGCATGGTGGATATCTCTGAAGGGCGCAGCGGTTCGGGATCATCAGCGTTTTCGTCGACCGATTCTGTTGTCATTCTTTTCTTTTAATTTCTCTTTCATTTCTTTTGAGCTTACTTGTGCTGTCTGCCCCAGCAGTGGAATCTTGGATGCATCGGATGGTTGCTATATCTATATAACGAGACGAAGACACACCCATTCACGCACTTCCTCTCCGAAGGAACTTGCATGCACCGCATTGAGAGGAAAACCCTGCCATTGCTCCTGCTACCTGAATATCGATGCTGGTGGTGTATTCTTGTTCCTTGCAGCCTGTGAAGTGAATCATTAATCCTTCCCATTTATAAAGGCTACTCTAGCACTAGCAGTGGGGTACATGCCAGGGTTAGCTTAGTTTGTTGAATAATTAATCGGACACGGTGTCCCTGATGGCCTGCAGATTCCATTAACCAAAAGCCAGGTTCCCAGTTCTATACCAATTTGGCATTCCTTTCGGAAGGACTCAAGCGACAAAGGAGGTAACAATAACATAGCCCATTTGTGTTTGCTTGAGAGACTTTATTTTCCTATTGGTTGTTGGATGAGTTTATGAGCTGTTCAACTTTTCCTTTCTTTTTACCATGTCTAACAAACTTAGTGCTACCCTTACGGGCGACAAAATGTCATAACTTCAGGAATCAATCAATCAATGAATTAAAAGGCACTGCAAAAGGTTAAGCTCGTGGAAATCTGGTAGAATGAACCAAGGAAAATAACTGTTGTTCAACATGTATGTACTCATTCTCAAGCCATGTCAAGTAGCTCACCACGTAATGTTGTGAGATGATTATGCAACTATGTTCATTTAATTCTAATTTTCTTTTTAGAAAAGGAAGATGTACCCCGGCCTCTGCATCCTATGTGTCAAACAACCGATGATCCGCATGCTACTCCGTTAAAGAACCTAAGTATACCCTTCTAACTATACTTTTCCTCTGTTTTTTTCTGCCTGAGAAGTTAATAGTTGTAATGCAGGTTGTTTAATACTTTGATCATTTTTGTGTATATCAAGAGTGTGCCCGCTCTTCTTACTTAATTATTGATTTATTCGCGAACCACTTATACTTTTTTTTCATAGGCATTTGCCCTGCATTATGCTATTGGTCCTGGCAAACACGTAGGTGTTCATAATTGACCGTTATCTGTATCGCTCGATATATAGAAATCAAGCTAATTGCCCAGAACTGGCCATGTATTATTTTATCTGTTTACCTTATGCAAGTTTCATTATTTTTGGTTCTTCTTGAATAGCCATAACCTATAAATTATAGTTCAGCCATAAGCTCGGGCTTTCCGCGACGGCATGGCGTGGTGCAGTCACTGTCCAAGGCGGATCTGTGTCGACGATCTAGTGGTTTTTGCTATAGACTTGTTCGGATCAGAGACAGTGACGAGCGCGGGGATACATCTCGGCGGCTCTCGCTGTTTGACGAGGTGGGATGGGAGCTCTCCTCCCAGGCTCTAGTGGTGGCACACTCAGGCAGTGGCCGATGCGCCAGGGCTCCTGCGGTGGCAATGCTGTTGTGGATGGTCGCCGGATCTAGGTGGCTAGATCTGGGGCTTTGAAGGCGGTCGGGACGGTGCACGGGTTTTCGGGTGGATTTCTATGGGACGGATCCGGATGAAAACCTGGTCTTTGGTCTGTGTATAGAGCCGGTGATGACGGCGCCCTTATCGTCGTTTCCTTCATTAAGGCATCATCGAGGTGAAGCTCCCAAGTCCACCCAATACCGTCGAGGGAAACCCTAGATCAGCAGATCGTGGGACGGCGACACTATTGTGTCATTTCCCCCCTGGGGGCGTCATTCTTGGAGGTGTACTCAGGCTCGAGGGACCAGTGGATGGCGTCTTTGGTGGAGCGGTGTTGTATCCTATATATTCATGGCGTTGGATCTCGGCGGCATAGAGCAGTGGAGGTTTGGCGTCCAATATATGGCGATGGACTTGCATAGGAGGATGACGTTGTCTAGCGTCGTGGTGGCGTCGATGGCAAAGAGGCCTGGCAAGATGGATGCGTCAGTAGCTGCGAGGATGGATCGATGGAAGGCGGAGGTGACGGCCCTTGCAGCGTGCATGTGTGGTGCCCACTGGGAGTGCGCCGGACCGGGGTGGTACCCAGTACTGGCATTGTGGTTTGGATGGGGCATCCGGCTTTAGATGTTAGGCTTTGGTGTGATGTCTGTTTAGTATTTGGCCCGGACATTCGACACCCCTTCATCAAGGGGATAGGAGTAGCGACATGTGTTGTCTAGATGGTAGCTTCTGGCTTAATGATGTATTATTTTGTAAGGTCTTGATGAATAATTAATAAAATGGATGCATGCATCGTCATGATGCAGAAGCCGAAGGTACATCCTCCATTTCTAAAAAAAAATAAGTGTATCCTTGCTTCTAAAAGGAACTAATATTAAAACAGTACAAGTACCATTCAACAACCACGACAAAGGTGTTGCTTTCCAGAGTGTAGAAAGGAAAGGTGTGTAGTAGTCACCTGTTGTTTTTATTGACTCCTAACTAAGATGCATTCCAGTCTCACTCTGACACGCTGCAAAATACAACTAACGATGATGCGATGTTCCTAATGACATTTTTCTTTTTGACTCTGTATGACTCCACCCAACCGAGTGAGGTGGATCGTAGGTCCGGAAAAGTGGAGGCAACCTTACAGACCTCGGCGTGTGATCATTGGGAAGTAAGTGTTTTCTGGTTTTTGGCGCCTTTGTTAATAGCTGCCATGCTTATAAGGCATAGTATATGATTAGCTTGCTAATGAATGATTAACATCCGCTTAATAGAGAATTTTTGACAAGGCAAAATATATGACTGAATTACAAGCTTTCCAGTTTCCACTGAATTTGGGAGTCCCAGCTGCTAATGGACCGTAGATAAATGCTCTGTTTCATTGATTACTGATGCAGGTTTAGTTAGTGCAAGTGCTTGGCTAGCTCCTGTTTCAAGCAGTCCGTGCAAACCTCTTGCAAAAGGTACACATCCTTGATCTCGAATCCTTCTTGCGTGCGTAAATCTATTGTTTGCGCACATACATTATATTTTTCCGCACATTACATATGAACAAAAACAGAGCAGTTGCATTTCGTTCCACTTTACAAAATGCTTGTTTACCCCTTCTTTCAAAGTTGATGTGTCGCTTTCCCGGCAAATAAAATTTGTTCTTATTTGTTTGATATAAAGAGAAATAGTCTTTTTTATTTCATGTTTTTCTCAGAGTTTTGTGGACTTTTGAGCACTGATTTTTATATAAAAGGTACACATGTTTTGCATGTGCTTGCAAGATTTAATGCCAAAAAACATTTGAGGAGCTCTACACAAAAAAAAGAAGTCACTGCTCAGAGTTTTGAGGACTTTTGAGCACTGATTTTTGTTTCTGATGTGTAGAGCTCATCAGATGATATTTCTCGACGAAAATGAAAAAATACCTAAAACATGTGAACATGTTTGATGTCACAAAGTTTCAGATTTTTATATATTTAAAAAAAATACTGTTCATGACGGTGTAGGGAGGGACACCCAGGAGATACCACACCTTTCTTATAGTACATATATGTTTGACCGGTGGTACTGCTTGCTCTGCACGTATCTAAAGTTAGAGCATCTCCAGTCGCGTCCCCAATAGACCTCTCCAGGTGAGTTTTTCGGCGTCAACGCCAAAACAACGCCCCAGTCGCGCCCCAGGACGGCGAAATCCGCCGGCTCGGCCTGTTTTTGGGCCCGGCGACCGCAGGCCACACCCGGTGCACTAGGGGGCGTTCGGGGGCTCCGACGCAAGGTAAAAGCACGTCCGGCCCACACCGTCAGACGAAAAGTCAAGTCTTTCTTCCAGATTCGCCTTCCACCCCCCGCGCGCTCGGCCGCCAACCGTCTGATCCCGACGCCGCCCACCGCCCGCCAACGCTAGATAGCCCATCCCCGCCGGAAAAAGAGCAGAGGTTTCGCCGAGGCAGCCCCTCCACCACCAGCTGGTCGATTTTTCTGGCGTTTCCGGCCGCGGAGGGGCAATGTAGTGGCAGGTACGCGCCCACCGCGCCCGCAAGGTGTTCGGCAATTTGCCTTCCTCGGCAATGGACTCGAACGACGAGGAAGCGCTCGCCGCGCTGCTGGAGGACGAAGCCGAGGCCGACATCCAGGAAGAGGAACATCTCATGGTCCTCGTTGGCTCGTCGCCCTCGCCGGCCTGCTGGCGAGCAATGAAAAACCGCGGCGAGGTGGCTCGGTGCCGAAGCGGATGAAAGCAAAGAACCGGCATCGTCTCGAAGGCTACTGCATGCTCTACTCTGACTACTTCGCTGACGCTCCACTTCATGGCGACAAAACATTTCGGCGCCGTTATCGGATGAGCCGAAAGCTTTTCCTCAGGATTTTGAATTCCATCCGGGAGTTCGACAGCTACTTCAAGTGCAAGAAGGATTGCACCGGCAAACTTGGATTCACCTCAATCCAGAAGTGCACGACAGGGATGAGGATGCTTACATACGGAGCTCCCGGTGATTCTCTCGACGACTATGGGCGCATGGCCGAGTCCACCACCATTGAGTGTTTCTACAAGTTCTGTCGGGAAGTGGTGGCAGTGTTTGGGAACGCCCAATGCGAAAGACACTGTTCGGATCCTAGCACAGAATGCAGCAAGAGGATTTCCTGTGATGCTTGGAAGCATCGACTGCATGCATTGAAAATGGACGAACTGCCCATTTGCTTGGCAGGGGATGTACAAAGGCGCCAAAGGCGGTTGCAGTGTGGTACTTGAGGCGGTGGCCACACATGACCTCTGGATTTGACACTCCTTCTTTGGTATGCCAGGAACTCACAATGACATCAACGTGCTGCAGTGCTCCCCTGTCTTTGCCAAGCTTGTTGAAGGTCATTCTCCTCCGGTGAACTTCGAGGTCAATGGGCGGCACTACAATAAGGGATACTACCTAGCTGATGGCATCTATCCGAGATGGTCTAGATTTGTGAAGACTATCTCAAACGCTGTGCCAGGAGGCAAGAAGTCCCACTTTGCCAAGGTGCAGGAGGCTTGCAGGAAGGATGTCGAGCGGGCATTTGGTGTGCTCCAATCTCAATTTGCTGTTGTCCCGTACCTTGCTCAGACCTGGTCGAAAGATCAAATGTGGGAGATCATGACTTGTTGTGTCATCTTACACAACATGATCATCGAGAGCGAGCAGGAAGAGCCAGTGTTTGACACTGAACCATACTACAGACAGGGTCCTCTAGCCGAAGTTGATCACCAGCTACCGCCAACCTGGACTGCCTACCTCAGTATGCGTCAGGAGATCCGAGACCCACAGGTGCATCATCAACTGCAGCAGGATCTAGTGGAGCACCTATGGAGGATCAAGGGGGGCGCCTAGCTCGACGTGTGATGACATATGGGTTTTTATTTGTTGAACTATATATAATTTGTATTGAACTATTTGTTGTTGCACTATTTTGTTAAATTATTTGATTTTCCGTGATGAAAAAATTATTTATGTTGAGAATCCAACGCCGAACCACACCGAAGCATGTCGAATATGGGCCGTTTCTTTTCTATTTATCTGGGCCGAAAAGCGGCTACACATGGGCCGATATCGGTGCCTGGGGACGACGGCTGGATGTCCAACCGTCCCCAGCACCGATTCTACCGCCGGCTCGTCCACATTGACAGTGGAGTTGAATCATCTATGTAGTATCCACGGTCAGCTACGAAGTGCGCTTGTAGGAATTAATCACTTTTTTTTTTGCTAAATTCATCCGTGGATTGATCTTGCTAGCGCTTTAGTGTGTGCCCATGCTGTATCAGCATTTAGAAGCTCAGTCCTGACCAATGAATGCTGAATGAATCCCATCAGTAGCCTGGCATGGGAGTTGGGAAGAAACTCCTGTAAGCTGAACCAAATTGCACCTGCTTTAGCTACTGCTTATATACAGGGCCGGGTTTCGGCGCTTCTTTGCCTTCTTTGATGAGAACAAATAAAATGGCTCGCTTGTTCCTGCCGGATAAAATAAAAATCAAACCGTCGCATACTTGCTGTCGCTTCTCAAGAAATGATTTAGTTCTTCTTATCAGGACAGGGATAGGTAAAACAATATTAGCCTTGATTTGCCTCTGTACATAGATTACAGAAATGTTTGTTTTCACTTCTTCCTTGCTAAGACAATTAAATTTTGGTGGTCACGATCGAATCAGGTGTTGGCCAAATCAAACACAGATTAACATTATTATTGTTTTTTCTCTACGTATAATAGTATAGATGATATATATATATATATATATATATATATATATATATATATATCCCATACATGATCGACAAGCTAGCTCTTCAAATCTTTTTTCTCTTCTAGAGTAGCTTGGAAGCTAATTATGGGCCTTGTGGCTCCATATCTTCATCTTGTTGCAGTTCTGCACGCAGACGTCGGTGTCAGCTGCATCTGCAAAATAGCAATGCAAGAAGCCAAGAACATAAATCATCAGAACAGATTCAACTCATCAAGAAGAGGACGAATGTGATCAAGGTGGTCTGCTGTCTTACCGGCGGGCGCCTCCGAGTCCGACGAGTCGCAGATGTGTATCTTGCAGGCCATCCTGCACGTGGCGGCGGCGTTGCCGACACCGTGGCCGGTCTGCTTCTGCTGCTGGGGCTGCACTTGTTGGCGCAGAACGGGATGCAGAGCCAGCGCGGCACGCCGGGGCTCCTGCACCCGGGGTAGCAGTCGTTGAAGCACTTGCAGAAGTCGGACATGGCGGCCACCTGCTGCCGCTGCCCGGACGGCAGCACGAGGAGGAGCATGATGCACAGGGTGGCGGCAATGGCTGCCACTCTCTTCTTCACCTCCATCTCTTTCTCCGGGACCGACGAACGATGCTTCTTCAGGGATCAATAGGAGAAGGAAGGAAGGAAGGAGGCTGCTGTTGCTGGCTAGCTGGTGACTCTGCTAGTCAGGGTGTGGGTTCATCTTATATGGGGGCAGTGGAGCTCCGAGGGCAAAACCGACATTTGGCACGGATAATTCGTAAGGTAGATGAGCATGGTATTTCTCTATTTTCATGGAAAATCAAATGACTATATGATTTCATAGTGCTGCGTCACGGCTCGATTGCGTGTCGTGTTTCCGCGAATGGATGGTGGCCAGGTGGAGCGGCCTGTAGTCCGTTTTGCCATGGTAATTCCTAAATATAAGACATTTTAAAGATTGAACTATGAACTATATACGAATGTATATAGACCTATTTTGACTTATAGTGGAATCTCTAAAAGGTCTTATATTTAAGAACGGAAGGAGTACTCATTTTCTGAAGAAAATATCAATCACTATATATGAGAGTAATCTCGGATCTTAAACTGATTAGGCAAGCCCTTATGAGGCTGTTTGTGTGGATGTGGAAAGAAAACCGAATGCAGTGAAGGCTATCCTATGTTTGATAATAGTATCTCTTTAGCTGTGTACAGCTGCGCGTGAGAGGAATCAGATTTCATTGACATGCCAGCTGCAGGTAAATACTTCCAACCAATTCACAAGCTTGTGCCTGATGTATGTAATAAATCCAGTATAACGCAGACAGGGCAGGAAAAAAAATCTTCGCCGCCCTATGAAAACCTCACATATTTATCTATAGGATTTGCTAATTCTCATCTAGATGAGAATTAGCTATATCTCATCTAAGTTGTCCACCGTAGGATTTAGGCGTTGTAAAATTCGTGCAAATCTCGTTGATCTCGCGTGACTGCTTTATTCCGCGTCGCGCGTGTCTCGTGTGACCCCCCTGTTGTTCTTTTTTCAGGCCACTTCACGACGAGCTGGAGGCCTTTTTTTCACCCTTGTGCACGTGTGAATATGGGCCTTCATTTTTTTACGTGAGTTTTTGTCCCAGTCTATGCATGCGGCATGCTTACCTGGGCCACTATATTTGTTTATGTTCACAAGTTTCATCGCTGTTTGTCTCACAAATTTTCATCCATTTTATCTTGCGTGAGTTGGTTTGTGCTAGTTTTCCTTTTTTATTGGTGGCCCACCCATCAGAACAAATGTTTGTCTTAGTCAGTGTATTTGTTTGCGAACATTTTTAATTCTTGAAAATTTTCTTAAATCATAATTTTCTTTGGATTGAGATTTTTTGGATTTGTAAAAATAAATAAAATTCTTGAATTTTTTTTCAATTTATGTTTTTTAGTTCCGACAAATAACAAATTTATAATATTTAAAAACACAATGAATATTTATTCAAATACATTTTTTCTAAGAATTGATGGATGAACCTTTTATTTTATTTAGGCCCCGGCCTTTTTTTTTGTTCCAAGTGCAACTTCATCCCGAACATGCAATTGGGATTTTTCCTAGTTGCAATTCCATCCCTCGATACGCAATTGTAGGCCTGGCCTACTTGTTAGTCCGAGATGCAAAGTTCACCCTTGACAATTAACTAGTGGGGTCTCATCCTCTTTTTATCCCAATTGGACTACACCACCAACATTCAACTATGCCCATCTTTATTTTGTCCTAGTTGCAAATTCATTATCGATAAAATTGGGGCCTAACCTATTTTGTGTCCTAGTTGCAAGTTCGTCTTCAACATGCATTAGGGAAAGAGGGTGGCCCTTTTGTCTCAGTTGCAGCTCTACCTTCGACATGCAACTAGACCCATGTTTGTTTTTCTAGTTGCAAGTCTATCCTCGATATGCAACTGGGGACTGACCCATTTTGTGTCTAACTTGGAAGTTCATCCTTGATACACAACTAGGGGCCAACACTTTTTGTCCCATTGCAACATCTCCCCTCACATGCAACTAGACCTGTTTTTTGTCATAGTTGCAAGTTTACCCTTCATATGTAACTGGGTCTGGCTTATTTTTGTCCCAATTGCACGTCCACCCTCGATACGCAACTTGAGGGGAAGGGGGGCTTTTTCGTCCTGGTTGCACCTTCACCCCCAACTTGCAACTGGGCCTCGCCTTTTTCCTTATTTACAAGTCCACCCTTGATACACAACGGGGGACCCAACCAATTTGTTTTCCAACTTGAAACTCCACGCTCGATACGTAGTTGGGGCCTGACCTATTTTTGTCCCAGTTGTAACTCCACCCTCAATACGCAGTTGGGACCCAACCTATTTTTGTTTGAGTTGCAACTCCACCTTCGATACGCAACTAGGGTGCCGACCAATTTTTTTCCAACTTGCAACTCCACCCTCAATATGCAACTAGGGCCCAATCTATTTTTGTCCCAATTGCAACTCCACCCTAGATACACAATTGTGACCCCGACCAATTTATGTCCCGGTGCAACTACACCCTCGATATGTAACTTGGGCTCGATCCATTTTTTTAGTTGTAAGTCCACCCTCGACATGCAACTAGGGAAGCTGATTTGTCCGAGTTGCAACTTCATCCCGACATGCAATTGAGTGGACCCTTTTTTCTTGTCCCAGTTGCAAATTCATTCTTGACATGCAACTAGGGTCCAACCCATTTTTTCCAAGTTGCAAGTCCACCATGGACATGCAACTGGAAAAGCCATCCCTTTTTGTCCCAGTTGCAACTCTACTGCCGACATGAAATTGAGTGAACCTTCTTTTTTCTTGTCCGAGTTGCAAATTAATCCTCGACATGCAACTAGGGTCCAATCCATTTTTTCCTAGTTGCAAGTCCGTCCTGGACACGCAACTGGGGAGGCCGTTCCTTTTTTGTCCTAGTAGCAACTCTACCCCTGACATGCAATGGAGTGGACCTTCTTTTTTCTTGTCCCAGTTGCAAATTCATCCTCGACATGCAACTAGGGTCCAACCCATTTTTCCTAGTTGCAAGTCCACCTTGGACACGCAACTCGGGAAGTCGTCCTTCTTTGTCCTAGTTGCAACTCTACCCCCGACATGCAATTGAGTGAACTATTTTTGCCTCAGTTCCAAGTTCATCCTCGACATGCAACTAGGGTCCAACACAATTTTCCTAGTTGCAAGTCGACCCTGGACACGCAACTAGGAAACCGTCCCTTTTTCTCCCAGTTACAACTCTACCCCCGACATGCAATTGAAGAATCCTTTTTTTTCTTGCCCCAGTTGCAAGTCCATCCTCGGCAAAGAAACTATGGCTCAACCATTTTTGTCCTAGTTGTTGTTCCAACTAAACCCCTGACATGCAATTAGGGAGCTCGCCTTTTTTTTGTTCCCATTGCAAGACCATCCTCGATACGCAAGTGGGTCCGACCATTTTTATGCTCCAATGACATGTCCAGTCTCGACATTTTGTCTCGGGCTTTTTGTCTCAGGCGGGAGGGGGGAGGGGGGAGGTCGCCTTTTTGTCTCGGGCTTTTTGTCTCAGGCGGGAGGGGGGAGGGGGGGAGGTCGCCTTTTTGTCTCGGGCTTTTTGTCTTAGGCGGGAGGGGGGAGGGGGGGAGGTCGCCTTTTTGTCTCAGGCAATTCAACGGTCTGCAATGGTCAACGCAGGCAACGGTATGGAAGACTACCATTGGGGTCGGGATAAGGTTTGCCAGAGTTGCATTCCACATTTAAAACAATATTCACGATATTATTTTTATTTTTGTATTTTTATAAAGTTCATGAACATTTATTAAAAAAATTAAAATCATGTTTTTTAAAATTTGTATTTCTATAAAACAATTATGAACTTTTCCCAATTTTGTGGACATTTTTTTAATTTCTGAAACATTTTTTTGTATTCGCAAACTCTTTTAAATTACTGATTTTTTTAAAATTTGTTAATTCCTTTATAATTCATGATTTTTCAAGTGTTAAACATTTTTATTGGGAAAATCTGGAAGCTTCGCAGAAAATAGCTCTACACTTAGTGGTATGAGATGGGAAGACCATGGTAACTAGCTACGACGAGCTGGTTACTAGTTTTAAATCATTAGGAAGAGGGTATGGTAGGCCACTTAGCTAGCAAGAAAAACTCCTAGTGTAAGGAAGCAAGCTGGCTTTTAACAGTGCGCGCGCAGGTGAAGGCATGAAGCAACAAGCTGAGCCAAACCATTTCAAAAGGTAAAAGACGAGGCAACCAATCATTTTGCGAGAAAGAAAGAAAGTAGGCAACAAAAGCTCACAAACAAATCTAAGCTCGAGCTCTGATCCTCACATTTAATTTCGATTAGTGTCTCTGCACTATGCTAATTAATGTTGAATAATTTCTTCAAGTGGTTCCGGCACCGTGCACAAGGCCGCGAGGTGAATTAAATAATCGGCCGCTGTTTGAATTCATGTTGCACGACAACAAACAAAAAGGAAATAAGAGAGGACAACTTGCGTAGGTTGATTTTGGGATGAGGTGGGTTGATGTCATACTTAGATGTGACATAGTTATGTCACATCTAGATGAGAATTAGGCACACCCTTTATCTATCTGTTCTTTCTTTTACATAGGCAAGCACCATCTGAAAACCTCGCATATTTTACAAACCCTTGTGAACTTATGCCACAAACCATCTACTGAAGTTAGTATCCGCTGTGCGGAAAATGATGCCTATTTCGATGGTACATGCAACTGTGTCTATGGCTCTATGCTGATAGACACAGTTATGGATGTTGAGTATACCAGTTTAAGATCTGAGGTTATTATCATAATGATTTTGCACGTGCTTTTTTGTGCGCGGGTTGAATTTTGTACCTCAATATTTAGAAGCATAGTTCTGACTAATGAATGTTGAATCCCATCAGTAGTCTGACCTGGGAGTTTGGGAAGAAGCTCCTGCAATGTGAAATGAATTGTGCCTGCATTAGCCTGCTGGTGCTATTTTCTACTGCATAAATGGCTGGCGATTCAACAAGAGCCGGTTCTGTGCTACTTTTCCTTCTATTTTGAGATGCTCTGAAGCCATGGATGTTGGATCAGCTGCCCAAATTTTGGATTCTTTTATGAGTTAGCTAACATTCAAAATATTTTATGAGCTAGTTTCTCTCCTTTTTTTGTGCGGGGTTATGAGCTAGCTTCTGAAGAAAACAGCTCAGCACATGTGGTGGAAATACACATCTTTTGCTTCTGAAGAAAAGATTTGATTTTTCTTATGAGGACAAGGAGAGGCAAACCAAAGGCAAATCCTCCCTAGCCCTGATTTGCCTCTGCACATGATAACCGCCTTTGGTTTTAAGTTTCAGTAACAATGCCACTTTGTTTCCGGGAGATGTTATTGTTTTCCTCCTTTGCTTAGATGGCTTGGCTAACATTTGGATTTTTACTCATCTACGAAATAAGTTATAAGTAAAACAAAGTCGCAAACAAAGCACGAAACATTTGGTGTTATGATACAGTCATGGAAATGCCAAATCAACTTCATGCCTTACATATCCAGGTACTCATTTTATTGGTTGCTGCTACAATCACGGAGAGAGGTTCATCAACATCATACAGACATATATGGCTACAATCCCACGATCGATCAACAAGCCATTCATACATTTTATTTTTACTTCTCCTGAAACATAACAGCTTAATTGCGGGCCTTAATTCTGGCTCCATTTCCTGTTGCAGTTCTCCACGCAGATGGCCGCATCAGCAGCATCTGCAAAACCATGAGAACGGAAGCAGAAACGACACTCGTCAGAAGAAAAGGAAACACAGAGACTCAACGGAGCAAACGCAATGCGATCAGGAGTTCAGAACGGTCCGACGACTTACCGGCGGGCGCCGCTGACCAGCCGCAGATTTTGATGTCCAACTTGCTGCAGGCCATCCTGCACACGGCGGCCTGGCTGGTGTTGGGGCTGCACTTGTTGGCGCAGAACGCCTTGCAGAGGAAGCCCGGCACCTTGTCGTTGACGCACACGAGGAAGCAGTCGTCGAAGCACCGGCAGAACTTGGACTTGGCGGCCACCTCCCCGGGCAGCAGCACCAGGAGGAGGAGCACACACAGCGCGGCGGCCATGGCGGCCGACCTCGGCCTCTTCGCCTCCATCAGCTGCTTCCTCGTGAAAGGTATGGCCTCTTATTCTTCTTCTTCTTCGGGATCAGGGAGTGGAGAGTGTGAGAGACTTTGTGGCAGTGTGGGATCTTCTTATATGGACACCGGAGTTTCGTTCCGAGGACATAACCGGCATTTAACCTGGATGGCTCGCGATGTACTCCCTCCGTCCCATAATGTAGGACGTTTTTTGACACTAGTGTAGTGTCAAAAAACGTCTTACATTTTGGGACAGAGGGAGTATTTCCCGAGCAGCATCGAGCATCGTATTTTGCTGTTTTCGGGATATTGGGACGGGCACGATTTGCCCTAGCACCGCCTCCGGGTTATGCGGCGAGTTTCGGCAAAATGGATGATGGCCAAGTGGAGAGTGTCATTTAGCCAGTTTTGCCATAATACTTATCTCTGAAGATAATATCACTCATTATGGTATACGAAGCTCCTCATGAAGTTGCCTGTGTTGATGTAGAAAGGAAACAGAATACAGTTCTGATCCACCTCTGTTTGTATACCAACACTAGTATTCTACTACTATAGCATCTCCTTATCTGTACCGCTATACGCGTGAGAGGAATCAGACTTCATTGGCATGACAGCAACAAGTAGATATTTCCAAGCAGTTTACAAGTTTATTTTGTTTCATTTTTGAAGCTTTTGATGGCGGTTTACACTTTACAAGCTTCTGGATATGTAATGGTTCTAGTGGGATAGCTGGTGCCAGAAAAATTTGATTTCGTTTTCATCTTGGCAGGCTAAATTTATTTACATAAGTATAAGTCATGACCACTTTATGTTGCCACACTTTTCTTTTGTATTAGTATACTACTCCCTCCGTAAACTAATATAAGAGCATTTACAACACTACTTTAGTAATCTAAACACTCTTATATTAGTTTAAATTGTGTAGAACAAAAGTTTAAAGATAGCTCCTCCAGGGTTCCAGTGCTACTTATCTTTCCTCTTTTTCGAGATGCTGTGAAGCCTTGGATGTAGGATCAGTTGCATAAGTCTTGGATTCTTCTGTGAGCTGGCTAACATTTGAAATATTTTACAAGCTGGTTTCTGAAGAAATAAAATGGCTCACTTGTTCGTGCCAAAAGATCAAAGCCTCGATTGCTTCTCAAGAGATGATGGGTTGCTTTTATTAGGACAGGGATAGGTAAATCAAAGCCAAAACAACAATAGCCTTGATTTGCCTCTACACATAGATAACCGCCTTTGCTTCAAGTTTTATGGACATGTATTTTTTTTTCCTCCTTTGATTTTTTACTCTTCTAAGTATAAGTTAGCTTATAAGAATACTTGATTTCACTTTTTCCTTGCTGTAGAAGACAAATAAATTTGGTTGTTGTGAAATATGATCCAGCCATGTGACCATTATTATACGCATTGTGTATCAAGACAACATCCACATAAACTCATTTTATTGGTTGCTGCTACAATCACTGCATTTACAAGGGCAAAACTGGCATTTAACCCAGATAAGCCGTAATGTATTTTCCGGCATCAAATTTCACTATTTGTCTTGTAAATGAAAAATGAACGATTTTTCCCCAATTTCACTATTTGTCTTGTAAATGAAAAATGAACGATTTTTCCCCTAGCATCGCCGCCAGGTTGTGCGGCATGTTTTCGGCGAATGGATGATGGCCAGGTGGAGTGTGTCCTGTAGCTAGTTTTGCCATGGCCTTCATCTCTGAAGATAATGTCACTCACCTTGGACCCCAAAAACGATTAGACAAAGGGAGTGCTACTCATCTCTGTTTTCGTAGGCAAGACTCCATGGAGCTGCCTGTGCTGATGTAGAAAGGAAACAGAATGCAGTTCTGAACCAATGCTGTTTAAGGCCAGAAAAAAAAAAGTCTTCTAATTACAGGGGGCAAAGTATATGTTCAGTCTGTTAAACAAACACGCACCTTCCGAAAACTTGTTGTATGTCACGAACCCTTGAGAACTCATGCCCCAAATCTTCTACTAAAGTGTGCGCAAAATGATCCTACTTCAAATATTAAACGCTACATGCATACCAATCGACGCCGGGTAAAACTGTGTGCCAGTGGAAGTGATCCACGGCCATTTCTCTTCAAGGCACCATGAGTTCTGTGGTGTCTCACCATCGTCTAGGGTGTCTTCTAATGGTAATTTGCGGAGCTGTTAGTGCTATCTATCATTGATCATGCAGAGGTAACCACCCCCGGCGCTCCGTTCCAGGGGATACCTGGTGGCACCCTTCATGTACCTAAGGTGATTTGTGGCAGCATCTCGGAGGACGGATCTGTTTGGCGCATTTCCGTTCTTGCGCTTCTTTATCATGGTGCACGTCCTCAGAGGGTCATCACTTCCAGCCCCAGGTCTCCTTCAATGCAATTCACAACGATGAATTTTTTTAGTCATACAACTTACAGTACATCATAATGAGAAAGGAAGTTAAATTACAGCACCAAAACCTATCGCATGTAATATAGTGTCAATACCCTAAGTAAGGCTCTTGTGGCATATTTAGAAGATTGGAGGAAAGCAAAAGCAAATCAATACAGAAAGGAATGTCCAAAAACTCACTTCAACAACTTCTCTGAAGCAACTCTAGCAGCTTCAATGGTGTCCTTTGTAGGCAGCCATCTCACCACCCTACCAGGATCACCCCGCATTGGTGAGTGGATTTTTACAAGCTGCACATGATTTTCTACATCAGTAAACGATCCCTTCATGCAGTAACAAAGAGAAAAATACTTGTACTGCTCAATGGATGTAGGCATGGTTTTATCAGTTAGGATTAGAGGAAGAGACACACTCACACCAAGACATTCCATCATTTGATAATATGCTCTGCCATGTAGTGGAGTGTGTCCCTTTCTGGACTCTGAGAAGTATCTCGTCCTGAAAGAGTGCACCATGAAACGTAAGTACAAGTGCATGCTTACAATGACAGGTAACATGTAAATCACCTACCATTCCTTGTAGCCTGGGTCTACTGTAAAGCCATACATGTCGACACTGTCACAGATGGAGAGGGCGAATTCAAGAGCTTTAAGCCCAGTTCCTTTAGCGGAGGAACCAAATGATGTGCCTAGCATGAGGTATACTGGATTGGTTATTGGAAGTTCCTACATAACAAGAGTTCTGTCAGGCAGGTAAGAAAACAAGGAACATGTACCCAAAGCATCCTAGTTTTTTAAATATGATTTAGCTAAATTACCCGAATCATCTTGTTCATGACATCATGTATTGTTGTCTTAACTATCAGTGCCTCCTTTTTTGTTTCTGCAACCATAAGAATTAGCATGCCTTTTCATCTCGGAATCCTACTGATAGTGATAGGGAAATAGGTGGCTGGAAGACTTACCATCTAACTCAACAACTTTATCCAGTGCCTTTGCAGATCCTCTATTAAGAAGGCGAAATGTACTCTTTGCACCAACATATTCCGTGTAGTTCTGCAATGCAGAAAGAAGAAGTTAGAGCACGTCCAAGTTAAGAAACAAGAGCAGAAAACATAGGTATCTTAGAAAACCTGCACAGGTGCACCATTTTCTCTAATGACAACATCATAAGAATCAATCTCATCCCCAAATTTAGTTTTAAGAAGATCCCCAGAGTTACCAACAACAGCACAGCTACCAAATTGCTGAGGTACATATGGTGATGTGTCAGGGAGAACCAATGAAAGCTTCTCCATGCAAAGAGTTCTGTTCCTGCACTTGTTCCTGCAAACCCAAAACCAAACATAATCAGCAATCTCCAGAATTTAACCATAATGTAAGTCTATGTGGAACTGTAAAACTTGTGTCTACCCACAGAAGGATTCCTTTGTTGATCCTGCGCCATGCATACTCCTCCCAGCCATTTGGTAATGCATCAATGTACTCCTTTGTGAGTATTGTGGTACTGTTGCGAACCTAGAAAAGAAAACTTAGTACCTAAACTAATAACTACTAGCGTAGCTCTAACAACATTATGTCAAGTGCCAACACATCACTTAATGATGTCTTGCCAATTTTCGGTGAATTAATATAAACCACACAGATAAGTCAGTACATCAGAAAGAATGCCCACCTGCTCCCATGAGGCCACAGCTTCGCAGAGATTGAACTCAAATGCCAACCCTTCAGACTCTCCAGTTGTTGGATCTTTCTGCAAGCACCAGTCATAAGAGCTAAGACAACAATCACAAAAATAAAACAAGCTGGTCTAACTATGAGAGGAACAACAGATGCCCATGGCTCACCCTTATCTCTGTAGTGCAATGCCAGGTACAAAAGCAAATTAAAGAACTCAATGGAGAAATGCCTGCATCAGGAAAGAAATGACGGAGCACATGCGGGCTTACCCACTTAGAAACCGTGTCACTCGGGTACTGTATTACAACACGACAGTAATCTTCTCCGCCAAACGCTTGCAGTCCTAGACCATTAGCATCCTGCAACCATTTTACACAAGTAAGACTCGTCCGAACCAGCACGCTAACGATCTTACAACAGAGGTCATGAGGTAGCCGGCAACACGATTACTGGTGAGAATTGACGTTTGAACATAAAACATGAATCATTTCCAAACATCGAATTCACCCCAATCCTAGACAAAAAAAAATCTCTTATACTATTGATCCTCCACATCTACTAAACAGTAAGCATCACATCCATTCACATCAATTCTGAGAAGAACTCTAGAAATTACCAAGCAGTTACCGTGCCAATCCACCACCGCTCGCGCATCGGAAGCTAATGGACCCACGTACAGCACAATGTAGCATCGAATTTGCACACAGACGACACAGCTGAGCCCCAATTTTGGTTCTAATAAAGCGACAGGAAATCGGTACTGTACAGTAGGGGGCAGCAGATCAGCGACAGAGGTAGGGACGTACCACGCACTTGCTGAACCCTCCCTGGAGCGCGGCGAGCGCCGCCAGGTCCGCCTCCGAGAGCCCCGCGCCGCCATCTGCATCCAGAATCCACCCCGACTCAGGGATCTCCACGCGAAGCAAAAAAATAGAGGAAAGGGGGAGAGGTAGGCGCGCGGGGGAGCGACGGAGGGGGGTGCGTTACATGAGGAGAGGCCGGAGATGTAGATGAGGATGGCGGTGACGCCGGAGAAGATGGCGGCGGCGAGGGCCAGCGGGAGCACCCGCATGGCCGGGACCGGCGATTCCCTCTCGCCGGAGCGGTGGCCGCAGTGGGGAGTGGTGGGAGTCGGGGATTGGGCCGAGCAAGGAATGACGGCGGCGCATCTGATCTGCGTGCGTATCATCATCATAGGGCCCGTTTGCGTCAGCGAAGATGGAAATGGGCCTTCTTCGGTTTTGGGCCTAGTGCAACCAAGTTCAAGCCGAATCTCTACATTACTTTTTGCTCAAAAACAAAATCTGTACACTACTTCCCTAGACTATTTTGAAAAAGTAAGTAAGGTCACATTTTAGGTTAACTTCTATCCCCATCGCCTGTTCGTTCATTCTTCCATCTCCACTATTTTTTTATCGGTTTTCCACCTCTTGTGATTTTCAGAATCAATCTTTGAAAACCCAAAAAATCAGATCAAGCTTGTCTTTGGTACAGATATAAATGCATGGTCCGTAGATAAATTGTTTCTTACGTTCAAACCTTGTCTTTGGTAACTCGGTAAATTCATGGTTCGTAAACAGAAAAATATCAATCAGTCTCTTATTTTTGATAACTCAATAAGCCAGGTCTATCACGGGCACACACCTATTTTTTTAGCTTAAGAAAAATGAGAGAAAATTTATGTTTTGTAACCAAAACATAAACTTATTTGGTATATTTTCTCATAAATATTTGTCATGTATGGTTCTCTTATTAATTATTATGTTTAAAAAAATGTCCCTCGTGACAATGCACGGGCGGATAACTAGTTTTTTTAAAGGGTGCAATCGAATCAATTCTACTTCCTACTTCCTTCATTTCAAAATAATTGAAGTTCTAGAACCTTCTTAAGTCAAGTTTTTTAAAGTTTGATCAAATTTATAGAAAAAATGGACATAGATCTGTCAAATATATATGAAATGAAAATATATTTTTATAATGAATCTAGTAAATAAATTTGGTTTTGTAGATGTTGATTTTTTATATATATAGACTTGGTCAAACTTAATGAAGTTTGACTTATGACAATCCTAAAACTTCAATTATTTTGAAACAAAGGGAATAGTAATCTCAAAAACAGAATCTCAATCTCTTACTAGTAGTAAGCCTTTTTTATGAAAATTAGTAATAGCAAGCTATTTGTGTCTCGCTACGGTAACATGACAACATATGAGAAGAGATCCTAAAAATATATAGAAGAAGAAATCGGTATGTTATTTGTGAAACTTAAAACATGCAAGATAAAGAAAAAAAGTGAGACGATATTTGTTAACGAGGTTCAGCTGAAACGTACAACCCCCACCATACCAGCACATCTTGTTGTGACAAAATAACCGGCCAAACCGCCATTGCACACCGGGTTGACCGTTTGGGAGTCGTTTCCCCCAACCTCCTCATGCATGGCTTGCAGAAGACTTGATATAAAAAACGATGCCACATACAATACATCCATAACTCTGCAACTTTCTCAACATCGTTGCGGCAGTGCATAAACTTAACAAAGGGCAAACATAGTTAAGTTTTGCCAACCATTGAGAAGATAAACTACAACACCATGTGCAATCTAAATATTGAACTGTAAGGACCCATACATTGCTATAGAATGAAAGATATATCTCAACACATGAGTGGAGGTTTATGAGCATGGATGTCGAGCTAATTTTTCTACCACCTTAGGGCAAGTTGATTTCATCTTTGTCGACCATCACCAGGGGCGGAGCCAGAAAATCGAGCCAATGGGTTCATCAATGATTTATTGTGAAAATTTAGTATGCCTTAATTAAGTATAGTGTCCAATGTCACACTACCATATAACGAGAGCCTAGCACCCAAATACAAATATGATAGCACTTATATTTTATACATTGAAAACAAAATATTATAGCATTCGCAGAGGAAAACAGCAAGACATACAAGTTGGATGATATTATAAAAATCTCTTGTTTACATATTGTGAATAGAGTAATACCAAAATAACTTCATAGCTTCAAGTGCAACTTCTCCTTCCCAAAAACACCGGCAAAATAGTTATGTTACATTGACAAATGTATAATACCATAAATCAAAAGAAGCATGCACAATCACTCACATTACCGTATGTTCCCTTTCGACCATTCCAGTCCATCAATTACCGATGCATCACTGACAACTTGCCCCTCATTATGATCTGAAAAAGGCGGCAACACAAATAATAGGTGGATCATCTTAATATCAGTTCTCCGTATAGATGGCGTTTTCTTTTTTCAAAATCTGTATAGATGGCTTCATAGGAGTATACTTACATCAACGACATTTGATGCATTTGACCTGCATCTAACAGGTGGCCTTGAAGTGCCTATATCATAATCTGAATCTGGTGATTGGTTTCTCTTTGAGAAATATTGCTCTATTGCGGAGATCAATCAAAGTTCAGGAAGTTAATTAGAAAATTAGGGCAAAGGCTGGGCTAAATAGAACATGCATAAGAAGAAAAACATGTGGTGATCTATTAATTAGTATCTTGAATTGGTACTGCACGCCGACCTCCTGTTGCTTTCGTGCGGATTGGGTGGCGAAGACTAGGCGATGCGCGGTCGCCGCGATGGGCAAACAAGATGGGGAGAGGCGGACTAGAAGAAAGACCGCCGTTAGTCTTGGCGAGCGAGAGTCGTCGATTCACAACACACGCGACCTGATGCGTTACGACTTACGAGTCATCTAACGCACGCATGGAGCAGTAGCAGTTTACGTATGGGCCCTAGTTGGGCTACTCGCGTGAAGATTTGTGGATTTCGTTCGTGAATTCCAAGTTCCGATGGGTGCAGCCTTGATTTTCTAATGGGTTCATGCACACGATAACCTATATACACGTACGTGGCAGCAGAAAATGGTTGGGTTCACTTGAACCCAACGCCACAACGCTGGCTCCGCCGCTGCCATCACCCACCTCTTTGGCTTCTACCCTTTTTGTGTGTGTCTTCTATTCTTACTGTAGTATGTAAGCGGCCCCTTCTTGTAAATTAATATTTGGCTTTGGCATTGGCTCGGCCAATATTCCAGTCGTAACACTTTTATTATGTTGTCACATTGGTTCGCTTGTCATCACCCTCTTGGTGTTTCGTATCATATGAGAGCATCACTATAGGGTTAGTCCACATTTCATGTTTTCACATGTCCACATGAAAGAACTTCAGGTTCAATCCCCTTGATATTGTTGCTTACTTTTGTTACTCGCTCATCCACCTTATCAGCACCAAAATAATCAATTTTGACCTCTTCAAAAGTTATGGGGCCCTTTCTCCCTCTCGCACGTGCTGGCTCGGCGCGGGTCGGCGATCCCGTGTGGCGGTGCCGCGTTTTGTCGGGGATGCAACGGTGTGGGTTGAGCTCGACAGTGGTGTTGCCGAGTGACGGACCGGGCGCGGAGGGTTAGATGCGGCGGGCCCCCTACCTCTGATGGCATTGGCTAGCGGGATCTGGCCAGATCCGGCCCATGGGGGCTGCATCTCCCGGCTGCGCGACTGCTGCAGCTTTGGCGGAGGTGTGGCCGGTGGATGCTTGCTGGTCAGACCAAGCGACTTGGTCTTGGCAAACGGCGCGGGATACGGTAGCGGCCCGACGTGGTGGCTTCTCTGGTCGTGGGCTATGGCGGCATGGTGATGTCTGGTACGTGTCATTCCTGTTGTTTGGTGGCTACACGACAACTCGACGGTTCCAGCTGCAGCGATGGTTGGCTTCTCTGCCGGCGTCGGCTCGTTTGTAGGTGGACTGTTTCGGCCCTCGATCCCTCTCCTCATCATCCAGGTGCTACATTCATCGAAGGGTTGGTCGTCTCCCAGCCGATATCCATTGTTGAGGGATGATTCCGCCATCGGGGTGGCTGCTGAATCATCCTTACCTTCCGTTCGGTGGTGGTGAGCCACCGGGGAGCTCTTCTCGCACCCAGGTGCAGTAGGACGGGGCGATGGAGGCTAGTTTTGGTCGACCTACTTGGGTCTTGGCGTTAGGGCCAAACAGGGGTGCGAAAGGAGGGGTCTTTCCACTCGTCTCTTTGGTTGGTGTAGCGGCGGGTCTTGGGTGGCCTGGTGTCAGGGTCTTGGATGTCGGGGCGACGGCCTTGGTGGTGGGAGCGCGGTGCTCATGGATAGACCTCGTAGCTCGGTGATGTCCGGTGGCCATGACCATGTGGGCGGCCTAGTAGCTGGGGTGTGGCGTTCGATGGTGGTGAGTATTGGACAGAATGAAAACCTGTTTTATCTTCAGACAGACCGGCGACGACGAAACTCGTTCCTTTTGTTTTTTTAGAAAAGGAGCGTTACCTTTGCCTCTGCATCAGCATGATGCATACAACCTCTTTATTAAACAATAGCAAAACAAATAGTTGTCCTCCTTCGCCAAGTTGCAAAGGAATAACAAAATGGTTCCAGAAACAAAAAGAAGTAAATGGCCACAACCGGCAAAAATAGACATAGATGCCTAACCACCTATCCTATTATTGGACCGCCATCCAAACCGGTTGAATATATCCCGCGTTACCATCTCCCATCGGGTAGATCCAGTAACCAAAGGCTCCCTGATTTCCGCGGGAGTGAGTAACGACCACGTACGGATCGAAGCCGACGCCCTGTGTAGTACCTGCAAGAAATGTATATGTGTTTGTTTGTTAAAAACCATGTCATTTCTGCAATTTCATATAGCCCATAGTAGTGCAGAGACACCTATGCGTATATGTCTTGCCACATTAATGTCCACTCCATCTATCCACGTACCAAACAACGTATCAATGTTATTTGGAGGATCAATATTAAAAGTAACTCTAACCGTTTGCCATAATAGTTTGGCTAGTGGGCAATCTAGAAAGAGGTGCTCCTAGTGATCACAAAAAGTACATCGTACACTCCCTGGCCAATGTCGTTTTGCGAAGTTGTCCTTAGTAAGAATCACCTTCTTGTGAACGAACCATATGAAGACCTTGATTCTTAGAGGCACCTTGAGCTTCCAAATATGAATTGACTTAGGCACTGTCGTCGTGTCAATAAGGTCAAGATACATCGATTTTACTGTGAAAACACCAGAATTCGTAAGTTTCCACATCACTCTATCAGGTTCTCCTAATAATTGAATGTCCATCAGTGTGTTAACTAAGTGCAACCACTCAGCCCAACTATGGCCAATCAACGAGCGCCTGAACTGAATATTTAGGGGAATTGTTTGCAAAATTGTGGCTACATATCTTTCCTTATGTTGCACAATGTTATACAGCGATGGATACTGTATAGCCAGGGGCATCTCCCCCAACCACGTATCCTCCCAGAATCTAGTTGTCTCTCCATTTCCGACAACAAATTTAGTTCGATGGAAAAAAATTAGCCTTGACCTTCATCAAGCCTTTCCAAAATGGAGAGTCGGTCGGTCTAGCGGAGACTTGTGCTAGCGTTTTGGAATTCAAATACTTATTACGTAGAATTTGTGCCCATATTCCATCCGTCTCCATAGATAGTCTGTATAGCCACTTGCTAAGCAAACATTTGTTCTTGACTTCTAGATTCTCAATTCCTAAACCTCCCTGGTCTTTGGGACGAAAGATAATGTCTCATCTCGTGAGTCTATATTTTTTCTTAATCTCATCACTCTGCCAAAAGAAACACGACCTAAAGAAGTCCAATCTCTTGCGTACCCCTACCGGTATCTCAAAGAACGACAAGAGGAACATGGGCATGCTCGTAAGAACCGAGTTAATCAATATGAGCCTCCCTCCATATGACAATAGCTTGCCCTTCCAACAACTCAGCTTCTTTTCAAAACGGTCCTCTATCCTCTTCCACTCGTGATTTGAAAGTTTACGATGGTGGATAGGGATGCCCAAGTAGCTAAACGGTAAGCTACCTAGTTCACATCCGAAAAGCTGCTTATAGTTTTCTTGTTATTCTTTGTCTCTCCCAAAACAGAACAATTCACTCTTGTGAAAGTTGATCTTTAAACCCGACGGCTGTTCGAAGAGGCATAAGATGAGTTTCATATTCCGAGCCTTTGCTATGTCATACTCCATAAAGAGGATCGTGTCATCAGCATATTGTAAGATGGACACCCCATCCTCTACGAGATGAGGCACTAGACCACCTATCATGCCTTCCCGCTTGGCTCTACCTATTAGAATTGCTAGCATATCCCCAACTACATTAAATAGGATAGGGGACATGGGGTCTCCCTGCCGGAGACCTTTATGAGTTTGGAAAAAATGACCTATATCATCATTCACTTTAATTCCAACACTCATTTTTGTACAAAGGCCTCGATTTGCTTCCTCCATAGCTCATCGAAGCGCTTCATCCTCAATGCTTGTTGTAGGAAAGACCATTTAACTTTATCATATGCCTTTTCAAAGTCCACCTTGAAGATAACCCCGTCAAGTTTTTCGAGTGGAGTTCATGAAGAGTTTCGTGGAGCACAACTACCCCTTCCAAGATATTCCTACCAGGCATGAACGCCGATTGACTGGGTTGCACCACCTCATGGGCAATCTGCGTCAACCTATTAGTTCCAACCTTAGTAAATATCTTAAAACTCACATTTAGAAGGCAAATAGGTCTGAATTGTTCAATATGCACAGCCCCCTCCTTCTTTGCCAACAATGTAATAGTCCTAAAGTTCAGATGGTGCAGCTGCAGGTATCCTTCAAACAAGTCGTGAAACATTGGGATGAGGTCTCCTTTTATAATATGCCAGCATCTTTTATAAAACTCAGCTGGAAACCCATCTCGTCCAGGTGACTTATTGTTTTTCATTTGGAAAATGGTGTCAAACACCTCTTTCTCCATGAAAGGTGCGGTTAATAACTCATTCTCGTCTGTGTCGAGTTGAGGTATATCCCCGACTGCCCGTTCATCCATGTGTACCGTATTATCCTCAGGGGCTCCAAATAGTTTTTTATAATATTTCGAGATGTACAACTTCAGGTTATCTTGCCCAACGATTGGACCATCATCTTGCTCAAGTTGGTAAAAAAATTCTTTCTATGTTTACCATTAGCAGTTAGATGAAAAAATTGTGTGTTATCATCCCCTTAAATCACCTGGCGCACTTTGGCTCTTAGTGCCCATTTTAACTCCTCTTCTCTGAGTAATAGTTTGAGGTTATATTCTGCCTCCGCTTTGGATGCCCTTTCATCGTCATCCAACAGCATGGATTCAGCCTTGATATCTAGGCAATTTATAGTTTCAATAAGCTTCTCTTTCTTTAGCTTATATATACCACTTTCATGTTTTGCCCAATCTCGAAGGAACTATCTTAGATGCTTAATCTTATTTTTCCATCTGTCAATGTTAGACCTACCCCCGGGGGCTCGCGACCATTCCCACACAACCATATCTAAGAACCCTTCTTTCTCAAACCAGGCCACCTCAAACGAGAATGTCTCTTTATTACCCCTATGAGTAGCGTCCCCGGAGTCAACAAACAAAGGGGTATGATCAGAAATCACCCTCGACAGTGCTCTCACTGTAACTCAAGGAAACTTCTGCTCCCACTCCATACTCGCCAGTACTCTATCCAATTTCTCAAACGTTGGATTAGGTAAAGTATTGGCCCATGTGAACTTTCTACCCGTCAACTCTATCTCTCTTAAGTCGAGACTTTCAATAATAGTATTAAACATGAAAGACCATATGCCATCAAAGTTATCGTTATTCTTTTCATCCCTTTGCCTGATAATATTGAAGTCACCCCCCACTAAGATGGGTAACCTCTCATTCCCACATACTCGAACTAGATCAGTGAGAAAATCCATCTTGAGCTCTAGTTGTGCCGCACCATAGACAACCACGAGTACCCACTGGAACCCATCCTCCTTAGATCGAACTCTAAATTTGACAGCAAAATCACCCAACACAATGTGTCGAACTTCTAGGGTCTCGCATATCACCCCAAGTAAGATCCCTCTAGACCTTCCTCTTGGAGGTAAACAATGCCAATCGAAATCAGTGCCCCCGAAAGCATACTTAGAAACTGCGAAGTGAAATTATCCCTACCAGTTTCCATTAACACAATAAAATCGAGTTTATTCTCAATAGTAGCCTCGGCAAGAAATCTCCTTTTAGCCAAGTCACCAAGACCTCTGCTATTCCAAAATATGCCTTTCATCGTTCATCATGAAATTTCTTTGCAGTCTTAAATCTCGCACTACATCGAACTGCCGACACCGGATACACTTTTCTCTTCCATGAACGCTTTGGCTTATCCTGCATAGCAACCTGGTCCACACAACCAGTCACTATTAGCGGACGTTCATTGAGTGAAGAAGGGACTTTATACCCCTCCTTACTCATGTCATCTTCCTCCTCTGTCATCAAGGACGAAGGTACCAGATCCTCACACAAACGTTCCATCTCCCCCAACCCTAGATCATTAATCTCATCATCATCCAGGGGTTTAACAGCCGCTATATTTCGCAACATCGGCATTGCTCTCTCTGCCTCTAAGTCCAAGAGTTTATTGATAGAATTCGAAATTTCTTTAGCATTGCTACCTAACGACACTCCTAGCTTATTGGCCTTAGATAAAATATCATCATTCGAAAAGTGAAGAATAGAACAAGACGTATTAACAACCATATTTGTCGATGTCTCGATATCACGAAGCTTCACTGCCCTCATGGCATGGCCCGCGATCAGGTCATCCATGTCTGGCTAGTCCTGGATGCGGCGGCTTATCCGCCTATTTCCCGAACATGGGGTCAGGGATGCCCCCGAACTCTACCACTTCCGCCACGGAGCGCCCCACCAGCGAGGAGCCGCCTGCACCTTGTCCAGCCGGGCTATTTGGGACGCCACCAGTCCCCGATACCAGAAGTTCCGGCGTGCCACTGTTGAATTCTTGGGAGGCCGGCGCATTCAAGGAAACCGGCCGACCACCTGTCGCCGATCCCCCGCCGCTAGAAACCTGAGAGGAAAATCATGCCACCTCGCGTTGTGGCGGGTGGGAACCACCTGCATGCGACCACACCGGGCTAGATGACCACACCTCAAGGTTCCCCTGCCGGTTGCTCCCAGCCTCGCGCCGCCGGGAAGCACTCGAGCCGCACTCCTGAGCCGCAAGCGCCTCCATGGGCATCGATGTGGCCACCTTGCCGCGCGCCAGCTCTGCCGCAGCCACGGAGCCAAGCTCCTGCCTGTTACCCACCGGTGTGACATCCATCGTCATCGGTAGCCCGACAGCCACCGGTGAGTCCCTGCCAAGACCATCCGCCTCAACGGTGCTAGGAGACCTCGTATGAGCAGCAGCACCCTCCGGTAAAGCATCCACCCCAGTCGTCCTGGACTCAATAAGAATCTGAGAATGACCCAACACCTCTCTAGGTGATGACCCCAGCCACATCGGCATAGGTGAGCCGGGTGGTGAAAGCGAGGGAAGCTCATACTCCTCCGGATCATCCAGTTCCACCCTAAAACTCCATAGTTTAATCGGAGCCGAAGATGATCCAAAAGAACCAAACCGCAAGTGATTCACGGACTCGGTACCATTAGCATGCTCAGAAGACTTATCTGACTCCACCGTTTTAGTCACCACCGGTAACCCCCTATCTATCCCAGGGTCCGTATGATTTTCTTTCTGAGGATGTCCATCTCCGTCATGACCCTCATCAGTGTCCATATCAACCTGTCTGGACAAAACAAGGAACTCAGCATTTTCCTCGATCTCAATATCAATCAGGTAGCTGAAGCCATCATAGGTCCACCTAACAGACTCTGGAATGTTCTCAACACTAATGACGCTAACAAACAAGCGAGCAACTCCATTAGAGCGAGTAAAAGGCATATCCACCTTCTCAGTCTTACCAATTAAAGAGCCAAGACTCCATGTGACCTTGACATCATCAAGAGCCCCCTAAGGTACTCCCGCAAACTGAACACAAAGCTGCGCTAGTGGAGTGCCCTCCGGTTCCTTCCGTGTCCATGGTTCAAACTCCAGCACGCATGAACTGTTTGGAACCTTACTCATCCCAAAAGTCAATAGGCGACCGAGATCCTCCTTTGATGGAAAATCCACTCTGAATGTGTGATCCTCGAGATTTATCGGGTTCCAGTGGAAATTAGAAGGTACCAACTGATGCAACCGCTGCGCTACCTGCTCCATAGTCATGCTTCCGCGGGTAACACGAATGATCCATGTCTGGGAACTCTTCGGAACAGGTGTATGCGTAGAAGCTCGAGGAGACTCAAAAAACCATCAACTCTGGGCAGCAAACACCATATATCGTCACCACTGGTTTAGGCCCTAAGAGAAACATGCACTCCCCATTATGATGTTTCGGTTTCTGGCAAACATCGCAAAGTTCAACCGTGCATTCAGCTGCAAATTGTCCCGGCCCACCACACCGGTAGCAAGACATTTTTTCCTTCTTACGAGCCCATTTAGTCAGCTTCTCCCCGTAGGATTTGTCGGAGGTTTTGTCTGACACACTGTCCCGGCCCGCTCCCTCCTTTGCCTTAGGCACTTTTACCTCGGCGAGAGCTTTGACGACCTCCAACGCCTTCCCTGTGAGGACAGGAGCAGCATCCCCTACGCCCACAGCGAGAGCTGCCGGAGCCATCTGTGTGACCACCTCCTCGACAAGCCGGCCTGCATCATCCAACGTAGGGCTAGGAGGAGGAGGCCTTCTGCCTCTACCCCGTTCACCCCGGTAAGGGCGGTGCCAAGTCCGGTTTCTATGTATCGGACCGACCGCTCCCTGGACGAAAGGACCGGGTGGTCCATTGTATCCCCAGCCGCCTCCATCCATCCAGCCACTGCCAGTAGATGAGGAACCATGGTGAACACCTTCGCCATAGACATCGTATCCATCATCGCCCCATTGACCTTTAGCAGGCCTCTTGTCTGACAATGCCACAGCGCCTCGCCCACCGACCCAAGCACCGCGACCTTGAGGCGGGGAATGGCCTCCATCGTTTTGGGCTGCTCCCCGGCCAAACACCGGTGCATGACCGTCGTCAGTCTCCCCCACCGGCCGCACCACCCATTGTTGCGGACCCTGCTGTTGCTGCTGCAGATCGGTCCTCGCAGTGGTAGGGACCGGACGGCCCGGCGCAGTCCCGCGACCTACCATCGCCGTTGAAGCTCCTGGCGAGATACATCTGCAAATCGCTGGAGAGATCATCGCCGGAGAGATCGAACCATGGCCGCCTTTCCCACTGCAAAGGAAGGAAAACCCGGTCGTGCCAATCGTCTACGTACCCTAGGTACATCCGAAAACTCACACAGACCCGGCTTGCGATCGATGGACCGAGAGGCAATGTCGATCAGGGCTGCTGGTTGAGCCACATACCCACGCAACACACAACCCATGGACGTGTCGATCAACTCAGGACCGTCTAAGCCCAATAGGTTATTCAAACGCTCCGTGCGTTGATTGCGGATCGCGACCTCCGTCGCTGGCGACGGTGCCCGAGCCGTAGTATCCCTTCTCTTCTTCCTCCGTTGCACCACCTTCCATGTGGAATCGGATATGAAATCCTTCAGCGTGAGTTTGGGTAAACTAACCTTCGGAATCGGTACTCGCCATGGCTTGATTGCATATGGTGTTGTGTGCCGGTGAACCACCCGCCTAGCCACCTCGACGGCATTTGTTTCCTTCAACCCATCTCTTGTTGGATCGTCACTTGGAATGAACTGGTTGACAATACCTGCAAGCACATCCTCAGAAAGATCTACCTGCAAAGCATCGCAAATGACGTCCGAAGGCGTAGGCGATCCCATCTCCGGTGGGTCTCCGGCGAGTCTGTCCTCCTCTTCAGAGTCCTCGCCTCCCTCTCCATCTGCGAGTACCCAGAACCGGCCGCCCACCCGCCGGTGGTGGCCTAACTCTGCCGCCGCTGGTCGTCCATTAGAGGGAGTCGCCCGTCCGCCCGAGTCCTTTCTTGCTGGATAGAATTTACAGTGTTAAACTCCGGTTGCTTTTGTAGTGTTAGAGATGGTGTTATTGTGTTCAACTTATGTATCTTGCCTTGGGTATTTTATAGTGACATGCCTTTATATCGGATTGTTGATGATGATTGTAAAGCGGGGTTAAAACTTTTTGCGTAAACATTCAACGGGAGTTGGGATCACCGGGTGTTGTGACAAGCCTCGATGCACAAGATACATTCCTGAATCAGTAGTCGATTGTGCCCAAACTGAAGAACCTGGTGGTGGTGGGCGGTGCAGGCTAGCTACAGGTATGGCTTTCAATATTTCCGTGAAACCCTTGGGTGGATGGACGCGCCCTCGTGTGCAATTACTGCATGATGTGTTCTTTTTGAGTTGATAGCTTATTCACTAACTAGCTTTGCAAGCATTGTTTGACTTTGTGCTTACCACGTAGCTAGTTGGAAGACCCTTTGCCCCCGCGTCGCTTCCCCGGGGGCGACCCGGGCGGTGGAACCAGATTCTCCCCCCTTCCCCCGCGCGCCCTTCTCTGCCCTCCCCCGCCGCCGGGGCAAAGCCCCCTCGCGGTGGCTGGCGGCGGGGCGCCTTCTCCCCTCTCCCCTCGGTGGTGGTTGGCATGGGGCAACCAGCCTAGGGCAGAGGCGTCGGGCAGACGCGGGGCCCGACGGCGCGGCGGCGGTGTGGTGACTGGTGTTGTGCCACGATGGTGGGGGGTCGGCTCGCGACGCGGTGGCTGCGTGGCGGCCCGCTGTGGCGCCGGGCGGGGGGCTCCCTTGCGGCGGCATGGGCGGGGATCCGGGCCGGATCTGGCCCTACAAGCGCGGCCCTGGCCCCCTTGTGCGACCGGCGGTGAGGCACCGTGTGGCTGCCTGTCGGTCGTGGTGGCTGCCCTGGAGGCCTTTGCTACAGATCCGCCGGCGGCACGACGGTTGCCATGGTGGGGCGTGCGTAGGCGGGTTCCGGTGGCGTCTGGACGGCGGAACTGCCTAGGCGGCGCGGACCGCGGTCGGTGTGGGTGGTGGCCAGGGTCTGGCTTCGGGCTCTCGGCGGCTGCGATTGGTCCCCTCCGTCGCTGGCGTGCGGCGGTGGTGCAGCTAGGCCGATGGCGGTCCAACGCCTTGGTGGGGGTGGCCGGCGATGAGCGTGGTGGTGGTGCTTCCACTTGGCGGCGGGGCGGACTGGTCGTGTTGCCGCGGCCATGATGCTTCTGTGCGGAGGTGAGGAGGAGCGGCTTGGACCGGGGGCGGCGACGCAAACGGCGTGCTTTTTGCAGCGCGAAGGTGGGAGCTTTACGGGCATCTGTAGTCCCGGCCGGGCCTGTGGCCACGGGCCTGGTTTGCTCCTGCTATTGTGTCCGGTCGGTTACCGCCGTTGACGGTGGAGGTTGGGACCTCCCGCATGCCGACGGTGGGGTTGCCCCTAGTCCCGGATCCTCTTCTCTGTCGTGCATACCCCTCCTCGCGTTGCTGCAGTGAGTCGGCGTGGGAAGCTTCAAGTTCGTGTTGGTGCAGGGTGGTGGTCGGTTTGGTGATGGGCTCCGTTGCGCTTGAGGTGGAGGTTGGGATCAGGAGAAATCCCTGTCGGACTGGTCGACACCGTCGCGGTGGCGCCTGCGGGTGCCGCCACACCTCCCTGGAAGGCGTCGGGGCTACCCTTCCTTTCCCCTCGCCGCGTACCGGGGGAAACCCTTAGCAACAGCGTCGTCATCGTCGCGTCCCTTCTTGAAGGTGTTGATTGGTACCGACATCTCGGAGTCTAGGAGCTTGGTGGGTATTCATCGATGTGCGCAACGGTCGTGAGGCTTCTCCGTTTTCGATGATCCGTCGTTATCGACATTTGTTTTTTTATGCTTTCTCTGTTGTTGTTTTTTGGGCAGGTCTGTGTTGTTTAAGCCCCAGCACCTATCGTTACATGTTTCGAAGTTAGATTACTTTATAATACAAAGGGTAAGAAACCCTTTTTCGGGACTCCTAGGCTTAACCGGCAACTCACCACGAGAGGATAAGTGGATAACCCCATCGCTTCCACCGGTCTAGCTACCAGCTCTCTTCGTCCAGCCAGAGAAACCCAGGCAGCCATGGCGTCACTAGCCCTGAGGCCCATCATGCCAGCAACCGCGGCGGCCGCTTCCACGACCACATCTCTCAACCGCGCCCGCCGCGGCAGCTCCACCCTTCCCCGTCGCCGGCAGCCAGTCACGTGCATGGCCGAGAGCAGCGGCGGCGGCAACAGCACGGTGGAGCTGGCCGCCGGGGCGACCGGGCTCGCGTCGTGCGCGACGGTGGCGTGGTCCCTCTACACCCTCAACTCGACCGGCTGCGGCCTGCCCCCGGGCCCCGGCGGCTCGCTGGGCGCGGCGGAGGGCGTCAGCTACCTCGTGGTGGCGGGCATCGTCGGCTGGTCGCTCACCACCAAGGTGCGCACCGGGTCGGGCCTCCCGGCCGGGCCCTACGGGCTCCTTGGCGCCGCCGAGGGCGTCGCGTACCTCACCGTCGTCGCCATCGCCGCCGTGTTCGGGCTGCAGTTCTTCCAGCAGGGGTCGCTCCCAGGCCCGTTGCCGTCGGAGCAGTGCTTCGGCTAAGAATGCATGGCTGATGCTGTGGATCGTGTGTGAGGCTCTAGTGCGTGTTCCTGCTTCAGATTGTACCCTGAAATCGGTTTTGACCAGGCATTAAACATGCACTGTGTGCGATCGTAATTGTTCAGTTTCACCGTGTCAAGTGTTCTCATCTTCGACTTTTTTTCAAGAAAGTAGGTTGTCGCCCAAAGTACCTTTTTATTCGAGCTCAAATGCTCCTCCTGTGTGTACAGTAAAATAGAAAAAATAGAAAGAAAAAATAAAAAAATCTGAGTTTTTGTGTGCAAAACTTCAAGAAATGTTTGAAGCACATGCAAATTTTCATCACGGAATCATATTGGTGGAAGTCCTCGCAAAAAATATATATAAAAAACTCCAAAGTGCATGTGAAAGTAACATTTTCAGAGCATCGATTTTATTTTTTCACCATGCCTTGCAGCTACGTGATCTTGTGATGAATTTTCGCATGCGCTCCAAACATTCCTTAAAGTTTCACACACAAAAATTCAGATCTTTCTGAAATTTCTTTCTTTCTTCCTTTCTTTTTGAAATATTGTTCGTCCATGAGCATTTGACCTTGAGGTTAGAAACTCCATGTCCTGTTGTCGCTCAGCCTTAGAGCCTGTTCTTTTGGGCGAGGAATCATCTCCGTCATAGCTTCTCCCAAAATATTCAACCCACACTTGTCAACTTTCTTTTCTTACAAGGTATATGCATTTGAGGGTACCTGTTTCTGTTTGTAGGTATGAAATCACTGGCAAAGAGTTACCTAGATTTGATGAAATTGCAAGCATAATTTGAAATTTAATAGAAGTGAGCATAGCTAGGGTGAACAAGGAGAAGTTAAAGCAACAGCCCTTCGTAGGTAGTGTAAACATCCTCATTGTATCATGACATTGAAGCAGAAGAAAATGAGTGGGGTTTGGAGATTCTGGTAGAAGCTGGGAGAGGACCAATTCTGAAAGAATTATTTAAAAAAATTGGACCTTAAAAGTATGCCTTAGGTTTGAGGTAAAGGTTCGAGTGGAGGACCCAAAACATGCAACACAACACATATAGACAAGGAAAGTAAAGGTTAGAGGTTCGATACATGGTCACTTGGGCCCAATACAAGTGACTCAACGTTTAGGAACATTATGATGGGCTAAGCAGCAAAAAAACACGTAGAAGGATCATGTAACCAAAGAGTGGCAGCAAAGCCGGTCGAATTCCAGGACACCATGGTCTCTCCGCAAACAACACTCCAAACAAAGTGAACCACTACACATAGAAAGAAAATGTGGTCACATGTTTCATCTCGTCTGCACCACAAACAATTGCCAACGCCAAGTCTATGGCCCTGTTTGGATCTCAGGGTTAGAGCTAGTTTGGGTCAGTTAGGGACTCAAATAACCCAAAAGCATCCAAACATGAGGGTTGGAGTAGAGTTAGTTGCTCTAACCCAGCCAAAAAAAACAATCCGATGAAGAGGTGCTTATTTGAGTTAGAACAACTAATCCAAACTAGCTCTTGTTGGAAATATGCCCTAGAGGCAATAATAAAATGGTTATTATTGTATTTCCTTGTTCATGATAATTGTCTATTGTTCATGCTATAATTGTATTAACCGGAAACCGTAATGCATGTGTGAATACATAGACCACAACATGTCCCTAGTGAGCCTCTAGTTGGCTAGCTCGTTGATCAATAGATGGTCACGGTTTCATGACCATGGACATTGGATGTCGTTGATAACGGGATCACATCATTGGGAGAATGATGTGATGGACAAGGCCCAATCCTAAGCATAGCACAAGATCGTGTAGTTCGTCTGCTAAAGCTTTTCCAATGTCAAGTATCGTTTCCTTAGACCATGAGATTGTGCAACTCCCAGATACCGTAGGAATACTTTGGGTGTGCCAAACGTCACAACGTAACTGGGTGGCTATAAAGGTATACTACGGGTATCTCCGAAAGTGTTTGTTGGGTTGGCACGGATCGAGACTGGGATTTGTCACTCCGTGTGACGGAGAGGTATCTCTGGGCCCACTCGGTAAGACATCATCATAATGAGCTCAATGTGACTAAGGAGTTAGCCACAGGATGATGTGTTACGGAACGAGTAAAGAGACTTGCCAGTAACGAGATTGAACAAGGTATAGGGATACCGACGATCGAATCTCGGGCAAGTATCATACCGATAGACAAAGGAAATTGTATACGGGATTGATTGAATCCCCGACATCATGGTTCATCCGATGAGATCATCGTGGAGTCTGTGGGAGCCAACATGGGTATACAGATCCCGCTGTTGGTTATTGACCGGAGAGGTGTCTCGGTCATGTCTACGTGTCTCCCGAACCCGTAGGGTCTACACACTTAAGGTTTGATGACGCTAGGGTTATAAGGAAATAGTGTACGTGGTTACCGAAGGTCATTCGGAGTCCCGGATGAGATCCCGGGCGTCACGAGGAGCTCCGGAATGGTCCGGAGGTAAAGATTCATATATAGGAACTGAGGTTTCGGTCACCGGAAGTGTTTCGGGCGTCACCGGTAGTGTATCGGGACCATCGGAAGGGTTCCGAGGGTCCACCAGGAGGGGCCACCGGCCCTAGAGGGTTGCATGGGACACAAGTGGGAGGGAACCAGCCCCTAGGTGGGCTGGTGCGCCCCCACAAGGGGCCCAAGGCGCAGCAAGAGGTGGACGGGGGCAAACCCTAGGGCAGATGGGCCTAGGGCCCATCTAGGGCGCAGCCAACCCTCCTCCTCCTCCTATATATAGTGGTGCCCTTGGGGCTGTTTGAGAAATGCATCTCTCTCTCTCTCTCTCGGGTAGCCACATCCCTCCTTCTCCTCCTCCTCCATAGCGCTTGGTGAAGCTTTGTCGGAGTACCACGTAGCTCCATCGCCACCATGCTGTCGTGTTTCCGGAGCTCTTCCTCAACCTCTCCTCCCTCCTTGCTGGATCAAGGCGTAGGAGACGTCACCGGGCTGCACGTGTGTTGAACGCGGAGACGCCGTTGTTCGGCGCTAAGATCGGATTCCGCCACGATCTGAATCGCTGCGAGTACGACTCCACCAACCGCGTTCTAGTAACGCTTCCGCTTAGCGATCTTCAAGGGTATGAAGATCCACTCTCCTCTTACTCGTTGTTGGTTTCTTCATAGATAGATCTTGGTGAATGCGTAGAAAATTTTGATTTAGTACTACGTCTCCCAACAGCTCTAACCCTGAGATCCAAACAGGACCTATGCGGCTTAAGGACCTGATCCCCACTAGGGGTGGAGCCTCTAGCAACCTGCCATGGGGGAATCTTGATTTTAGCCGGGGTACACGCTTTCTAGATATCCAGAGAGTCGCAAACTCCCAAACTATTGGAAATCTCTTTGTATAAGGAGCATGTGGAGAAGTGGCCTCAAGGCTCAAGTTTCCAACTATTTGTACCCTTACTGTCGGAGATGTGTTCCCTATCCAGGCTCCCACCAACTGTCCCTTTCTACAAAGTCCAATGGATCGAATGATTGCTTAAAACAGGGTACCTATCTGCCCCAACCCAAGCATGAGCAACTTTAGCATCGTGCTCCTCCACCTTTGCAAAGAGCTAAGGGAACATAGTCATGAAATCGCGTAGGACCTTCATGGACCTCAAAATCGTGTACCAATATGCAACAAATGCCAAATCTTGACAATATCCTTGGCAAATTGGGATTTGTAAGTCAAATGAAGAGTTATTTTATCTAAAACCATTACATTTGGGCTAGGATAACAACTTGGTACCACATTTGAACTAGGGCATAAAAAGCCACCAAATTTGGGCCTCACGTGTAACGCGGAGCACTAACGCTCGATTTTTGGGGTGAAAACAGGTGGGGCCCACCTGTCGGGCTGAAGTGGCAAAGACCAAAATGTTTGTCCGCATGACTCGGAAGTCATCTTCACAACATTTTTTCTATGGAGCATTCCATCGAGCACTGCGTACGTTCATCCTCTGGGCACTAAAGGAACTCACAACACGTCATGGCCGAGCTGCTTCGCTAACCGCCGCACGAGCCACGGCCATCGGACAAACCGCCCCTCACCTCGCCGGAGGTGGAGCCACGCCACCCAACTCCTGGCCCCCGCCACGCCAGAGGTGGAGCCACGCCGCACCGGAGGTTGAGCCATGCCGCGCAGCTCCTGGTCCACGCCACGGTGGAGCTGGAGCCAGGCTGAATCCGACGCTCAGCTCCCCACGGGCTCGCCGCACTACTCGTGCGCCGGATATCCGACGCGCTCGCGAGGGATGTCGCCAAGCTGTGGCCGCGGGAGGAAGGGGCGAGTAGCTCACCTCGAGCACGTATGCATGCTCGGACGCACCGACGCCAGGCGTTAAGAAGATGAACGGCATCGTCCATGGCGGACTCGCCAGCGAACTCCGTCGCGTCGTCTGTCGTTGTCGCCGCATCCAGGAGGCAGCGCGGGAGCTGCACCTCCTGCT
This sequence comes from Hordeum marinum, assembly GCA_022496015.1. NCBI lineage: Eukaryota > Viridiplantae > Streptophyta > Magnoliopsida > Poales > Poaceae > Hordeum > Hordeum marinum. The sequence continues at coordinate 26,059,180 of CM039677.1, read as the reverse complement.
GGCCAGCCCGCAGGCTAGCACGCCGACGCCAGGCGTGAGGCGGCCCTAGGCTAGCGCGAGCAGGGCTCGGCTGCCGTGGCCATGGAGCTCTCGGCTCGGCCGTCCATGCCGGCGAAGGCGGCGGCGGGCTTCAAGGGTTCATAGCGCGCGCACAGACTAAGGTGGCCCAGGGCTAGCTTGAGAAGGGGTTCGACCGCCATGGTCATGGAGCTCTCGGCTCGCATGGGCAGAGATGGATGAAGCGCCCACAAGTTACTCGATGCAATGCTCCAAAGAAATAAAGATGGGATGAAGACGGATACATAGTCAATGACAGGCGGGGCCCACATCTCATCTGCCACCTCACCAAGTCAACACTTTCTTTTGTGCTTGGCCTTTGCCACGTAAGCCCGACAGTCGGGCCCTACCTGCCAGTTTCGTTGTTTTCGCCCCCAAATTCGAGCGTCGGTGCTATGCATTACGCATTAGACCCAAATTCGGTTGTTTTTTATGCCCCAGTTCAAACATGATACCAAATTGTTACCCTAGCCTCAAATGCAGTGGTTTTGGGTAAATAACTCTCAAATGAACTATTTACGCTCTATCATCAAAACGTACTTGTTTGTAAATATATGGATCAAAAGACCTCCCTAGACTTGGGGCAACTTCTAGGCCGGCTTGACCATAATACACCAGTTCATAATTTTGATGTTTATCCACTAGTAGAAAAATACCCATTTGTCTCGGTTCGTAAGGCCTATTTGTCTCGGTTCTGAAACCGGGACTAAAGGGTCGGGACTAAAGACCAAAAATTTTAGTCCCGGTTCGTTTACCAACCGGGACAGAAGGGGCTCCACGTGGCCGGTGCTGGGAGCCCAGGCAGGAGGACTTTTAGTCCCGGTTGGTAACACCAACCGGGACCAAAAGGCATCCACGTGTCAGCATCTAGCAGTTGTTGTTTTTTTTAAGGGGAGGTTAGGGGGTTTTGGACGGTAATTTAGGGGTTTTATATTGTTTTAGCTAACTAATTAATAGAGAGAAGTGTCCTCTCTTTTTCCGTGCTTGGTCGACGCTAGCTACTATAGAGAGAACTCAACACGCTAGCTAGTAAGCAAATGAAGGAACCATTAAGTACAGAAGATCGCATGAACATATAGAGATAGAAGTGATCGACCTCTCTTTCTCCGAGAGATTGGTCGTATAACAAGTTTCGTATATATATCCGACGTTATTAGCTACATATATACAATATAACATCTCTTACAATCCCTAACATCTAATGTCCAATTCCACATGGTATTCTCCGGCTTTATTTATGACGTGGTCAAAAAAGAATCCCGCCAATTCTTCTTGAATTGCTCGTATGCGATCATGTGATAGGAGTTCATCCCGCATCTGCCACATCTAATTTGAAGAAGGGGGTTAATACATATATATGGTAATAAAATAAAATTATGAATATTATTGCTTACGCACTTGAAATTGTTTTTCAGAGTAGCCCCGCTTAGGGGTCGTCGCGTTGTAGATGAACTCGCAAACGTAGTATCCACATAAATTATTCCCGGTTTCCTGCCACAAGCACTTTACGAGAAATAGAGTTCAATCAAACTGATAATCAAGCATGATAAATGGTATTGATGAAACTAGAATCAATGGGAGATGCGCGGAACTAGCTAGTAGTACTTACTTTCGGGTGTGTAAATCGCAGCTCCCCCGGCAGTGCTGGAACAATTATTGTGAACTCTTTCCAAACCCTGCCAGACTAAGAAAATAATTACTTGATATCAGGAAATGAACAAAGTTGTCGATATGATGCGATAATGATTGATTGAACTTACTTCTGGAGCATTTCAGTCATGCCCGCATATTGCTGGGGATCTTTTCGTTTCGAGTCTAAGACGATTACTACTTCCCGCTCAAGCTTAATCTCTAGCAGAATAAAGTGGAAACTGCACACGCATGCATAACTCATCAATTACATTACTATAAACCTCGAGTAATAAGGGAAACCGAATATGCACAAGACAGTAACACTCACTTGAAGTTGTAAGGAAAGAGTATTGTCCCTTTGTTTTGATTTTTAAGCAACGATTGTAGCAAGTTGTCCTTGGTTTGTGTGACATTGTTTTTAACCGTAAACTCATGTATGATATAGTGAGGATAATTATATATACATGCAATGAAAGAGTTGAGCTATATACATAAAGAGACTTAATTACAGAAGTAGTACTTACAGATAGTAGCAAGTCACGATTGTTTTGTCGAGGGCCTTTTGATTGTATAACTGGAATATCTCCTCAAATTTAACATTCAACAGATCCATTGCAACGAGGTCGTGTGCCTCTTTAACTAACAACGTCAAAGAATCCTTCCCAGACTCGCAGCAGGTTTTCATGTACCATTCATGGAATTTTCGCATCATCGTTGTTAGACGAGGATGATGAGTTTTGACGAGAGGCCGCTCGTGCCGGTAACGGAATTCGTCCACCTCCAACGGCTTAAACTGTACATCATCGCTCAGGTAATCACCAGGATTGGTACTGGGCACCATCCCCGGATGATTAGCGACGATATCGCTAGACACCTTGAGCGGGGGGCACGATTGGTTCGCCTGTTCTCCGAGCTGGGGAATTTTTTTGCCACTTCTTCGTTTTGCTGACCTTGCATCACTGGAAATACTTCCCGACCGCCGCGCATCTTGATATGTCTTTTTAATACAGAGGTCAAAGTTGGAATCCGGCGGAGGCGGTGGTGGTCGCTTCAGGACATCGATAGTGCGCATCGCTTTCACCGGATCTATCTTCTCCTTCGGAGGTGGAGTTTTCTTTGCAAAATGGGCCCTTAATTCGGCCTGACATATCTCCTCGTTTTCAGACTCGGTCCTCTCATATGGTAACTTTTCCAGAGGCTTGAGAGATGGACTGTATCTGTATTCCCTCCTACCTATGCTTGTATTGCTAGCTGCCGGAGCGGCGGCGGCTCTCTTCCGTCGTTGCTTACTAGGCGTCGGAGGAGCCGGAGCGGCGGCGGCTGTCTTCCGCCATTGCCAACGAGGCTGAGGAGGAGGCGTACTGCTCCGACGCACCGGAGTAGGCGAAGGAGGAGGCAGAGTGCCCTCACGCGTCGGAGGAGCCGGAGAAGGAGGCGGTGTGCCCTGATCACTCGCCGGAGGAGGAGGAGGAGGCGGAGTGCCTTGATTCGCCTAAGGAGAAGGAGGAGGCGGAGACGTCCAGTTTGGAAGCTTGATGTACTCCTTCTGCCATAGACATGTACTCCTCAGGGCACGAACCAGCTTATTCTCTCCTTCACCTATAGAGTGGTCAAGCTCGAGCTCCTCAAATTCCTTCATTACTTCATCCACCATCACAACAGCATAGCCATGTGGAATCGGACGGCAGTGAAAAGTTCCGTTGGGTTGAGGAGGTGCAACAGAGCCGACAGCCGCCTTGAAAGTGAGGTTCCGGCATTTCGTCATAAGCTCGCAATGTTGAGCCTCCATGATAGTATCCACGGGGTAGCTAGGAGACGTGAAGTCAGGCTGAACGGGCTCCATGGAAGTGACGCTGCTTCTCCGCTGAGATGGCGGGGTAGCTTCGTGCCGCTGAGATGGTTGGTCGGCAGCTCGCTGGCTCTCAGCTTCCTCTAGCTTTTGTAGTCTTGCATTGAGCTTCTGAATTTCGCTCAGCTCCGCTTTCCGCTTTCTCTCCCGACTTCTGTAACCGCCTGCGTCGGGAAACCCAACCTTCCACGAAACAGATCCTGGTGTGCCTCGTGTTCGTCCAGGGTGCTCAGCATTCCCTAGGGCCTCAGTCAGCTCGTCCTTCTCTCTGTCGGGAATGAACGTCCCTTCCTGTGCTGCGGTGATATACTTCTGAAGCTTGTTCATGGGTATTGCAAGTTGCATGTCCGTCCAACGACACTTCCCTGTTTCAGGGTCCAAAGTTCCCCCAACCCCGAAGAACCAAGTCCTTGAACGGTCTGGCCAATTCAATGTCTGTGGTACGACATTTTTAGAAATTAGGTCATTCTCAGCTTTGTCCCACAACGGCCGGGCTTCGAGGTAGCCACCCGACCCCGTGTGATGGTGATACTACTTCTTTGCAGCATTGACCTTGTTTGTCTCTAACATTTTATTCCTCTTGTCCGATGTCTTGTAGTCCACAAATGCGGGCCAGTAATCTCTTATCTTCTCAAATCGGCCGGTGAATTCTGGAGTCTTCCCTTTGTCGACAACTTATGTGGACTTGCTCGTTGGATGGGAGGTCGTTAAGTACAAATAGATCTTTGAAATGAAGACACATGCTGATGGTAAATGTCACCATTTGTAAAGCTCGACTTGTTGCAAATAAGTTTATGACAAGTTTAAGGAGTTGACTACGATGAGACTTTCTCACTCGTAGCGATGCTAAAGTCTGTTGAAATTATGTTAGCAGTTGCTGCATTTTCAATTATGAAATCTGGCAGATGGATGTCAAAACATCGTTTCCTTAACGGTTTACTTGAGGAAAGGTTGTATGTGATACAACCAGAAGGTTTTGTCAATCCTAAGGATGCTAAAAGGTGTGCAAGCTTCAGTGATCCTTTTATAGACTGAAGCAAGAATCTCGGAGTTGGAATGTACACTTTGATGAGGTGATCATAGTTTTTGAGTCTATACAAAGTTTATGAGAAACTTGTATTTGCAATAAAGTGAGTGGGAGCACCATAGAGTTTCTGATAAGTATATGTGGATGACATATTGCTATTCGGAAATAATGTGGAATTTCTGGAAAGCATAAACGGTTGTTTGAAAAGTGATTTTCGAAGGAAGACCTGAATAAAGCTACCTAATTGTTGAGCATCAAGATCTATAAAGATAGATCAAGATGTTTGATAAGACTTTTAATGAGTACATACCTTGACAAGATTTTGAAAGAGTTCAAAATGGATTAGTCAGAGAGAAGTGTTCTCGCCTGCTTTGTAAGGTGTGAAGTTGAGTGAGACTCAAAGCTCGACCACGGCAGAAGAAAGAGAAAGGACGAATGTCGTCCCCTATGACTTAGCCATAGGCTCTGTATAGTATGTCATGCTGTGTACCGCACCTATGTGTGCCTTGCCATGAGTCCGTCAAGGGGTACAAGAGTGATCCAGGAGTGGATCACTGGACAACGGTCAAGATTATCCTTAGTAACTAAAAGACTAAGGAGATGTTTCTCGATTATGGAGGTGATAAAGTGTTCATCATAAAGAGTTACGTCGATGCAAGCTTTAACACCAATCCGGATGATCCGTAGTAGCAATCTGGATACATATAGTGGAGCAGCCATTTGGAATAGTACCAAGTGGAGTGTGGTAGCAGTGTTTATGGTTTGACATAGAGATTTGCAAAGTACACACGGATCTGAATGTCGCAGACCCATTGACTATAAGACCTCTCTCACATGCAAAGCATGATCGAGCCCCAGAACTCATTGGGTCTTAGATTCATAACAATGCGAATCACATGGTGATGTGAACTAGATTATTGACTCTAGTGCAAGTGGGAGACTATTGGAAATATGCCCTAGAGGCAATAATAAATTAGTTATTATCATATTTCCTTGTTCATGATAATCGTTTATTATCCATGCTATAATTGTATTGATCGGAGACTTAGATGCATGTGTGGATACATAGGCAAAACCATGTCCCTAGTATGCCTCTAATAGACTAGCTCATTGATCAAAGATGGTTAAGGTTTCCTAGCCATGGACATGAGATGTCATTTGATAAACGGGATCACATCATTAGGAGAATGGTTTGATGGACAAGACCCAAACTACAAACGTAGCATATGATCGTGTCAGTTTATTGCTACTGTTTTCTGCATGTCAAGTATATGTTCCTATGACCATGAGATCATGCAACTCACGGATACCGGAGGAGTGCCTTGTGTGTATCAACCGTCGCAATGTAACTGGGTGACTATAAAGGTGCTCTACAGGTATCTTCGAGGGTGTGTGTTGAGTTGGCATGGATCAAGACTGGGATTTGTTACTCCGTGTGACGAAGAGGTATCTCAGGGCCCACTCGGTAATACAACATCACAACAAGCCTTGCAAGCAATGTGACTAAGTGTTAGTCACGGGATCTTGTATTACGGAACGAGTAAAGAGACTTGCCGATAACAAGGTTGAACTAGGTATGGAGATATCGACGATCGAATCTCGGGCAAGTAACATACCGAAGAACAAAGGGAACATCATGCGGGATTAACTGAATCCTTGACATAGAGGTTCGACCGATAAAGATCTTCGTAGAATATGTAGGAACCAATATGGGCATCCAGGTCCCGCTATTGGTTATTGATCGTAGAGGTGTGTTGGTCATGTCTACATAGTTCTCGAACCCGCAGGGTCTGCACACTTAAGGTTTGGTGACGTTTTGGTAGTATAGAGTTATGTATGGTGGTGACCTAAGGTTGTTCGAAGTCCCGGATGAGATCCCGGACATCATGAAGAGCTCCGGAATGGTCCGGAGGTAAAGATTGATATATAGGAACTCCTATTTTGGTCACCGGAAAAGTTTCGGGCTCATCGATAGTGTACCGGGAGTGCGGGTAGTGTACCGGGAGACCATCGGGAGGGGTATTTCTGTTGGAAATATGCCCTAGAGGCAATAATAAAATGGTTATTATTGTATTTCCTTGTTCATGATAATTGTCTATTGTTCATGCTATAATTGTGTTAACCGGAAACCATAATACATGTGTGAATACATAGACCACAACATGTCCCTAGTGAGCCTCTAGTTGACTAGCTCGTTGATCAATAGATGGTCACGGTTTCATGACCATGGACATTGGATGTCATTGATAACGGGATCACATCATTAGGAGAATGATGTGATGGACAAGACCCAATCCTAAGCATAGCACAAGATCGTGTAGTTCGTTTGCTAAAGCTTTTCAATGTTAAGTATCGTTTCCTTAGACCATGAGATTGTGCAACTCCCGGATACCGTAGGAATGCTTTGGGTGTGCCAAACGTCACAACGTAACTGGGTGGCTATAAAGGTGCACTACGGGTATCTCCGAAAGTATCTGTTGGGTTGGCACGAATCGAGACTGGGATTTGTCACTCCGTGTGACGGAGAGGTATCTCTGGGCCCACTCGGTAAGACATCATCATAATGAGCTCAATGTGACTAAGGAGTTAGCCACGGGATGATGTATTACGGAACGAGTAAAGAGACTTGCCAGTAACGAGATTGAACAAGGTATAGGGATACCGACGATCGAATCTCGGGCAAGTACCATACCGATAGACAAAGGGAATTGTATACGGGATTGATTGAATCCCCGACATCGTGGTTCATCCGATGAGATCATCGTGGAGTACGTGGGAGCCAACATGGGTATCCAGATCCCTCTGTTGGTTATTGGCCGGAGAAGTGTCTCGGTCATGTCTACGTGTCTCCCGAACCCGTAGGGTCTACACACTTAAGGTTCGATGACGCTAGGGTTATAGGGAAAAGGTATACGTGATTACCGAAGGTTGTTCGGAGTCCCGGATGAGATCCCGGACGTCACGAGGAGCTCCGGAATGGTCCGGAGGTAAAGATTGATATATAGGAAGTCCAGTTTTGGTCACCGGAAAGTTTTCGGGCTCATCGGTAGTGTACCGGGAGTGCCAGGAGGGTGCCGGAGGACCCCCGGGAGGGGTGTGACGACCAAAGGACCACATGGGCTGTTAGATAAAGTGTGCCAGCCCTTATTGGGCTGGGCAAGACTTTTGCTAAAGGCCCATGCGGCTGGAGATAAGGAGATAAGGCAAAAAGGATTTAAAAGGAGGAGATCCACCTCCCTTGTGGGAGGTGGACTCTCCCTTTAATTCAGCCGGCCATCTCCTCTTTGGAGTAGAGGCCAAGCCAGCCCTCCACGTCCCTCCTCCTATATATACTTGAGGTTTTGGATGTTTTGAGATAGGATTTGATCTCTCTCTCTCAAGGCGAAGCCCTACCTCTCTTCTTCCTCCTCCGCAGCGCTTAGGCGAAGCCCTGTCGGAATACCTTGCTACTCCACCACCACCACGCCGTCGTGCTGCTGTTGGAGCCCTTCCCCAACCTCTCCTTCCTCCTTGCTGGATCAAGGTGTTGGAGACGTCACCGGGCTGCACGTGTGTTGAACGCGGAGGTGCCGTCCGTTCGGCACTTGATCGGATCTACCGCGATCTGAATCGCTGCGAGTACGACTCCATCAACCGCGTTCTTGTAACGCTTCCGCTTAGCGATCTTCAAAGGTATGAAGATGCAATCTCTCCCCTCTCGTTGCTGGTTTCTCCATAGATAGATCTTGGTGAACGTAGGAAAATTTTGATTTACTACTACGTCTCCCAACAGTGGCATCATGAGCTAGGTCTATGCGTAGAATCTATGCACGAGTAGAACACAAAGCAGTTGTGGGCGTCGATTTTGTTAATATGCTTGCCGTTACTAGTCTTATCTTGATTCGACGGTATTGTGGGATGAAGCGGCCCGGACCAACCTTACACGTACGCTTACGTGAGACCGGTTCCACCGCCTGACATGCACTAGTTGCATAAGGTGGCTAGCGGGTGTCTGTCTCTCCCACCTTAGTCGGATTGGATTCGATGAAAAGGGTCCTTATGAAGGGTAAATAGCAATTGGCATATCACGTTGTGGTTTTGACGTAGGTAAGAAACGTTCTTGCTAGAAACCTATAGCAACCACGTAAAAACTTGCAACTACAAATTAGAGGACGTCTAACTTGTTTTTGCAGCATATGTCGTGTGATGTGATATGGCCAAAAGGATGTGATGTGATGCATTGTGATGTATGAGATTGATCATGTTCTTGTAATAGGGTTCACGACTTGCATGTCGATGACTATGACAACCGGCAGGAGCCATAGGAGTTGTCTTATATTATTGTATGACCTGCGTGTCAATCATAAACGCCATGTAATTACTTTACTTTATTGCTAAACGTTAGCTGTAGTAGTAGAAGTAATAGTTGGCGAGACAACTTCATGAAGACACAATGATGGAGATCATGATGATGGAGATCATGGTGTCGTGCCGGTGACAGTGATGATCATGGTGCCCCGAAGATGGAGATCAAAGGAGCAAGATGATATTGGCCATATCATGTCACAATATTGACTGCATGTGATGTTTATCATGTTTACATCTTATTTGCATAGAACGACGGTAGTAAATAAGATGATCTCTCAATAAAATTTCAAGAAAGGTGTTCACCCTAACCGTGCACCGTTGCTAAGGATCGTCGTTCCGAAGCACCACGTGATGATCGGGTGTGATAGGTTCTAACGTTCGCATACAACGGGTGTAAGCCAGATTTACACATGCGAAACACTTAGGTTGACTTGACGAGCCTAGCATGTACAGACATGGCCTCGGAACACGGAAGACCGAAAGGTCGAACATGAGTCGTATAGAAGATACGATCAACATAGAGATGTTCACCATGGATGACTAGTCCGTCTCACGTGATGATCGGACACGGGCTAGTTGACATGGATCATGTATCACTTGGAAGACTAGAGAGATGTCTATCTAAGTGGGAGTTCATTAATAATTTGATTAAATGAACTTAATTATCATGAACTTAGTCTAAAAATGTCCTTGCAAATTATGTCGTAGATAGCTCGCGTTGTAGCTCCCCAGTTTTATTGATACAATCCTAGAGAAAAGTAAGTTGAAAGTTGATGGTAGCAATAATGCGGACTGGGTCCGTGATCTGAGGATTGTCCTCATTGCTGCACAGAAAGCTTATGTTTTTGATGTATCGCTAACTGCACCACTCCCTCAAGCGTTGTCTGTAGATGTTGTGAACATATGACAAGCACTTTTTGGTGACTATGTGATAGTTCAATGCGTCATGCATTGCGGCTTAGAATTGAGGCTCCAAAACGTTTTGAACGTCACGGAACATATGAGATGTTCTAGGAGCTGAGATTGTGATCTCAGGCTCGTGCCTATGTTGAGAGGTATGAGACCTCCAACAAGATTCTTTGTCTGCAAGATAAAGGAGAATAGCTCAATCGGTGAGCGTGTGCTCAGATTGTCTGGGTGCTACAATCACTTGAATCAAGTGGGAGTTAATCTTCCAGATGAGATAGTGATTAATGCAGTTCTCCAAGTCACTGCCACCAAGCTACTAGAGCTTCGTGATGAACTATAACATGCCAGGGATGGATAAGATGATCCCTGAGTTGTTCGTGATGTTTGACACCACGAAGGTAGAAATCAAGAAGGAGCATCAAGTGTTGATGGTTAAGTGAAACCACTAGTTTCAAAAGGGGCAAGGGCAAGAAGGGAAAACTTCAGGAATGGCAAGCCAGTTGTTGCTCTAGTGAAGAAACCCAAGGTTGAGCCCGAACCCGAGACTAAGTGCTTCTATTATGAGGAGAATGTTCGCTGAAGCGGAAAAACCCTAGATGCTTGGTAGATAAGAAGGCTGGTAATGTCAATGGAAGTATATTTGATATACGTGTTAGTGATGTGTACCTTGCTGGTACTCCTAGTAGCACCTGGGTATTGGATACCGGTTCGGTTGCTAAGTGTTAGCAACTCGAAATAAAAGCTACGGAATAAACGGAGACTAGCTAGGTGAAAGGTGACGATGTGTGTTGGAAGTATTTCCAAGATTGATGTGATCACCATCGCACGTTCTCTCTACCTTCGGGATTTGTGATAAACCTAAATAAATGTTATTTGGTGTTTGCGTTGAGCATGAACGTGATTAGATCATGATTAGTGCAATACGGTTATTCATATAAGTTAGAGAATAATGGTTATTCTATTTACATGGATAATGCCTTCAATGGTCATGCACCCACTCGGAATGGTTTATCGAATCATGATCGTAGTAGTACACATGTTCATAACGTTGGTACCAAAAATATATAAAGTTAATAATGATAGTACCACATACTTGTGGCACTGCCGCTAAATGTCATATTGGTATAAATCGCATGAAGAAACTCCATGATGATGGATTTTTGACTCACTCGATTTCGAATCGGTTGAGACATGCGAGCCATGCCTCTTGGGCAAGATGACTGAGACCCCGTCATCCAATATGATGGAGCGGGCAAGTGGCTTATTGGAATTAATACATGTTGATGTATGTGGTCCAATGAGTGTTGAAACACACAGTGTATATCGTTGTTTTTCTTTACCTTCACTGATGATTTGAGTAAATATGGGGATATTTACTTAATGAAACACGAATTTGAAATGTTTGAAAGGTTCAAGGAGTTTCAGAGTGAAGTTAAAGATCATCGTGACAAGAAGATAAATGTCTATGATATGATCATGGAGGTGAATATCTAAGTTACGAGTTTGGTATGCAATTTTAGACAATGTGGAAATTGTTTCACAGCTCACGCCTCCTGGAACACCATAGTGTGATGGTGTGTTCGAACGTCGTAGTCATGCTCTATTGGATATAGTGAGTACTATGATGTCTCTTATCGTTTTACCACTATCATTATGGGGTTATGCATTAAAGACAAATCCATTCACTTTAATAGGGCACCATCTAAGTCTGTTGAGATGACACCGTGAGAATTATGGTTTGACAGAAGCCTAAGCTGTCATTTCTTAATGTTTGGGGCTGCGACGCTTATGTGAAAATGGGTTTTTCACCTAGCGAGCTCGAACCCAAAGCAGACAAATGTATCTTCATAGAATACCCTAATGAGACATTGGGTATACCTTCTATTTCAGATCCAAGCGCAAAAGGTGTTTGTTGCTAAGAATGGGTCCTTTCTTGAGAAAGAGTTTCTCTCGAAAGAATTGAGTGGGAGGAAGATAGAACTTGATAAGGTTGTTGAACCTTTGTTTCAACCAGAGAATAGCGCAACACAGAAAGATGTTTCTGTAGAGCCTACTCAGTTGAAAAGGAAGTTAATGATGATGATCATGAAGCTTCGGATCAAGTCACTATCGAACCTCGTAGGTCGACAAGGACGCGTACTGCTCCTGAGTAGTACGACAACCCTGTCTTGGAAATCATGTTGTTGGACAACGATGAACCTATGGACTATGGAGAAGCGATGGTGGGACCGAATTCCAACAAATGGCTAGGAGCCATGAAATCCGAGAAAGGATCCATGTATGAAAACCAAGTATGGACTATTGGTAGACTTGCCTGTTGAATGGCGGGTCATTGAGTACAAATGGACCTTTGAGATAAACATAGACGCCAATGGTGAAATGTCACCGTTTATAAAGCTCGACTTGTCGCAAAGAAGTTTCCGCCAAGTTCAAGGAGTTGACTGCGATGAGATTGTCTCATCTGTAGCGATGCTAAAAGTCTATTAAAATTTTGTTAGCAGTTGCTGCATTTTTCGATTATGAAATCTGGCAGATGGATGACAAAACAAGGTTTCCGTAATGGTTTCTATGAGGAAGAGTTGTATGTGATACAACCAGAAGGTTTTGTCAATCCTAAGGATGCTAATAATATGCAAACTCTAGCGATCCTTCTATGGACTGGAGCAAGAATCTCGGAGTTGGAATATATGCTTTGATGAGGTGATCAAAGTGTTTAAGTTTATACAAAGTTTATGAGAAACTTGTATTTGCAAGAAAGTGAGTGGGAGCACTATAGAATTTCTTATAAGAATATGTAGTTGACATATTATTGATCGGAAATGATGTAGAATTTCTGGAAGAGCATGAAGGGTTGTTTGAAAAGAGTTTTTTCAAAGGAAGACCCAGATAAAGCTACTATTTTATTGAGCATCAAGATCTATATGGATAGATCAATTCGCTTGATAAGTTTTTTCGACGAAGACATACCTTGACAAGTTTTTGAAGGAGTTCAAAATAGATGGGTCAAAGAAGGAGTTCTTGACTGTATTGTAAGGTGTGAAATTGAGTAAGACTCAATACCCGACCACGGCAGAAGATAAAGAAAAGATGAGTGTCATATCCTATGCTTTAGCCATAGGCTCTATATAGTATGCCATGCTGTGTACCGCACCTGTGTGTGCCTTGCCATGAGTCTGTCAAGGGGTACAAGAGTAATCCAAGAGTGGATCACTGGACAGCGGTCAAAGTTAGCCTTAGTAACTTGAGAACTAAGGAAATATTTCTCGATTATGGAGGTGATAAAGAGTTCATCGTAAAGTGTTACGATGATGCAAGCTTTAAAACCAATCCGCATGACTCTTAGTAGAAATCCAGCTACGTATAGTGGAGCAGCCATTTGGAATAGCTCCAAGTGGAGCATGGGAGTAGTATCTACAAATATGACATGGAAAGTTTGCAAGGTACACACGGATCTGAATGTCGCAGACCCGTTGACTAAAAACCTCTTTCACGAGCAGAACATGAACAAACCCCAGAACTTATTGGGTGTTAATCACATGATGATATGATCACATGGTGATGTAAGTGTTAATCACATGGTGATGTGAACTAGATTATTGACTCTAGTGCAAGTGGGAGACTGTTGGAAATATGCCCTAGAGGCAATAATAAAATGGTTATTATTGTATTTCCTTGTTCATGATAATTGTCTATTGTTCATGCTATAATTGTGTTAACCGGAAACCATAATACATGTGTGAATACATAGACCACAACATGTCCCTAGTGAGCCTCTAGTTGACTAGCTCGTTGATCAATAGATGGTCACGGTTTCATGACCATGGACATTGGATGTCATTGATAACGGGATCACATCATTAGGAGAATGATGTGATGGACAAGACCCAATCCTAAGCATAGCACAAGATCGTGTAGTTCGTTTGCTAAAGCTTTTCAATGTTAAGTATCGTTTCCTTAGACCATGAGATTGTGCAACTCCCGGATACCGTAGGAATGCTTTGGGTGTGCCAAACGTCACAACGTAACTGGGTGGCTATAAAGGTGCACTACGGGTATCTCCGAAAGTATCTGTTGGGTTGGCACGAATCGAGACTGGGATTTGTCACTCCGTGTGACGGAGAGGTATCTCTGGGCCCACTCGGTAAGACATCATCATAATGAGCTCAATGTGACTAAGGAGTTAGCCACGGGATGATGTATTACGGAACGAGTAAAGAGACTTGCCAGTAACGAGATTGAACAAGGTATAGGGATACCGACGATCGAATCTCGGGCAAGTACCATACCGATAGACAAAGGGAATTGTATACGGGATTGATTGAATCCCCGACATCGTGGTTCATCCGATGAGATCATCGTGGAGTACGTGGGAGCCAACATGGGTATCCAGATCCCGCTGTTGGTTATTGGCCGGAGAAGTGTCTCGGTCATGTCTACGTGTCTCCCGAACCCGTAGGGTCTACACACTTAAGGTTCGATGACGCTAGGGTTATAGGGAAAAGGTATACGTGATTACCGAAGGTTGTTCGGAGTCCCGGATGAGATCCCGGACGTCACGAGGAGCTCCGGAATGGTCCGGAGGTAAAGATTGATATATAGGAAGTCCAGTTTTGGTCACCGGAAAGTTTTCGGGCTCATCGGTAGTGTACCGGGAGTGCCGGGAGGGTGCCGGAGGACCCCCGGGAGGGGTGTGACGACCAAAGGACCACATGGGCTGTTAGATAAAGTGTGCCAGCCCTTATTGGGCTGGGCAAGACTTTTGCTAAAGGCCCATGCGGCTGGAGATAAGGAGATAAGGCAAAAAGGATTTAAAAGGAGGAGATCCACCTCCCTTGTGGGAGGTGGACTCTCCCTTTAATTCAGCCGGCCATCTCCTCTTTGGAGTAGAGGCCAAGCCAGCCCTCCACGTCCCTCCTCCTATATATACTTGAGGTTTTGGATGTTTTGAGATAGGATTTGATCTCTCTCTCTCAAGGCGAAGCCCTACCTCTCTTCTTCCTCCTCCGCAGCGCTTAGGCGAAGCCCTGTCGGAATACCTTGCTACTCCACCACCACCACGCCGTCGTGCTGCTGTTGGAGCCCTTCCCCAACCTCTCCTTCCTCCTTGCTGGATCAAGGTGTTGGAGACGTCACCGGGCTGCACGTGTGTTGAACGCGGAGGTGCCGTCCGTTCGGCACTTGATCGGATCTACCGCGATCTGAATCGCTGCGAGTACGACTCCATCAACCGCGTTCTTGTAACGCTTCCGCTTAGCGATCTTCAAAGGTATGAAGATGCAATCTCTCCCCTCTCGTTGCTGGTTTCTCCATAGATAGATCTTGGTGAACGTAGGAAAATTTTGATTTACTACTACGTCTCCCAACAATTTCGACCCAAGAGGCTACATGGGCTGTGGGAGAGTAAATACCAGCCCTTTGTGGGCTGATGGAAGTCCCACATAAGTCCCATGTGGCTGGGAAGAAAATCCCAAAGAGAAAAAGGTGGAAAAAGGCAAAAAAGGCAAAAATAAGGAGGAGTCCTAGTCCTACTAGGATTGGAGGAGGAATCCTCCAATCCTCCAATCCTCCTTGATTCGGCCGACCCAAGAGCTGGTCCTTTGAGGGCCAAGCCTCCTCCTCTCTTCCTCTTATATATACTAGAGGTTTTAGGGGTTTTGTCACCAGATTTTCAGCCACGTGCTACCCGTTCCTCTAATGCATAGTTTCTCCTCCAGATCGGTTTTCTATAGTGCTTAGGCGAAGCCCTGCCGGAATTGCTCCACCACCATCACCGGAGCGCTGTCACGCTGTCAGAGAACTCTTCTACCTCTCCGCTCCCTCTTGCTGGATCAAGAAGGCAGAGATCGTCATCAAGTTGTACGTGTGCTGAACGCGGAGGTGTCTTCCGTTCGGCGCTAGATCGGAAGGATCGTGATCAAGATCGCGAGACGGATTGTGATGAGTTCGCGGGACAGATTGTGATTGGATCGCGTGATGGATCATGATGAGTTCGCGGGACGGATCGTGATTGGATCGCAAGACGGATTGTGATGAGATCGGGGGACGCTCGGCGATTTGGATCACGAAGATGTTCGACTACACCAACCGCGTTTCTTAACGCTTCTCGCTTAGCGGTCTACAAGGGTATGTAGATCCACTCTCCCTCTCGTAGATGCTCGGCACCATGGATAGATCTTGCGTGTGCGTAGGAAAAATTTTGTTTCCCATGCGACGTTCTGTTGGGTAACGCAGTAGAAAACAAAAATTTCCCGACCTACGGACCAGCCCAGGACCACTATGGAGACTGCATACAAGGTTTGATCATTTTCGTTACCGACTCGTAGCGCAGCGGAAATAGAGTCGATGACGATCGGCGGTGCAGATCCCCGCAACTAGGATTTACAACCTCCCAACCGCGAGGATGTATACCCTCATCTCCCCCTCGGACAGCCCTCCGGGAGGTGGTCAGACAGTCCTCCGGACGGTGTTGCGGACAACCCTTCGGGAGGACCTCCAAAACTTGGACTGTCACTCGGACAGCCCTTCGGGAGGACTTTCGAAACTCGGGCGGTCACACGGACAGCCCTTCGGGAGGCACTCTTGAACTAAGACCGAAACTACGATCTCTCTATAGAGTTGCACACATACGGTGTCATCTATCCGGCAGGGCTTCGCCGTCCAGAACTAGTTCCTGCCGGAACCCAGACAGCCTTTCGGCTCTACGAAACTATTTCGCTGGGAGGGAGAGAAGAAGCCAGATCATTGCAATGGCACTTGTATGTGAGAAGGAGTGAGTTTTGGGCTGCCCCTCCACCTCTATTTATAGGAGAAGGAGGGGTGGAGGGGCTGAAATTTCAGCCACATCCATCCATGTCATCTCCAAGATATTTTGGAGCAAAAGCCCAAAAAGGTGGCTTTCCAAAAAGTAACCATAAAGCTGATTTCACTATTCACGATGACATTTTTCAGCGTCTGATCGAACTGAAAATATTTATGTGGGCTTAGAACATTTCGAGTACCCACTAAAATAATTTTCAACACTTTTCGAAACAATTCCGGTTTAGTGATTTTCATCTGCGAAAAGCATCTGAAGCGGTTCCGGCAGCTCCGGAACATTTCTGGTTTTTCTTCCGGAAAATTCCCAAAAGTTTCCAGAATGATTCTGGCACCCTCCAAGAATTATCAGGCATATGCCGAAACCAATTTGACTTAATGGTATCCCCTAAAACAACTTTTCAGAGTTAACAAAACTGTTCCGGTGTTCTCCCTGCGGAACTTTTCTGCTGTCCGAAACTTTTCCGTTGTCCGAAACTTTTTCGGTGATTTTCTCTCAGACTCCCTGTCTAGTATTCAGCAGATAGATGACCCTTAAGCATGTGACCCTATAGGTTCGGTGAAGCATAGACATGACCCGGAACCCCTTCCGATCAATGATCAACATCGGAGCCATGGACACCCATATTGACCCCTATAACCACACGAATGAATATTCGAGTGAACCTCCAGTTGCCGTGTGCTATTCCTATTGCTTTGTGATATGTTACAAATACCCGAGGTGAGACATGTTGGCATCCCCGTGGATCAACAACTTGTCCACTATGCCAGTTACCTCGTTGCCGGTATTGTTCTCTTTTCTCGTTCCCGTGTTCCGGCATCCCCATGATTAAATCACAAAATGTCTGGCCAGACGATGATGGATACCGTAACACCGAGAGGGCCCAAAGATATCTCTCCATCGTCGGAGGAGCAAATCCCAATCTTGAGCTATCAAGTTACTTGACATACTTTTCCATGAACCCATAAGCCGCCGTAGTAGCCACCCATTTACGGATGACGTTTAACAAACCCCAAAGTTCATGAAGCAAGCATAAAGAAACTCGATACTCTCATGGTATAAGGAATTATGCAAACATTAACTTCTTTGTGTTATTTACCATTAACTTATGACGAATGTATCTCATAGCATAACATTAATTCGGGTCGATTCAACACAAATGTTATTCTAACATTGTGCCCTCAAAATTGCCGGCATAGCCATGCCCATGTTCAGGAAAACAGGATCATCATGCAATACTTGAGCCAGTCTTAGAGGCCAGACTAGGAATAAAATTTACCGTTTATTATTCCACACGTGCACATGAGTCTTCCTTCAAGCCTCGTGGTTATTGTAGACTCAAGAACCATAGCAATTATAGCATGGAACATAAACTTAATATGAACAGGGAGATAATCAATAACATTTATTATTGCCTCTAGGGCATATCTCCTACACGTTCCCTAACAGTGGCATCATGAGCTAGGTCTATGTGTAGATGAGATCTCGAGTAGAACACAAAAGGTTTGTGGACGTTGATGCTTAGATTGCTTCCTCCCTTGGTCGGATTTTGGTTCAGCGGTATTGTGAGATGAAGTGGCCCGGACCAACATTACTCGTACGCTTACGAGAGACCGGTTCCCTCGACCGCAACTTGTTGCATAGATGGCTTGCGGGTGCCAGTTTCTCTCACTTTAGTTGGATCGGATTCGACAAAGACGGTCCTTGAGAAGATTGAAAAGCAACCAGTGTACCACCTTTGTGGTTTTTGCGTAGATGAGAATTGTTCTTGCTAGATACCCGTAGTAGCCACATAAAACATGCAACAACAATTAGAGGACGTCTAACTTGTTTTTGCAGGGTATGTTGTGATGTGATATGGCCAATTACATGATGTGATATATGTGATGTATGAGATGATCATGTGATGTATAGATTATCACGACTTGCATGTCGATGAGTACGGCAACCGGCAGGAGCCATAGGGTTGTCTTTAATTATTGTATGACCTGCGTGTCAATCATTAAGCGTTATGTAATGCTTTACTTTATCACTAAACGGTAGCAATAGTAGTAGAAGCATGTTGGGCGCGACAACCCCGATGGCGACACGTTGATGGAGATCAAGATGATGAAGATCATGGTGTCATGCCGGTGACGATGGAGATCATGTCGGTGCTTTCTAGATGGAGATCAAAAGCACAAGTTCATGGCCATATCACGTCACTTATGATTTGCATGTGATGTTAATCCTTTTATGCACCTTGTTTTTCTTAGGACGACGGTAGCATTATAAGGTGATCCCTCACTTAATTTCAAGATAAATTGTGTTCTCCCCGAGTGTGCACCGTTGTGAAAGTTCGTCGTGTTGAGACACCACGTGATTATCGGGTGTGATAGACTCTACGTTCACATACAACGGGTGCAAGCCAGTGTTGCACATGCAGAACACTCGGGTTAAACTTGACGAGCCTAGCATGTACAGACATGGCCTCGGAACACAAGAGACCGAAAGGTCGAACATGAGTCATATAGTAGATATTATCAACATGATGATGTTCACCATTGAAACCACCTCAACTCACGTGATGATCGGACTTGAGTTGGTGAATTTGGATCATGTTTCACTCGAATAACTGGAGGGATGTCAATTTGAGTGGGAGTTCTTAAGTACTATGATTAATTGAACTCATTATCATGAACATAGTCAGTAGTGACTTTGCAAAATTATGTTGTAGATTACTAGCTCATGTTGTAGCTCCCTTGAATTTTTATATGTTCCTAGATAAATAGAGTTGAAAGATGATGGTAGCAATATTGTGGACTGGGTCCGTGATCTGAGGATTGTCCTCATTGCTGCACAGAAGGCTTATGTCCTTAATGCGCCGCTCGGTAAGCCAACCCCTCTAGCGTCGCCTGTAGATGTTGTGAACATATGACAGACACGTTTTGATGACTACTTGGTAGTGTAGTGCGTCATGCATTACGGCTTAGAATTGAGGCTCCGAAACGTTTTGAACGTCACAAAACATATGAGATGTTCTAAGAGCTGAAATTAGGATCTCAGGCCCGTGCCCGTGTTGCGAGATATGAGATCTCCAACAAGATTCTTTGTCTGCAAGATGAAAGAGAATAGCTCAATCGTTGAGCATGTGCTCAGATTGTCTCGGTGCTGCAATCGCTTGAATCGAGTGGGAGTTGATCTTCCAGATAAGATAGTGATTGATATTGTTCTCCAAGTCACTATCACTAAGCTACTAGAACTTGGTGATGAACTATAAACGCCAGGGATAGAAATAATGATCCCTGAGCTGTGCGCGATGTTTGACACCACGAAGGTAGAAATCAAGAAGGAGCATCAAGTGTTGGTGGTTAGTAAAACCACTAGTTTCGAGAAGGACAAGGGCAAGGAGGGAAACTTCATGGATAGCAAGTCAGTTGTTGCTCCAGTGAAGCAACACAAAGTTGAACCCAAACCCGAGACTAAGTGCTTCGATTATGAGGAGAGCGGTCGCTGAAGCGGAACAACCCTAGATACTTGGTAGATAAGAAGGCTGGCAACGTCGACAGAAGTATATTTGATATATGTGTTATTGATGTGTACCTTGCTAGTACTCCTAGTAGCACCTGGGTATTGGATACCGGTTCGGTTGCGAAATGTTAGTAACTTAAAATAAAAGCTACGGAATAAACGGAGAACTAGCTAAGGGTGAGGTGATGATGTGTGTTGTAAATGTTTCCAAGGTTGATGTGATCAACATCGCACGCTCTCTCTACCTTCGGGATTAGTGACAAACCTAAATAAATGTTATTTGGTGTTTTGCATTGAGCATGAACGTGTTTGGATCGTGTTTATTGCAACACGGTTATTCATTTAAGTTAGATAATAATGGTTATTCTGTTTACATGAATAATACCTTCAATGGTCAAGCACCCAGTGAGAATGGTTTGTTGAATCTTGATCGTAGTAATACACATGTTCATAACATTGATGTCAAAAGATACAAAGTTAATAATAATAGTACCACATACTTGTGGCACTACCGCTAAATGTCATATTGGTATAAAACGCATGAAGAAACTCCATGCTGATGGATCTTTGGACTCATTCGATTTTGAATCGGTTGAGACATGCGGACCATGCCTCTTGGTCAAGATGACTAAGGACCCCATTTTCTTGTTTGATGGAGCGGGCAAGTGACTTATTGGAAATGATGCATGTTGATGTATGCAATCCAATGATTCTTATAGCGTGCGGTGGATATCGTTATTTTCTTACCTTCACTGATGATTTGAGTAGATATAGTGTATATTTGCTTAATGAAACACAAGTCTGAATCGTTTGAAAGGTTCAAGCAAATTCAGAGTGAAGTTTAAGATCATCGTGACAAGAAGATAAAAATTTCTACGATATGATCGTCGAGATGAATATCTGGGTTGCGAGTTTGGCATACAACTTTAGACATTGTGAAAATTGTTTCACAACTCACGCCACCTGGAACACCATAGTGTGATGGTGTGTCTGAACGTCATAGACGTGCTCTATTGGATATGGTGCATGCTTTGATGTCTCTTATCGTTTTGTTACTATAATTTTGGGGTTATGCATTAGAGACAACTACATTCACTTTAAATAGGGCACCATTTAAATCCGTTGAGATGACACCATGTGAATTATGGTTTGATAGAAACTAAGTTGTCATTTCTTAATGTTTGGGGCTGCGACGCTTGGGTGGAAAATGTTTTCACCTAATGAGCTCGAACCCAAAGCGGACAAATGCATCTTCATAGAATACCCAAAGAACAGTTGGGTGAACCTTCTATCTCAGATCCAAGCATAAAATGTTTGTTGCTAAAACTGGGTCCTTTCTCAAGAAAAAGTTTCTCTTGAGAGAATTGAGTGGGAGGAGGATAGAACTTTATGAGGTTATTGAACCTCTGTTTCAACCAGAGAGTAGCGCAGCACAGGAAGTTGTTTATGTGAAGCCTACGTTAGTTGAAGAGGAAGTTAATGATGATGATCATGAAGCATCGGATCAACTTACTATCGAACCTCGTAGGTCGACAAGGACGTGTACTGCTCCTGAGTGGTGCGACAACCCTGTCTTAGAGGTCAAGTTGTTGGACAACGATGAACCTACGAACTATGGAGAAGCGATGATGGGCCCGGAAACCAACAAATGGTTAGAGGCCATGAAATCCGAGAAAGGATCCATGTATGAAAACCAAGTATGGACTTTGGTGGACTTGCTCGTTGGATGGGAGGTCGTTAAGTACAAATAGATCTTTGAAATGAAGACAGATGTTGATGGTAAATGTCACCATTTGTAAAGCTCGACTTGTTGCAAATAAGTTTACGACAAGTTTAAGGAGTTGACTACGATGAGACTTTCTCACTCGTAGCGATGCTAAAGTCTGTTGAAATTATGTTAGCAGTTGCTGCGTTTTCAATTATGAAATCTGGCAGATGGATGTCAAAACATCGTTTCCTTAACGGTTTACTTGAGGAAAGGTTGTATGTGATACAACCAGAAGATTTTGTTAGTCCTAAGGATGCTAAAAGGTGTGCAAGGTTCAGTGATCCTTTTATAGACTGAAGCAAGCATCTCGGAGTTGGAATGTACACTTTGATGAGGTGATCATAGTTTTTGAGTCTATACAAAGTTTATGAGAAACTTGTATTTGCAATAAAGTGAGTGGGAGCACCATAGAGTTTCTGATAAGTATATGTGGATGACATATTGCTATTCGGAAATAATGTGGAATTTCTGGAAAGCATAAACGGTTGTTTGAAAAGTGATTCTCAAAGGAAGACCTGAATAAAGCTACCTAATTGTTGAGCATCAAGATCTATAAAGATAGATCAAGATGTTTGATAAGACTTTTAATGAGTACATACCTTGACAAGATTTTGAAAGAGTTCAAAATGGATTAGTCAGAGAGAAGTGTTCTCGCCTACTTTGTAAGGTGTGAAGTTGAGTGAGACTCAAAGCTCGACCACGGCAGAAGAAAGAGAAAGGACGAATGTCGTCCCCTATGACTTAGCCATAGTCTCTGTATAGTATGCCATGCTGTGTACCGCACCTATGTGTGCCTTGCCATGAGTCCGTCAAGGGGTACAAGAGTGATCCAGGAGTGGATCACTGGACAACGGTCAAGATTATCCTTAGTAACTAAAAGACTAAGGAGATGTTTCTCGATTATGAAGGTGATAAAGTGTTCATCGTAAAGAGTTACGTCGATGCAAGCTTTAACACCAATCCGGATGACCCGTAGTAGCAATCTGCATACATATAGTGGAGCAGCCATTTGGAATAGTACCAAGTGGAGTGTGGTAGCAGTGTTTACGGTTTGACATAGAGATATGCAAAGTACACACGGATCTGAATGTCGCAGACCCATTGACTATAAGACCTCTCTCACATGCAAAGCATGATCGAGCCCCAGAACTCATTGGGTGTTAGATTCATAACAATGCGAATCAGATGGTGATGTGAACTAGATTATTGACTCTAGTGCAAGTGGGAGACTATTGGAAATATGCCCTAGAGGCAATAATAAATTAGTTATTATCATATTTCCTTGTTCATGATAATCGTTTATTATCCATGCTATAATTGTATTGATCGGAGACTTAGATGCATGTGTGGATACATAGACAAAACCATGTCCCTGGTATGCCTCTAATAGACTAGCTCGTTGATCAAAGATGGTTAAGGTTTCCTAGCCATGGACATGAGATGTCATTTGATAAACGGGATCACATCATTAGGAGAATGGTGTGATGGACAAGACCCAAACTACAAACGTAGCATATGATCGTGTCAATTTATTGCTACTGTTTTCTGCATGTCAAGTATATGTTCCTATGACCATGAGATCATGCAACTCACGGATACTGGAGGAGTGCCTTTTGTGTATCAAACGTTGCAACGTAACTGGGTGACTATAAAGGTGCTCTACAGGTATCTCCGAGGGTTTCTGTTGAGTTGGCATGGATCAAGACTGGGATTTGTTGCTCTGTGTGACGAAGAGGTATCTTAGGGCCCACTCGGTAATACAACATCACAACAAGCCTTGCAAGCAATGTGACTAAGTGTTAGTCACGGGATCTTGTATTATGTAACGAGTAAAGAGACTTGCCGGTAACGAGGTTGAACTACGTATGGAGATACCGACGATCGAATCTCGGGCAAGTAACATACCGAAGAACAAAGGGAACATCATACGGGATTAACTGAATCCTTGACATAGAGGTTCGACCGATAAATATCTTCGTAGAATATGTAGGAACCAATATGGGCATACAGGTCCCGCTATTGGTTATTGACCGTAGAGGTGTCTTGGTCATGTCTACATAGTTCTCGAACCCGCAGGGTCTGCACACTTAAGGTTTGGTGACGTTTTGGTAGTATAGAGTTATGTATGGTGGTGACCGAAGGTTGTTCGGAGTCCCGGATGAGATCCCAGACGTCACGAGGAGCTCCAGAATGGTCCGGAGGTAAATATTGATATATATAGGAAGTCCTATTTTGGTCGCCGGAAAAGTTTCGGGCTCATCGGTAGTGTACCGGGAGTGCCGGTAGTGTACCGAGAGACCATCGGGAGGGGTATTTCGACCCAAGAGGCTACATGGGCTGTGGGAGAGTAAATACCAGCCCTTTGTGGGCTGGTGGAAGTCCCACACAAGGCCCATGCGGCTGGGAAGAAAATCCCAAAGAGAAAAAGGTTGAAAAAGGCAAAAAAGGCAAAAATAAGGAGGAGTCCTAGTCCTAATAGGATTGGAGGAGGAATCCTCCAATCCTCCAATCCTCCTTGATTCGGCCAACCCAAGAGCTGGTCCTTTGAGGGCCAAGCCTCCTCCTCTCTTCCTCTTATATATACTAGAGGTTTTAGGGTTTTTGGCACCAGATTTTCAGCCACGTGCTACCCGTTCCTCTAGTGCATAGTTTCTCCTCTAGATCGGTTTTCTGCAGTGCTTAGGCGAAGCCCTGTCGGAATTGCTCCACCACCATCGCCGGAGCGCCATCACGCCGTCGGAGAACTCTTCTACCTCTCCACTCCCTCTTGCTGGATCAAGAAGGCGGAGATCGTCATCAAGCTGTACGTGTGCTGAACACGGAGGTGTCGTCCGTTCGGCGCTAGATCGGAAGGACCGTGATCAAGATCGTGAGACGGATCGTGATGAGTTCGCGGGACGAATCGTGATTGGATCGCGGGACGGATCGTGATGAGTTCGCGGGACGTATCATGATTGGATCGCGGGACGGATCGTGATGAGATCGCGGGACGCTCGGCGATTTGGATCGCGAAGACGTTCGACTACACCAACCGCGTTTCTTAACGCTTACCGCTTAGCGATCTACAAGGGTATGTAGATTCACTCTCCCTCTCGTAGATGCTCATCATCATGGATAGATCTTGCGTGTGCATAGGAAATTTTTTGTTTCCCATGCGACGTTCCCCAACACATCGTTCGCGAGTGCTGTGATCGTGAACCTTTCATCCTTGCGCAACCTCTTCTTCCGGCCTCGTCTCGTTACCAAAGTTTGGCTCGATCCGGAGCGCTATAAAAGAATAAAGAAGAGTTAATTAATATATGTACATACTAAAATAATTAATGCATCAATTAACTAGTCAGCTCAGGCTTAATTAATATATATACCTTGCTGGACTTTGCAACAGCTCCCTCATCTGATCGGTCATCGGAGTCGTCATCATGGTCTCCTTCTTCCTTCGGCATTCGGTCACCGGAGCCATCATGATCGTGTCCTTCCTCTTCCATTGTTCGATCACTAGAGCCGTCATAGTTCTCTCCTTCCAGACCATCGGTGTCGTTGAGAAACGACAAGATATCACGTCCGTCGTGGATTATGTCCCCCAACAACTGTTCTGGTTCTTCGTCTCTTGGATCCATAGTTTCTACAAATATTACAACATGGCAATTAATATACAAACATGAATGTCCGACGTCCTGACCGCCTCTCTCATGAATGTCCGACGTACGGACCCCCTCTCTCATGAATGTCAAACAAGGGATTCTTTTAACATTTAAGGGATTTAATTAACAAAATGGCGTCATTCTGAATGTGCAAAAAATGGTCCATATTTTTCTGATCTCATCTACCCTTCTATATGTCACGTTGTCTAGTGTCAAAGGATTCAAGAAAATCAAGGCTTCATCATTAGCCAGAAGTAACAGGCGCATAATGGTACGAAGCTCTCCAAAATTGTTTTGTAACGGAGTCCCGGATAGGATAATTAATTAGCTTTTTGGTACGAAGTTCAGCAAGAGCCTTCCGAATATCGCTATTTAGAAGGCCTTTGCTGAAATTCGTACCAAAAAGCAAATTATTCTATCTGGGACTCTGTTTCAAAACAACTTTGAAGAGCTTCATAGCATCATACGCATGTTACTTCCAGCTAATCCATGGATTTCTTCAATACTTTGACAGACAACGTGACATATAGAAGAATATATATATAGATGAGATTAGAAAAAAATTGGATCAACTTGTGCACATCCATAATGGGGGCATTCTTGATAAATCTATATTACCTGAGTTTTCTATATGAACATTTTACCTTAGTAACTTAGAAAAAAATGTTATCGGGGAGGGGGTATATAGACAACGCTTTTTTTCTAGGGTTTGGTGGCCTCGAGAGTTGGTCGCCCGGTATATCGAGAGGGGTGTGAACATTTTACCTTAGTAACTTAGAACAAAAATGTTATCAGGAGGGGGTATATTGACCCCCCCCTCATGTCGAAGTTATCAAGGAGGGGTATACCAACAACGACATACATTCCGGATCCATTGGAAAGCTCTCGGGGAGCCGATGCCAACGTGATGATAGGGGGTCGGGGTGCTCCCATGTCCTTGTTGATAGATAGAGCCTATGCCAACGTGATGATCGAGCCAATGCCAACATTTTCATTTAACAAAAAAACTACCTTAAAAAAAAGACTTGCTTCGCCGCGGGTGCTCGGTGCGACATGGACTCGGCAGAAAAACTGTATGAAAATGCGGTGGTGGCCGGGCCGGGCGGTTTTCTTTTCCTTCTTCATTTTTTCCTTTGTTTTTTCTTATATGTTTGTTTTCGTTTTCAATCTACATTTTCATACTATGAAAAACAACGAAGACTTTTTACATGAACATATACACTCATGAAAAAAACATATACATGAACATATACACACATATACATGAGCATATATACATAAATGAAAAAAAACATATACATGAACATATACATGAACATATACACATATACATGCCCGAAAAAAACATATACATGAACATATACACACATATACGCGGTGACGGGGAGTAGGGGGCTCACTGGGGGCGATGGCTGGAGGCCGGGGACGGGGACGAGGACAGCGGCGATGGGGACGAGGACGGCGGCTCGGGGAGGCGACGTGGACGGGGACGAGGATGGCGGCTCGGGGGGTCGATGGGGACGAGGACGGCGGCTCGAGGGGGCGACGGGGACGAGGACGGCGGCGACGGGACGAGGACAGCAGCTCGGGGAGGCGACGAGGACGACAGCGATGGGGAGGTGACGGGGACGAGGACGACGGCGATGGGGAGGCGACAAGGACGGCGGCAATGGGGAGGCGATGGAGACGAGGACGGCGGCGACGGGGACGAGGACGACGGCGACGGGGACGAGGACGACGGCTCGGGGAGGCGACGGGGCCGGCGACGAGGACGGCGGCTCGAGGAGGCGATGGGGAGGCAACGGGGACGAGGACGGTGGCTCGGGGCAACTGGTAGATGAAAACTAAAATTTCCTAAGGGTTTTCTTATATACAAGAAGCATTGGTCCCGGTTGGTGGCACCAACCGGGACCAATGCCAACCCTTAGTCCCGGTTGGTGCCACCAACCGGGACCAAAGGTCTCTTTTCGGCAGCCCGAAGGGCGGGAAGCAATGACCTTTGGTCCTGGTTGGTGGCACCAACCGGGACTAAAGGTGGGCATTGGTCCCGGTTGGTGCCATCAACCGGGACTAAAGGTGGGTATTTGGTCCCGGTTGGTGGCACCAACCGGGACTAAAGGTGGGCATTGGTCCCGGTTGGTGCCACCAACCGGGACTAAAGGTGGGTATTGGTCCCGGTTGGTTCCACCAACCGGGACCAATGGCCTTGCACAGCAGCGTGGTGGAAGTTTAGTCCCACCTCGCTCGTGGAGACGTGCCGCACCTGTTTATATGGCGCGGTGCGCCTGAGCCTTCGAACTCCTCTCTAAAGCAGGCTTACGGGCCTAACCACTCTGTATCTGCCTGTGGGCCTAGTGGGCCTTCTGCGGGCCTGAATCTTGGCCCAATTGGTTGGTTGGGTTTCTAGTCGTATTCAGGCCATGGTGGCCTAATAGGCGGGATTTTTTATTTTTTTCTAGTATTTTTGTTTTGTTTTTTGCTTTATTTATTTTTTTAATTTTTTTCCAGTATTTTTCTTTTGTTATTTTAGTTCATTCTTTTTAACAAATAAATACTTTGATAATTTTAGTTGCATAAATTTCCATTATTTTGTTTTGTTTTTTGCTTTATTTATTTTCAGTGTGTTTTATCATTATATTCTTTTTGCTATTAATGTTTTCAACAAAAAATACTTTGATAATTTTAGCTGCATAATTTTTATATAATTATAGATTTTTTTCCAGTATTTTTGTTTTGCTTTTTGCTTTATTTTTTTTAATTTTTTCCAATATTTTTTCTTCTGTTATTTACTTCATTCTTTTTAACAAATAAATAATTTGATAATTTTAGTTGCATAATTTCCATTATTTTGTTTTGTTTCTTGCTTTATTTATTTTTTGCTTTATTTATTTCCAGTGTGTTTTATCATTATATTCTTTTTTCTATTAATGTTTTGAACAAAAAATACTTTGATAATTTTAGTTGCATAATTTTTATATAATTATAGTTTCAAAAATAGTAGAGGTTTATAAAAGTTTTTTAGTTGATTCTTTTTTTAACTCCACTCCCATGATGTTTTGAAAGAAATTAAAAAGCAGTTGAAACGAACTCTTAAAAGGTTGAAAGCTGGCATGGTATCATCATTTATCGACATAGCATGTGCTAAAAAGTTGAATGGGTTACGGCAAAAACTGGATGCACTTCGTGTATAAAATGGACAATCTCTTTCGAAGTATCACGGTTTCGGACGAAAACTCATCTGTTACAAAGGGATTTCATTTTTTGAACTTATTTGAACTCCATACTTTTTGTGTGTTCAAAATGCACCATTCAAAGCCACATCATCAATTTTTCAACCCTTACTGACTTCATTTGGTATTTTCATGCACTTACTGACTTTTTTGAGCTAAATGACCCTTAAATTGAAAAGCACTTCAAATGAACTCTGGAATGGTTAAAAATTGGCATGGTATCATCATTTCACTCACATAGCATGTGCTAAAAAGTTGAGAGGGTTACGGCAAAAAAAGAATGCACTTTGTGTAAAAAATGGACAATCTCTTTCGAAGTATCAGGGTTTCGGACGAAAACTCATCTGTTACAAAAGGATTTCATTTTTGAACTCATTTGAACTCCAGACTATTTATGTGTTCAAAATGCATCATTCAAAGCCACATCATCAATATTCAACCCTTTCTGACTTCATTTGGTATTGTTCATGCACTTACTGATTTTTTGGAGCTAAATAACCCTGAAATTGAAAAGCACTTCAAATGAACTCTCAAAAGGTTAAAAGTTGGCATTTTATCATCATTTCGCCCACATAGCATGTCATAAAAAGCATAAAAATCAACATATATTTAAAAAAAGTGCAATGAGTCGGGGCGGCGGCGGCTCACAGCGGGGGCGGCGACGGGGAGGTGACGGAGTGGCGACGGGGGCAGGGCGGCGACGGGGGCGGCGGGGGAGGCGATGGAGGAGGGGCGGCGATGGGAGCGAGGCGGCGACGGGAGCGGGGCGGTGACGGGGGAGGCGATGGGGGCGGCGAGGAAGGCGACGGGGGCGGCGACGGGGACGACGGGGGAGGCGGGGGAGGCGACAGGGCGGCGACGGGGACGGGAACGGCGACCGCAGGCTCGAGGCGGCGACGAGGGTGAAGTGGAATGAAAACTGCGAATTTTGCTAAGTGCTTGTCATATAGAAGGAGCATTGGTCCCAGTTGGTGGCCCCAACCGGAACCAATGCCCCCCTTTAGTCCCGGTTTATCGCACCAACCGGGACCAAAGCCTTGTTTTCAGCGGCCCAAAGGGCGGGAAACAGGCCCTTTGGTCCCGGTTGGTGGCACAAATCGGGACGAAAGGAGGGCATTGGTCCCGGTTGGGGCCACCAACCGGGACCAATGGCCTTGCACAGCGGTGTGGTGGGAGTTTAGTCCCACCTCGCCAAGCGAAGGTTGCCCGAACCTGCTTATAAGCCTCGCCGCGGCTGTTACGTTGAGCTCCTCTGATAGTGATAATAGATGCGTTTATACTGAAATTCGGCCTAAATTCAAAATGGTAGTTACGCGCCTAACCAGCAATTTGAATTTAGGTTGAATTTTAGTGTAAGCGCATTTATTTTCACTTTTGCTAATTTTTTATGTTTTTTCTTTGCATTTTAAAAGTTGTTAACAAAAAATACGTTATGAATATTTTTTTGCTATTAAATTTTTTAACAAAAATAACTTTGATAATTTTAGTTGCATGAATTTTATATAATATTAAGTTTCTTTCGAAGTATCATGTACAAAACGGACAGTCTCTTTCAAAGTATCGGGGTTTCAGACGGAAACTCGTAGGTTACAAAAGGCATTTCATTTTCTTGAACTTATTTGAACTCCAGGCTTTTCGTGTGTTCAAAATGTACCATTCTAAGCCACATCATCAATTTTCAACCCTTTCTGACTTTATTTGGTATTTTTCATGCATTTAATGATTTTTTTGAGCTAAATGACCCTGAAATTGAAAAACACTACACATGAACTCTGAAAAGATTGAAAGTTGGCATGGTATCAACATTTCACCCACATAGCATGTGCTAAAAAGTTGAGAGGGTTACGGCAAAAGCAGGATGCACTTTGCGTACAAAACAAACAGTCTCTTTCGAAGTATCGGGGTTTCGGACGGAAACTCATCGGTTACAAAAGGCATTTCATTTTCTTAAACTTATTTGAACTCGAGGCTTTTTGTGTGTTCAAAATGCACCATTCAAAGTCACATCATCAATTTTCAACCCTTTCTGACTTCATTTGATATTTTTCATGTATTTACTGATTTTTTTTACCTAAATGACCCTGAAATTGAAAAGCACTTCAAATGAAGTCTGAAAAGGTTGAAAGTTAGCATGGTATCATCATTTCACCGACATAGCATGTGCTAAAAAATTAAGAGGGTTGCGGCAAAAGCAGGATGCACTTCGCGTACGAAACGGACACTTTCTTTCGAAGTATCAGGGTTTCGGACGGAAACTCATCGGTTACAAAAGGCATTTCATTTTCTTAAACTTATTTGAACTCGAGGCTTTTTGTGTGTTCAAAATGCACCATTCAAAGCCACATCATCAATTTTCAACCATTTCTGACTTCATTTGATATTTTTCATGCATTTACTGTTTTTTGAGCTAAATGACCTTGAAATTGAAAAGCACTTCAAATAAAGTCTAAAAAGGTTGAAAGTTGACATGGTATCATCATTTCACCCACATAGCATGTGCTAAAAAGTTGAGAGGGTTACGGCAAAAGCAGGATGCACTTCGCGTACAAAACGGACAGTCTCTTTCGAAGTATCGAGGTTTCAGACGGAAACTCATCGATTACAAAAGGCATTTCATTTTCTTGAACTTACCAGGCTTTTTGTGTGTTCAAAATGCACCATTCAAAACCACATCATCAATTTTCAACCCTTTCTAACTTCATTTGATATTTTTCATGCATTTAATGCTTTTTTGAGCTAAATGACCCTGAAATTGAAGAGAAATGGGCGAAGTTAGTGTAGCCCTCGCCGAGGAACAGTTATCCTCCTGTTTCTTGGAGCGCCAAACGTCATGGGATGCGAACCGTTCGAACCTTTAGTCCCTGTTTGAGACACCAACCGGGACTAAAAGGGCTCACACCAGGCGAACGATTGCCCTCTTTGGTCCCGGTTCCAGCCACGAACCAGGACCAATGGTTGTGGGCCAGGAGCGAGGCACATCGGTCCCGGTTCGCGATTGGAACCAGGACCAAAGGGGCTAGACGAACCGGGACCAATGCCCCACGTGGCCCGCCCGGCCCCCTGGCCTCACGAACCGGGACTGTTGCACCCATTTGTCCCGGTTCATGACTGAACCGGGACTAATGGGCTGGCCCGGCCTGAACTGATGCCCTGTTTTGTACTAGTGTCACATGTCAGTGCAATGATATAGTTGTGGAGAGAAAGTCTTCACTTTTTCTTCGCTTGTGTCCTTTGCTTATTGCGTCGTAACCATGGATAATCTTCATCATTTAACAAGGTGCTTGGGTCAGCCTTGACTTTGAAGGGAGGAATTACATGAAACTTTTCATAATCTTTAGACATGTTTGTCTTGCCCTCCAATCCCACAATATCTCTTTTTTCTGAAAGAACTATGTGGCTCTTTGGCTCATCGTATGATGTATTCGCTTCCTTATCTTTTCTTTTTCTCGGTATGGTAGACATGTCTTCACATAGAAAACCTGCGCCACATCATTGGCTAGGACGAATTGTTCATCTGTGTACCCAAGATTGTTCAGATCCACTGTTGTCATTCTGTACTGTGAGTCTTCCTGTACCCCGCCTCTTGATAGATTGACCCATTTGCACTGAAACAAAGGGACCTTGAAATCATGTCCATAGTCAAGTTCCCATATGTCCACTATGTAACCATAATATGTGTCCTTTCCCCTCTTGGTTGCTGCATCAAAGCGGACACCGCTATTTCGGTTGGTGCTCTTTTCATCTTGGGCGATCGTGTAAAATGTATTCCCATTTATCTCGTACCCTTTGTAAGTCAATACAGTCGAAGATGGTCCCCTGGCCAACGAGTACAACTCATCAGAAACAGTGTTGTCACCCATGAGACGTATTTGCAACCAACGGACGAAAGTCCTGATGTGTTCATATGTAATCCAGTCGTCACACTGCTCTGGGTGTTTGGAGCGCAGAATATTCTTGTGTATGGGGTCACCAAGGTGGAATTCTGTAGAACCATGTAGTGTGCTTGAGACCAAGAATGCCCGCCCCTACATATTATTGAGTCCTCTCCTAGCGTGCCTTTTCCAGTCAGTCTCCCCTCATACCGCAATGGAGGGAGACCAATCTTCTTAAGGTCAGGAATGAAGTCAACACAAAACCCAATGACATCCTCTGTTTGATGGCCCATGGAGATGCTTGCTTCTGGCCTAACGCGGTTACGAACATATTTCTTTAAGACTCCCATGAACCTCTCAAACGGGAACATATTGTGTAGAAATACAGGGCCCAGAACGAAAATCTCGTCGACTAGATGAACTAGGATGTGCGTCATGATATTGAAGAAGGACGGTGGGAACACCAGCTCGAAACTAACAAGACATTGCACCAAATCACTCCTTAACCTTGGCAGGATTTCTGGATCGATCACCTTCTGAGAGATTGCATTGAGAATGCACATAGCTTCACAATGGCTAATCGAATGTTTTCCGATAGGAGCACCCTCAATGCAACCGGCAACAGTTACGTCATAATCATGTGGCAGTCATGAGACTTTAGGTTCTGGAACTTTTTCTTTGCCATATTTATTATTCCCTTTATATTCGACGAGAAGCTAGACGGGACCTTCATACTGAGCATGCATTCAAAGAAGATTTCCTTCTATTCTTTGGTAAGAGCGTAGGTGGCAGGACCTTCAAACTGCTTTGGATGCATGCCGTCTTTTTCATGCACACGCTGTTGTTCCCCCCATGCCTTCGGTGTATCTTTTGTCTTCCCATACACTCCCAAGAAGCCTAGCGGGTTCACGCAAAGATTCTTCGTCACGTGCATCACGTCGATTGCAGAGCGGACCTCTAGGTCTTTCCAATAGGGTAGGTCCCAAAATATAGATTTCTTCTTCCACATGGGTGCGCGTCCCGCATCGTTAGTCGGAACAGATAGTCCGCCAAGACCCTTTCCAAATATTACTTGTAAATCATTGACCATATCAAGTATGTGATCACCAGTACGGAGGGCGGGCTTCTTCCGGTGATCTGCCTCACCTTTGAAATGCTTTCCTTTCTTTCGACAGTGATGGTTGGTCGGAGGAAATCGACGATGCCCCAAGTACACATTCTTCCTGTATTTGTCCAAATATATACTGTCGGTGTCATCTAAACAGTGTGTGCATGCGTGGTATCCCTTGTTTGTCTGTCCTGAAAGGTTACTGAGAGCAGGACAATCGTTGATGGTTACAAACAGCAACGCATGTAGGTCAAATTCTTTGTGTTCGTTCTCATCCCACACACGTACACCTCTTCCATTCCATAGGTGTAAAAGTTCATCAACTAATAGCCTTAGGTACACATCAATGTCATTGTCGGGTTGCTTAGGCCCTTGGATGAGCACTGACATCATAATGAACTTTCGCTTCATGCACAACCAAGGAGGAAGGTTATACATACATAGAATCACAGGCCATGTGCTATGCTTGCTGCTCTGCTCCCCAAAAGGATTAACGCCATCTGCACTTAAACAAAACCATACGTTCCTCGGGTCGCCTGTAAAGTCGTTCCACTTTCTCTCGATCTTTCTCCACTGCGACCCGCCAACGGGTGCTCTCAACTTTCCCGTCTTTCTTACGGTCTTTTTTGTGCCATTGCATCAACTCTGCATGCTTTTTGTTTCTGAACAGGCGTTTCAACTGTGGTATTATAGGAGCATACCACATCACCTTGGCAGGAATCCTCTTCCCGGTGCGCTGGCCCTCAACATCACTAGGGTCATCTCTTCTGATCTTATACCGCAATGCACCGCATACCGGGCATGCGTTCAAATCCTCGTACGCACCACGGTAGAGGATGCAGTCATTAGGGTATGCATGTATCTTCTGCACCTCCAATCCTAGAGGGCATAGAACCTTCTTTTCGTTATCCTTTGGAAGCTTCTTCTTCATTATTTTCAGTAGCAAACTAAATCCCTTGTCAGATACACCATTGTCTGCCTTCCATTGCAGCAATTCCAGTGTGGTACCGAGCTTTTTGTTGTCATCTTCGCAATTTGGATACAACCCTTTTTTGTGATCCTCTAACATGCGTCCGAACTTCAACTTCTCGCTTTCACTTTCGCATTCTCTCTGTGCATCAACAATGACCAGGCGAAGATCATCATCGGGCACATCGTCTAGTTCCTCTTGATCTTCACCTTCCCTCATTGCAGCATCACTGTATTTAGGGGGAGGGTAGTTGTCGTCATCCTCTTCTTCTTCGTTGTCTTCCATCATAACCCCTCTTTCTCCGTGCTTGGTCCAAACATTATAGTGTGGCACAAAACCTTTCTGAAGCAGGTGGAAGTGGAGGGCTTTAGAGTTGGAGAAAGACTTCGTATTCGCATAGACAATACATGGACAAGGCATAAAACCATTCTGCTTGTTTGCCTCAGCCGCTTCGAGAAAATTATGCAGGTCCTTAATATACTCGGAGGTGCGTCGGTCACCGTACATCCATTGTCGGTTCATCTACGTGCGTTATATAATAAAGTGTATTAAAAACCATTACAACATATCTGAATAGAGAAGTGACCAAATTAATAGAAATTCATCATCACATTAAAGCCAAAGTACAATAATGACCAAAATAAATACGTACAGTTCATACATAGTTGTCATATTGAACAACATATAGCTCTCTAGAGCATCTAATTAAAACATACAGTGAAACTATGTAAAAAATTTAAATGCAACAACAAATGCAATCATAACCGCTACTAAGGTACCAATTGATCCAACGGCATAATGATACCAAGCCTCAGTATGAATGACATATTTTCTAATCTTTCTAAGCTTCAAGTGCATTGCATCCATCTTGGTCTTGTCATCGTCGACGATATCGGCAACATGCAACTCTAATCCCATCTTGTCATCTTCAGTTCTTTTCAACTTTTCTTTCAAATGATCGATTTCTTTTTCAGCTTTAGTTAACTTGTCAAGCAGAATTGCATAGTCGGTATCCATTTCTGGTTCAACTACTTCCTATAGATAAAAACATCTACGTCAAGTTGGTGGCATAATTAATTATCATAGACATTAGATGTGTGAAATAGTTATATAAAAGATAATATACCACATCTGAATCATAGACTGGACAAGGGCCGACGTGGGCGGATACCATAACCATGGCACTATATAATAACAAACAATAAAAAAAGTAAAAAAATCATACCAGTAGGTATATTTTCTTTTAGAAAGAAGATAATATCAAGAGGCTCACCATGCACGGGCGATCGACGGCGGTTTCAGGACGGGGACGGGACAGGACGGACCGCCAAACCTAGACAAATCTTGACAAAAATGGAGTTTGGACAAGGAGCTTCGGGAGGAGAAAGCTTAAGTTTGGCTTGGGCATTTCATCACACCTCATGTGCATAGGAGGTGAGCTAGAGCACCACAAAGCTCTCCCCTCGCCGGCCTGAAAAGCAGAGCAATGTGGAGTGCTCTGCTCGCTGGCGATGGGGTATATATAGGCATCTCATTGGTCCTGGTTCGTGGTTGGAACCGGGACTAAAGAACCCTCTTTGGTCCCGGATCTAGCCACAAACCGGGACCAATGGTCATGGGCCAGGAGCGAGGCACATTGGTCCCGGTTCGTGTCTGAAACCGGGACCAAAGATTCCAGACGAACCGGGACCAATGCCCCACGTGGCCTGCCCGGCCCCCTGGCCTCACGAACCGGGACCGTTGCCCCATTGGTCCCGGTTCGTGACTGGATCAGGACTAATGGGTTGGCCCGGTCTGGACCAAAGCTCTGTTTTCTACT
This sequence comes from Hordeum marinum, assembly GCA_022496015.1. Classification (NCBI taxonomy): domain Eukaryota; kingdom Viridiplantae; phylum Streptophyta; class Magnoliopsida; order Poales; family Poaceae; genus Hordeum; species Hordeum marinum. The sequence goes on along the minus strand of CM039677.1, from coordinate 26,022,627 downwards.
AGTGATCATACCTAAATCCCACCTCATTGGGAGAGCAAAAATGGTCGATAACTTAACCATGCGATATATTTTGTATACCTCATTTCTTGTGCCAAAGAAATGAGATCACACCTTATCAAACTCATCATGATGCCGCGCCAAGCAAACACAAATCCAATGACCAATTGCATGAAAACCGATGAAAGCTATAGTCTAGCTAGTTCGAGCAAGAGCTTTATACATGAAAAACAATGATTACTAGTGTAAGAACAATTGTACATTGTATAGAACCAGAGATGTCTCGATGGTCGACCAAATAAGCAAAAATACATGGTTATAACACACCTATTGAGCTATAAGACCTCACCGAGCCCTGTGATAGTTGAATTCTCATGCTCGAGCTTTTTTGAGAACCTAATGACACGTCAAAGGGTATCCTTATGTCGGCCATGGGGCACATAGTATATGCGTTCGTGGGTTGATCCATAATTGACCACACTGAGATGTTAACTTAGGTCTAGATCGATCGACGCATTAGCTCGCATTAAGTGTCTACACCAAAACATATGATGAAGGAGATAATTAGGTTGCTCGTAGTGAAGAGTGACATGCACCAATATGATCCATATGATACTAACGTATGATACTATCTTCTTAGTGCATAATAACATAAGTTAGTGATGCATGTTCTAGAGACCATGTTGATTAGCTAAAGCACTTTATACGCTTTAGAGAACTAGAGGGAGCAATAGTGGTAGTATTGCTTTGGCTCATTACAAATAAGGAATACGACATACTCCAAGTTGTTTTTGATGTGTCTTATCCAGCTAATGACCCTTGCATGCAAAGGGAAACTGGAGTTCGATGGATAAAGAGAAACAATGACATACCAAATATGATCAAAATGCAAAATAAAGGCCTGAATGCTCGAACTTGATTAATTTTGTAGCATTCAAAAACTCTGAATTGATCTTCTTTTATCGCAATATTATGCACAACGATTATCGTAGGAGTTCGGGTACTTTGGCCCTTACTTGATTCTCTAGTGGATGGGTAAAGTCTCATATAATTCCAATAATTAGCATCATCTCACATTCATTTGGCGGTGCAAGTTTCCCAACTCAACGAAGGCGCTCCAACCAATCGACAATGTAAGTAATAAAGTGCTTGTTGTGTTGATGCATACCTACATCATTGTGCAGTCCCTGCGCATTTGTGCCCAACACTTGGTCAAGAGAGGCACACAAACAAGTTCCGTTGGTGCTTGATGTCTTGCCAGTGTACATGGCTGGTTGACAAGCACAATTCATGAAAAAATAAATTAAGCCTAATTTATATATCAAACTCCAAAGAGGTAAAGGAAGGCAATTACCAACTCAAAACTACTTTCTCACGTATGCAACTATGTTCGCACCCGAGCCGTTGTTTGAAAATAGCTTACTCTATCGATTGTTAGGAAATTGATAATCTAGGGAATTAAACTAACTATTAAGTAAAACGTGAAATGAATACTAAGACTAAACCAAGAAATAAACTAAGGAGAACTAAGACAATGTTTACTCGAGCAAAAGTGGTGTTTATGCAACGGAGCAGTAGTCGGTGGTGCTTGTATGCGTTAATTTAATGATGGTCAGTGCTAGTTGGGTCACTACCACATAATTTGGTCAATGATATAAATTTGCTAAGCATGGATGGCTCGTGCAAATAAAATTGGAGTTGCATTGATCGCTAGAAGAACATGTATACCCAATACGATCACCATGCCATCAAATCTAATGACTTTTTTTTATTCACCTGATCCTCGAAACTCATGAATAGAAATAACGTAAGATTGGAGTGTCATGTCCTATTGAAATCGACATGTTTTCCATGTAAGAAAGAAATACTACCTGACTACAAAACCACATAAATTTGCATCAAAAGTGTTTGACGTTATAGAAAAACAAATGAAACTATTTTGAGTGGATGGAATTTTTTTTGCCTCCAAAACATAGTGCACTGCGAATTTGTTAATCCTACATTCACGGACCATTCATAGTTGTTTTACGGAATCTGCCAAATTTAATATCCCCCCTCAGGCCTTGCTTGGTACTAGTGTATTTTAGAGAATTGGTGAGGATTATCCCGGTCAAACCCCTAAAGTCCCATATATCCCAAAACACCATTTGGTTCGAGTGTATTTAACATGTTTTATCCCCACATTTTTCCATAAATCCCCAAAGTCTAGTGCATTTTTTTCAATACCTAATATACTATCTCTACCTAGTGGATTGGGGATAAATGAGGGTTTGAAGGGATTGGATGAAGGTTGAGGTTTCACCCAACCCCTACGGGGATTATCCACATCAATCCCCTCAAAAACCCTAGTACCAAACAAGGCCTCACGGTTGACCCCCTCCCTCTAAATCCTCAACCAAAACCTGCCAACTAGACAACATCATTAGAATCCACACTGGGGGTCCAGCATTACTCCCGCCAATTCTTTAGAAAACAGTTTAGAAGGTTCAGTTGTACAAATCAAACTACGTATTCCACTCGTTTTAATTTATTACTCCGCGTATTACGTTTGGTCAGACTCAGGTTTTACAAACTTTAACAAAGTTTATACGCAAAAATGTTAACATATATACAATAACAAATCAATACCATTACATGTTCATATTGAATGAATTTTTGCATCATATATATTTGTCATTCTAATTAAATGTTCATATGACTTTATATGTAAATTTGGTCAAACTTTACAACCGTAGGCTCGTCTAAAAATCGGATGAATTATTTTTAGGGTAAAAAATATCTTACGAATTTACTGCGGATGAAATGAGCCTGATCTGGAACATTAATCTTTACCTAATAATCTTCCCTAATAATAAAGTGACTATTGCTTCCGTCGGGTTCACCGTCATTTTTTTTCCACTCCTCCAATACGTGGTCTTTTTGGCCGGTTTCTACGAGGTGGTACTAAAACAAAAACGACTGCACGCAAAAATATATTCTGGTTTCAGGACTGTAGAAAACGTCTGGCCTGTCAACAACCAGAGCGCATGCCACAATATTAATGGGCCGGCCCATTCAGTGGCACAACACGAGCAGAAAATATAAAAAAGTGCTACTCAGGAATCGCACTCAAAACACCTCGAAGATTAAGCAGTGTTCCCAACCACTTGAGCTACCACCTGTGACACTCAATAAACAGCGCGAACTATATATGAACCAAATACAGCGGCAGATAAAAAACGAATTTTTTCAACCATTTGTTGGTAAACTATAAAAAGTTATTCTAAAAAAATACGAAGACTGTTTGAAAAATAATAATTAAAAACGTGAATTCATTTTTTGATTTGAAAATTGAAAAAAATAACAAAATTATAAAACGTAACTTTTGGAAAGTGAATGGAATTGTAAATAAAGGAATAATTTTCATAACATAAACAAATTTTCAAAATGTGAAGATAATTTTGAAAACATGAACAATTTTCAAAAAATATGAGCAAGAAATTTTGAACAATTTCAATTCCCAAACAATTTTCGTCAACTATGAATTTATTAGGAAAAGTGAATCTAATCAAAAAAATTCAACCATTTGTTCGTACACTGTAAAACCAAACTCTAAAAAAATGCGAACAATATTTGAAATAGTGAACAAGTTTTGAAATTCGAAATAATAATAATAATAACCGTGAATTTATTTTAAATTTTAAAAAGCGATAAAAATTGAAAAAATAAATAAATTATAAAACGTAACTGTTGTAAAAGTAAATGGAATTGTGAATAAATGGACAATTTTTATAACGTGAACAACTTTTGAAAAAGTGAAGATAATTTTGAAAATGTGAAGATAATTTTGAAAACCTGAACAATTTTCGAAAACATGAGCAAGAAATTTTGAACAGATTTTAATTCCCAAACAGTTTTCGTCAACTATGATTTTTTTGAGGAAAAGTGAATCTAATCTACGATGAAAAGTTTCTTTGAACGATGAACATTTGTTTATACACAGAGACCATTTTTTATACAAAGTGAACATTTATTAAAATGTGCAATTTACATTTTTTATATACAGTTAACATTTTTCTTAATGACAGTGAACATTTGCTGAACAATTTCGAAACATGATTTTATTTCAAGTTCCTTTATCATATGACGGAGTCGACCATACATAAATGTTGCTTCCGCATACCGTAAGATATGTCGTTGCTCGCATGTTAGTAATTCATTATGATTGTTAATCTTTTTGTTGGGACGACAACGATGGATTGCGGGATATGAAGGAACCGAAGGACCAAGGGGTCTTTGGAGGCAGGGAGGTCGGCCCATCTATTTTAGGCCAAGGAGGATCCGAAGAAACAAATAGATGTGAAGTTGGAGGCGAGAGCGGGATCAAATGGGGACAAGATGCAAGTGAATGTGGTGGAGGTTAAGGTGTAACAAGTAGATGTGAAGGTGGAGGCTTGAGAGCGGGATCAAATGGGAACGAGATGCAAGTGGCTGTGGTGGAGGTTAAGGTGTGAGTGTTTGGAACCTTTGGATGTCCTAAGAGGAGGAGGAAGAGAGCCGCTGGAGAAAGAAGAATGGGAGAGGGGGCAAGGTAATGAGGATGGTGTACCCCATTATTCTAACCAACATCGCTCGATCGTACTACCACCACCACCACCTCTTCCTATTTGTCCACATGCCTAATATTTTGTGTGCCCACGTTGCCAAATACTCTGTTCTGTCAGTTTAATGTTTGGAGGTAAATGGACATGCAAAGATATGTTTCTCCCGTTACAACGCACGGGCATTTTTGCTAGTCTTTATCTAATAATAAAACAACTATCTTTTGGTCGTTCGTCATAAAATTTATCCCTAAAGTTGTGAATAATTACCCACCATGCCACCGGTAAGTAGGATAACGATTCGTTTTCGCATCGGCTGTTGTAATAGGTTAAGAAGTGGAGATCCTCTAGAGTTTCACCATTCCCCATGTGTCCTACTGGTTGGACCGTTGCTCTTCTATCCAGACAGCTAGAGTTTGAATCCCATCTGCCCCTCTTTTTCTTTCTGAATTTTTTATGGCCGTATATGTGTGCTTACCTGATGGGTTCACTTTTTGGCCAGCTAATTTATTTTATCTTTTTATTTTCATTTTTACGCGCAGATTTAAAATACTTTTTGAAATATTCATATATTTTTAAACCTCAAATTCAAATCTAACTTATTATATAAGAAAATGCCATAGAGAAAATTATGTAGATTCCAAATATGCAATTATCTTGCATATTAATTATTTTTAAAATTATGTTTGGTTGCAACCTTAATTAATAGTTCAATACCTTCTTTATATGGGGTAATTTGGAAATGTCTAATGTATATGCTTCCTACTCATTTAAATGGAGTAAATATGATTATTTGATGCTCTCATAAAAGATATTATATATGATTGTTTGATGTCACTATATGAGATGTTGATTCCTATCAGATACTATATGACGAAGGTTACAATACGTATATAATCATCATCTTTATTTCATTCTTTGCACACTAATCATCCTGTATACGATGATGTACACAAAATTGCTGATACAAATTTTATATAAACTAGTGGCTTAACGTTGATTTCTTTTTTTTAGAAAAAGAGGATGTACCCCTGCCTCTACATCTCGACGATGCATGTAACCATTTTATTAATTATTCACAAAAACCTTACAAGGCGCCTGAAGCCCCCATCCTGACAACACCTATTGCTACTTCTATCCCTTGATGAAGGGGTGCCGAATGTCCGAGCCTAATATCAAACTAAAGCCTAACATCGATATTGTTTGAAATTGTGCCCATAATTTAAGAACATCAATGTTGATATGTAACCTTAAACATTTGGTAAGTATGTCCTTACAGATTGATTGTTTTCGATGGAGGTGTTTAATATGTTTCCAACCAAATTAAGTCTTGACTTGGATTAAAGTTGCAAACACATATATCAATAAAACAAAAACAATGCTCTTATGCACATGTTATCATTGAATACTAGAATATACTTTTATTATAATGAAATATTTCTTGGACATCACTAAGTAAAAAACGACAACAAAGACGTAAACACCTTGAGTATACTTCAAAAAGCATCCTACCTTTATGTTTTTGTACATCACCACTTATTATGTTGCTTGTTGTATAGTATAATGAACAATTTCAAAAATTTGTCGTCGAGTGTGTTTGAGGGGTGATTTTTTTCTCCCGTTGCAACACACGAGTATGTTTGCTAGCAATAATAAAGCACCTATTGCTTCTGGTGGTACGTCATTAAAATTGCCCTCAAATCTGCCTAATATTACTAACCAATGCCACCTATAAGTTACAAAAAACGTTTTGCAGGGAATCCTCGCATGGGCCGGCTCAAGCATATGGACCAGCTATACAACGCTCTGCGTGCTGAAAAAGAAGCAGCGCGCCCATTTGGGCCAGCCCATGGATGGGGCCTGTTTTTTAGTTTTATTTATTATTATTATTATTTATATTTTCATTTTTTCTACTTCAAATAAATAAATCAATCAAAAATAAAAGAAATTCGGAATTCATATAATTAATCTTAAATAAATCCTTGATAAAACATAAAATGTTTGTGAATTCAAAAATTGTTCGGGATTTTTGTAAAAATGTTTACATATTCAAAACAAATCATAATTTTTAAGAAAATATTCGTGAATGAAAAAAAGTCCAACATTTTGAGCAATTTCTTTAATGCAATTGAAAAAAAGTTTGATAATTAAAAAAAATGAAAATTCGTCAATTGGTAAGAAAATACATAAAACCTGTTCGCAATATAAAATATTTTTTGCAATTTTAAAAAAATGTTTATAAATAGTAAAAAATGTTCTCAATTTTTTAAAATGTTGTCAAATTTGTAAAAATGTTCATGAATGATCGAATGTATGTAGTTCAACCGTAATGCTTCCGAGTCTTTCTGGTTATATATACCTGAGTGAATTTTAAAGATTTAATTGTCATGGTGGATCAGAATATTATTGTATGTTTAAAAATATATTTCTTGAAATTCAGAATAATTCTTTGAACTACCAAGTTTTTGACAACCATGATATATTTTTTTAAAATGTGAAGATTGTTTCAACTTGTGAATAAATTTAAAGAAAGAAATATTGTCTTACATCTATGATCAAAATTTTAAAATCATGCGATGAGATGTGAACATAATACGATCATCACTATTGACGATGGTGTTTTTTTTTCCTCCGTTGAAAACGCACGAGCCCTTTTGCTAGTAATCTTTAAAAAAATCCGAGTTAACGTCCGGTTGGTTGAGACGACGTGGCCGGACCCAACCAGCAGCCGAGGTCGAGCAGGGAGTTAGCGAAGTACCTCAACAGTGACAGAGTCATGTTCGATTTGAGATAGTGAGGAAGACTTCAACATACATAAGTGGTGGCAAGAACACAGACTTACATTTTCGGTGCTTTCGATATTAGCACGTGATGTGTTATCGGTACCCGTCTCTACTGTGTCATCGGAGTCCGCTTTCAGCCTTGCTGGAAGAATAATTGAGAAAAGAAGAACTAGTCTCACTCCTGATATGGTGAGAGCACTAATATCCGTGAAAGATGGGGAGCTATCAAGAAGGAGAGCCCAACACACTGCAGAAAACAAGAAACTGCTGGAAATATTTAAAGATATGAACCTTGACGAAGACGACACGGAATAGATTAGTAGTGTAATTGTTTTCTATTTCTTTTGTAATTTTCTTATCTTTTTGTAATTTTCTTTTCTGTTTGTAATTCTAGAGCGTGGCTTTATACTCTTTTACTTTTCAAGGATAAAAAGGTTTTAATGAGGCAGCCACTAATAAAGCTCAAGATTTATCCCACATGATGACACTTTATTTTTATTTATTTTTTTATACCTAACGTGCCATTTTTCTATATTTTTTACATTTTTTTATCTTTTTGCTGTTTTTTTACGAAAAAACATATATAATTGAATAAACGGTCCAGACGTGTCTAAATATGCCTGACGGGCCGCGGACCGACCCATTTAGCCATCGTGTCGTGCTGGACCGACACGGCACGATCCGGTTAGTAATCGTCGCGACGGACCGGATCATACCGGACACGATTACCAACGGGCCGTGCCGAGCCGGCCCGTTTGGCCAGGTATGGTCGAGCCAAGGAACGGCAGAGCAGAGGCGCCCGCGCCTCACGTGACACGAGTCGTGGTAACGCACCTACCCATCCACCCCCATCCCCTCCTCCACTCCTATCCCCCCTCCGAACTCCGAACCGCAGGCGGCGGCGGCGGCGGCGCACCAGCCAGCGATCCCACCCACCTCCCCTCTCTCCGCCGGCCGGCGTATCCACCCTCGCTTCCTCCCTCCTGCTGCTGCGCACGCCCTCGCGCCTCCCTCCCTCCTCCCGCGGCCTGTCGCGGCGGCATGGCGGCGTGAATCGAGCGGCGCGGCCTGCGACGACGACGAGGGGCGAGGACGAAGAGCGACCGCGGCGGAGAGCCGTAGCACCGCGTCGTCGGCGGACCCCCTCCTCCCCACCCCGCCCAGTCCCAAGGTATGCATAGACGGTACACCCTAAACCTAGCTATTTTTTGTTCTTACATCTGCTGCTGAACTATAGCTGTGGAAACTCATCGGCTGGATTGGGTTTGGTTTAGTTTGGTTGATTGAAGCACGCCTGATTGTTCCTTGCTGTTATGTACTGTAGTCCCATGTGATTTTGGTTGGGGCTCTCTGTATACGTGTGCTGTGATTTCGATGCAGGAAAGCTGCTGGACTGCTTTTGTATGCTCTAATTTGTAAAAAGTGTGCAGCTCATGACGAAATATGACTTTCATGTTTTTCATCTTTCCAAACAATAGATAGAGAGGGTAGAACATCACTTTTTAGTTTATTGTAGATCATAGATCTTGTGCATTCGATTGGTTCTATGCTACCATGGGTCTTGTGCAAAAGATTGCATCATGCACACACACACACACACACACACACACACACACGCACATATATACTCATTCAACACAGCATAGGCCACACCTGCGTTGCGGATTAGTGCACAAGTGCAGAAGTTTGTTTCCATTGCATCATTCATCCTTTTATGCTTTTATAAGCTTCATCGACTGATTGTTCTCATTCTTATGTCTTGGAGCTTTGAGAAGAGGCTGCACAATGGAGTTATCAAAGCAGGGCCAGGAACCCATGCCAGCTAGCATGGGATCTCAAGCACTCCCCTCTTCAAATGTCCAACCTACTCAGACTGGGTATCCCACTGCGTTCTATCCACCCCTATCTGCTGGCTGGGGTGCACAGCCAATGTTCTCTGTGGGAGCTTCGGTGCCTGTCAGTTCATATTATATTGTCCCCATGAGTCAACAAGCGGCTGCCCAAGCTGGTGCTTCCAGGCCAGAGACTTCACATCCTTTGGGGGCGCAATCTGTAAGCAGAGTATCATTGAGGCCGCCCCAGCAGGTGCTGAATATTCAGACATCTTTGCCAGCAATGACTGGATCACAGCTGTCACCATCTTTTGCGGGAAAGAAAAGTGTTGCTTCTCCAAAGGTTCAGATGATGAAATCTGCATTATCTGCCAAGCGTCCTGCACAGAAAGAGCAACCATCAAAGCCTCAGCCTCAGCAGTTTGAATCTGTGAGATCAAAGTTCAGGGAGTCACTTTCTGCTGCACTCATTATGGATTCTGACCAGCAGGATAAGAAACAATCTGCTCAGAACCTGCAGTCTGATGGGTCAGCAGACCAAAAGAAGGTGGAGGGAGAAGAAGTGCAGGATACAGTGATGGCCACATCCAAGGATGCGAGTACAACCAATTCAGAGGCAGACAATGCTGATGTTGCTAAGAAATGCGAGGGAGAAGAGAAGTTAGGCTGTGGCATAGCATCAGACATGATCACAACCACAAATAATGATACACAGCAACAACTAAAGCATCTTTCTTCAGAAGATGAAGTATCAGGTCAAAGTATGGTTGTCACAGATGAACTCTTGCAAGGTCATGGCCTTTCTTGGGTTTCTGATTTTGCTGCTGGGATGCCTGAACCTGTGACACAGCCTAATTTGAAGAGGGACAGGACTTCTGATATTGAGTCTGGGGTTACCGGCAATTTGGCAGAGTCTGAATCAAAAAGAATAAAGTCTACAGATGAGGCAGCAGCAGATACGGGTAGTATGATCCAGAAGGCTGAAAGCTTGGCATTTAGAATTGAAGAGGAACTCTTTAAACTGTTTGGTGGAGTGAACAAGAAGTACAAGGAGAGAGGCAGATCTCTTCTGTTTAATCTAAAAGATAAAGGCAATCCTGAGTTAAGGTTGAGGGTCATATCTGGAGAACTTGCACCCGAACGCCTTTGTTCAATGACTGCGGAGGAACTTGCTTCCAAAGAGCTCTCAGAGTGGCGGTTGGCTAAAGCCGAAGAACATGAAAAAATGGTTGTCCTTCCTAATACTGAAGTTGATGTCAGGCGTTTAGTGAGGAAAACACACAAAGGAGAGTTCCAAGTTGAAATAGAAGAAACTGATGGTATTTCAGTGGAGGTTGAGCTTGGGGGTAATGTTCTATCTCACGTTCCATCAAAAGCTGTTGAAAGTGAAACAAAAACCAATGATGAAACAAGTATGGATGATAAAACTGGTGTAGAAGTTAAGGACAAGGGTTCTGATGGCATGTCACAAGATGAGGATGGTGAGACAGGTGACAATGATTCATCAGGCAATGTTGAATATATGGAAAATGGGAAAGCAGATCTTATTGATGAACTTATGGTGGATGACTTAAAAGACGCAGAGAATCTTCCACCGATTCCTTCGCTAGATGAATTCATGCTGGGGTTAGATTCTGAGCCACCTTTTGAAAATTTATCAGTTGGGACACCACAAAAAGATCTCAGTGATTCTGATGAACCTAGCTCCACTTTAGAATCCGAGAAACTTCCTGAGACTGAAGATAAGCAGTCTGCACAAAAGAAGACCGGATCTGAATCAGATGTGCCGGCTTTACAGGGTAAATTGGAGTCCAAGTCAGAATCACCCAAACAGAAGTCAGAATCACCCAAACAGAAGGTTGGTTCAGAGTTTGTTCCTGATGTGCCATGCGATGGAGAGTTAACCAAATCCTCCCCTGGGGAAGTTGAATCTAAAGAACCTGCTGCTGCTAGTGCTAATATCTCGAATCCTGTTTTGACTATGGACCATAAGAATACTGCTGTTCCTATGATTCGTGAGAGTATATGGGAGGGTGCGATTCAGCTGACTCTATCGTCACTCACGAATGTTGTTGCCATTTTCAAAAGGTTTGTTTCGTTGGAGAATTGTTTGGTTGTTACCAACTTAGCATGTCCTGTTGGTCTAAATCACATTCCCTCTTCATTTTCATCATCTTAAAACGCCTTTTAATTACCTTTAGTTATCATTCTGTATGTTGCATTCTTGAACTTGTTTGATGCCACTGTCTTATGCTATGTACTGTCCGTTTTCTTATGGCATGGTGGAAACCCTATCAATTAGATAATATATGTTATTGAAATGGGACAGCTTCTATACCGCTATGTAGTTCATGAGTTTCCAAGAAAGGATTTACCTCACCATCTAGACCTTTTCCCACCGCAAGCCGTTGATGATAGAAATCCAATACTCAAAACTGGAGTAAATCCAGTCACTCTTTGTCATTGGTTTGTTTTCTCGGACCGTGGTGATCTTCAGCCAGCCTCTGAACCATTCTCTTGAATGTTCACCTGCAAGCTAGAATTTTTTTTCTACTATCACTCATAAGATGTTGTCAGGCGCTATTCTGTAGAACTGGCGAACTGTTGCCATTTCCCCCCAATTGCCATGCAGTATTAGAGATTCTAACTGAAGAAATGAAATGCTTTTTTTTGTAAGTGAGAATGCATTATTGGGCACTGGGCTTATATATATATGTTCTTAAAATAGTTGCGCTTACGTGCAGTTTGAATTCTGCCTGTACCAACGAATTCCTGTCTACCAAGAATGGTTGCGATTTGTTATTAAAATATGTTTGGAGTTCTCAAAGGAGTCATAAAAAAATAAGGCTGGTGAAAAAGAACAATTGAAAGCACTATATGTAAATGCTATGCCAAATTATTATACTCGTGCAGATTTTGGACTGCATGTTTTTAACTTATGTAGACATGTTAAGTGCTAAACAATTGTGAAGAAAAAAGCTTAACATGCAAAGCACATACTAGTACAATTAAGGGGAATACCAGTTACTTGGTCTCTCATCATCTCACATGTGGAAGTTAAGTCATTGCGCATGATCTGCATGAATGAGAAGATAAATGTGAGCATTAGCTCCTAAACTAATGATTATGGACTGCTGTTTGGCTACGTGCGACCTTATTCTGCACTTCGTATTTGTATTGGTTCTGACATATCTTCAAATTTCTCTTGTACAGTGGTGAAAAGCCATCTGGGAAAGAATGGAGCAGCTTAATTGAAATCAAGGGGAGAGTTAAACTTGGTGCTTTTCAGGAATTTCTCGAACAGCTTCCCAAATCTAGGAGCCGCGCTATAATGGTAATTCTGTTTTGAATGCGTAATTTGTTTTTAGATGATGTTCTTGCTGGAAAGGTTATGGTTTTAGATGATGTTCTTGCTGGAAAGGTTATGGTTTTACACTTTTATGCTTGCTTCTTTCCATTATGTTGTGGATGGTAGATAACTCTCCATGTTATAATTGTGCTTCTTTAAAGTTTCTACCTTTAAGGTGGGTCCTGAACTGGCAATATTTCAAAAAGTAATACTGGTAAAATGGCACATGTCATGTTTTTTTGAGATTTTCATAATATCTAGATCCACTGATGTTTAGAGGCAGGGACATATGCATGTCTGTTTGTACTTTTATGCTGGTCCCCAGAAAAATTTCATAGCAAGTGCTCCCATATCTGTATGTACTTGATAATGTGTATACTTCTCAAGCTAGCCGGTACATATATTTTGAATCAGAACAATATATGTACTTGTATTTGTTATTGTGCTTAGGGCCTACTGTTATCATGCAATTAAGTTGGTACTGCCCAATTGAATTATTTCGCTAGGTAGCTTAAGAACTGCAAATAGTGTTTTATTCCTTCTAGTGTTTGTATGCCCACTGAATACTGGTTAATGTCTACGTGCACAGAGTTAAATTCTGTTTTCTGTGCTGCATGTAATTCTCTGTTACGCCGTCGAGTATCCGTTCCATCTGTTTTAAGTACCTTGTACCGCTGCTTTTATAGGTAACTGAGCTGTGCTGGAAGGAGGGTTCTCCGGAAAGTGGCCGTCAACATCTCTCGCAGGTTCCTTTTCTAAGTCAAATCACCCATCATGAGCTTAGCAGAGGTTTGATGATTGTTTTCACTAAACTGTCTCGTTCTTTTGCAGACAATTGATTCATATATTGCAGATGAGAGAGTGGGATTAGCTGAACCTGCAGATGGACTGGAGCTGTACCTGTGCCCTCCTCAGGGGAAAACCGTGGAGATTCTCTCCCAGCACCTGCCAAAGGAGCACTTGGGTGGTCTCGCTGTGGCAGAAACGTCGATCATTGGGATCGTCGTCTGGCGGAGACCCAGCGTTCCTAGGGTGTCCTCCCATCAGAGGCATGATGGTTCCAAGAGGCAGTCGGCCCCAAGGAAACAACCCCAGGTCACCGGTTCTACTTCGGCCCATAGGCCCTCCGCGCCCCAGAACTCCCACGGCGCGCCACCAGGTTTTCCCAGCCAGCGCCACCACCAGCACCAAGAGGAGGATGTAACCGATGATGATGTGCCCCCAGGGTTTGGGCCTGGTGTTGTTGCCCGCAGGGACGAGGACGATCTTCCCGAATTTAATTTTGTTAACCCTGCTGCTAATGTAACATCGCATGCCTTCAAGGGCCAACGGCGTGTAGCCCCGACCTCTGCTCGCCCAGTAGAGCAAATGCGGGAACTGGTTCAGAAGTATGGTAAAAGATCATCTGTTGAATCGCGTCCGTGGGCTGACGACGACGACGATGACATACCAGAGTGGAACCCCGCCCAGCAAAGTAGGCAGCAGCCGCCATTCACACCCACCCCGCAGCAACCCCTCCCACCACCACCACCGCTCCCGCCCATGCAGCAGATCCACCATGCGTACCAGCAGTACAACCCAAATGCGATGCAGTCTCTCCTCCCCCAGGTTGCAATGCAGTACAACAACCTTAGTAGCCAGCAGCAGCTCCCTTTGGTCCAGCAGCAGCAGCTTCAGCCTTTGCAAACATGGCAGCAGCAGCCTAGTGGCTGGTGGCCAGGGACGGCGCAGCAGGGCGGGGCGGCCGCCGCCGGGGTCTCTGCTGTTCCAGCGCCCCAGTATGGTGGTGTGATGATGCCCAATGGTAGCGGCGCCCAAGCTGGGAATCTAGGTGGCGCCCCCTGGGGACAGAGATAGAAAGCAGCCTGTAAAATTTAGCTCTCTTGTTTTCTTTGTAGCTGCCAGCGTCAGCCTTAGTTTCTTTTCCCTCGTTTAGCTTACAGATTCGTGTAAGTATGTGCACACCCCTCCTGTACCCCCCGAGCATGTAACTCTTTTAGATGGCTGTGGGTTGTATCCGTAATAAACATCATCATAGGATCTGTCTTTCTGAACCCTTGCTCTCCCTGGACAAAGATATTCTGTTCGTCGGGCGCCGTGGAAAATTTTGGCAATAATGTTTTGGGCGCAGAAAATAGTAAGTTGTAAACGGTTTGAAACTCTCAAGTGACATTTTGATGAACTCGGTTTAATAATAATATTAGTGAATTATTAGTTATTACTCTGGTGTTCCCATGATGGTTAAGGCAAAAGCCGATGGGAGATGCACTTCTATTTTTGTGCAATTGACGTTCCGTACGTGGGGTTGGTGGATGGGAGCTGTCTGTCCCTGATCTTTGCCGTTGTTCCGCCCGTGCATGGTGGGCTGTTGAACTACTCCTGACCTTTTTTTGAGAAAGGCTGCAGAATATTCCCCTGTTTTCATTAAGCTTATTAGCACCTTTTGTCTGCAAAATGGAAGAAGCTTATTAGCACCTTTTTTTATCTAAAAAAAGTAGCATATCACCTATATTCCAAATATATAGTGTGGTTAGAGAAAAACGTACCGTCAAACCTTTTATTACAAAATGCACGCGAACGCTTGGGCTTGAAGTTTAATTATCGAATGATGGTACATAGAGCAACGTGGTGTACATTTTGTTACCATATCGCATAAGATTTTACGTAAGAGAGGAGCGTCTAATTTTGTTACACTTATACACATCCCGTATTACGAAGGTCTTTACTCTCCCGGTATGATATTACCCAATTTGTTAGCTCCCCCGCTATAACCCCAAGTTTTGCTTCTCCCTCGATGGCGCCAAAGACCACCACATTCAGTAGAGATCAACCAATGAGCATGGTGAGAGAGGTCATTGCTTTTTTTATGAT
Organism: Hordeum marinum; assembly: GCA_022496015.1. Lineage (NCBI taxonomy): Eukaryota > Viridiplantae > Streptophyta > Magnoliopsida > Poales > Poaceae > Hordeum > Hordeum marinum. The sequence goes on along the minus strand of CM039677.1, from coordinate 26,007,215 downwards.
ATTACTCTGCGGCCTAAGTGGGTGTGCCAATAGTGTGGAGGCCTAGCCAATCCTTGACGAGGTTCCAAATCCGGATTGTGAAACGACATTTGAAAACAGATGAGCCCTGCATTCTTGAACTTGTTTGCAAAGTGGATAAATGCAACAAATTTGCCAACCAGGCCAAGCAAGCAAGTCAGCCGTCCAAATACTATATTGGACTGCAAACCAAGTGATTTTTTCGCCTTTGGTCGGGCCCAAACACCCCAAATGGAACATCACAATGTGTGCTTGTTGACCAAATAAATTGCATATTATATGCAGAAGCCGATGAGTATTACCCACTTGATGAGCCCTTCCATATTATGTCATCTTCAACATCCTCGGGAAGGTGTGTGCCCTCAATGCCCTCAATGCATGGAGGTGACCTCGTCAAGGTTGATTTTGCAAACCCAAGCATTGTCCGCCAAGACTTTAACTTCCCATTTTTTGCGTGAGGAAGTTGTATAGACGAAAGGAGCGATGCCCTTTGGCTTCTTCCAGTTGGGCCAAGGGAGTCCAGAAATGAGGCATGAGGCATGGTATCATTGCCAATGATGATAGTAGTAGAAGCGTAGAGAGTCCATCTTATCGTATGGTTTTCCCAAACCCATCCATATCTTGCTGAGCTCTTTTCTCTCGTACCAAAGGCAACACAAACACAAGGAACGAGAGAACTTTTCGATATCAAGCACATAAAATCCGTGGGAACTATGTTTCACTTATTGCAAGACGTAGTTTCGGCTCACCCCCGGTGCAGGGACTATTGGGCTGACCTAGTCCTATAGCCGCCACATGACTTTTATGCTCCCTATGTTATTATCGGGTTTTTACTGTTTGCATTCTTTTTATTGTGTTTTATCTGGTTTCTATTTTCCCCTTTTTTACTTTTATTTATTTAATTTGTTTCTTTATTCGCTTTTCATCGGCTTTCTTTGATTTATTTATTTCTACATTTTTCATACACCGTACGTTTTTTGTACACGCTTAACATTTTTCAAATATATGTACAACAATTTTTGAAATATAGTTTCTGATGTCTATTATTTTATACACATTGAATATTTTTGGTATATTTCTAATACATTTTATATACATGCTTAACATTTTTGAAAAACATATTTTTACACATTTTTAGAATGCATATTAGACATTTTGTGGAAACACATTAAATATGAGGGGAATGCTTGGGTCTTGGCGCAAAAAAGTGCACCACCACCGATCTTACTCAATATCTTCAAGATAGTGGCGCGGCTATGGGTCGCCGCCAGTGCCAAAAGGCTAGGCATAATAATTTTGGGACAACAATCATTTGTTGTAATAGGGGTGGTATTTGTAACAAAACTCTATTCTCTTCTTAATTAATGGATGAGGCAATTCTTTTGATTCTGTTTAATATTTTTTCCATATACAAATTGAAACATTATTGGTATCATGCAAAACATGTTTTTAAAGTATTGCAAACTTATTTTTACATAGTATAAACTTTTTTAATAATGTCTCAAAGACATTTTTGAAACTCGTGATGTTTTTAAAATGTAATGTACATATTTCTGAATGTTACAAAACATTTTCTATAATTTTTAAATTGTCAGTAAATTAAATATTTTTTTTTCAAATATATTTATTTAGAAGGTCTGTAAACACACACACGCATACAGAGAAGAAAAAACTGATAAAGAAAAAGGAAAAAATGATTCCCTATTCCGGTTTGAAAAACCCGAACACACACACACACACACACACACACACGCACACGCACATGCACACACACCCACACCCACACGCACACGCACACACACCCACACCCACACACACGTACATATTCTCTTTGTTTACGATTTTTTTTACAAAGTCCTGAACATTTTTTGAAGTCACGAACGTTTTCTGAATCCATAAGCATTTTCCATTTCCCAAACTTTTTTTCAATTTTTTTTGAATTCATGAATAATTTTCTAACAATTCGCAATTTTTTGAATTCCCGAAGAAGGAAAAAACTGAAAACAGGAAAAATACAATGAAACAATACAAAGGGGTTTCACACCTGACACATGGGTTCGTCTATGAGTGCGCACGGGGGAGGGGGGTGTTGCGTGCTGCCTTGGTTTCGTACGCGCTGGTCGCGATATAGGAAGTCCAAGTGAGACAAAGACGCGTTGCTCAAATCTCCCAAAGCTTATTTGATTAGGCAGAACATGGTGGTCCAATTGCATTTGCCCATAGATGATTTGATGAGTACTCTCTCCATAAACTATAGATGGAGTAATTTGCAACAAAGCGAGGGAAAGATTTTCGAAAATCCCTATGTAACGCTTGCTGCGTCATAATGTCAAGCAAACCCATAGGGTTGAGTGCAGTGCGACGGCTAGTTACATATTTTTTTCGTTCAGTTTTGGAAAGTAAAAAAAAACTACTAGCAGTCCTGTCTAGTTTTATCGTCTTGGGAATCTTCTAGAAGCTTCTCTGAACCACATTTTCCTATTTCCTTTCCTTTTTATTTCTCCTTTCACTTTTTCCTTTTTCTTCTAATTTTAAAATTTTCTGCTACTTTATTAGTTTTTATTTTTTCTTTTCCTTTCCTTTTCAATTTTTTTAGAAAATTTCAAATATTTCTCGAAATTAAAAAATTGTTTTTATTTTTTGAATTTGAAATAATATTTGCATTTAATTTTTTTCGTGGTTTCAATTTTGTTTTCACAATTTGAAAAACTATTGCCCTTTTAAAATCTGTTCATAAATTCAAAAACAATTCATGTTTAAAGAAATGTTCAAAATTTCAAAGAAGTATTCATAGTTTCAGAATATTGTTCGTGTGTTCAGAATTGTTTGCAATTTTAAAAAGTGTTCAAAAATTGTTTAGCATTTTAAAAAGTGTTCATTTCTTTGTTTTTCTCAAAGTTTCTACAAGTTTTAATAAAAATCGTGATTACACAAAAATGCTCAGAATTTCAGAAAATGCTTCTTTCTCAGAAAACAGATAGGGAATCTGCAAAAATGTTTGTGGTTTGAAATTTTGTTCAGAGATTTAAAAAATGTTCATAGTTGAAAAGATTATTCGTAGATCCAAAAGGGTTAGTTTTTTTAAATTTTATTCAGATGTTCAAATCTCAATACTGTCTGCTCCAAAACCACGCTTCTATGTCGAGCCTTATTATTGGTCGACTATCATGGATGCATTAGTGATATGGTCCTGAGTGCTCGGCTAGAGGTTTATCACTGATTGACCTAAATAATGATAGTGTGTTCTGATGGCAAAAATGAATTGTTCTTAGAATATCCGAAATTATCTGGTTTAAACAAGGGTGAAAATTAGAGACCAACATGACGCTTCCTGCACCCTACAGGCCACTCTGACCAGGCTCAGCTGTCCCGAATGGCTCTTCAAGTGGCCATACGGTCCAAACCATTGTACCGTAGTGCAGAAATAATTTTCAAGAAAGATCAATCGCGTCCATTCGGATGTAGACTATCGCTCCCCATGACCATGAGTGCGGTTAGTCACCCGGGGTTACAGACCACTCGAAAAATACTCAAGCTAAGTATGAACTTGACATCCCCAGCATCAGAATTTAGTTCTCCGTACTAGAGCCAAATGCTTACGTTGGTGGACTCAGTTATGAGGTTATACATCAAAAGTGTACCTTTTCAGGACAACAACTAGACGACATTGACTTGATTAAGCTCGGATGCTATTGGAGTTTATGATATGCCTCCCAGCAAGCATATGCCCGGATGTTCTTCGAATTCATCCGGAATTTATGATATGCCTCCCAGCAAGCCACACGCCATTCACCCAACAGAGAATTTCTGGTGTTATTAAGGCTTTACCATGATTAGTGTTGAAATATGGGATGGGCTTTAGGCCCATCCAACAATTACAATATTGTTGAAATATGTGGTGGGCTTTAGGCCCATTTAACAATTTCAGAAAAATCTCTAAGAGTCCATGTATGTGTCATGACAAGGGAGCAGTGAAAATTCTCAGAAAAAAGCCAAGGGAGTGGTGAAAAGTTTAGTCCCACTCTGCTAGTGGAGAAGGAGTTGGCCCTCCTTATAAGGGATTCTCTTCCACATGCTATTGGAGCTTGAGAAGGGAAGTGGTTCCCGCCCGCTCCTCCTTCTCCTCCTCCGCCCGCCTCGACGTGGCGTGGGAATGAGGCAAGCTGAGCTTATACCTATGCGATTGCCTTCACGTGCACCGTACTGTCGTTCCTTTTGCTGCTGTCACCGCCGGTGATCCCACCCATCCGTCGCGTACACGGTTGACGGGAGAGCATGCCTCCAAAACTCTACCTCTCCAAATCATGTACGGGAGAGGGGCAATTAGGTTTTAGGGGGAGTGTCTCATACGCGACTGCTCGCCGCTATTCATCTAAGTCCACTGCATCGTTATCACCATGTACACCACCAACAAAGCCCAGTTGGAGGGTAAACCATGTTGAAAGTGTGTTATATCTACCAGAGAGGGGGGGGGGGTGATTGGGGGACTTTTACAAATTAGTCACCAAGGAATTTCTAGATGAGAAAATAGCAGAGTGACGGAAATCAAAGCAGCGGATAAAGTAATCATGTGTATGCAAAACATGGTAGCAACAAAGTCGTCATGATGAAATGAAGAATACACGAAGTACAAGTAGCATGTAATCAGGATAAGCAGGCGGAAGGTAAAGTGACTGAATAATTTGGATTGAGAAAATTGAGAAAGTCTTCAGTCAAAGTCTTCAAACACCATGGATCAATTTCATCAACATATAAATGAGGAAATGAAAGGGGTGAAAAATAGAACCAGTAGCTCGGTGAAGACAAGGATTTGGTCTACTAGTTTCCACCGCTTTGAAAATTGTATGTCTAGTTGGAGCGGCCTGGTATTCAAACCAGAGGACACACATTCCTCACCGTATTATCCTTAAGCTAAAGTCACCCAAACTCTGTCCAATCACTCATGGTAAGTCTTCAAGGTAGATTTCCAAACCTTCACAAACTCAGTCACCCGACAATCGAGAATTACTCTTGGATGCACTAGACCATGACGCCTAATCATTTGGAAGGTACACAATCTTCAATGGTAACATGCATCGGTTCCACATAGGACAATCTGTTTAGTGATGCTCAATTACTTTGTGGCTCTGGATATTTGGGTTTTTCCTCACTTAGGTTTATCTCTAAGTCGTCGAAGGAAGAGTTGCTCTAAATGACACTTGTCAATGTCTCTCGGAGCAGCTAACAAACTAGTGGTTGTGGGGGCGACTATTTATAGCCAGGGGCCAACCCGACATGATATGACATGAATGCCCCTAATGATATGATCATTGTTTTGATAAGATCCTTTGGACAACTGACTCTAAGAACAGTAATGGTCAGAAATTTGAACTCTCAAATTCCTTAGGGCTATTAATTTCCTCACGGTAGGCAATTCACACTGGCAAAATCCTAACTCCCTAGTCAGGCCAATTTCCTCAGAGACCAAAAGAACTTCTTCTCTTTCACTAAAGAACTTGACTGCATTGGAAGAGATTTCCAAAGGCTTGACTCAAAGGATTAGGTCAGTGTAGGTTTTGAGATGAGTATCACTTGGAAATACGCCTTAGTATTGCCTCGACCCCCTTTAACAGTACTGCGTTTCCTATGACTCAATAAGATGAAAAAGATACTACGAAAACAAAGTCTTCAAGCTTCAAAGTCCTTGCGTCAATATCTTCAAGGTCACACTGAATTCCTCACTTCAATTTCTTCACGAAGAGTACCAAAGTCTTCACCCAAAGAAATACATTTTTAGGGGTCATGTTTCGTCGGTTAAACCAAACTCCTCAGGGATTATAATACCTATGTACAATCGTAAACACATTAGTACCTTAACCCATTTGTCTTCAATACTCCAAAACCACTAAGGGGGCACTAGATGCACTTACAATCTCCCCCTTTTTGGTGATTGATGACAATTAGGTTAAGTTTCCAATAGGGATAAAAATATGAAGTGTAAGTAGAGAGTTTGAAGAATTTGATTGCAATATATAGAGGAATTCCCCCTGAAGATGTGAATATTTGAATAATTTGCTTTGGACTGGAAATGCATATGGCAGGATGAAATCATGGAACTCTCCCCAATATCTTGGAATCCATTCACATATTGAACATATAATATGAAATTTTTGAAATGCATGATGGAAAATGGTGTTGGACGAAATTCAACATGCGTGAATAGATAAACTTGAGGAATAATCATGCATAAAGTAGTTCAAAAGAGTCATACCACCATCATACTTAAGTTTCCAACTTGTTACAATAAACATAACAGAATAACGAGAGTTGTAACTTAATCGAAAGTATCAACCCATATAGACCTGCTTGAAGAATAAACTCAAATTTCTCCCCCTTTGTCATCAAAATGACCAAAAGGTGACCAAATTGAGAACTAACGCCCCTGAATAATTTCATCTTGAAGGTGGTGGAGGAGCGCCAGTGTTGTTGTTCGGGTCGATGGTTGAAGATGGACGGATAACAATGTCGTCAAGATCTTTAGCTTCATCAGTTTTGCACGATGATGAATATGAGATGGGACGAGTGGAGGAACTTGAAAGTTCTTGAACTTCTTCTTGGGTGGCCACGACCAATCAAAGTTCTACACAAAGTCCATTTCTGCATGTCTTCAACAGTCTTGAGGTGTGAAGGAATAGCCTAGCTACGGTCAAATGTTTCATGGGCGTAATAGCGGTTCTTCCTCACTGAGTTTTGCGTCATAGTCATATTGTGAAGAATAGTACCAAGCTGACGCTTAACCTAGTTGTGATTATGATCGACTTTCTGATGAAGACTAATGAGTAGCTCACGATAAATCATCACACGAGTAGAAGAACCTTGAGGAGTATGAGTTGAGGTCTTGGCAGCTATGTCTTGTGAGGCAGATTCGTCATTGGTAGACTCTAAAATGGGTTGATGAAACTGACCATCAAGCGGGCGAGTGCCTTCTTCAATAACAGCCTTGATTCTTCCAGGAAGTGAGGAAATAGTATTTTGAATAATATTCAACTAGAGGCAGGTAGTGATATCTACTATGCAACTTTATTCTTGTAGACTTGTGTTCGGCCTCCAAACGCAGAGTTTTGTAGGACAGTAGCAATTTTTCCTCAAGTGGATGACCTAAGGTTTATCAATCCGTGGGAGGTGTAGGATGAAGATGGTCTATCTCAAACAACCCTGCAATCAAATACAAGAAATCTCCTTGTGTTCCCAACAAACCCAATATAATGGAAAATTGTATAGGTGCACTAGTTCGGTGAAGGGATGGTGATACAAGTGCAATATGGATGATAGATATAGGTTTTTGTAATATGAAAATATAAAAACAGCAAGGTAGAAAGTGATAAACAATGATCAAAACGTTGTATAAATGCTTGGAAACAAGGCCTAGGGTCCATCATTTCACTAGTGCAATCTCTCAACAATGCTAATATAATTGGATCACATAACCACCCTCAACGTGCAACAAAGAATCACTCCAAAGTTCTTATCTAGAGGACAATATAAGAAGAAATTGTTTGAAGGGTACAAAACAACCTCAAAGTTATCCTTTCCGATTGATCTATCCAAGAGTTTGTACTAAAATAGCTAAGTTATCCTTTCCGATCGATCTATCAAGAGTTCGTACTAAAATAAACAAGTTATCCTTTCCGATCGATCTATCAAGAGTTCGTACGAACATAACCAAGTTATCCTTTCCGATCGATCTGTCTAAGAGTTCGTATTAGAATAACACCATATGATACGCATCAACCAACTCTAATGTCACCTAGATTCTTCAATGTTACCACAAGTATCCATGATTTAATTATATGATACACATCAAACAATTTTAGATTCATAATACTCAATCCAACACAAAGAACCTCAAAGAGAGCCCCAAGATTTCTATTTGAGAACATGGAAAAACATGCAATCAACCCCTATGCATAGATCCTCAAGGTCACGGAATCCGCAAGCTGACGCCATAACATATATCAAGTGAACCACTTGAATACCCAATGTCACTACGGTATCCTCATGCAAGACACACATCAAGTGCTTTCAAATCCATAAGAGTGTTCAATCCAACATAACGAAATCTCAAAGGGAAACCTCAACTCATCACAACAAGATAGAGAAGGGAAAACACCATGTGATCCAACTATATTAACAAAGCCCGTGATACATCAAGATCGTGCCATCTCAAGAACACGAGAGAGATATATTGAACACATAGCTACTGGTACAAACCATCAGCCCTGAGGGTGGACTACTCCATCCTCATCATGGACTCCACCGAGATGATGAAGATGGCCACCGGAGATGATCTACCCTCTTTGACAGGGTACTGTTTTCTCTCCAGATTGGTTTTTCGTTGATACATAGGCCTTGCGGCGGCGGAATGAGGAGTCTAGGGTTATTTCTGATGGTTTCTATATTTATTGGAATTTTTGGCATTGGTTTACATGGAGATGGGCCACAAGGTGAGCACCCTCCACCTGGGCGCGGTTTGGGGGCCTGGCGCGCCTTGGTGGAGGGTGGCCACCTCGTGACTCTTCTGTCCCTCCCACTAAGAGTCTAGTGCCTCTTTTGTTCCAAAAACCGTCAAAAAGTTTTGGGCGATTTCGAGAACTTTCATTTTCTGCAGAAAAAACAACACCACGGTAGTTCTGCTGAAAACATCGTCAGTACGGGTTAGTTATAAATAAATCATATAAAGTGCATGAAAACCATATAATATTATTGTAAACATAGGTTAATATGGCATGAATAATTCATAAATTATCGATACGTTGGAGACGTATCAACATCCCCAAGCTTAATTCCTACTCGTCCTCGAGTAGGTAAATGATAAAAGAAATAATTCATGAAGTGCGAATGCTAGCATAGTGCTTACATTTGATCAATGATAATTTTAATCATTTTTCCTAGCATCATAACAACAACTTTTTCTCATAAATATCATCATGATAAAGTAGTAACCAATTCACATGTTACGGTTCAAACAATGAATTCTCTTGAAACTTAACAACCTATGTTCTTAGTCACCAAACAAATGCAATTCAACTTATTCTCAACAGAGTGTAAGTAATAGCTCCACATACTCATTCATCATATAGTCTTCTATGATTTCTAGTACTCAAAGCATATTTTTTTGGAACAAATTGCATCCATCGAACACATAGAAAGATAGGGTCTTAATGTTTCGCCTCCCAACTCATTTATCATAGAGATAATTGTCAACAATAATAAGTCATGATCAAATATATTTGACTGGCCATATGTGCCTAGATCTTTCCCCACCACATGATGATTGCCAACTAGATAATAATTGAGGTTGAAAGAAGAATGCATACTATTGGCTCTTGCATAAAAGTAAATACTAAAAGGTAAAATATAGGCCCTTCACAGAGGGAAACATAGGTTGTCATGCGCTTTTTGATTTTGTACGCACAGTCCCTTAATGCAAAAGAACATCACATTATATTGCCCCTTATGATAGCAACCTTTATTATGCAGTCTGTCGCTTTTATTACTTTGCCATCATAAGTTCGTACAACGCTCAATTTTCTAGTACACTAAATGATCAAACACATTTTAGAAGCAAATTTTATTGCCTTTTTGCACCGATGACAATTTGCTTGAAGGATCTTATTCAATCCATAGGTAGGTATGGTAGACACTCATGGCAAGAAACTGGGTTTAAGGTTTTTTGGATGCACAAGTAGTATCTTTACTTAGTACGAATTTTTAGCTAGCAAAAGATCCTAAGCAAACACCACATGTTGGAGGATCCATAACAATATAACTTCTATGCAAATATACACGACCATAACTCATTACGTTGTCTTCCTTGTCCAACTTCAACTAATTTGCTCAAGTTTGAAAATAATTAATGGGTATTCATAATCATAGAAGATGTCCAATATAATATATTTGTATGTGAAAGTTCTCTTCCTTATACTAATTATTCACGAATTGCTTGTATGACCAATATTGTGATTGTCAAGGTTCAAAAGATTTCACTTTCTAAACCAGATGTGAAGCTACTACTAAGAATAAGGCACATTGATAATTTCATATTTATGATATTTCACCGATTCACAATTTAGTCATAGGATATAAGTGAAGCACAAGAGTAAATTAAATGCTACTCCAAAAACATATAAGTGAAGATCAAGCGACTAGTCAAACAATTAAGTAGCTATGTGATGGCTCTCTCTCTCTCTCTCAATAAATATTTTCAGATCTGGGTATTTCATTTAAACAGCAAGCAAAATAAAAATAGCACTCCAAGAATAGCACATATCATGTGGACAAGTAAAAATTTAGGCTCAACATAGGCTAACTGATAATTGTTGATGAAGAGAGGTGGGATGCGTAGCATCCCCAAGCTTAGATGCTTGAGAATTCTTGAAATATTCACTTGGGGTTCATTTGTCATCCCAAAGCTTGAGATTTTGTATCTCGTTCAATCCTCTCATATCATGGTTTCACTTATTCTCAAAAACTTCATCCACACAAAACTTGAAAAGAACTCGTGAGATAGGTTAGTACACATAAAAACAAATCAACACTTCATGTACTGACAAGACAAGTTTCATAATAATTTAAAACATCATCTACTGTTTACTATCATTTCCACAATTTGTATAGGCTATGGAAACTATAGGATAAGTAGATAACAAAAATATGACAACAATCTGTCTGAACAGAATAGTCTGTAGCAATCTATTAAACCAGTGAACTTATGTAATTCAAAAAATTATGAACATTTAGGACGTGCTAAAGAATTATTTTGAAAACACGGTGTAAAAATTTCAGAAACTGTGCACGTTCTAGTAAAATATGAAAATTCAAACACTACAGAAAAAGTTTCTGTTTTTATACAACACACATCAAACATGTAACTCAAGCATCCTAAGAGGAAATTATTGGAACTTTTTTTATTGAAAAACAAGATTATAAACAACATATAACAGATAAAACAAAATAAAATTACGCTCCAAGCAAAACACATATCATTTGATGAATAAAAATATAGCTCCAAGTAAGATGTACCGATAATGTTGGAGATGAAAGAGGGTATGCCTTCCGGGGCATCCCCAAGCTTAGACGCTTGAATCTTCCTTGGATATTACCTTGGGGGTGACTTGGGTATCCCGAAGCTTAGGTCCTTGCTTCTCCTTATTCACCTATCTCACCCAAAAGTTGAAAACTTCAATCACACAAAACTTAACGGAACTTCGTGAGATGGGTTAGTGTAGTAAAGATAGATCATTCACTTGGGTACTGTCAAGACAATATTAATAGTTGTTATAACATAATAGCTACTGTATTCCATAATTTCCACAATTTATATCACCAAATATAAGCTATGGAAATGCTTGAAACAAGCAAACAACGCATGCAAAACAGAATCTGTCAAAAATAGAACAGTCTGTGAAGATGTGAATAATCACCATACTTACATGAATGTAAAAATTATGAAAACTTAGTAAAAAACAAATAATTTTCATAGAAATGTTGTGTAAAAATTTCCGAATTGTTTGTTGCTCCGATAAAATCTTATAATTCATATACTGGACACAAACTTTCTGTTTTTGCACAAAATCAAACAAGCAAGTATCCACACCATCCCAAAGGCTTTAGTTGGCACTTTATTGAAATAAAAGACACAAAACATGATTAATACAGTATCTTAATCATTTTAATACACAAAAACATAAAGTAGAAGTGTTGGGTTGTCTCCCAACAAGCACTTTTCTTTAATGCCTTTTAGCTAGGCATGATGATTTCAATGATGCTCGTATAGGAACAAAAGTAGAAACATGCAAGAGAGCATCATGAATCACATGGCAAGCACATTTAAGTCTAACACACTTCCTATGCATAGGGATTTTTTGAGCAAATAATTTATGTGATAAAGAATCAACTATCATAGGAAGGCAAAACAAGCATAACATTGCAACTTTCAATGCATAGAGAGGAAACTTGATATTATTTCAATTCCTACAAGCATATATTCCTCTCTCATAATAGTTTTCAGTAGGATCATGAAGGAATTCAACAATATAACTATCACATAAAGCATTCTTTTCATGATCTGCAAGCATAGGAAATTTATCACTCTCCACATAAGCAAACTTCTCATTCATAATAGTGGGAGCAAACTCAACAAAATAACTATCATGAGACACTTGATTGACCTAATCACTTTGAAATCTCTTGTGTCCCCAGCACACCCATTACAATGGCAAATTCTATAGGAGCACTAGTTCGGCGAAGAGATGGTGATACAAGTGCAATATGGAGGATAGATATAGGTTTTTGTAATCTCAAAATATAAAAACATCAAGGTAGCAAGTGGTAAACAACGAGCAAAACATTGTATAAATGCTTGGAAACAAGGCCTAGGTTCCGTACTTTTGCTAGTGCATTCTCTCAACAATGCTAATATAATTGGATCACATAACCATCCCTTAACGTGCAATGAAGGATGACTCCAAAGTTCTTATCTAGAGGATAACATAATAAGAAATTGTTTGTAGGGTACGAAACCACTTTAAAGTTATCCTTTCCGATCAATCTATCCAAGAGTTCGTACTAAAACAACCAAGTTATCCTTTCCGATCGATCTATCAAGAGTTCATACTAAAATAAACAAGTTATCCTTTCGGATCGATCTATCAGGAGTTCATACTAACATAAGCAAGTTATCCTTTCCGATCGGTCTATCTAAGAGTTTGTACTAGAATAACACCATATGATACGCATCAACCAACTTTAATGTCACCTAGATACTCCAATGTCACCACAAGTATCCATGAGTTAATTATACGATACACATCAAATAATTTTAGATTCATAATACTCAATCCAACACAAAGAACCTCAAAGATATCCCCAAGATTTCTATTTGAGAACATGATATGAAAAATGTGCAATCAACCCCTATGGATAGATCCCCAAGGTCACGAAATCCGCAAGTTGATGCCATAACATATATCAAGTGAACCACTTGAATACCCAATGTCACTACGGGTACCCGCATGCAAGACATGCATCAAGTGCTTCAAATCCATAAGAGTGTTCAATCCAACATAACGAAATCTCTAAGGGAAAACTAAACTCATCATAACAAGATAGAGAGGGGAAAACACCATGTGATCCAACTATATTAACAAAGCCCATGATACATCAAGATCGTCCCATCTCAAGAACACAAGAGAGAGAGAGATTGAACACATAGCTACTTGTACAAACCGTCAGCCCCGAGGGTGGACTACCCCCTCCTCATCATGGACTCTGCCAGGATGATGAAGATGGACACCGGAGATGATCTACCCTCTCCGGCAGGGTACTATTTTCTCTCCAGATTGGGTTTTCATCGATACAGAGGCCTTGCGGGGGCGGAACAAGGAGTCTAGGGTTATTTCTGATGGTTTCTATATTTATAGGAATTTTTGCCGTTGGTTTCACGCGGAGATGGGACATGAGGTGAGCACCCTCCACCAGGGCATAGTTTGGGGGCCTAGCGCGCCTTGGTGGATGTTGTCCACCTCGTGACTCTTCTGGACCTCCCATGAAGTATCTAGTGCCTATTTTGTTCCAAAAAAAACCATCAAAATTTTTCGGGCGATTCCAAGAACTTTCATTTTGTGCACAAAAACAACACCATGGTAGTTTTGCTGAAAACAACGTCAGTCCGGGTTAGTTCTAAATAAATCATATAAAGTGCATGAAAACCATATAAAAGTATTGTAAACATAGGTGAATATGGCATGTATACTTCATAAATTATCGATACATTGGAGACGCATCAGGTAGCTGAGGTGATTCTAAAAGTCAGCCATGTAGTGGGCTGAGGATCATGACCTGATGGATCTCATGAGACATGGAGCATAAGGCGTCAAATCAAAAGGTGAATTTGCAACAGTGGCCAAAGACCTCATGAAGAAATCATGTATGTTGATGGGAATCCCATGAATGATATAGAACAACTAATTCTTTATGATGCCAACAACTTCTTCATCATCTGAGTTCTGGCCTTTGATAGGACTAAGGGTCTTGGCCATGATGCGATATACCTTTCTTGGCACACAGAGCATTTACTTTGCATCATCCTGATGGGGATCAATTGGGTGAGCTCGAAGTAGTTCACAGGCGGGGGACTTGTGGTGTGTGTTCTCAGTCATCCAATCAATGACCCACGAGTGAGTGTCTTCAGCTTCACCAAACAAATGCACAACGGCATAGAATTGAAGAATCAACTCTTCATTCCAGTCACAAATATCACAACAAAGTCCTAGAAGCCCTGCATCTTGAAGAACTGATATCATAGGTGTGAAGCACAAGATAAATTCTGTATCCACATGAGGAATATGATGATGTGGGAAGAATCTGTTCTTTTCTAACATCAATGAAGAATAGAAGTTCATCTATTGCATTGTCCAGAAGCGCTGACGCCTTATCTTTGCTGAGTCATATGGCAATTCGCCAATGAAGAAATTATTTTCTAGGAAGAACTCAGACTTGAGGAATTTGCGTCTCCTGGCATTCTTGCCTTTCGTGGACAGGAATTGCTTCGGTTGAAGATTTATCCTGTTTGGCTTCACATCAAAGATTGGCCGAGGAGAACCAGTAGAGTCATTCTTATCAATGATGGCATAAGACTTGGCCATTTCTCCAGCTGTGTCCAGAGGCACTATGTCAGTGTCAGTGGAGTGCACAAATCCTTCAGGATGAGGAGTGTGATTAGCTCTTTCTTCTGTTGCAGCCTGTTGTGTCACTTTTTCAGTCGGTGCAACTGGCATTTCTTCAGGAATGGTCTAGAGGTGAGAGTGATGCTCTTCAAAGCCAGTTATCATTTCTTCACTCTCCTCAGGAGACTAAGGAAATTGTTAGAGAAGAGTGGTGATGGGTGAATTAGGGCGTGCTATTTACAATATTCATCATTGACTAATGGAGTTGTGAAACCATCAATATCCACGTCCTCCTCAACTTCTTCAATACTAATCTCTTCATCAGTCAACTGAGGTTGGGGAGATGATACCATCTGAGGTGAAGTATTGTCTTCAACCTCAATCTCTTCATCCACCTACTCCGAGGAAGCATCATAGTGGGTTTCTTAATTTTCCTCATTTGGGATGGCATATTCTTCACCAAAGGGGACTATATCATAAGGAGGCACAACAAAAGAGGGGATACATTAATTGGCTCAGTTGAAGAAATTGGCACCGTCTTCAAGTTCTTCACAGGTGAGGCTCCAGCAGAGTCTGATGCCT
The DNA here is from genome assembly GCA_022496015.1 of Hordeum marinum. Taxonomy (NCBI): domain Eukaryota; kingdom Viridiplantae; phylum Streptophyta; class Magnoliopsida; order Poales; family Poaceae; genus Hordeum; species Hordeum marinum. The sequence continues at coordinate 25,991,910 of CM039677.1, read as the reverse complement.
TTCTCTTCTTTGCAACCTATTTCTCTGCATCCTTAGTTTTCTTCACTTCCTGCTGTAGAAGGAAGTGTGCCTTTTGTTCACCTTTGAAGATTTTGCAACAACTGTGGAGGATGAAGGTGGTGCGGTTTCTTCAGGTGCGACCGATGCAGTCGCCCTAGGAATTTCTTGAGAAGCAACCTGAGATGTTGCCCTGTTGGTTTCAGATTCTTGAGGCACAATAGTTTTATTAGCTTGCCTTGTAGTTTCTTCATGCGCAATAGTGGGGGTTGCCCTAGCAGTTTCTTCAAGTGCAACAATGTCTTGAGCTTCCTTGACATGTTCTTTAGTTGGTGGTATTGACGAGCTAGCCTGAGGAATTTGTGGCTGAGAACGTGTTGCAGCCCTTGAGTTATGGTCTTTCATAACAACATTTGTCTTGCTGACGAATCTGTCCTTGGTGCCTTTCCAGTAAGCATATCAACGATCATATCATAACTATGTTTTTTTTGTCTCAGTCTGCCTGGCAATCAGTTTCCCAGGCGTCATGTTGAGGATGTTATTCTCCAAATAACGCTCCTTATTGTACCGAGCTTTCTTGACTTGACGATCTTGATCTACCTTGTATTTTTTTCCATGTCAGCACATGATAAGGACCAAGGGGAAGATTCAAGGCGTCAAGTGACGTGTTTGGATCTTTTTTCCAGATGTCGATGAATCATGAACCTTCTTTGGGTTCATAAAGGAGAAGGACTAGAGAGCCCTTTGCTGGAGAAACCCATTGTTGCTTGTTTTTGATGATCTCTTCAAGTTCTTCATCATCGGCTTCATCATTAGATTCAGTTGGTATACCGATGATCGCAATCTTCTTCTTCGGACTGGGTCTTGGACCACGTACAACAGTGGCCTTAACTTTCAACATAGTGACACTTGATGAAGTGTGTGCACTAGCTGAAGCAGATACAAATGCCCCTAAGGCAATTGAAAAGCCTTTATGCACAGACACGTTGCAAGATATACATGGGTTGAAGCTTTTGTGGCAGCGGTTGACGAAGTTGCGGCCACTGAGGGCATAGGAACAAACTTTGAGGAATTTTCTAGAGGGGGGAGAACGGAAGACTTTGCGATCGTTGAAGAAGTTCCATGAGGGCATTGGAGCTGAAGACTTTTTTGTTTATGGCCGATTTTTTTGGCATGGTCTTCTTAGTAGCACTACTACTACCAGATGCTTCCACCGAAACTTTTGACTCTTTGTTGAATTTCGCAACAGCTTATTTAGCCTTCTTCTCAAGCTTTGTTTCATGCTTAGCCCATTCAATGGGAAATTCTTCACCCTCCTGATGCTTGTGGGGTCTGCCTCTTGGCCAGATGCCAATGGTGGTATAGGATAAGGAAGCTTGACATCGAACTCCTTCATGTATTTAGGAGTGACATAGCGGAATTTTTTCTACTCCTTTGCCGATCTCCGTTGATATTTTGCATACACATTTTGCGCAACTTTTCAGTCTCCTTACCATAGATTTATACATAAGGTGTGCAATACCAGGCATAAATGCTGTCAGGAATCTCAAAGGCATTTTGGATCTCATGTTTCTTGCCACCCTTCTGAGGTTTTCTGTTATGCGCCATTTTCTTCACCTGAGGAATTTGAACTTGTGAGGTTTCTGAAGAAGCTTGAAGCTTTTCTTCTAGCAACACTGCAAATGAATTAAGCTGATGAGAACCTAGATACTAGTCAGCTGACATGTGTACCTATGAACAGAGTATAATTGGGAACAATTTGGGAAGGTCAATGCCTTCTCAGAATTTTTTCAGAGGTAACTCAAGTTGAGGAATTTGACCATTTTCATCTTGAAGAATTTAACTAAGTGTTCTTGACTTAGGTTCCATAGTTGTGTAGATTGAAACAATTCACACAGTTGAGAAATCTTGAAGAAAACCATATCTTGGAGAAATAAACAAAGACTAGGCAGATTAAAAGTGCCGAGGAGAATAATTTATGAAGAATAAACATCACTTGATGATTTTGTGGTAAGAAGAAGATCAAATAGGGTAGTAAAATTAGATTTTAATTACCTTGAATGAAGAACACAAAGCACTAAGCGGCAAGGATAAGGAACCCGATAGTGCAGATCTTCTACGCCCTAACTTGGCGTTGGAAGACACCTACGGCAGCGGCGGAGTGACGAAATCCTCGGCTGGTGCGAGTACATCATCGGAGAAGCCAGACAACTAAGCTCTTCCTCTCCAGCGGCGATGATTTTCTACGACGATGCTAGTTCTAGAGATTGAGAGGCACGCGAGTGAGATTTAAGATGAGCGGAGTAAATGAGAGGGGGAAAGGGAAGGGGTCTTTATAGGGCAATGAAATTTCAAGCGGTTCAAAGATTTTAGACATCTATGCCCCTGACTCTTGCTCTCCACTCGATATGTGTCACCCACGATATGAGTAGTGGACATACTAGGGATCGCGGGCGAATATTTTATTCTTGCAATGGGAGTGGGATAGGTTATAGCGGTACCCGCAAAAAAATTGATTTGAAAATTTTCAAGTCTTGTTCGCAAATTCTTTCTATTAAGGACATAGTGAAGACTTTGAACGTGATTCAAATAGAACGCATAAGAAGAATTTGTGAACAGACTGGCTTGAATTTTGCAAAGAGGGGAACGGGTCCGATCACATTCACCTAGATGAAAATCAACTTGAAGAATTGGCTATAAGTGAATGATGTTGAGGACATTGAAACCTAAAAAAATCTAGTCAATGAAGAGTAACCTCAAATGAAGAATTTGGAAATAGTGACACCAATTTGAAAGATTTGACCAAATTGCAAAATTGAAAAATTGAAGAGTTGAAGCATTTGCAAATGGCGAAAAACTCAAATTTGAAGAATTTCAACAATGGTTGGTGGGGTAACCCAGTGTATAAGAATTATGTTCATTTCATACACCGCGTACAATTGTCGTAGGGTTCTGAGAATCAAATTCTTCATTGATTTCTTCACACTCTGAGGGTTAGTCTTCATTGATTGAAGAAAAATGTTACTTCGTGTGTTGCACATCTGTGTCATCAATTTTGCACAAGGGTTAGGATGTGTGTCCTTCCAAAATACATTCGAACATTCTAGGATATTTAGCTCACACTACAACTTGCCAAATCTCTTCTCATCGAAGGGCTTTGTGAAGCTATCAGCCAGGTGATCTTTAGTCTTCACATGGTCGGTGACGATATCTCCCTTTAACACATGATCATGAATAAAATGATGACGAATCTGAATGTGCTTTGTCTTCGAGTGCTGAACTAGGTTCTGAGCAATCTTTATGGCACTTTTATTATTGCAATAGAGAGGGATTTTCTTCCGATGATGTCATAGTCTTTGAGGGTTTGCTTCATCGATAGCAATTGAGAGCAACAAGCACCAGCTGCAATGTAGTCAGTTTCCACAGCGGAAAGTGACACACAATTCTGCTTCTTCGAGGACCAACATACCAAAGGTTGTCCAAGAAAATGACAGGTGCTTGCTGTTGACTTTTGGTCCACGCGATCCCCAACATAGTTAGAGTCAGAATATCCAATAAGACCAAAATATGAGCCCTTGGGCCACCATAATCCAAGCGTTTGTGTGTGAGCTAGATATCGAATAATATGTTTTAGAGCCTTATGGTGTGATTCATTTGGTGTTGCTTGGAATCGGGCACACATGCAAACACTAAGCATAATATCTGGCCTAAATGCACATAGGTACAATAACGAGCCAATCATAGAGCGATATACCTTCTGATCGAAATATTTACCATTTTCATCAGTGTAGAGGTGGCCACTTAACAACATTTGTATTTTGATGCCTTTGCAATCTTGCATTCCAAATTTCTTCAGGTCGTCATTGAGGTATTTCTCTTGAGAGATGAAGATGCCATTGCATTGTTAATGAATTTGAAGGCCTAAGAAGAATTTCAGCTCCCCCATCATGGATAGTTGATATTCTTCAGTCATCATGTAGTCAAATTCATTACTGTAATGTTTGATACAGCCAAAGATAATACCATCCACATATATTTGTCATATGAATAATTCATCATCATAAGATTTTGTGAAAAGAGTTGGGGTCAAGTGAACTGGGTTTGAAGCCTTTCTCCTTGAGGAATTCCTTTAGAGTATTATACCAAGCCCGTGGGGCTTGCTTCAGGCCATAGAGGGCCTTGTTGAGTGTGAAGTCTTTGTCAGGATGCTTTGCATCTTCAAAACCTGGAGGTTAAGCAACATATACTTCTTCCTCAAGCTTACCCTTGAGGAATGCACTTTTCACATCCATTTGGTAAAAGATGATATTGTGATGGTTAGCATAAGCAGGTAGTATGCGAATAGCTTCAAGTCCAGCAACATGTGCAAAAGTTTCATCGAAGTCAATCCCCTCAACTTGTGTGTACCCCTGAGCTACAAGACATGCCTTATTCCTCACCACTTGGAAATTTTTGTCTTTTTTGGTGCGGTAGATCCACTTGGTGCTTATGATGTTGTGCTTGCAAGGATCAGGCCGCTTGACAAGCTCCCACAAATTGTTGAGATCGAATTGATGCAATTCCTCTTGCATAGTTTGAATCCACTCAGGCTCCATAAATGCTTCATCAACTTTGGTGGGCTCTGCGATAGAGAGAAAGGCAAAGTTCCCACAAAAGTTACACAAATGTGAAGCTTTTGAGTGAGTGAGAGGACATGGTGCATTTATGTCATTGAGGATTTTGTAAATCTCCACTTCATTTGCCACTCTTGGATGAGCAGGTGGACGACTTTGTTGAGGCTGATCATTTTCTTCAGCGCCATGTTCCTCAGATGCACCAACATGAAAGTCTTCATGATTCAGGACAACTTCTTTAGCTTGTAGAGGTTCTTCAAAGGGTATAACATCTTCAGTAGCCTTGAACCTAATGGATTCCTCAGGAGACATTCCATCTAGCACATGAGGCAGGTGCTCTCTTCGCGAGCAATTAGTTTCATTGAACTGCACTGATACGTCCATTTTGCATAATGTGTTCCTACTGTTATTTATAATGTTTTTATGCATAATCATTTTTTGGGGAGTAATTATAATGCCTTTTCTCTCATAACTTGCAAGGTTTACAAAAAGAGGGAAAATACAGGCACCTGGTATTTTGGACCTAAAAAAGCATATCAGAGATACCTATTCTGCACATCCCCATTGGAACTAAAACTTTACGGGGAATTTTTTATGGAATATATGAAAAATACTAAAGCAAAAATCTACCAAAGGGGGGCCACATGGTGAGGAACATACACCAGGGCGCGCGAGGCCCCCCAGGCGCGCCCTGGTGGGTAGTGCTCACCCAGTCCCACCTCCGGAGCCCATCTTCTGGTATATATTGAGGTTTGACCTATAAAAAAAATCAATAGAGGACTTTCGGGATGGAACATCGCCGTCTCGAGGCGGAACTTGGGAAGGAGCACTTTTGCCCTCCACCGGAGCGATTCCGCCGAGGGAACTTCCCTCCCGGAGGGGGAAATCGAAGCCATCATCGTCACCAACAAACCTCTCATTTTTGGGAGGCCATTCTTCATGAACATTATCAGCAGCACCATCTCCTCTGAAACCCTAGTTCATCTCTTGTGTTCAATTTTTGTATCGGAACCTCAGATTGGTACCTATGGGTGACTAGTACTGTTGATTACCTGGTGTAGTTGATTGCTACATGGTTTATTTGGTAAAGATTATATGTTCATATCCATTCTGCTATTCAATATAACTCTGACCTTGAGCATGAGTATTATTTGTGAGTACTTACGTTTGTTCTTGAGGTCAAATTCATGTTGCAAGTAATCATGTGAATTTGATATGTGTTTGATATTTTGATGAAATTTATGTTGTGATCCCCTTAGTGGTGTCATGTGAACGTTGACTCCATGACACTTCACAATCCTTGGATAGAAGGGAATGCATTGTGGAGTAGTTATTAGATGATGGGTTCTAGAGTGATAGAAACTGAAACCCTAGTTTATGCGCTACTTCGTAAGGGGCTGATTTGGATCCATATTTTTAATGCTATGGTTAGATGTTATCTTAACACTTTTCTCATAGTTGCGGATGCTTGCGAGGGGGTTAATCATAAGTGGGAGTTTTTTTGAAGTAAGAACATCACCCAAGCACTGGTCCACCCACATATCAAATTATCAAAGTAACGAATACAAACCAAACCAACATGATGAAAGTGACTAGATGAAATTCGCGTGTACCCTCAATAACACTTTGCTTATTATAAGAGATTGTTTTGGCTTGTCCTTTGCCTCAAAAGGATTGGGATACCTTGCTGCACCTTGTTTACCATTACTGTTACTTGGTCGTTACAAATTATCTTGCTACCAAACTACTTGCTACTTACAATTTCAGTTCTTGCAGAAATAACCTTGCTCAAAACCGCTTACCATTTCCTTCTGCTCCTCGTTGGGTTCGAAACTCTTACTTATCGAAAGGACTACGATTTACCCCCTATACTTGTGGGTCATCAAGACTCTTTTCTGGGGCCCTTTACCGGGAGTGAAGTGCTCTTGGTAAGTGGAAATCGGTAAGGAAAAACTTATATTACCTGCTGAAATTTACCGTCACTTGTTACTATGGAAAGCAATCCTTTGAGGTCTTTGTTCGGGGTATCTTCACCTCGACCGGAACCACAATTAGTTGCCCCTCAACCTACAACACCTACTGAAAATATTAGTTATGAAAGTCCTTCAGGTATGTTATAACAACTGCTAGCTAATCCTTATGCAGGAGATGGAACTAAACATCCTGATATGCACCTAATACATGTGGATGAAATTTGTGGATTATTTAAGCTTGCAGGTTTATATGGAGATGAAGTTAAGAAGGTTTTCCCTTTATCTTTGAAGGGAAAAGCATTTACATGGTATAGGCTATGTGATGATATTGGATCATGGAACTAGAATCAATTGAAATTGGAATTCCATCAAATTTTTTATCCTATGCATCTAGTTCGCCGTGATCAGAATTATATATATAATTTTTTGGCCTCGTGAAGGAGAAAGCATCTCTCTATCTTGGGGGAGGCTTAAATCAATGTTATATTCATGCCCAAATCATGATATCCCGCGAGAAGTTATTATTCAGAATTTTATGCTCGGCTTTCTCATACGGATCAATCCATGCTCGATACTTCTTGTACTGGCTCTATTATGAAGAAAACTATTGAATTCAAGTGGGATCTCTTGTAAAGAATTAAACGCAACTCTGAGGATTGAGAACTCGAGAAGGTAATGAGTCAGGTATTAAGCTTGTATTTGATTGTGTTAAAACATTTATGAATACCGATGCTCTTCACAAGTTTAGCACTAAATATGGACTTCACTCTGAGATAGTAGCCTCGTTTTGTGAATCATTTGCTGCTCATGTTGATCTCCCTAGATACAAGTGGTTTTAATATCACTAACTATTAAAAAAGTATATTAAAGAACCGGTCATAGCTAAAGAAGAAACTATCATTTACAATGTTGATCCAGTTGTACCTACTGCTTATATTGAAAAACCACCTTTCCCTATTAGGACAAAGGAACATGCTAATGTATCAACCGTGGTTCATAAGAGTAATATTAGAGCACCTAAGCCCTCTAAACAAATTAAAGTATAACCTAGTGTTGCTATGGTTAAAGATCACTTGGTAGAAAATATTGCTGGGCATGTTATTTACTTCTGTGATGGAGCTGCTAGAATTCCTGAACCCGATGAAAAAGACAAACATAGACCCGTAGTTGGCACGCATGTTGTCTCAGTTAAAATAGGATATCATTTTTATCATGGCTGATTTGGGTGCTAGTGTGAGTGCTATTCCTTTTACTTTATACCAATAAATTATGAATGACATAGCACCTACTGAAATAGAAGATATTGATGTTACTATTAAACTTGCTAATAGATACACCATCACACCACTTGGGATTTGTAGAGATGTTGAAGTCTTGTGTGGTAAAATAAAATATCCTACTGATTTTCTAGTTCTTGGTTCCCCACAGGATGACTTTTGTCCCATTATCTTTGGTAGACCTTTCTTGGACACTGTTAATGCTAAGATAGATTGTAAAAAGGAAACCATCAGTGTTAAGTTTGGTGATGTGTCTCATGAGTTTAATTTTTCCAAGTTTAGTAGACAACCCCATGATAAATAATTAACTAGTAAGGATGAAATAATTGGTCTTGCTTCTATTGCCGTTCCTCCTACCTATCCACTAGAACAATATTTGCTAGACCATGAAAATGATATGCACTTGCGTGAAAGAAATGAAATAGATAAAATTTTCTTTGAACATCAGCCTCTACTAAAGAATAATTTCCCTATTGATACTCTGGGAGGTGCTACTCCACCTAAAGGTGATCCTGTGTTTGGATTAAAACAATTGCCTGACATTCTAAAGTATGCTTATCTTGATGAGAAAAAGATATATCCTGTTATTATTAGTGCTAACTTTTCAGAACATGAAGAATAAAGATTATTAAAAATTCCGAGGAAGCATCAAGATGCTATTGGATATACTCTTGATGATCTTAAGGGCATTAGTCCCACTCTATGTCAGCACAAGATCAGCATGGAACCTGATGCTAAACCCGTTGTTGATCAGCAACGACGATTGAATCCCAAGATGAAAGAAGTGGTAAGAACTGAAATATTAAAGCTTCTAGAGGTAGGTATAATCTATCCCATAGCTGATAGTAGATGGGTAAGTCCCGTTCATCGTGTCCCTAAGAAAGGAGGTATTACTGTTGTTCCTAATGATAAAAATGATCTGATCCCAGAGAGAATTGTTACTGGTTATAGGATGGTAATTGATTTTAGAAAACTAAATAAAGCTTCTAGAAAAGGTCATTACCCTCCGTATTTCATTGATCAAATGCTAGAAAGATTATCTAAGAACACACACTTTTCTTTCCTGGATGGATATTCTGGTTTTTCTCAAATACCCATGTCACAATCTAATCAAGAGAAAACCACCTTTACTTGTCCTTTTGGAACCTATGCTTATAGACACATGCCTTTTGGTTTATGCAATGCACCTGCTACCTTTCAAAGATGTATGACTGCTATATTCTCTGATTTTTGTGAAAAGATTGTGGAGGTTTTCATGGATGATTTTTCTGTTTATGGAACTTCTTATGATGATTTCTTAAGCAACCTTGATCGAGTTTTGCAGAGATGTGAACAAACTAATCTCGTATTGAATTGGGAGAAGTGCCACTTTATGGTTAATGAAGGTATTGTCTTGGGGCATAAGATTTCTGAATGAGGTATTGAGGTGGATCAAGCTAAAGTTGAAGCAATTGAGAAAATGCCATGTTCTAAAGAAATTAAAAGTATTCAAAGTTTCCCTGGTCACGCTGGTTTCTATAGGTGGTTTATTAAAGACATCTAAAAAAATTCTAGGCCTCTTACTAATCTTTTACAAAAGGATATTCCCCTTGTTTTTAATGATGATTGTGTGGAAGCCTTTGAAACACTTACGAAAGCCTTAACCACTGCACCTATTGTTCAACCACCTGATTGGAACTTGCCGTTTGAAATTGTCTGCGATGCTTGTGATTATGTTGTTGGTGTTGTTCTAGGATAATGAGTTGATAGGAAATTAAATGTTATCCATTAGGCTAGCAAAACTCTAGACAGTGCCCAAAGAAATTATGCTACTACTAAAAAAGAATTTTATCAGTTGTGTTTGCTTGTGATAAATTCAGATCTTACATTGTCGATTCCAAAATTATTGTTCACACTGATCATGCTGCTATAAAATATCTTACAGAAAAGAAAGATGCTAAACCTAGACTCATTAGGTGGGTTCTTCTGCTTCAAGAATTTGATTTACATATCACTGATAGGAAAGGAGCTTAGAACCCCATAGCTGATAACTTGTCTAGGTTAGAAAAATATTCTTGATGACCCACTACCTATTGATGATAGTTTTCCTGATGAACAATTAGCTGCAATAAATGTTTCTCAAAACACTCCATGGTATGCTGATTATGCTACTTACATTGTTGCTAAATATATTCCACCTAGTTTCACATACCAACAAAAGAAAAAAATCTTCTACAATTTAATACATTACTTTTGGGATGACCCACATCTTTATAAAGAAGGATTATATGGTATTATTAGATGTTGTGTACATGAGCATGAACAGGAACAAATCCTATAGAAATATCATTACGAAGCTTATGGAGGACATCATGCTGGAGATAGAACTGATCATAAGGTATTACAATCTGGTTTTTATTGGCTTACTCTCTTCAAGGATGCCCGTAAGTTTGTTTTATATTGTGATGAATGTCAAAGAATTGGTAATACAGTAAGCGTCAGGAAATGCCTATGAACTAGTCTTTTGTTGTTAAACCATTTGATGTTTGGGGTTTTGATTATATGGGACCTTTTCCTTCCTCTAATGAGTATATTCATATTTTGGTTGCTGTTGATTATGTTACTAAGTGGGTAGAAGCTATTCCAACTAGTAGTGCGGATCATAATAACACTTCTATTAAAATGCTTAAAGAAGTTATTTTCCCAAGGTTTGGAGTCCCTAGATACCTAATGACTAATGGTGGTTCACATTTTATCCATGGTGCTTTCCGTAAAATGCTTGCTAAATATGATGTTAACCATAGAATCGCATCACCCTATCATCCTCAATCTGGTGGCTAGCAATAGAGAAATAAAATTGATACTACAAAAAAGTGTCAATAGGTCTCGAAAGAATTGGTCTAAGAAATTAGATGATGCACTTTGGGCCTATAGAGCAGCTTAGAAAAACCCTATGGGTATGTCTCCATACAAGATGGTGTATGGGAAAGCTTGTCATTTTCCTCTAGAGTTAGACCATAAAGCATTTTGGGCAATTAAAGAACTCAATTATGACTTCAAACTTGCCGGTGAAAAGATGTTATTTGATATTATCTCATTAGATGAATGGAGAACGCAAGCCTATGAAAATGCCAAGCTATTTAAAGAAAAAGTTAAAAGATGGCATGACAAAAGAATCCAAAAGCGAGAATTCAAAGTTGGGGAATATGTTCTTTTATACAATTCTCATTTCAGATTTTTTGCAGGAAAACTTCTCTCCAAATGGGAAGGACCATATGTTATCAAAGAAGTTTATTGCTCTGGAGCTATCAAGATTAATAATGCCGAAGGTACTAACCCGAAGATGGTTAATGGACAAAGGATTAAACACTATATCTCAGGATGCCTATGAATGTTGAAAGCAATGTTATCCAAACCATGACACCGGAGGAACACATAAGGGAAACCTTCTGGAACACTCCAGAATCATGATGTTGTAAGCAATTGTTACTTGCTCATAAGAAGTTATATGATGTTGTTATGAAATAAAAGTTATATGAAAAATTTAAATGTTAAAATTTGTTGCTGTTATGATAATAAGCATGATGCTACTATGTCCGTATTTTTTTTATCGTCACCTCTCTCTCTAACCATGTGGAGATGTTCTTCGATATCTGCTTTCGCTTGACGACAAGCGAGGTCTAAGATTGGGGGAGTTGATATGTCCATTTTGCATCATGTTTTCCTACTGTTATTTATAATGTTTTTATGCATAATAATGTTTTTGGGAGTAATTCTAATGCCTTTTCTCTCATAATTTGCAAGGTTTACACAAAGAGGGAGAATACCGGCAGCTGGAGTTTTGGACTTGAAAAAGCATATCAGAGATACCTATTCCACACATCCCCAATGGAGCTGAAACTTTAGGGGGAATTTTTATGCAATATATGAAAAATACCAGAGAAAAAAATCTACCGGAGGGGGGGGGGTCACCTGGTGAGGAACATTCACCTAGGCACGCCAGCCCCCCCAGGCACACCCTGGTGGGTGGTGCTCACCCAGGCCCACCTCCGGAGCACATGTTCTAGTATATATTGAGGTTTTACCTAGAAAAAAAAATCAAGAGAGGACTTTCGGGACAGAACGCCGCCGTCTCGAGGCGGAACTTGGGCAGGAGCACTTTTCCCCTCCGGCGGAGCAATTTCGCCGGGAGGGGGAAATCAAAGGCATCGTCTTCACCAATAACCCTCTCAACTTTGGGAGGCCATTCTTCATGAAAATCTTCAACAACACCATGTCCTCTCAAACCCTAGTTCATCTCTTGTGTTCAATATTTGTACTGGAACCTCAGATTGGTACCTGTGGGTGACTGGTAGTGTTGATTACCTTGTGTAGTTGATTGTTACATGGTTTATTTGGTGGAAGATTATATGTTTAGATCCATTATGCTATTCAACACACCTCTGATCTTGAGCATGAGTATTATTTTTGAGTGGTTACCTTTGTTCTTGAGGTCATGGGAGAAGTCATGTTGCAAGTAATCATGTGAATTTGATATGTGTTCGATATTTTGATGATATGCATGTTGTGATTCCCTTAGTGGTGTCATGTGAACATAGACTACATGACACTTCACGATCATTGGGACTAAGGGAATACATTGTGGAGTAGTTATTAGATGATTGGTTGCTAGAGTGACAGAAGCTTAAACCCTAGTTTATGCGCTACTTCGTAAGGGGCTGATTTGGATCCATATGTTTAATGCCATGGTTAAATGTTATCTTAACACTTTTCTCGTACTTGCGGATGCTTGCGAGGTGGTTAATCATAAGTGGGAGGTTTTTTCAAGTAAGAACAGCACCAAAGCATCGGTCTACCAACATATCAAATTATCAAAGTAGTGAACACGAATCAAACCAACATGTTGAAAGTGACTAGATGAAATTCCCATGTACCCTCAAAAACACTTTGCTTATTATAAGAGATCATTTTGGCCTGTCCTTTGCCAAAAAAGGATTGGGCTACCTTGCTGCACCTTGTTTACCGTTACCGTTACTTGCTCGTTAAAAATTATCTTGCTATCAAACTACTTGGTACTTACAATTTCAGTGCTTGCAGAAATAACCTTGCTGAAAACCGCTTATCATTTCCTTCTGCTCCTCATTGGGTTCGACACTCTTACTTATCAAAAGGACTATGATTGACCCCCTATACTTGTGGGTCATCACGTACATCTACAGTTTCAACAACCTTGTTGTGATAGGTGTCGAAGACTTTGTAGGTGTGCGAATGCTTTACATAACCGAGAATAAAACCTTCATGTGCTTTCGGTGTGAATTTGGAACTGTGATGAGGATCTCTAATCCAGCATTTAGTACCAAAGACTTCGAAATAACTCATGTTGGTTTTCTTGTCAGTGAGGAGTTCATATGATGTCTTCTTCAGGAATTTGTGAAGATATACCCCGTTGATGATGTTGCATGTAGGATCAACCGCTTCATGCCAGAAGTGACGAGGTATCTTATATTCATCAAGCATGGTGTGAGCCTTCTCAACAAGAGTCGTGTTCTTGTGCTCCACAACGCCATTATGCTGAGGAGTCTATGGGGCAGATAGCTCATGAGTGATCCCAAGTTCATCAACATAGTCGTCAAGACCAATGTTCTTGAACTCGATCCCATTGTCACTCCTGACGTACTTCTTATTCACAAGTGTGTGAAAGTTCCTCATGCCCACATGTCCAAGTCATCGATGCCATAGCCAACCTTTTGAAGCTTTTGTAGGTAGACATGTGGCAGGATGAGGACCCGTAGAGAAATCAACAATGTAAAAATCTCCTCTCTAAAAGCCTTTGAAGACTTTGGATTTGTCATATTCCATAAGCACGATACAACGATATTTGCCAAAGATGACAACCATGTCAAGGCCACAAAGCACTAAGACTGACATGAGGTTGAATCCAAGGGATTCAAGAAGCATTACTTTATCCATGTATCGATCCTTTGAGATTGTAACCCTACCTAGACCAACTACCCTGCTTTTCCCTTTATCAGCGTATGTGATATGCTTTAGAGGGGATGGAGAAAGTTTTGAATCCATCAATAGACTCTTGTCACCATTCATGTGATTGATGCATCCACTATCGACTTAGAGTAATTTACAAACGAATACACTTCATAATGAAGAATATGACTTATATAATTCGTTAGTCAGGAGTATATCAATTGATGCAATAGATATAGTGAGATGAGGACGTGAGAAATGAGTGATTCATTTCTTCATGATTATCTTGCGTCCTTTCAAGCAATATCCAGGTCTCCAGCAAATTCGTGAGACGTTCAATTTCTGCTATAGACCTGATCCTGCATAAGTGATTAGTTATTTTTCTTCACCACCCACATTTTAATGGGTGGTAAAGAATTCATTATTCTACGAGCTGCATATGAGAATTGAGGAATTGAGTCTAATACACTTTGTTTCACCGTGGGGGTGGGGTGGGGTGGGGGTGGGGCGTTAGAGTACTCAAATAAATAAGTAGAGAAACCATTTGATGATTTGTGGACATAATGGTTTGAAGAATAATGCACATATTCATGAGACCTAAATTTTCCCTACGAAACAGAAGCATTAGCACGTGCATGGGTAGATCTATAATCATATGAGGTATTTGATCTATATGAAGAATTTGGTCAATATGAAGAATTTTATATGGGGTTCCTTCTCTTCAGAGGTGGTGTCATGATGACATTCACCTGAAGACTTTCTAGGCAGCTTTTGGGAACCCAAATTTTCTTCATAGGAGGACCATTCCTGCAGTTAGTTCCAACATATCTGGCAAATACTTCACCATTCTGATTTTTGCACAATTTATAGTTGGAATCAAATTGCTCATCAGAAGAATATAAAGATTCAAAATTATAGCTAGATAAAGTGGATGAATCTACAAGAGGTCCTTTTGCAGCAACCCATGGGGTTTTGGGGTACTGCTCGGGTTTCCAGTAGGACCCATCAGCATTTGGTTTCCTTTCGAATTCAATACCCTCTTTCCTAGGGTTGCTATTCAAAATTTGCTTCTTGAGCACATCACAAAGGGTTTGGTGTCTTTTGAGGCTTTTGTAAATGCTTGTCACATACAGTTCCTTCAACACCGCAGTATAGTTAGTGACACTTGTGGTTTCCTCAGTTGAGGAATTTGTGACCATAGAAATATTTAAAGAATTTGCAGTATGAGAAGCATTTGGACATTCAGGTGAAGAATTAGTAGTTTCACGTTCTATGCATTTGAAGAAAGGTGGGGAATTTTTTTGCTGATGGGAACTGGTCTACTGAGCAAGCAAAGAATCATTTTCCGTTCGAAGATCACCATGAGACACCCTTAGTTTCTCAAGATCTTTCTTTCTTTGAAGAAATTCATAGGTAAGCTTATCATGATCAACTAAGAGGGTTTCATGACTGTCATGGGAACGAGTCTGACCGTAGAAGATAGGGGTACGAAAGGAGAGGGCAGAGTCCTAGCTATGGCGAGGGTGTACACACAGAAGTATGAGTTCAGGCTCCTCTCATGGAGGTAACAACCCTATGTCTTAGTGCTCGGGAGCTCTTGTCGTGTGGATAGTATGTGTACAGGAGGTGCGAACCCTTGTGCCAGAGGGGAGGGGTGGCTTATATAGAGTGCGCTGCCCCTCATCAATGTCAGGCAACCAAGGGTTCGATCATGGGAATAAAGGTGTACGTCACTGATAACGTATATAATAAATGCTACTAATGGCGACTGGTCGAACGCCTGCCTATTGGCCTCCCTAGGGTGCCTTCTGGTCTTCTGGTGTCGATTGGTCATTGGTTCTGCCGAGTGATAGGAGACTATCGAGTGAAGGGAGAAACCTCCGAGTGACTTAATTGACGAGTGACTATCGTGCCATGATGACTTCAGTCAGAAACTCTCTTGCAGTCATTAAGTCCTCCAATATAGTGTCATTAGGTAGGGTATGTAGGACAAGCCTAGGACCCTACCCTAGGTACATATCCTCGTCATTATCCCCTGGATGGATCGGGGCTCGAGTGAAAAAGGGATCGATGCTAGTTCTAACAAGGCACCGAAATTCCAAATGCAGTTTGGGGCTTCAGGGAGATCTGCGTCGACTAGAATCTTTATCATTCGCCCTGATCGATTCAGCTTTGATAGGTGTCCGAGTGAATTTAAGGACGAGTTCCAATCCGAGTGACTCAAGAGGATCTTTGGATGTGACGGGTCGCTCTGTCAGACTCAGATTCCACGGGATACGAAAAATTGGGAAGCGCGCGCTGAGCGCAGATAGCACAATGACTGGAGTAAGTGAGGGCATGATGCCTCGATCTCTATGCTGCCTTTTACGCCACGTACGGTGCCTCCTCTGCGGCCAGGATTTACAAGGATCCAGCGGACCCGTAGGTCAGTGATGTCTACTACACAACCTTCTTCTTGTAGACTCGTGTTGGGCCTCCAAGCACAGAGTTTTGTAGGACAATGGCAATTTTCCCTCAAGTGGATGACCTAAGGTTTATCAATCCATGGGAGGTGTATGATGAAGATGGTCTCTCTCAAACAACCCTACAATCAAATAGCAAAGAGTCTCTTGTGTCCCCAACACACCCAATACAATGGTAAGTTGTATAGGTGCACTAGTTCGGCGAAGAGATGGTGATACAAGTGTAGTATGGATGGTAGATATAGGTTTTTGTAATCTGAAAATATAAAAACAGCAAGGTAATAAATAGTAAACAGTGAGCAAAACGTTGTATAAATGCTTGGAAAGAAGTCCTTATCGGAAATAGTTGTGATGTTTACACTGACCATAAGAGCCTGAAATATATTTTCACTCAGAAAGAGTTGAACCTCAGACAGAGGAGATGGTTAGAGTTAATCAAGGACTATGACATGAGATTACACTACCATCCAGGTAAGGCTAATGTTGTAGCCGATGCCTTGAGTCGTAAAACTTATGTGAACACACTCACAGCTGGAGGATTACCTCAAGAGTTAGTCGATGATCTTAGTAAGCTCAAGCTAGAGATAGTTCCAAGAGGATATGTTGGTACACTGGAAATTCAGTCCACCTTGACCGAAAGAATTCGAGAAGCCCAAAAATCGGACAAGGAGATAGCTGAGATTAAACAGAGAATGGAAGATGGTAAAGCTAAAGGTTTTCGTGAGGATGAACACGGAACTTTGTGGTTTGAGAATCGAATCTATGTGCCCAATGAACCAGAGCTCAGGAAGTTGATACTTCAGGAAGCCCACGATTCACCTTACTCGATACACCCAGGCAATACCAAGATGTATCTGGATTTAAAGGAAAGTTATTGGTGGACAGGTATGAAGAAAGATGTTGCGGAACATGTTGCAATATGTGATGTTTGTCAGCGAGTAAAGGCAGAACATCAGAAACCAGCAAGGTTACTCCAACCTTTGCCGATACCCGAGTGGAAATGGGAAAAGCTTGGTATGGATTTCATCACAGGATTGCCCAGGACCCGTTCAGGTTATGATTCTATCTGGGTAGTGGTTGATCGCTTGACCAAGGTGGCTCATTTCATCCCGGTAAAGACCACCTATACCAGTGCTAAGCTAGCCAAGATATATATGACCAGGATCGTATGTCTGCATGGAGTTCCGAGGAGTATCGTGTCAGATAGAGGAACACAATTTACCTCAAAGTTTTGGCATCAGTTACATGAAACTTTGGGTACAAGGCTAGAGTTCAGTACAACTTTTCATCCGCAGACAGATGGACAGACTGAGAGAGTCAACCAGATTCTGGAAGACATGTTGAGAGCTTGTGTGCTAGATTATGGATCTAGTTGGGATGACAACTTACCTTACGCAGAATTCTCGTACAACAACAGTTATCAGACCAGTCTAAAGATGGCCCCATTCGAAGCGTTATACGGAAGGAGATGCAGAACACCACTGACGTGGGATGGTGTTGGAGACCGAAAACTTTTTGGTCCCGACCTTATCCAAGATTCGGAAGAGAAAGTCAGGTTGATTCATGACAGACTCAAGATAGCTCAATCTCGACAGAAGAGTTATGCTGACAGCAAGCGCAAGGAAGTGACGTATGAAGTGGGAGACCGAGCATATCTTCGTGTATCCCCGCTTCGTGGAATCAAGAGATTTGGTGTTAAAGGGAAATTAGCACCCAGATTCATAGGCCCCTACAAAATTCTTGAACGTAGAGGCGAAGTTGCTTACAAACTGGAATTGCCGGAAGGATTATCCGAAGTTCATGATGTGTTCCATGTTTCCCAGCTGAAGAAATGTCATGCCGAGATGACTGACATCCCTTTGCGAGACACAGTGCCCCTAGAGGCCATACAGCTTGAAAGTGATCTAACTTATGAGGAGAAGCCAGTCAAGATCCTCGAGACATCCAACAGAGTTACCCGCAGCAAGATCATCAAGTTCTGCAAAGTTTTGTGGAGTCACCATACCGAGGAAGAAGCCACCTGGGAACGCGAAGAAGATCTTCGTACAGACCATCCGCACCTATTTTCTAGCCAACCCGAATCTCGAGGGCGAGATTCATTTTAAGGTGGGTAGGTTTGTAACATCCCAAAATTTCATTTTGGAATGTTATGATTATAGCTATGCATCTAGCTGCATCATTGCTTGATTGTATGTGTTAGTTGAAATGCCTCTTCTGAATTCCAGAAAGTCCTTTCTACTATTCCCTATGTTGCTTTCACCTATTGGAAATTTTGGTTATAAGTTCAAATAAGAGAGGAGGAACATGACACTCCACACCAGGTACTAATTGGTGATATATTTGAACAGTAATAACCAGGGGTTATTTTGAAAATATTTGCAAAAAGGGTTTAAAAACAATTAGGCAATTTCTGAAAATATTATTTTTTTCAAAGTATTCAAATGACAGAATAGAAATGTTCATTAAATAGAATTATTATTCTGTTAATTTTGATATATAATACCCCAATATTTAGAGACGATTTGAATGCTTTAAATGTATTTGAATGTCTCTTGAAAATTATTAAAAAGAAACGGTAACCGTTTCCGGTATTAAACGGGCCGGCCCACGAAAGTTACTCGCGAATTAATTAGAAGCCGGCCGACCGAGCGCAGTAACGCCTCCCTCTCTCTCTGACGCTAGGTCCCACACCCGACCGACCGTTGCCCCGAAACGGTCATCGCCCTCCTCCCCGCGCGCGTCGGACCCGACTCGCCGGCCGTTTCCTCCCTCACCGGATCTCTCTCCTCTTAACTCCCCCGCACCCCTCGAGCGACCTATAAGTAGCCGGCCACTTCCCGCATCCGTTCACCCCGAGTCCCCTTTTTTCTCTCTCGCCGAAACGCTGTCAATTGCTCGCCGGAGCTACTTCCCCACCGGAGCTCGCCGTCGACCGTAGCCACCACGTCCGACCACCGTTCGCCCCATTGTTGCCACCAGTCGACTCCGGAGAACCGTCGCCGTCGCCCGGACCATTTCCCCGTCCTCCCCGACCACCGGAGCGCCTTGCCGTCGTCCTCGCCGCCTTCGGATCGCCGGAGAAACCCCGACGCCGGCAACCTCCCTCCGTAAGCTCCCTCGACCATCGGATCCCGAACCAACGACCCAGATTAGAACGGGCTTAAGTCCGAACCGGTATCCTCTTCCAATCGGTCGCCCGCTCTAAATCACCTACCGCACGCGCTCGCTAGCCAATCGGACAGTGCCACGTAGCCCCCTGGCCGTTGCAAAGTCAGTTTTTCTTTTTCAGTTTTGTTTTAATTAACAGAATGTTTTCAAATTTTGTTTTGCTTATATCTTTTAATCTATTTAGTGTTTTGAGTTGATTCTTTTTGCAATAGCTCACAATTTTCATGTAGTTTCACCCTGTACTTTCAAATTTCAAATTTGAACTATAAAATTTGAACTTAATCAAATTTGCTCAAAATCTTCAAATCTGAATAACTAGAGTTTGAAAATAGATTTTGACATGAATCTTTTTGCTACTGTTTGGTATTAGTTAGGACTACCTTCATGCTTAGTTTGAAGATATTTAGGATATATTTGATTAATGTTTTAACCGAAAAAAAACAGAATCTGCCTAGTATTATAATATAATTTTATATACTTAATTTTAAGTAGTTTAAATTAGATTTGGTTTTATTTGTTTATTAGGTTCTGTTAGTAAACATTTAGTGTTTTCACTCACTGTTAATAAAAATATAAATTTGCTTAGTTTAATTTTATTTAACCTAGGAATCACAACTTATTTTCAAATAGGCATAATTTGATTAAAACAACTAACTAGTAATAGTTTTGTTTTCAAACAAAGTTTTGTATATTTTAATTCTGTTTTCTAAGACAGATTTAATTGTAAATTATTTCCTGTCAAGAACATGTTTTACTAATAAATAATAAGTTAGTTTTTCATTTCTTTTGTTAGTACAACTATAGTTGATTCATATAGTGTTTATCAAAACTTTTACAAACTTTACTAAATTTTCCCAACAAAATTAAATTGATTTTGTTTTGTTTAATATTAAAATATTCTATTGTTGCCTTGCTATCAACAATTGTCTTGTTATTTCAAAATAGTTTTATTATGTAGTAGTGTTTTCATCATCTCCTTTGGAAAACAAAACCTTGTGTGTTTTACTTGCTAGAGACTTTTGTGCATTGTTTGCCTTGATTGTTTAGTACTTCTTTGCTGAATGTTATGAGTACTTATTTTGGTTGTATGCTTATTTGAGTGCTTGTTTGCTTCGTTAGATTATTCGGAGTGCGAAGCTTGTTACTTAGAGTCACTCACGTACGAAGATCATCAATCAGGCAAGTCACTTTGATCATATTTTTACCCATGTTTTATATGCATTAGTTCTACCATCTCCCCAATTGCATGCAAGATAGGTTAGTTGGAAACTTGGTTACATTGTAGTAGTATCATGTGATAGGTACCCCTCTCAACCCTCTTTGACAATTTTGGCCCCGGGAAATGTTGTTTTTACTTTTGCTATGCTATTAGTAGACGGGGTTGGTTGTGTGATTCATGGGAGTTGAGAGAGTTAATAATTTCAAGACCTACATAATGAACAAGATTTAAGACTCCGAGTTTTCAACATACCTCTGGGTGGATGATGGTTGAACGGCACCCTGGAGAAACCAGTGGTTAGCCTAGGTGATGCTGGAGATGGCCAGTATTCACGCGGAAAGGTCCACCCAGGCACAAAGAGATGGATGGGTGCTTCAAGACCCAAGGCTTACCTGCACAGCCACAAGTCATTATGGGCTCTGGCTTGGTCGGATATCGTGGTGACCCTGGACAGGCGGTGCTACGAGAGGTAGAAGAACGGTAGGAAAGGATGGGCACCGACAGAGTCGCAGGGAAACCCTTTGGAAGACCATGTTTTGGTCATCTGTTTCTCAAACACCCTGAAGTGCGAGAAACCAAATGGAGGCAACCAAATCTTGTGGGGAACGTGTGCAAAACTCTGCAGAGTATTTCAAACCTAATCGATTAGCCATGTCCACGGTCATGGACGACTTGAGCCAAAGGAATTGGAACTTCCGGAACTCTCAACACAATTAATATGATGATGTGGGTATTAACAATTTTGGGTATGAGAACTGGTTGGTGGAACCATCTCATTAATCAACCAACTTAGTAATATTTTGCTTAGCCCCTCTCTTGATGTAGGAAAAACTTGGCTTTACGCAAAAACTTACACCACCACCTGCCATATAAGCATATAGACTAGCTGATTATTTTCACCCCTCTCTTGTGACTTTGCCGGCATATTCCATATGCTGACCTACATGGCTGCAACGTATCATGTTGCAGAGTATTTTTCCGACCAGGAGTGAGGACGCGTTCTATGCTCAGTGAGATGCCCTTGGAGTCGGATGGACTCATCTACCGTCGACGCTTCCGCAAGATTTAGATATTCTCATGAGTTGGTCTTTGGCCACTTTATTGTAATATTATTGTAATAAAGGACTCGATATGAGATTTCGATTAATATAATGCTGTGTGATTTCCCTTTGATATATACATTGATGTACCGTGTGTGTACCAGCATGATCTTGGGATGGTACGGAAACACCGGAGACTTGACCTTTCAGGTCGGGTCGCTACATTATCTTTTTTGATCAATCTTATGAGCTGTCCCTATAAGTGTAACAAACAGCCCTAGAGTTCGTACTAAAATAACACCTTAAGATACACATCAAGCAAAACCCTAATGTCACCAAGATACTCCAATGTCACCACAAGTACCCATGGGCTTGATTATACGATATCTATCACACAATTTCAGATTCATTATATTCAATCCAACACAAAGAACTTCAAAGAGTGCCCCAAAGTTTCTACTGGAAAGTCAAGACAAAAACGTGTGCCAACCCCTATGCATAGATTCCCAAGGTCACGGAACCCGCAAGTTGATCACCAAAACATACATCAAGTGTATCAATAGAACATCCCATTGTCACCACAGATATCCCATCCAAGATATACATCAACTGTTCTCAAATCCTTAAAGACTCAATCCTATAAGTAAACTTCAAAGGGAAAATTCAATTCATCACAATAAGATAGAGAGGGGAAAACTCCATATGATTGAATCTATATCAACAAAGCTAGCGGTACATCAAGATCATGCCATCTCAAGAACAGGAGAGAGATCAAACACATAGCTACTAGTACATACCCTTAGTCCCGAGGGTGAACTACTCCCTCCTCGTCATGGAGAGCGCCGGGATGATGAAGATGGCCTTCGGTGATGGTTTCTGCCTCCGGCAGGGTGCCGGAACGGGCCCCCGATTGGTTTTTCATGGCTCTGGAGGTTTGCGGCGGTGGAACTCCCGATCTAGGTTCTGTGTTGGGGTTTCTGGAATATTTGACGATTTATAGAGCTAAGAGGGAGGTCGGTGGACTCCCGAGGGGCCCACTAGCCTGGTGGCCGCGGCTAGGGGGGTGGCCGCTCCCCTGAGGCTTGTGGCCTCCTCGGGAACCTTTTGTCCCAACTCTGATACTCCGTAGGTCTCTTCTAGTCCAAAAAAAATCACCGTAAAGTTTTATTCCGTTTGGACTCCGTTTGATATTCCTTTTCTGTAAAACTGAAAAATAGGAACTGGCACTGGGCTCTAGGTTAATAGGTTAGTCCCAAAAATAATATAAAGTTGTGGTAAAATGATTGTAAAACATCCAAGAATGATAATATAACAGCATGAAACAAGCAAAAATTATAGATACGTTGGAGACGTATCAGTCAGCGACCCACTCGATCGCATATAAAATAGGCTGTGCGGTGGCTGGCACAACATTTCTCCCCTAAATCCCCTCTTTTCCTCCACTCCCTCTACTCTTCGTGCGCCGACCAGCTCCACCTCGATGACCACCACCGGGATGACGAAGGGCAATACCGAGAAGCTCGAGCGCGCCAAGAAGGGAGCCGTCAAGGCCAAGAAGCTGTCCAATGCCCGATTCACGGCGCTGGCAGGGTGGATCCAGGGAGACTTCCTCCCGTCGACTGTCATGGTGAGGGATGTCGAGAACCTCGTGGCCGACGACGCATGGAGGCTGTCGGAGGGGGAGACCGAGCTGGAGCCACGCGAAGGAGAGCGGGTCCTCCTCCTCACCCACGTCGAGCGAGGTTCTTCTATGCCTCCGCATCCTTTCATTCGAGGGTTTCTGATCTTTTTTGGAGCTCAACTTCACCACTTTCCTCTGAACGCCATTTCATACCTTGCTGCTTTCATCACCTTATGTGAGTGCTTCTTGGGTTGTCATCCCCATTGGGGTTTATTCAAACACATCTTTACCGTCCAATCTCAGTCGGTAAAAAAGGCCAATCCAGAGGATGATAAGACCCATGTCATCCAGCTGTGTGGTGTCTTGGGGATCCATAAGAGAGCTAGAAGCTCCTTTCCATCAATGACTTTTCCTGAGTCA
The DNA here is from genome assembly GCA_022496015.1 of Hordeum marinum. Taxonomy (NCBI): domain Eukaryota; kingdom Viridiplantae; phylum Streptophyta; class Magnoliopsida; order Poales; family Poaceae; genus Hordeum; species Hordeum marinum. The sequence goes on along the minus strand of CM039677.1, from coordinate 25,968,159 downwards.
GTTAGGGGCTGACAGTTGACTTGGTTCTACTTTAAGGACATTGTGTCTCCGAATATGTTGACTGGTCTTTCCCCTTTTACACCAGATCGACCACTACTCCCAAATCACTGTCAGTGCTAGAAGGGGAGAAAGTCGAAGTGAGAATCTTAGTCAATGCTGTAGTGGCTCTGGTTCATGGCGGAGTGACTGGCATGGATCTGCTGGAAATGTTCCTCAGTCGATGCATCCAGCCTCTTCAAGCGAGGGACCACACCATGTGGTACTACTCAGGCCCTGAAGACATCAGTCGGACGCACCCAGAGGAGGTCTCGGAGGAGACTGTTGCACAATGGCTTCGGAGCATCACCGGAGCCTGCGACAATCCACTAGGAGCCAAGCGGATCAAGCCTTTCTCTGCTGAGAACCCACCACCAAATCTGGTAAGTTATATCTTTGACGAATACTTTGATGTTTCGTCGAGTGATTGGTAGCACCTGTCAACTGACTTTACTATTTGAAGCTTGCAGGAGCTGATGAACATGTACTCGCCCGTGCCGAATGGAAATCAGCCTAAAGATGGAGGGGAGAGTGAGGGTGGCAGCATAGATGTTGATTATGCCGAGGATAGTGAGGATGCCTACGAGGTCTTGGGTGAGAACAAAGAGGAAGTTGAGTCTCCACCGTGCACTGAGCATCATTCTAAGCAACATCAAGACCTCGTGGCTGCCCCAAGCAAGACCTTGGCGTCGAGTAGCAGGAACCCGAAGCGTGACCGAGCCTTGACAGTTGAGTCGAGTGAGCGGGCCACAGAACAGCCCAAGTCTGACATGCCGAAGCCTCGGAAGGCTCTGCCTCGTATGAAGATTGTTGTACCTGTTGTTTCAACGTGTGTGTTCGTTTTCTTTTTCCTCTATTGTTGTGTAACTTCATATCTTTGCTGACCGAGTGGAATTTGTCTGTCAGAGCCGCTATTTCGATGACGTCGCCTCCAAGGGATGAAGGAGAGCCCATTGACATGGATACTGCTGAGCGGCTACCTCTCAACGTGGTATAACAAATTTTCACTCTGTTCTATTTTTTGGGAATGATTCGCCGATCGAATAATCCATATTGTCGACTGGAAATTGCAGAAATCATCCAGCTGGAGGATGACGACAAGCCATCAAGGGTATGCGCTCGGAGAACGCCATCAGTGCAGATGCCTCGTAAGTCGATCGCCACAACATCCCCAGGGCTTGGCGATTTGTCCCGAGTCAGAGCTGAACTTGCAACTCCCCTGTCGAGTGCCCCACCAGCTGCTTCAACCATTGTTGCTTCTGCGCCAATCGGGCAGCCTCCAGCAACTTCGGCTGCACCAACCACAACATCAACTCCCTTGACGTCTGCCTTTCCTTTGCATCGCGTCCCGGAGGACCAGTCTGGAGCTGGCAAAGAGGCCATGATCCAAGCTGAGTAGATGCTGGTGCGCACGAAGGATGCATACGAAGCCAGCAAGTTGGCTTACGATGCCAGCTCTACGCTTCACTCCAATGTCCGAGTAAATGCGATTGTAAGTTCGTTTCCGATTGAATTCCAGTCGTTCTTGATTGCACACCCTGTGGGTGTTTTCCTTTTGAAGCAAACTTGTTTGTTTTCCTCTCGAGTAGATCAGATCTTAGTCAAGTGGTAATAGGTCCAGCGGGGGCATGTTGAGTGCACCCACTGGGTCTAGTCCCCGAGACAACTATCGAGTGGTGCTGACATCGGTAGGGGTCTTAGAATTGTTTTGACAATCACTCGACAGGTCGAGTGATAGCAGGTCCAGGGGGGCACACTGAGTGCACCTGCTGAGTGTAGTCCTCGAGACCGCCGTCGAGTGCTTGCATCGGCGGGGGTCTGATAGAGACAATGTCTGCATGCTTACACATTTTTTGAGTCACTCGACCGGTCGAGTGATGATAAGTCCAGTGGGGGCACGCTAAGTGCACCCACTGGGTGTAGTCCCCGAGACCGCCGTCGAGTGCTTGAATCAGCGGGGGTCTATCAGGAACCTGGTCGAGTGGTTTCATATCCAGTGGGGTCATGCTAAGTGCACCCACTGGGCGTAGTCCCCGAGACTACTGTTGATTGCGGACGATGAGCATTAGTCTTAAGAACATGGACTCAGGGTCCTTTTTCGTATGCAGAGTACCCTTGTCACTCGTTTCATCGAGTGAATCTTTTGCCTTAGTATTTCCACCTCTGAATGCTTACCCTATGGACGGAGAGGTCCGGACCTACCCTACAGGTTTCATGGATATCATTTCCATCAACCATGATATGACATAGGTTTCAAGGACATCATTTCCATAAACCATGATATGACGCTTTTTAGGGGTGTGGGGTGGGGCGACGGGCCGCCATCTAGTCGACAGTACTTGATCCTTTCCACTCGGGAGCGTAGAAAATTTAATGTCGACTGAACTACTTCTTTGTTGATTTCAGAGAGCTTGTGAACTTGGAACATGGTACAAAGACCTGGAGAAGGAGAAGAATCAGCTTCAAGTGGACCTGGAAGTCTCCAAGAACAATATGGACTGTGCGCAGGCTGAACTGAGAACTCTGGGAGGTAATCTTTGTTGACCAACTGCACTGTCGCTTTTTTCTTCCATCCATTGAACCGAGTTCTCTCGCTCGAACAGACGTGCATGATGAGAATCGCTGACTCCAAGTGCGACTGAACAATGTTGTTTCTTTAAATACCATGAAGAAGGCGCTGGAGGACAAGGACAAGGCACTTGTTGAGGCTCAAAAGGTGGCGAAGGACAAAACCGAGGCTGCCGAGAGGAAACTTGCAGCAGCTAAGAAGCTAGAAGAAGAGAACGTGAAACTCAAGCAGGAGCATGCTGACTGGATCAAGAAGACTGAACCATTGAACAAGAGGAGCAAGGGTCTTGAGAAGTACTTGGGGGACCTTGCAAAGAAAATGTTCAGCATGCTCCATGGTAACTCTCTTTCACCGAATGACTTTCCTTGATTCCTGTTTCACAGAAGCATGACTACTTTTCCATTCTCCCTTCATATAGAATTCTGCCAAGACTTTGAAAAGGAAACTGAGGAGATTGAACCAAATTTGGATCCCACCAAGTCTCCCGTTGGGGACGCTATGGCCATGAACATGTTTTGTCTCGATGCCCGTCTCAAGAGTGTCCAAGAATATACCACTCGACTGAAGGCTGCTCTAGAGAAGGTTGACAAGGAACTGTGGCCCGAAGATACCCTCCATACTGACCTTGAATCAATGATGACTCGTCTCAATGAGATTTCTGGTCGAGTGCAAGCATGGAAGAAATATGCTGCTCGCTATGGAGCCAACGTGGCGCTTTCACTCGTCAGAGTCCATTGCAAGGAGAGAAGGGAGGAAAAGATGAAGGCTCTCCAGGTGATCAAAACAAAGAAACTTCAATTCGAGGATTTCACGGAGACTTTCATTGAAGCAGCCACTCAGATTGCTGACGGGATTGACTTGGACACCTTCGTCAAGCCTGCGAGCCCCACAGGTGCTTGATAAAACTTCGGTCACAATTAAGACTTTATTTGCCTCGGTATGTCGAGTGGAAATGTAACCGTATTAAAAGTTCATTCAGGCCTTAGGCTTGAGCACTTTCGTTTGCGTGAACAACTTTTATCCGTGGTAGGAACTTTGGATTTATCTGCACTTAGCTTTCAATCCTTTGTTTGACCGAATTTGCTTTGTTCCTGAATGGAGTGATTTGTCTGGCCAAGTCCCCAAGTGAGAAGAATATTCATCTCTCGGGTAAATATTTTAACTTAGGTGAAAGCTGGTTCGCATCTAAGCCCCCGAGTGAGAGGATCGCTCATCACTCACAGAAGTTTTTGAACTTAGACAAAGACTGCTGCGTAGCTAAGCTTTCGAGTGAATGGACTACTGTCCACTCGAAAAGCTTTTAAACTTAGGTGAAAGCTGGTTCGCAACTAAGCCCCTGAGTGAGAGGATCGCTTAACACTCGGAGAAGTTTTTGAACTTAGACGAAGCCTAGTTCGTAGCTTCCGAGTGAATGGACTGTTTTCACTCGGAAGGTTTTTTAACTTAGGCAAAAGCTGGTTCGTAGCTAAGCCCCCGAGTGAGAGGATGGATCCCACTCAAAGAAGTTTTTGAACTTAGACAAAGACTGTTTCACAGCTAAGTTTCCGAGTGAACGGAGTACTGTCCACTCGGAAGGGCTTTTAACTTAGGCGAAAGCTGGTTCGCAGCTAAACCCCCGAGTGAGAGGATCGGTCCCACTCGGAGAAGTTTTTAAACTTAGACAAAGACTGGTTCACAGCTAAGTTTCCGAGTGAATGGACTATTGTCCACTCGGAAGGGTTTTTAACTTAGGTGAAAGCTGGTTCACAGCTAAGCCCCCGAGTGAGAGGATCAGTCCCACTCGGAGCAGTTTTTGAACTTAGACGAAGACTGGTTCACAACTAAGTTTCCGAGTGAATGGACTATTGTCCACTCAGAAAGGTTTTTAACTTAGGCGAAAGCTGGTTTGCAGCTAAGCCCCTGAGTGAGAGGATCGCTCCCACTCAGAGAAGTTCTTGAACTTAGACAAAGACTGGTTCGCAGCTAAGTTTCCGATTGAATGGACTGCTATCCACTCGGAAGGGTTTTTATCTTAGGCGAAAGCTGGTTCATAGCTAAGTCCCCGAGTGTGAGGATCGCTCGCCACTCAAAGAAGTTTTTGAATGTAGGATGGTGCGATCGGAATCGACAAAAGACTGTGGAAGTCATAACCTTCATAAACGACATTGTCTGGAATACTTTTATTACATCAAAACAACTCAGTCTCAAGTATAGAAACATTGAAGTAGATCTGCGTTCCAGGCCCGCGGCTCATCAATCTGCTTCTTGAGGTTGTAGAGGTGGCAAGCTCCGTTATTCAGCACCTTGGTGACAACGAAAGGACCTTCCCATGCTAGAGCGAGCTTGTGAGGTCGCTGTTGATCCACTCGGAGCACCAGATAACCTTCATGAAACGACCGACTCTTGACATGTTTTGCTCCAGCCTCGGAGTAAAGATCAAAGTCGACCAAATCAAAGCCATCTCGCACTTGTTCTGCTTCAGCCTCGGAGTAAAGATCTACACGAGGCGAATTTTGAAAGAGATCACTCGGCAAAATGGCCTCAGCTCCATACGCTAGGAATAAAGGGGTGCGCCCTGTTGACCGATTAGGAGTCGTTCTCAAGCCCCACAGAACAGACGATAGCTTAGTAACCCAGGCTCTAGCTGCATGTTCTAGATCTCGCATGAGTCGAGGCTTCAACCCTTGAAGGATAAGGCCATTGGCTCGCTCAGCTTGACCATTAGTTTGAGGATGTGCAACAAATGCGTAGTCCACCCGAGTGCCTTGAGAGAAACAGAAGTGCTTGAACTCTTCTGAGTCAAAGTTTGAGACATTGTTTGTAATGATACTGTGGGGTACTCCATATCGGTACATTATCTCTCTCATGAATTTGATCGCAGTGCGTGAGTTCAGCTTCTTTATAGGCTTGGCCTCAATACACTTAGTGAACTTGTTGACTGCAACGAGCAAGTGACTAAATCCACTCTAACCCGTCCGAAAGGGTCCAACCATGTCCAAACCCTAGATGGCGAACGGCCATGCGAGTGGAATAGTCTTCAAGGTGGATGCAGGCTTGTGTGACAAGTTTGAGTAAAACTAGCACCCTTCGCAATGATCAACAATGTCCTTAGCCATCTCATTAGCACGCGGCCAGAACAAACTAGGTCGGTATGCTTTGGCCACAATCGTTCGGGAGGACGCATGATGACCGCATGTTCCTAAGTGAATTTCCTCCAGGATCATTCGACCTTCTTCAGGAGAGATGCACTGCTGTGTGACGCCAGTTACATTTTCTCTGTAAAGTTGATCATCCATCATAGTGAAAGCCTTGGATCTGTGAACAATCTATCGGGCTTCAGCTTCGTCCCCTGGGAGTTCTTGCCTCAGGATATACGCAATATATGGCACTGTCCAATCGGGTGTGATGACCAGAATCTCCATGACAAGATCTATGACCGCCGGGACATCAACTTCAGTCGGATTAGGGGCGCTTATTGCTTGCGGGAGCTCTTCAGTGAAGGGATCTTCCTGCACCGAAGGGGAATGTAGGTGTTCCAAAAACACGTTGCTGGGGACAGGCTTCCGAGTGGATCCATTCTTTTCTAGCTCATCCGCTGCCTGATTCTTCACTCGAGGAACGTGATGGAGTTCTAAACCTTCGAACTTCTTTTGAAGCTTTCTTACCGCGTTGAAGTATGGAGTCATAGCACGGTTCCTGACATCCCACTCTTTCATCACCTGATTTACCACCAAATCAGAGTCTCCGTATACCATCAGGCGCTTGACGCCGAGTGAGATGGCCATACGCAACCCGTAAAGGAGTGCTTCGTACCTAGCTTCATTATTGGATGAATCAAAGTGAATCTGCAAAACATAACTGAGCTTGTCTCATTTTGGAGATATCAATACCATGCCAGCACCAGACCCATTCAACATCTTTGAGCCAACAGAGAACATGGTCCAGTGCGCCGAGTGGATTTGAATTGGCTGCTATTGCTCTATCCATTCGGCCAGGAAATCGGCAAGTGCTTGAGACTTGGTCGCCTTTTTTTGCTTCAAACTTGATATCGAAGTAAAGGAGTTCAATATCCCATTTGGCCACTCGACTAGTTGCATCCCGATGTTGAGGATCTCAGATAATGGAGCATCGCTGACTACTGAAATCGAGTGATCTTGAAAGTAGTGTGCCACCTTCTTCGCTGACAGGTATATACCATAAACGAGCTTCCAGTAATGTGGGTACCTTTGCTTTGAAGGAGTCAACACTTCAGAAATGTAATAAACTGGCCGCACTTTGTAGGCTTTGCCCTCCTCTTCCCACTCGACAGTGAGAACTATATTAACGACCTGATTAATGGCCGCGATGTATAGGAGCAAGGGCTCTTTGCCGTGTGGAGCAGGAAGCACCGGCTGGGTGGAAAGCAGGTCTTTGAGCTCGACAAACGTTGCTTCAGCTTCTAGAGTCCACTCGAATGTATCAGACTTCTTCATCAGTCGGTATAAAGGCAATGCCTTCTCACCGAGACGAGAAATGAATCGACTCAACGCCGCCAGGCAACCTGTGAGCTTCTAGACATTGTGCACACGCTCATGGTTTTTCATTCGGGTAATTGCACTGATCTTCTCGGGATTGACGTTGATTCCTCGTTAGGAAATGAGAAAACCGAGCAACTTGCCACCAGGAACGCCGAAAGTGCACTTAGCTAGGTTCAACTTGATATCATACCTCCTCAGGTTGGCGAATGTCTCAGCCAAGTCAGTCAGCAGGTCGGAACCTTTGCGAGACTTGACGGTAATATCATCCATGTCAGCTTCAACATTCCGAGGGATCTGATCAAGTAGGTGTTTTTGAATCATGCGCATGAAAGTAGCACCTACATTCTTCAACCCAAAAGGCATGGTGATATAAGAGAAACACCTGAAAGGGGTGATGAAGGCTGTCTTTATTTCATCTAGACCAAACAGACGGATCTGATGGTAGCCAGAGTATGCATCGATAAAATATAAACTCTCCCACCCCATAGTCGAGTCGACAATTTGATCAATGTGGGGGAGCGGAAAATGAACTTTCGGACATACCCACTTGATATGTTTGAAGTCAATACACACGCGAACTGACTTGTACTTCTTGGGGACCATGATGACATTCGAGAGCCACTCGAAGTGGTAAATCTCACGTATGAACTTAGCCGCCAAGAGACGAGCCACCTCCTCGCCGATTGCATTCCGCTTCTCCGCTGCCGACCGACGCAAGTGCTCTTTCACAGGCTTGGCCTTCAGATCGACTCTCAATCGGTGCTCAGGCAGTTCCCTGGGTACACCCAGCATGTCAGCAGGCTTCCATGCGAAGATGTCCTAGTTCTCATGGAGGAACTGGATGAGCTCGACTTCCTATTTGTCGTCGAGTGTCATCGAGATATTAGTCGGGCCAGCATTGGTGTCAGTCAGGTGAATGTGTACTTTCTTCACCTCGCCTGCCGACTAGAAAGCTGAATCAGAAGCAGGCATCTTGGCTCGCAGAAAATCAGCAGGGTCAGCACTCTTCTTGTACTCTTCCAACTCGACCACAACCATCTGATGATCAACAATTTTGGAGCCCTACTGAAGGAACTCCTCAGCCCTCTGTCGATTCCCTGTGACTGTGATCACACCCTTGGGCCCAGGCATCTTCAACTTGAGATACACGTAACATGAACGGGCCATGAAACGAGCATAAGCAGGATGACCAAGGATAGCGTGGTATGCGCTCTGGAAGTCCACAACTTCAAACGTCAATTTCTCTTTGCGAATTTTTTTATCAGTGCCAAACACCACATCCAAAGCAATCTGGTCGAGTGATTTGGCCTTCTTCCCAGGGATGACACCATGGAAATGCATGTTGCTCTCACTGAGTCTAGACATCGGAACGCCCATTCCCTTGAGGGTATCCGCATACAGAATGTTCAAACTGCTCCCTCCGTCCATGATGACCTTGCAGAGTCGAGTGCCTCCCACAACATGATCCACCACTAAAGCTTGCCAACCGGGGGGTAGCAACATGAGCAGGATGATCCGACTAATCAAACATGATAGCAGTCTGAGACCACTTGAGGTATGTGGGGGTTGCAAGAATGGCCATGTTGACCTCTGTGTTGATAACTTTCAATCGACTCTTGCTTTCAACATCAACAACAATCATCAGAGTGGCGTTGACTTCGGGAAAAGTTTCTTTGTCTTTGTCATCCTCCTTTTTAGGAGTTTTGTCACTAGACTGACCCTCCTTGAATTGCTGGATCAATAAACGGCACTATCAAGTGGTATGATTCAACAATATCAAATTGCCTTCTTCGTCTTTCTTCGTGTGGATTGCACACGATATATCCATAACATCAGTTCCCGACTGATTCTTTTCTTTCTTGGGGGTGAACTGTCCTTTGGACTTCCCCTTATTTTTCCCTTGTGCCGCCAGAGCGGTTGCCTTTGCCCGAGCAGGGACATCAGCCTTACGCTTCTATTCCCATTGGAATTGCCGCCGACATCATTGTCGACTGCTTTTCCTTTGCCTCTACGGAGGCGGTCTTCCTCTTTGCCATTGGCGTATCGAGTGGTTATCTCCATCATTTTGCTTAGGGAAATGTCACCTGTCCGCCCAAACTTCAGGTAAAGCTCTCTGTACTTCGCACCGGCCTTGAAAGCGCAAACAACTTGATACTTGGAGACGTTCTCCACTATGTGATGCAAGGTGGACGAACGCTGAATGTAATCCCTCAAGGACAAGTTGGTTTTCTGGACGCAGTGCTGCAAATCAATCAAGCTAGCCGGACGCTTGCAAGTGCCCTCGAAGGTTCTGATGATAACTCGGGGAACATCCTCCCAAAAGTAGATGCTACAAGGAGCCAAATGATTCAACCATGCTCGGGCCGAACCATCCAACATAAAGGAAAAATGCTTCATGGCTATATTGTCATTACCTCCACCAATCTGCACAGCCACTCGATAATCATCTAACCATGTTTCTGTCTTTGACTCACCGGAGAACTTGCTTATTCCAGCCGTCAAACTGAAGTTGGGGGGAATCTCTGCAGAGCGAATGGCTATGGTAAAACACTCGGGGCCAGAAACAACAGCTCCACTTCCACTCGGATAATCTCTGTCATAGCCATCCCTGTGGGCTCTGCCTTTGTTAATCCTCTTCAGGGCGAGGTAATCTCTCGCATCGAACCCTGGGTTCCGCTCGTCACTGAACGGGCACTGATATGTCTCCAACGTATCTATAATTTTTGATTGTTCCATGCTGTTATATTATCGATCTTTGATGTTTTATAATCATTTTATATCATTTTTTGGTAGTAACCTATTGACATAGTGCCAAGTGCCAGTTGCTATTTTTTCCATGTTTTTTACATCACAGAAAATCAAGACCAGACGAAGTCCAAACTCCACAAAACTTCATGATGATTTTTAATAGGCCAGAAGGAACACAACGGGCCTTGGCTGTGCCTAGGGGTGCCTCGTGGGGGGCACAACCCACCAGGGCGTGCCAGGAGGCCCAGGCGTGCCCTGGTGGGTTGTGCTCACCTCGGGTGCCCCCGGACCGCCTCTTTGCTCTATAAATACCCCAATATTCCAGAACCCTAGGGAGACAGACGAAATATTCATCCAGCCACCACAGAGTCCAGAACCACCGATCCAATCTAGAAACCATCTCGGATGGGGTTCACCACCTCCATTGGTGCCTCTCTGATGATGCGTGAGTAGTTCTTTGTAGACCTTCGGGTCCGTAGTTAGTAGCTAGATGGCTTTATTTCTCTCGCTGAATTCTCAATACAATGGTCTCTTGGAGATCCATATGATGTAACTCTTTTGCGGTGTGTTTGTTGGGATCGATGAACTTTGAGTTTATGATCAGATCTATCTTTTTATATCCATGATTTTTATTTGAGTTTCTTTGATCTCTTGTATGCATGATTGCTTATAGCCTCGTATTTCTTCTCTGATATTTGGGTTTTGTTTGGCAAACTTGATCTATTTATCTTGCAATGGGAAGAGGTGCTTTGTAGTGGGTTCGATCTTACGGTGCTTGATCCCAGTGACAGAAAGGGAAACGACACGTATGTATCATTGCTACTAAGGATAAAATGATGGGGTCTATCTCTACATAGATAGATCTTGTCTACATCATGTCATCATTCTTATTGCATTACTCCGTTTCTCCATGAACTTAATACAGTAGATGCATGCTGGATAGCGGTCGATGTGTGGAGTAATAGTAGTACATGCAGGCAGGAGTCGGTCTACTAATCTTGGACGTGATGCCTATGTAATGATCATTGCCTGGATATCGTCATGAGTATTTGAAGTTCTATCAATTGCCCAACAGTAATTTGTTCACCCACCATTTGCTATTTTTCTCGAGAGAAGCCACTAGTGAAACCTACGGCCCTCGGGTCTCTTTCTCATATTATTTGCCTTTGCGATCTACTTTTCTCTTGCATTTATTTTCAGATCTATATTTCCAAAAACCCAAAAATACCTTGCTGCCCTTTATTTTATTTGGCGTTCGATCTATCAACATTTACAACTTTCTCCCGTCCACGTGCCTTTTTGGCGCCGTTACCCGAAAGGGATTGACAACCCCTTTAACACGTCGGGTTGCGAGTATTTGTTATTTGTGTGCAGGGATTGTTTACGTTGTGTTGCTTGGTCCTCCTACTGGTTCGATAACCTTGGTTTCATATTTGAGGGAAATACCTACCGCCGCTGTCCTGCATCATCCCTTCCTCTTTGGGGAAATACCGACGTAGGTTCAAGCGTCATCAAAAGGAATTTCTGGCGCCGTTGCCGGGGAGGATCTTCAACATATACCAGGTTCCTAATCATAAATTTCATCTCCTTGCAATTTACAATACTTTTCATTTGCCTCTCATTTTCCTCTCCCTCACTTCAATTTTTTTTGCCGTTTTATTCGCCTCTTTTTTTTCTGTTCACCGTTCTCTTGCTTTCTAGTCTCGATGGCTAGCGTCCCTACTCCTCCTTTGTCGCCAGATTTTGAAGTTCTTTACTTCAAGCAAAGACAAGGAGAAAATTTGAAAGATGCCTGGTATAGGCTTATGGAATCATATCGTATTTCCAACTTAAAGGGGGATGCTAAAATTTTGCTTTGTAATTTTTACATAGGACTGGCTTTGCATCATAGACAACTTCTCTATTTTTTCGCTAAAGGAAATTTCATTGAACTTGATGCCAATGCTGCCTATGAAATTTTAGAAAGAATTTTTGGAATTCCACCGCAGAAGAAAGGGTTTACTTTTACCCCCGAGGGAGCTCAAATGTTGGACAAACTTGGTGATTTGCATAAACACATGGTTGAAATACAGAAATATAATGAACTCCTCAAACACCTCAATGGTAGTATCAATCGCATGAATACTCTGATTACTCTTTGCAATAAGCGATTGGATATTTTGGATCTTTAGATGGTTTCTTTCCCGGATAATTTAGGGAAGCGTAATGAGCCTCCTGGGTTTGAGAAAACCCTTACAAAAGTTGCCAAAACTTCGGAAGACAAAACTTAGATCCTTGCTTTATGCCTAGCTAAGGGCGTAAAACAATAGCGCTTGTTGGGAGGCAACCCAATGAATAAAATTTATTTTCCCTTTTTGCTTTCTATTCTTGAGTTTTTACACAATTATGCTACTGTTATGATTGTGTTTTTTGTGTTTTAATTAGTGTTTGTGCCAAGTAAAGCCTTTAGGATCTTCTTGGGTGATAGTTGTTTGATCTTGCTAAAAAAACAGAAACTTATGCGCTCACGAAAACAATTTTAGTAAATCACAGAAACGTGATTTTGATCTGAATGTTTTACAGAGGATTGATAAACAAATTAACTAGGACGTCCTAATTTATTAGAATTTTTTGAATTACAGAAGTATTTGAACAAATCGGGTTACTACAGACTGTTCTGTTTTGACAGATTATGTTTTCTTTGTGTTGTGTGCTTATTTTGATGGCTCTATGGTTTTCTTTGATGAGTTTTTGCCATAGGAAAGTTGGAATACAGTAGGTATAATGCAAGGACAAAATATGAATTGGTTTAATACAGTACTTATATTAGTGATTTATTTTTCTTATACAAACGGATCTCACAAAGGTTTTGTTGAGTTTTGTGTGATTGAAGTTTTCAAGTTTTGGGTTATCTTACGATGGATGAAGGCAGGATGGAAGAGCCTAAGCTTGGGGATGCCCTGGAATCCCAAGCTGTTATCCAAAAATGAGCAAACAACTAAGCTTGGGGATGCCCCTGAGTGGCATCCCCTCTTTCTTCCAACGATCATCGGTATTTTACTCGAAACTATATTTTTATTCGTCACATGATATGTGTTTTGCTTGGAGCGTCTTGTATGATATGAGTCTTTGATTGTTTAATTTTGTGTTTTAAGTCTTGATCCCTTGCTGGACACAGCTATTTGAGAGAGCCAAAATTATGTCATGACTTGTTAGAATTGTTCTCTATGCTTCACTTAAATTTTTTATGAGCAATGGACTTGCTCTAGTGCTTCACTTATATCTTTTTGAGAACGGTGCGCTTAGTAGTTTTGAAGAAATTCTCTCTTACTTCACTTAGATTTATTTGAGAGTTAGTAAAATTTTCAAGAAATTCTCTCTTGCTTCACTTAAATTATTTTGAGAGACAGAAGAAAAAATATGCTCTTGATCTTCACTTATATTTGTTTGAGCTTATGAAAAGCAACACATGAAAATTAGTCCCAAAGTGATAGATATCCAAGAAGGATATAAAAAAACTTTCATGAAGATCATTGGACAAAATGAACTTGATTCGTAGAAATAGTTTTGAGATATGATGATGTGATATGTGAGTTATGCTGATGAGTAATTATGCTTTAGTAAGAATATTGGTGTTAAGGTTTGTGATTCCCTATGCAAGTACGAAAGTCAATAGTCATGCAATGAAATTATATCCTACTTGTGGTGCATTATTCAGTGTTATTTATGCTTCATGCTTGCTTATGAGACTATCCGTTTCTTGGTTGGTCGCTTCTCAATCTTTTGCTAGCCTTCATTTTGCACCAAGTATGGGCTCTACTTGTGCATCCAAATCCTTAAACCCAGTTTTTGCCACATGAGTCCACTATACCTACCTATATGCGGTATTTCCGTTCCGTTCTAAGCAAATTTGTATGTGCCATCTCTAATTTTCAAAATAAACTTCTCTTTTGTGTGTTTGTTTCACTTGCGGAGCGATGAGGGGTGCCTAATATTTTCCATGCTAGATGTGTTATTCTAACGATGAGTGTTTATTCACTTGTCATTGCACGAGAGTAAGGCAAATGTATTAGGATGCCCAGTCCCGAAATGCAAAAATGAATTTACTTTATGTTGTCAAATAATAAATTCCTTGGAAAGTGTTGGTATGGAGGGCACCCATGGATACGGTTAGCCATGGAAAGTGAAAGTATGATGTAAAAAGGAATAAACTTTATTTTCTGTTTGGGAACCGCCTATGATATATCTAGCATGGAAAGTGTTGGGAACTCTAAGTCATTTTCGTTGGTGGGATGGATACACCTCCCAAAATGTTTTTATCTCTAAGTTTTTCACTTTAAGCTCTGGCACCTCTACAAATCCCTACTTCCCTCTACGAAGGGCCTTTGTTTTACTTTATGCAATTTTTATTTTTGAATTTGAGTCTCCATCTTCTCTTACCAAAGCACCAATTAGGAGGCAATATGATCGTACTTAAGTATTGGGCGTATCTAATATTCGAGTGTGTTTCATGAATGGATCAATGTTTGAGCTTGATGGGCTAGGGATAACTTATTTTAGCGTTGATATTTTGAAAGACATGGTTGCTTGTTGATATTATTGAGTATCTAAATTATTATGTCAAAACTAGACTATTGCTTTGAACAACTAAAAGTCCACATGTCCATGCTATAAGAAAAATAATATGATATGACATGTTAGGCAACATTCCACATCAAAAATTCTGTTTTTACCAGTTACCTACTCGAGGACGAGTAGGAGTTAAGCTTGGGGATGTTGACACGTCTCCAATGTATCTATAAGTTTTGATTGTTCCATGTTGTTATATTATCAATATTGCATGTTTTATAATCATTTTATAGTCATTTTATATCATTTTTTGGTACTAACCTATTGGCATAGTGGCAAGTGCTAGTTGCTGCTTTTTCCATGTTTTTTACATCGCAGAAAATCAATACCAGACGAAGTCCAAATGCCACGAAACTTCACTATGATTTTTTATGGGCCAGAAGGAACACAACAGGCCCTGGCTGCGCCTGGGGGGGGGGGTGCCCCGAGGGGGCACAACCCACGAGGGCGCGCCAGGAGGCCCAGACACGCCCTGGTGGGTTGTGCTTACCTCGGGTGCCCCTCGGACCGCCTCTTTGCTGTATAAATACCCCAATATTCTAGAAACCCTAGGGGGACAGACGAAATATTCATCCAGCCGCCGTAGAGTCCAGAACCACTAGATCCAATCTAGACACCATCTCGGATGGGGTTCACCACCTCCATTGGTGCCTCTCTGATGATGCGTGAGTAGTTCTTTGTAGACCTTTGGGTCCGTAGTTAGTAGCTAGATATCTTTCTCTCTCTCGCTGAATTCTCAATACAATGGTCTCTTGGAGATCCATATGATGTAACTCTTTTGCGGTGTGTTTGTCAGGATCGATGAACTTTGAGTTTATGATCAGATCTATCTTTTTATATCCATGAAAGTTCTTTGAGTTTCTTTGATCTCTTGTATGCATGATTGCTTATAGCCTCGTATTTCTTCTCTGATATTTGGGTTTTGTTTGGCCAACTTGATCTATTTATCTTGCAATGGGGAGAGATGCTTTGTAGTGGGTTCGATCTTACGGTGCTTGATCCCAGTGACAGAAAGGGAAACGATACGTATGTATCGTTGCTACTAAGGATAAAACGATGGGGTCTATCTCTACATAGATAGACCTTGTCTACATCATGTCATCGTTCTTATTGCATTACTCCGTTTCTCCATGAACTTAATGCACTAGATGCATGCTGGATAGCGGTCGATGTGTGGAGTAATAGTAGTAGATGTAGGCAGGAGTCGGTCTACTAATGTTGGACATGATGCCGGGGCACATACGAACCACTCCGTGGAGGAGTAGGCACTCGTCGGTGATCATCACGGTGAGAACGAGGAGCGAACTGATCTCGCCCCTGATCGCGATATTGATCATCTCGATAAACTCCGCCTGGATGCAGAGGTGACCCTAGACTGTGTGCCGACTGAACTGTGTCTACCTTTGGTGAATTGTTGTGCAATCTATTGCGCGACTGAGAAGCAACTCTGTTCTAGTACTACGCTGCATCAAGCAATGCCCGAATATACAACAAACCTCTACCAGCCTCTGAACGGGACGGCTGAATGGAATCGACAATACTAGCTGTGCTGCAAGATTTAAAACTGGAGTGTGGTATACCTCAATGTTGTTCTGAGAACCACTCGGAAATAGTTGTCACTAACATCGACTGGGAAGTGGTGGACGCTGGCGAGCATGCTCGTCGAGTTCCTTCTAGATCTCTTCAAGCCGAAGGCGCGCGGCCTCCAAGGCCTGGGCCTCAGCAGTCGCACCGACGATGGGTGTATGGAGGATCGCCTCATCCCGGTGCTGCTGGTCATTCGACGCTCCACTAGCCTTGTGCCTGCCGCGGCCGAAGCCAGGTAGTGGGCTCTAATGTGAACCAGCCATAAGAACCTCCACCACAGGATCGCAGCTCTCACACTCGGAGGGAACAACGGACTTATCTGACGCCGAGTTGAACCCACCGTGAAGTGACTCGGCGGTCTCAATAGCCGCAATCTACGGGGACAAAGTTTGGCGAGCCGCCACATGCCTCACCCATCGCTAGAGCCGCGAATGACCGGATCACTTGCAACGAGAAACAACGGGGAGGGCCGACAGGTACAAAGTCGACGGCTGCCGTAGAAGAACACCACAGGAGCTGGCATGGAAGTGCGCCGCTCCGCGGATCGGGAGCGCCTGAACATCTAGTGGCACCTCCTGGAGCCATGCCGAATCGTCCGTGATGAAGGTGAGCGCTCTGAGACGGATCTCGTGGCCCAAGAACAAACCACCGCCGGAACACATGGCGTAGGGAAAAAATCTAACCTTGCTGGAAGTCTCTTAGAGGCCTGCCCCAAGGTGGGCGCCAACTGCCGTGGGAATGAGTCTGACAGTAGAAGATAGGGGTGTGAAAGGAGACGGCAGATTCCTAGCTACGACAAGGGTGTACACACAGAAGTATGAGTTCAGGCCCCTCTCGTGGACGTAACAGCCCTACGTCTTAGTGCTCGGGAGCTCTTGTCGTGTGGATAGTATGTGTTAGAGGAGGTGTGAACCCTTGTGCCAGAGGGGAGGGGTGGCTTATATAGAGTGCGCTGCCCCTCATCAATGTCAGGCAACCAAGGGTTCGATCGTGGGAATAAAGGCGTACGTTATTGATAACGTGTACAATAAATGCTACTAATGGCAACTGGTCGAACGCCTGCCTGTTGGCCTCCCTGGGGTGCCTTCTAGCCTTTTGGTGTCAACTGGTCATTGGTTCTGCCAAGTGACAGGAGACTATCGAGTGGAGGGAGAAACCTCCGAGTGACTTAATTGTCGAGTGACTATCGTGCCATGATGACTTCAGTCGGAAACTCTCTTGTAGTCATTAAGTCCTCCAATATAGTGTCCTTAGGTAGGGTATGTAGGTCAGGCCTAGGACCCTACCCTAGGCACATATTCTCGTCAATGACGATGTTGAAGGTCATCATACTTGGACTGAAGACTTTTAAAGTCATCAGTCAGAGTTCGAGTCCTATCCATTTCCTCATTCAACATGTCATCGCTTTGGTCTAACAGTTTGTGAATCCTTTCCATGGCACTTCGTTGCCTAGTGGCAATATTAGCAAGTTTGGGATAACTAGGTTTTAGACTATCATAAGATTCACCTTCACTTGATCGAGAGGAGTAAGGATATTTGAGTACCTTGGCACCTTTTGCAATGTAACAATAGGTGAGAGCAAAGTCGTCGTCACAGTCATCAGTGTTGTTGACGGTGTCATTTTGTTCACTGTTGAAGATGGACTTGCTGATGAATGCAGTAGCGAGAGCTAGAATTGCCATGCCAGTGTCTGACTCCTCCTCAGATTCCACCTCTTTCTTAGATTCTTCAGATCTTCTTCAGAATCCATTTCCTTGCCAATGAGTGCCCAAGATTTTCTGAAACTGCTCTTCTTGTAAGATGAGGACTTTGAGGACTTCTTCTTCTCTTATCGTCAGAACCGTCATCCTTGTACTTCTTATTCTTTGATTCCTTTTCCCAAATAGGGCAATTATCAATGTCGTGGCTAGAATTCTTGCATTTGTGGCAAGTCCTCTTCTTGTAGTCACGTGATGAAGATTATGGTTTCTTCACATCATTCCTTGACGATTTACCAAACTGACCTCTTCTAGAGAACTTCCAGAATTTCCTCACAAGCATTGCTAGCTCATGGACAAGTCTTTCATGATCACCAAGACTGCTGTCAGATTCTTCTTTAGATGAGTAAATTGCCTTTGCCTTCAATGCTCGAGATCTCCATAGCTTGGCCCATAGAGATCTCTCTTCTCAGATTGTTGGAATTCATGAGTATTGAGCCTCTCAAGAATATCAACAGGATCTAATGATTTGTATTCTCCACGCTCTTGAATCATCAAAGCCAGTGTGTCAAAAGAGGAATCAAAAGATCTCAACTACTTCTTCAACATCACATGGTCGGTGATGTCAGTGGCACTAAGAGCTTGAAGCTCATTGGAGATATCAGTGAGGCAATCGAAGGTTTGCTAAACATTATCATTGTCGACTCGTTTGAAGCGGTTGAAGAGATTGCGAAGAACATCAACTCGGGAGTCACGTTGAGTTGAAACCCCTACATTGACTTTGGACACCTGTTCCAGATAAGCTTTTTTGTTTCCAAAGCATTCACACTGCCATATTGTCTTTTGCTCAGATTGCCACATATGATATTCTTCGCTTGAGAGTTGAGTTGCTTGAATCTCTTCACACCAGCAACGGATGGAACACTATTTCCACAAAATACCAGAGATCGTTGTCAATTGCCTCAAGATGCATGTGCATCTTGTTCTTCCAGTAAGGGTAGTCCGTCCCATCAAAGATAGGACACCGAGCTGAGACCTTAATCATACATGTAATCGACATAACTAAAACTCCATGCGGTTAAACCACAATACATAGAACAAGGGAGTACCTTGCTCTGATACCAATTGAAAGTGCGTTATCTCGACCAGAGGGGGTGGTTGGGTGATTTTCACTAATTCGTCACTGAGGAATTTCTAGATGAGGAAATAGCAAAGTGACGAAAATCAAAGCAGCGGATGAAGTACTCAGGTGCATGCGAAACATGGTAGCAACAAAGTCATCATGATGAATTTAAGCATACACGAACTACAAGCAACATGTAATTAGGATAAGAAGGTGGAAGGTAAAGTGACTGAAGAATTTGGATTGAGGAAATTGAGAAAGTCTTTAGTCAAAGTCTTCAAACAACATGGATCAATTTCATCAACAGATAAATGAGGAAATGAAAGGGTTGAAGAAATAGTACCAATATCTCGGTGAATACAAGGATTCTCTCTACCTGTTCCAACTGATGTAAAATTTGTATGTCTGGTTGGAGCGGCATGATATTCAAACCAGAGGATACATGGTCCTAGAACACACAATCCTCACCGTATTCTTATTGATCTAAAGTCACACAGACTCCGCCCAATCACTCGTGGTAAGTCTTCAAGGTAGACTTCTAAACCTTCACAAACTCGGTCACTTGACAATCCACAATTACTCTTGGATGCTCTAGATCATGACGCCTAACCGTCTGGAAGATACATAGTCTTCAAAGGTAACAGGCGTCGATTCCACACAGGACAATCTTTTCAGTGATGCTCAATCACTCTGTGGATCTGAGTGTTTGGGTTTTCCCTTGCTTAGATTTATCTCTAAGTTGTCGGAGAAAGAGTTGCTCTAAATGACACTTGTCAATCTCTCTCGGACTAGCCAATCAGCTGGTAGTTGTGGGGGGCGGCTATTCATGGCCAGGGGCAATCCGACATGATGTGACATAAAATGCCCCTAATGATATGACCGTTGTCAGTATATGATCCTTTGGATAGCTCGTGCTAAGCACACTATCTGTCAGAAATTTGAACTCTGAAATTCCTCAGGGCTATGAAGTTCCTCACGGTAGGCAATTTGCACTAGCGAAATCCTAACTCCTCAGTCAGACCAATTTCCTTAGAGACCAGAAGAACTTCGTCTCTGTCACTGAAGAACTTGACTCCACTTTAAGAGATTTCCAAAGGCTTCACTCGACAGATTAGGTAGGTGTAGGTTTTGAGACGAGCATCACTTGGAAATACGTCTTAGTATTGCCTCGACCCCCTTTAACCGTACGGTGTTTCCTATGACTCAATAAGAAGAAAAAGAAACGACAGAAACAAAGTCTTCAAGCTTCAAAGTCCTTGCCTAAATATCTTCAAGGTCACACCAAATTGCTCATTTCAATTTCTTCATGAAGAGCACCAAAGGC
This sequence comes from Hordeum marinum, assembly GCA_022496015.1. Lineage (NCBI taxonomy): Eukaryota > Viridiplantae > Streptophyta > Magnoliopsida > Poales > Poaceae > Hordeum > Hordeum marinum. Next base: position 25,947,971 of record CM039677.1, on the reverse strand, counting down.
TTCACTTGAAGAAATTCATTTTTAGGTGTCGTCTTTCGTCATTTAAACCAAACTCCCCAGGGACTATAATACTTGTATACACTCATAAATACATTAGTCCCTTAAGCCATCTGTCTTCAATACTCCAAAAACACTAAGAGGACACTAGATGCACTTACACACGTTTATCCCACTCATGTTTATTTTTGTCTTAGCAATACTAGATATGTGCGAAGATGTTTCTACTATATGCGTGTACATGTTTATCTGGCTCATAATCATTATGTTTTTAACTCTGTCAATGCCATGCTCATGATTTATTTGTGGATTAAATTAATCAAAAAATTTCTTATATACTCAACAATCCAAAAACTTAATGTATGTAGGCAATTTTTGAATCAAGGTTTTGCTGCAGCATTGAAAATGACCGAATTTATGAGGACATACTTCAAATGCTAGCATACCAAAACTACCTTATGGCTCACGACGATGAACGTGTTCTGGGTCGCTGGTTTTACTCCCGCAGGAATGATCCCAAGGAGACCTCTGTCGCCGCCACTGCTACGGCCAACCGGCCCATTGAAGGGTATAACATGTTTATCCCACTCCTCATTATTTCTGTCTTAGCAGTACTAACTATGTGTGTAGATTTTTTTATTATATGCGTAATATATGCTTATCTGGATCGTAATCAGTATGTTGTTAATTTTGTCAATGCCATACTCATGACTTATCCATAGATTAAATTAATCGAAAAGTTGTTTATATACTGATTATCTCATATCTAACCATTTCAGGCATATTCTTCAGGACCATGAAGATATATTTGCAAGCGACTATGGGGTATATGCTACACTTCGTCAAAAACATAAGTTCCCCCAAAGAGTTGGCTATAATAACGAGACCCTAAAAGACTCGGGGGCTACTTAGAGTGGATTCCCTCGGTAGACCCATGGTGAAGAGTCGGCCCAGTAATACATCCCAGAGACTCGGACATATATATAATATTTGCTATGTTAGTGCTACTTTTATATCATTAGTGTACAGTTTTGACATAATTTTATATTAACTTACGGGACTAACCTATTAATTCAGTACCTAGGGCCATTTTCTGCATGTCCAGACTTAAACAAACACAGTTTCAAAAGACAGAAAATATATATTTCGCAAGGTTTTGGATTAGAGCGAAGCCAGGGGTTCCCAAGGGGTGTGTGTGTGGAGAGGAGACCCAGGGATCCATGAGGTGGGCCCATGAGGTTCGAGAGATGTCCATGAGGTGAGGCCACATGGAAGCCCTAGGGCACTTCTCTGCCGCCTTTCGCTCCCCTTCCTTAGGGGTGGTCCCAGGAATAGAAGACCGTGTATTCAAATTTTGTAAACTTTTTTTTTGGAATTATATGGCCTTCATTTTAGGTGTATAACTAGTTATAGAAGCATAATGTACTAGTTCTGAAATATATAAAAGATACTACATAATATATTAAAGACATAAAAATTGACCATAACTTGGTATTGTTCAACACATGGAAGTAAAACATTGTTCACATATTATGGCAAAATCTAAGATATATAGAGGATTGAAAATAGTAAATGATAGAAAAACCTTACAATTATAGTATAAGTTTGCGATCCTTGATGCTTTGCAAATGAGTGATGATGTCTTCATCCTTAACTTGCAAGAAGAAATCCCTCTCAAGGAATGTGACCAAGCAATCATTCATGTTTTTTGCCCTATCTTGCTTCTTAGCTTGTTTTTTATACAACTCATTGATGAAAAGACCCTTTCAACACTGGCTGTTGCAACTGGATGGACTAGCACCAATTTGACAAGTTTGTAAACAATATCATACCATAGAGCCCGCCCTATTTCAACAAGCATCATAGACAACTTTGCTAGACTTCCAAGTTTTGTAGTTTTCATCATTCGTCACATCACTGAGGTGAAATTGAAAAGGAAGTTGGTGCATTTCTTCAAAGTCAAAATGACGAGGATGGAACCCAACAAGCTTAACCAAGTCATCAATATTAAAATAAGAAAATGACTTGGCTAGACTGAATGATGCCATGCATCTAAGTAGTTTTGTCTTTACCTCATCAAACCTACTAATAAGTTCTTGAATTTTCATATCAATGCAACCTAAAACACATATCACCATGAAACCGGTGGTAATTCATGGCATTTTTTGTAGAACGCTCTTTCTCAATGTATAGGCCTATACTTCCCGTCCATGTCAACAGATACGACATTGTGCTTCACACAAAAATAAGTGATATTCTCAAGAAATTGCACCGCTATACAGGGCAGCCGATGCCGCTCAAACCTCGCTGATGTTTTTGCTGCAAGGAAGCTGAAGATTGCTATGAGAGATTGCAAGCACCTGGTGTATCAACAACGACCGGGCCAGGCTACGAATGGCGATCACTAGGGCAGCGAGCGATGACCCACAATGCTATGACGACACTGAGCGGTGCTGCAAGTCATGAAAAATGGAGCGTCGGGCGGGGACGACGACCATCTGCGTTGTGAGCTACAATGGGCGTTCTACAACCATGATACAGCGATGCCGTAAGCAGTGTGGGATGATGCTGCAGCTGCAAATAGGGACCAGGGGTGCTGCGACGGGCAGTCGGAGCTGCTACGAAGTAGGAGTCTTGGTGCTCCTACAATGATGGCACTGACAGAGTGAGGGCGAGTGGCAACAAGGCACTGTGGAAATTTGTACGATGACATTGCATATGGAGAAACTGGGAGCAAATGTTGAGGCTAATAGGTGGCGGTGAGGCAAACATTGCAACAATAGTTTAGCTAAGAAAAGAACCACAAAGGGATATGAAGACAGCTCCACGTACAGTTGTATAGTCAGTATGATAAAGCATGGTTTGGAAGGTGAATACATGAGTTTACATTCATGTTCTCAAGCACAAGCAGAGTCTTTTTAAAACACAATTTGCGATACATAGCAGGTTGGTGCCGCAAAGCGTTCATCGTCAAGCACAACAGAAACAAAGCAGAGTCATTCAGTGTATGGTGCAGGTGGGCATGAAGCCGAGTCTCAGAAGAAGTCTGGGCCGTGATGGAAGAACTCAAGGTCTGGGTGAGTGATTCCACTTGAATGCCTGCGTCAAAAGGAAACCAGGAGGTTGGCATCAACTGTTCATCAGAGTTTCAGTTAGTGACCACCCCTAAACCCCAAGAGAGGATGCAAGTAGAAATAAACATAAAGGTTTCAATTATATGTTAGTGATCTGTGTTCAATGACTTCCATGACGCAAGAACATATAGAAATATGTATTGTGCTGAATGTTGCACCATGGATGTGAATTAGCAATCATCATGAGAAAATAAACTATAAGAACGGTTTGTTTGTTACTTGAGAGAACAAACATTTCTAAAGCGATAGTATCAGGTACAATAACATGCCATCTTGAGCCTTACCGGTTGCCAATCATAAAGTTGATCTATAGAAAATGTTAAGAATAGCTAACTTACCTCACAAAGCGAGACGGTTCAAATCCTGGAACATCGGGCGGGCCAATTGGATCATAGCGACCACCGGGTGGAACACTCCTATTATGTAATATTTGATTCCATTTATGATAAAACAAATGTTGCAATGCAATATTTGGTAAAGTAAAACTGAACATACCCAAGGTCACCAAAAGGAGTAGAAGGATTTGTAGGAAAAAAACATGGATCATTTGGACCTGTAGTAATCAAATAGGTTCCATGTTAGACAGTACAGAGGAACAAATGTAAAGAGATTCCATAGATATTTTGTGGACAACATATTACCAACATGCATACTACCACCGGTTCCATCGCTACAAAAAAATAAGACACATGGTTAATTATGTGCGGAAGAACTGATCCATCGATGCTTCTACATGTATATTATGGTAGGAGACAGACCTGTGAGGGTAGAAGCCTACACCAGGAGCAGGAAAGGTGTCATCATGGCCAACCAAAACTACTGGAGGATAAATCAGTCTATACCACAATACATAAAGAGAAATATTAGCCCTGTTATCAATATCCTATAACAAATAGCTGGTAGTCTATTTATCTTACAAGAGTGCTAGAGAGTGCAAATTTAGGTAAAACCGAAATTTGGTTGACATGAACCGCCCCCTTCACTAGTCTGTGCACTTGTAAATAAAATTCTTAGGAAATCCAGGCACATGTAACAAATTTGAAAAATAATATATATCATATGCGTGATGTAGCAAAAGGACATGACAGAGTACAAGTATACAACAAAAGGATATAATTCGTCAGTCAGGAGTATATCAATTGATGCAATAGATATAGTGAGATGAGGACGTGAGAAATGAGTGATTCATTTCTTCATGATAGAAATTATATATGATCATATCTGTTCTATTAAGATTTTGTATATATGCCTAAACTAAAAATTTCTAGTGCCATAATGTTTTTGAGAATTTTAAATGTAATCTATAAACTCACAAACGGGTGCATATGAACATGAGTTCAGCGCCATGTTTACCAATTCTTTAGAGAATTTATTTATAGCAATTTCTTTGAACTTCAGTTGTACATTCCATAGCCATTATCTATTATGCAACCATTCTAATGACCTTCCATAATATTATCTTGTACCTTATCATAGTGGTTCATAAAATGAGTGTAAACACCCAATATATATATCTATATATGCCACAAATGTTATATCCAAAGTAACATCAGTAATGACTCCATGATATTTCTTTGTATGCTTCCAATATACATCAAGACAATTTGCATTGATCAAGATAGTGTAAGGTAACCATATCAATAGGTCGTAGTACTAAAATTAGGTGTCAATAGAATATGTGCAAGGACATGTATGCTCATAAAAACTAAACAAGATGTTAGAGCAGCCCACGGATAGACGGAAACACACACACGCGAGTATGCAGTGGCACACCTACACTTTTGGCGTTGCACACAATGAAGAGAAAGAACACATACACGCAGAGAGCTTTTGCAGCACACACACTATACCGTCTCGTATTTCTTCTCACACCTTAACTCAATGAGCTGGATTACAACGGCTTAAGTAGCCATACTCTGACACCGCTACCACTCACCTACTACCTGCATGCACGCACACATACGCACATCCATGGCCAGGCCCACAAACTGCCTGATCCACTATTCACTCCCATTAGCGGTATCTAGGCCGCAAGCAACAACTCCTCATATGGCCACGTGATTCATTCGGCGACCCACTCCTTTGCTAATGACTTGGTCCTCAACTAAGCCTATCTACCAGCTAAATTTATCCATGCAAGCACACGTGCAGCAGTCCTCTAACTAATAATGCATGCATCTAACTAACACTAATAGCTTTGCATGCGTACACATGGTCACGTCTCTATATATGCACACCCCCGCAGCTTTAGTGTCACTACTCACCTATTAAATTAAACATGATCTACTAAACCTGGCATTAATAACAAGATTAGTTCGAACACAAGGCCAGTTGACATCAGTACCGAAGGTATGTTCCAAGACATTCAGCTTGTGATTAAAGGCGGTGTAGGCATGAATGAAGTAGGAGAAAACTAGAAAAGACTCACTAGCGGCTAAGCCTTAGGGAGTTCTAATCAGATTGGACAGGTCCCAATAAAATAACAACAAAGTACAAAAAGGTGAATAAAGGAGTGCCACATGAAAGAAGAAAGGGAAATACAAATGGCTGTACCTTGTACCCGGGTTTTCCAACAGAACATTTTCAAACCTGGAAGTAGAATTGACAACAAAGTACAAAAAGGGTGAATAAAGGAATGCCACACGAAATAAAAAGGGCAAATACAAATGGTTGTATTTGTACCTGGCATGTTCAATCATCCTTATACTTGGGCTTTCCCACAGAACATATCCAGAACTGGAAGAAGTGCCAACAAAGTACAAAAATGTGGTTAAAAGGAGTGCCACAATAAAAAAGGAGTGCCACACAAAAGAAGAAGGAGAAATACAAATGATGGTATTCATACCCATCTGGTTCAGTTGTCATTGTACTCGGGTTTTCCCACGTAACATTTCCAGAACTGCAAGGAGAAGTGCCACATGTTAGAGAATTATTAACAAATGGAGTAGGCTACAACAGAAAAGCTTTGGAAGTTAAACTTTAGGAAAAGGAGGAAAATCATCAGAATATTACCAGAAAAGCCCAAATTTCAGAAATAATGATATTAATTCATTTGTACCAAGTAAAAGTGCAACATGAAAGTAATTACATAGGGCAATATACTAGATTTTTTGTTTGTGATGAGATAAACAGAAATTTGGTCTGATTTTTAGTGTCAAAGATGGAGATGCGACATGCCACAAGTTCAAAACCCAGCATAGAAATACCTGTTCATTGAGGAACTATTCTCAACATCAGGTATATGGGCAGCAGCAGCGTCCTTACGACCCAATTCAGCCAATAAGGTGGTGTTCAGGATATTAATGAACCACGTAAAATTCTTGTGCATATCCTTATAATTCTTCTGCTGTTCTTCTTCAGAGAATAAATCCTTCACACTACATACAAAGAACCAGGGTCAAAAACTCAAAACTGTAAACTACAAGATCCACACTATTCAATATAAGGCCAGCCAACAGAGAAATTACCCAAAATATTTTACATAATGACAAACTAAACACGACAAAATTGTTCTGTTGGCTCCACTGGGTCTTGCTTAACAAATAAATTAGAAATAGATTCAGTATTACTTATTGCACCTTGTATCACACTTGATATCCATATGCATACCTTGTGCAGAAAATCACACTCAATCGAACAAATACATTTCTATACTAAGGTATTTGTAGGAAGTCGTCACATAGTAGAATAGAGCAAGCACACTAACAGGTTGGCAGAATCATATACAGGCTCTATAAGTCCAGCTCATCATTATTTGTTACACCATTTCTACTATTCCGCTTATAGCGACATCGTTTCTATAATGCTAGTTAATACAAGTGAAGGTACTTAAAAAAAGTGCATACAACAGAGCACAAAAAACCATTGCAGTAGCTCAACCATCAAAGTAGTCTTTACATATATTATATGTATCCACACTTAAAAAAGAACATGAAATGTGTAGCAAAGCTGCAGTATTTGTTATATACATCATATGTCCAAAGAAACAGGTCATGAGTTCCAATATCATGGCTTACAATCATGTTATTATGTTACCAAATATTTTAGTCAGCCGAGGTGGCAAGGATGGTGATAGAGTAAACCGACCATCAACATACAAACTGAAATATGTATAGTAGAAAAGCAAATTTCCAATTTAGCCCCACTTATTAGTAACCAAATAGTGAAAAGGTGAAAAGATCATCACTACCGACTGAAATAAATATTGTAGTGAAGATTACCACATAACGTACATGTCTTAGATCATGCCGTATTTCTGCATGAAGCAAGTAACATGTGTTCTAGTAACAATAATATGAAAAGCACATGGAATCTAAGAATGATATAAAATAATAATAACAAGACTGGAACATACTTTATCTGGATATTGCAGGGTTCCTTGTGTTGTGTCTCAAGATCCAGGGCATCAATAGCAAGGAAGTCAGCAATCACCATACATTTCATTAAAATGAATTTCTTCTTGCCCTCCTCCTCCTTGGAGTACAAAAAGAGATAGCAGTTTTCCATACTGTTCCAACCATCAATTCCCACCTCCTCGTCTAGAATCAAGCAAAATAAAAACATTAATTATATGATTAAAGGCCGGCAATTACAATACGATTCAGGACTCTGCAGAGTCACTTTCCTCTTTCATCTCACAACAAAATGTAACTTAATTAATTCCCATCGAGTGAACCAACTACACAGACTTTAAACTCCCATTAAAATATTACACTTTTTATATTCCAGCTAGAATGACTGGTAAATTAGTTCCACAATGCAAACAGGAAAACTAAGTCACGGGTTCCATTCGTTTACTGACCGGGTGTTCCATCTCTCACTATTGGTAACAATTATTTAGCCTAAAGCTAAGTTTTAAATTTTAGTCATCTATTTCCCGCCTATTAAGATAAGTTCGTCCCCGAAAATAATTCTAATTTTATCTCTCCTAATAAAAGGGCAAGGTCTGCCTTACGTCGTCCTTTCCTCCAACTCCCCTCACCTCACTACTTACGCTCTGTCCCCATACCACCTCAATTTTATTGAGTTTCTCCCACCGGATCCTTAAAAGTCAACTAAACTGCCCCAAGTCTAATTGACTTACAAAAAAAATCATGTTTCATTGGTAAGCAATAATGTTATGTGGGCTTGTCCATCAAACACGGAATCTTATCCCTTAATTATAGTCCTAATTAGTTAAGCAACTTTCGTTAGGAAAGAGTCAAGTCAGTTCAGAGACCGTATTAGAGTTTGAATAGATTTACTACTGGATAGTTGGTCAAGTCCTGTCTATACTATAAAGTGTTCGACTCCTCTAATAAAGCCGAGAAGAATATTATCATTTACTTTTATCTACTTCTCAGTAATTAAGATGGGTTATGTATGTAGTAGAACATTCCAATTTGATATCAGATCCGTGGCGGCCAAAGGAACCAAGATCAAGGCTGTGCAGCAAATGAAGCTCATAATGAAGCAATTGGAGACCTTTACATGCCAATGAGGGGAGCACCAGATGCTCCGTGCCGGGCTAGTGCGGTGTTTGAAGAAGCTCGAGCAATGGCTGTCGGCCTGCCCCCACTAGATTTAGCGGCTGAGGCTGCCGTGTAAGACAACACCTCTATGTCCCAGACCCTCCTCCCCATCAATGTTGCACACCTAGTGCTTCCTCTCGCGAACACCACCTCCGATGGCCTATTCCCTAGTCGGGTAACCGTCATAGCCGCCACAACCTCACCTCTACCCGTTGGGTAGATTACCCTCCAACACCCCCTCGCTTTCCTGCCTACGTGCCTTCACAACACACCCATGTACCGACTCCTGCTAATCACCACTAGCCTTCATCCCCCTTTCACCATCTCCAGCCGTCTCCTTACTCGCCTTAGCTGCCCCTTAACACCAATCAACTGCTCAAAATAAATACTAGATATTTTGAGTGCTTGTAATTATTTTTAGATTGTAGTCGTATTTATTGCACAAGTAGTATATATCTAGTATTCTAGTGATCTCGCTTTTAGATAGTTGTATTTATACATGTTTCTCCTTTGCAAACTCCGCCACACCTAAAAATTACTCATGCCTCCGCCACTGATCATCACCACGACTCGGGATCATGTTCCAGCATTGCCTCGCTTCGACAAGCTCAACTTCCAAACAGATGTTAGGTCGGTCGATCCTCTTGGTTGGCTCAACATGTGCAAGTAGCTTTTGCGTGGTAGCACACAAAGGAGGCTGACAAGGTTTGGACTAGAGCCTACCGCCTCACTAATGAGGTTCAGTTGTGATACTTACAATTTGAGCTAGGCTTTCGCATGCCAATATGGGAGCAGTTCAAGGAGGCCTACCAAAGTTAGTTGGGCCATCACTTAGTGCAAATACCTTGAGCGAGTTGGCACATCTGCCGTTCACTTCCTCGACTGCAAACTACACCAACAAGTTTCTAGTGGTCAAGTGCCACAACAATGATCCATCAACACCGTCAAGCTTCAACGGCCATATAACCTCCACACCACCATATACTTTGCTAAGGCCTATGAGCAATAGCATTTCCCTTCAACAACATCATCACACTAGCCTTTTGGGCCTACGGGGCCTTGTGCCCCTCGGTTCTTCCTTCGGTCAATGCAGCAACATTACCTTCTGCTACAACACCACTACCAGCACATGTTCTTCCGTTGAACACTACAGAACCAACTCCGCCACAACACCACTACTAGCACATGTTCGGCCCCTGACTCCAACTAATTTTGCAAAATGTCATAGTCAAGGCCTTTGCCTCAACTACTACAAGATCTATGTTCAGGATCATCGGTGAATGCGACTCTTCTTCATCAAGGCTGATGAGTATGACAAAGATAGGCCCACAATTGATAGTACCTAAGGTCGCTAGGAGGTAATTGACAACCTACAACTTGCAGACATGCTGTTTTTCGAGCAAGGGAGATATGTTATGTAGGCCAACTCATCAAATGTGGAGTCTTGTCCCTTAATTAGAGTGCTAGTTGATTAAGAAAATTTGTTAGGAAAGGGTTCGGTTAATTTAGATATCGTAGAGTTTGAAAAGATTTACCGGCTTCTTGGTCATGTCTTGTCTACGATATAAAGGAGCTGACCCATCTCAATAAAGCAGAAAAGATTATTGTTGTTTACTTTTATCTACTTTTTAGTAACCAAGTTTATGTTAGTAGTATATTCTTGCAAATAATTATTGATTCAACTCTAAGCTAAAGCACGTAATCACATAAACAATATAGTAATAGGTAAATCATGTTGGGGAACGTCGCATGGGAAACAAAAATTTTCCTACGCACACGCAAACCTATTCATGGTGACGAGCATCTACGAGAGGGAGAGTGGATCTACGTATCCTTGTAGATCGCCAAGCGGGAAGCGTTAAGAAACGCGGTTGGTGTAGTCGACCTTCTTCGCGATCCAAATCGCCGAGCGTCCCGCGATACAATCACAAACCGTCCCGCGAACTAATCATGAACCGTCCCGCGATCTCGTCACGATCCGTCCCGCGATCCGATCATGAACGTCCCGTGGCCTTGATCACGATCCTTCCGATCTAGTACCGAACGGACGGCACCTCCGCGTTCAGCACATGCGCAGCTTGATGACGATCTCCACTGTCTTGATCCAGCAAGATAAGGTGGAGAGGAGAGAGAGTTCACCGGCAGCGTGACGACGCTCCGGTGATGGTGGTGGAGCAATTCCGACAGGGCTTCGCCTAAGCACTGCGGAACTACGATCTAGAGGAGAAACTATGCACCGGTGGAACGGGTAGCACGTGGCCGGAAGTTCTGTCTAAATCAGCCCCAATCCACTAGTATATAAAGGAGGAGAGGAGGGGGAGGGCTGGTGCGCCAAGGGGGAGGAATCCTACTCCTCCTCCAATCCTAGTTGGAGTAGGATTGCTCCCTATTGGCCCTTTTTTCACTTTTTCCTTTAGCCCTTTTATCTCCTGCGCCATGGGCCTTCTTGTGGCTGTTTATCCAGCCCACTAAGGGCTGGTTATTACTCTCCACAGCCCATGGACCCTCTGGGGACGAAATACCCATCCCGGAGGTCTCCCGGTACACTACCGGCACTCCCGGTACACTACCGATGAGCCCGAAACTTTTCCGGAAACCAAACTGGGACTTCCTATATATGAATCTTTACCTCCGGACCATTACGGAGCTCCTCGTGATGTCCGGGATCTCATCCGGGACTCCGAACAACCTTCGGTCACCACCATACATAACTCTACACTACCGAAATGTCACCGAACCTTAAGTGTGCAGATCCTGCGGGTTCGAGAACTATGTAGACATGACCGAGACACCTCTATGGTCAATAACCAATGGAGGGACCTGGACGTCCACATTGGTTCCTACATATTCTACGAAGATCTTTATCGGTCGAACCTCTATGTCAAGGATTCAGTTAATCCCGTATAACGTTCCCTTTGTTCTTCGGTATGTTACTTGCCCGAGATTCGATCGTCGGTATCTCCATACCTAGTTCAACCTCGTTACCGGCAAGTCTCTTTACTCGTCCCGTAATGCAAGATCCTGTGGCTAACATATTAGTCACATTGCTTGCAAGGCTTGTTGTGATGTTGCATTACCGAATGGGCCCCGAGATACCTCTCCGTCACACGGAGTAACAAATCCCAATCTCGATCCATGCCAACTCAACAGACACCATCGGAGATACCTATAGAGCACCTTTATAGTCACCCAGTTACGTTGCGACGTTTGATACACACAAGGCACTCCTCCGATATCTCTGAGTTGCATGATCTCATGGTCATAGGAACATATACATTGACATGCAGAAAACAGTAGCAATAAACTGACACGATCATATGCTATGTAGTTTGGGTCTTGTCCATCACATCATTCTCCCAATGATGTGATCCCATTATCAATTGACATCTCATGTCCATGGCTAGGAAACCTTAACCATCCTTTGATCAACGAGCTAGATCACTAGAGGCATACTAGGGACATTGTGTTGTCTATTTACCCACACATGCAATGTGTTTCCAATCACTACAATTATAGCATGGATAATAAACGATTATCATGAACAAGGAAATATAATAATAAACACTTTATATATTGCCTCTAGGGAATATTTCCAACAGTCTCCCACTTGCGCTAGAGTCAATAATCTAGTTCACATCACTATGTGATTTACATGGTAATGAATCCAACACCCATACAGTTCTGGTGTTGATCATGTTTAGCCCTTGGAAGAGGTTTAGTCAACGGGTCTGCCACATTCAGATCCGTGTGTACTTTGCAAATATTTATGTCCTTCTCCTCGATGTATAACCGGATGGAGTTAAAGCGTCGTTTTATGTGTCTGGTCCTCTTGTGAAACCTTGGTTCCTTGGCTAGAGCAATGGCACCAGTGTTGTCACAGAACAGGTTTATTGGATTCAGTGCATTAGGCACTACTCCAAGATCTGTCATGAACTGCTTCATCCAGACACCTTCCTTCGCTGCCTCCGAGGCTGCGATGTACTCCGCTTCGCACGTAGAATCAGTTACCACGCTTTGCTTGGAACTGCACCAGCTTACCGCTCCCCCGTTGAGAATAAATACGTATCCGGTTTGCAATCAGTGTCAAAGCTTGCATCGACGTAACCCTTTACGACGAGCTCTTCATCACCTCCATAAACGAGAAACATGTCCTTAGTCCTGTTAAGGTACTTAAGGATATTCTTGACCGCTTGCCAGTGCTCCATTCTAGGATCACTTTGAAACCTTCCACCCATACTTATGGCAAGGCTGACATCGGGTCTTGTGCACAGCATTGCATACATGATAGAGCCTATGGCTGAAGCATAGGGGATGACGCTCATCTTTTCTTTATCTTCTGCAGTCACTGGGCATTGAGTCTTACTCAACTTCACACCTTGTAACACAGGCAAGAACCCCTTCTTGGCCTGTTCCATTTTGAACTTCTTCAAAACTTTATCAATGTATGTGCTCTGTGAAAGTGCTATTAAGTGTCTCGATCTATCTCTATAGATCTTAATGCCTAATATGAAAGAAGCTTCTCCTAGGTCCTTCATTGAAAAACTCTTATTCAAATATTCCTTCACGCTTTCCAGCATTTCTATATCGTTTCCAATCAGCAATATGTCATCCACATATAACACTAGAAACGCTATAGAGCTCCCACTCACTTTATTGTAAATACAAGCTTCTCCATAAACGTGTATAAACCCAAACGCTTTGATCACCTCATCAAAACGCTTATTCCAACTCCGAGATGCTTGCACCAGTCCATAAATGGATCGCTGGAGTTTGCAAACTTTGTCAGCATTCTCTGGATCGACAAAACTTTCGGGTTGCATCATATACAACTCTTCCTCAAGGAAACCGTTGAGGAACGCCGTTTTTACATCCATCTGCCAAATTTCATAGTCGAAATAAGCAGCTATTGCCAACATGATTCTGATAGACTTAAGCATCGCTACGGGTGAGAAAGTCTCATCGTAGTCAACTCCTTGAACTTGTGAAAAACCCTTTGCCACAAGTCGAGCTTTATAGACGGTGACATTACCGTCCGCGTCTGTCTTCTTCTTAAAGATCCATTTGTTCTGAATGGCCTTTCTGTTGGGGAACGTCGCATGGGAAACAAAAATTTTCCTACGCACACGCAAACCTATCCATGGTGATGAGCATCTACGAGAGGGAGAGTGGATCTACATACCCTTGTAGATCACTAAGCGGGAAGTGTTAAGAAACGCAGTTGGTGTAGTCGAACATCTTCGCGATCCAAATCGCCGAGCATCCCGCGATCCAATCACGAACCGTCCCGCGAACACATCATGATCCGTCCCGCGAACTCATCACGATCCGTCTCACGATCTTGATCACGATCTGTCCCGTGAACTCATCATGATACGTTCCGTGATCACATCACGAACCGTCTCGCGATCTCGATCACGGTCCTTCCGATCTAGCGCCGAACAGACGACACCTCCGCGTTCAGCACACGTGCAGCTTGATGACGATCTCCACCGTCTTGATCTAGCAAGAGGAGGTGGAGAGGAGATAGAGTTCACCGGCAGCGTGACGGCGCTCCGGTGATGGTGGTGGAGTGATTCCGGCAGGGCTTCGCCTAAGCGCTGTGGAAAACCGATCTAGAGGAGAAACTGTGCACCGGTGTAACGGGTAGCACGTGGCCGGAAATTCTGTCCAAAAACCACCCAATCCACTAGTATATATAGGAGGAGAGGAGAGGATAGGCAGCCAAGGGCTTTGGGTCGGCCGAAATAGGAGGTGGGAAGCAATCCTACTTCACCTCCAATCCTAGTTGGAGTAGGATTGCCTCCTATTGGCTGATTTTCCACTTTTTGCTTTAGGACTTTCTCTCCTGCGCCATGGGACTTTGTGGCTGTTTTTCCAGCCCACTAAGGGCTGGTTATTATTCTCCCACAGCCCATGGACCTCTTGGGGTCGAAATACCCCTCCCGGAGGCCTCCCGGTACACTACCGGCACTCCCGGTACACTACCGGCACTCCCGGTACACTTCCGATGAGCCCGAAACTTTTCCGGAAACCAAACTGGGACTTCCTATATATGAATCTTTACCTCCGGACCATTCCGGAGCTCCTCGTGACGTCCGGGATCTCATCCGGGACTCCGAACAAACTTCGGTCACCACCATACATAACTCTACACTACCGAAACGTCACCGAACCTTAAGTGTGCAGACCCTGCGGGTTCGAGAACTATGTAGACATGACCGAGACACCTCTACGGTCAATAACCAATGGCGGGACCTGGACGTCCACATTGGTTCCAACCTATTCTACGAAGATCTTTATCGGTCGAACCTCTATGTCAAGGATTCAGTTAATCCCGTACGATGTTCCCTTTGTTCTTCGGTATGTTACTTGCCCGAGATTCGATCGTCGGTATCTCCATACCTAGTTCAACCTCGTTACTGGAAAGTCTCTTTACTCGTTCCGTAATACAAGATCCCGCAACTAACAATTAGTCACATTGCTTGCAAGGATCATTGTGATGTTGTATTACCGACTGGGCCCTGAGATACCTCTCCGTCACACGGAGTAACAAATTCCAGTCTCGATCCATGCCAACTCAACAGACACCCTCGAAGATACCTGTAGAGCACCTTTATAGTCACCCAGTTACGTTGCGATGTTTGATACACACAAGGCACTCCTCCGATATCCGTGAGTTGCATGATCTCATGGTGATAGGAACATATACTTGACATGCAGAAAACAGTAGCAATAAACTGACACGATCATATGCTATGTTTGTAGTTTGGGTCTTGTCCACCACATCATTCTCCTAATGATGTGATCCCGTTATCAAATGACATCTCATGTCCATGGCTAGGAAACCTTAACCATCTTTTGATCAACGAGCTAGTCTACTAGAGGCATACTAGGGACATGGTTTTGTCTATGTATCCACACATGCATTTAAGTCTCCGATCAATACAATTATAGCATGGATAATAAACGATTATCATGAACAAGGAAATATGATAATAACTAATTTATTATTGCCTCTAGGGCATATTTCCAACACTTTCGCCCTTCAGGCAATACTTCCAAAGTCCATACTTTGTTTTCATACATGGATCCCATCTCGGATTTCATGGCCTCTAACCATTTCTCTGAATCCGGGCGCATCACTGCTCCTCCATAGCTCGTAGGTTCATTGTTGTCTAACAACATGACCTCCAAGACAGGGTTGCCGTACCACTCGGGAGTAGTACGCGCCCTTGTCGACCTACGAGGTTCAATAACAGCTTGATCCGAAGCTTCATGATCATCATCATCAACTTCCTCTTCTACCGTCGTAGGTTCCACAGAAACATCTTTCTACGCTGCGCTACTTTCTGGTTGAAGTAAAGGTTCGACAACCTCATCAAGCTCTATTTTCCTCCCACTCAATTCTTTCGAGAGAAACTCTTTCTCAAGAAATGTTCTGTTCTTAACGACAAACTCTTTGTCCTCGGATCTGAGATAGAAGGTATACCCGACTGTCTCTTTCGGGTATCCTATGAAGACGCATTTCTCTGCTTTGGGTTCCAACTTTTCAGGCTGAAGCTTTTTGACATAAGCATCACATCCCCAAACTTTAAGAAACGACAACTTCGGCCTTTTGCCAAACCACAGTTCATATGGCATCGTCTCAACGGATTTCGATGGTGCCCTATTTAAAGTGAATGCAGCTGTCTCTAATGCTTAACCCTAAAACAATAGTGGCAAATCGGCAAAAGACATCATAGAACGTACCATATCTAATAAGGTCCGATTACGATGTTCAGACACACCATTACGCTGTGGTGTTCCGGGCGGTGTCAACTGTGAAACAATTCCACATTTTCTTAAGTGACTGCCAAACTCATAACTTAGATATTCACCTTCTCGATCAGATCGCAGAAATTTAATCTTCTTGTTACGATGATTCTCAACTTCACTCTGAAATTGCTTGAACTTTTCAAAAGTTTCAGACTTGTGTTTCATCAAGTAAATATACCCATATCTACTTAAGTCATCAGTGAAGGTGAGAAAGTAACGATATCCACCGCGCGCTGCAACATTCATTGGACCGCACACATCAGTGTGTATGATTTCCAATAAGTCACTTGCCCGTTCCATTGTTCCTGAGAACGGCGTTTTGGTCATCTTGCCCATCAGGCATGGTTCACATGTGTCAAGTGATTCAAAATCAAGTGACTCCAAAAGTCCATCAGCATGGAGCTTCCTCATGCGTTTTACACCAATATGACCTAAACGGTAGTACCACAAGAAAGTGGTACTATCATTAACTACTCTACATCTTTTGGCATCAATGTTATGAACATGTGTGTCATCACTATCAAGATTCAATATGAATAAACCCCTAACATTGGGTGCATGACCATAAAAGATATTACTCATATAAATAGAACAACCTTTATTCTCTGATTTAAATGAGTAACCGTCTCGCAATAAACAAGATCCAGATATAATGTTCATGCTTAACGCAGGCACTAAATAACAATTATTCAGGTTCATCACTAATCCTGATGGTAATCGAAGAGAGAGCATGCCGACGGCGATCACATCAACCTTGGAACCATTTCCCACGCGCATCGTCACTTCGTCCTTTGCCAGTCTTCGTTTGTTCCGTAGTTCCTGTTTTGAGTTGCAAATGTGAGCAACCAAACCGGTATCAAATACCCAGGAACTACTACGAGAACTAGTAAGGTACACATCAATAACATGTATATCATATATACCTTGTTTGTCGTTGGCCGCCTTCTTGTCAGCCAGGTACTTGGGGCAGTTCCGCTTCCAGTGACCAGTTCCCTTGCAATGAAAGCACTCAGTTTCTGGCTTAGGTCCATGCTTAGGCTTCTTTGTAGGAGTAGCAACTGCTTTGCCATCCTTCTTGGTTTTACCCTTCTTGCCTTTGCCCTTGCCATTTTTCTTGAAACTAGTGGTTTTATTGACCATCAACACTTGATGTTCTTTCTGGATTTCAGACTCAGCGACTTTCAGCATCGCAAACAGCTCGGCGACTGACTTGTTCATCCCGTGCATGTTATAGTTCATCACAAAGCTCTTGTAACTAGGTGGCAGCGATTGAAGAACTCTATCAGTGATCGCCTCCGGCGGAAGGGTAATTCCCAACTCCGCTAGACGGTTTGAGTACCCAGACATTCTGAGTATATGCTCACTAATAGACCCGTTCTCCTCCATCTTGCAAGCATAGAATTTATCGGAGGTCTCATACCTCTCGATCCGGGCATTCTTCTGAAAGATAAACTTCATCTCCTAGAACATCTCATATGCTCCATGACGTTCAAAACGTCTTTGAAGTCCCGGTTCTAAGCCATACAATATTGCACACTAAACTATTGAGTAGTCTCTAACACGAGCCTCCCAAGCGTTCTCAACGTCTTCGGAGGTCATGTCTTCTGGCTGGTCACCAAGCGGTGCATCAAGGACATATGACTTCTGGGAAGTCGTGAGGATAATCCTCAGATTACGGGCCCAGTCAACAAAGTTACTTCCATCATCTTTCAATTTAGCTTTCTCTAGGAACGCATTAAAATTCAGGGGTGCTACTGCGCGAGCCATTGATCTACAACATAAATATGCAAAGGTTACTTAGACTATTGTTCAAGATAATGAGTTTAGTTAATCAAATTACTAAAGCTCCCACTCAAATTGACATCCCTCAGGTCATCTGAGTGTCACATGATCCAAATTCACCAACTCAAGTCCGATCATCACGTGAGTTAAGCTGGTTTCAATGGTGAACATCATTATGTTGATCATATCTACTATATGATCCATGTACGACCTTTCGGTCTCTTGTGTTCCGAGGCCATGTCTGTACATGCTAGGCTCGTCAAGTTTAACCCGAGTGTTCTGTGTGTGCAAATCTGGCTTGCACCCGTTGTATGTGAACGTAGAGTTTATCACACCCGATCATCACGTGGTGTCTCAACACGACAAACTTTCGCAACGGTGCACACTCGGGGAGAACACAATTTTATCTTGAAATTTAAGTGAGGGATCACCTTATAATGCTACCGTCGTACAAAGCAAAACAAGGTGCATAAAAGGATTAACATCACATGCAATTCATAAGTGACATGATATGGCCATGAACTTGTGCTTTAGATCTCCATCTTCAAAGCACCGGCATGATCTTCATCGTCACCGGCACGACACCATGATCTCCATCATCTTGATCTCCATTAACGTGTCGCCATCGAGGTTGTCACGCCCTGCATGCTTCTACTACTATAGCTACCATTTAGCGATAAAGTAAAGCATTACATAGCGCTTAATGATTGACACGCAGGTCATACAATAATTAAAGACAACCCTATGGCTCCTGCCGGTTGCCGTACTCATCGACATGCAAGTCGTGAAGTTCTATACATCACATGATCATCTCATACATCACATACATCACATGTTTTACGTGACTGATACGGGTATCTAGCAAGAACGATTCTCACCTACGCATAAACCACAACGGTGATACATAGATTGCTTTTCAACCTTCTCAAGGACTGTCTTTGTCGGATCCGATCCAACTAAAATGAGAGAAACTGTCACCCGCAAGCCATCTAAGCAACAAGTTGCGTCGAGGGAACCAGTCTCTCGTAAGCGTACGAGTAATGTTGGTCCGGGCCGCTTCATCTCACAATCTCGCTGAACCAAAATCCGACCAAGGGAGGAAGCAATCTAAGCATCAACGCCCACAAACCTTTTGTGTTCTACTCGAGATCTCATCGAACCATCAACCTAGCTCATGATGCCACTGTTGGGGAACGTCGCATGGGAAACAAAAATTATCGTACGCACACGCAAACCTATCCATGGTGATGAGCATCTACGAGAGGGAGAGTGGATCTACGTACCCTTGTAGATTGCTAAGCGGGAAGCGTTAAGAAACGCGGTTGGTGTAGTCGACCTTCTTCGCGATCCAAATCGCCGAGCGTCCCGCGATCCAATCACGAACTGTCCCACGAGCTAATCATGAACCGTCCCGCGATCTTGTCACGATCCGTCCCGTGATCCGATCACGAACGTCCCGTGGCCTTGATCACGATCCTTCCGATCTAGTACCGAACGGACGACACCTCTGCGTTCAGCACACGTGTAGCTTGATGACGATCTCCACCGTCTTGATCCAGCAAGAGAAGGTGGAGAGGAGAGAGAGTTCACCGGCAGCATGACGACGCTCCGGTGATGGTGGTGGAGCAATTCCGGCAGGGCTTTGCCTAAGCACTGCGGAACTACGATCTAGATGAGAAACTATGCACCGGTGGAACGGGTAGCACATGGCCGGAAATTCTATCTAAATCAGCACCAATCCACTAGTATATAAAGGAGAAGAGGAGGGGGAGGGCTGGTGCGCCAAGGGGGAGGAATCCTACTCCTCCTCCAATCCTAGTTGGAGTAGGATTGCTCCCTATTGGCCATTTTTTCACTTTTTCCTTTAGCCCTTTTATCTCCTGCGCCATGGGCCTTCTTGTGGCTGTTTATCCAGCCCACTAAGGGCTGGTTATTACTATCCACAGCCCATGGACCCTCTGGGGTCGAAATACCCATCCCGGAGGTCTTCCGGTACACTACCGGCACTCCCGGTACACTACCGATGAGCCCAAAACTTTTCCGGAAACCAAACTCGGACTTCCTATATATGAATCTTTACCTCCAGACCATTCCGGAGCTCCTCGTGACGTCCGGGATCTCATCCGGGACTCCGAAAAACCTTCGGTCACCACCATACATAACTCTACACTACCGAAACGTCATTGAACCTTAAGTGTGCAGACCCTGCGGGTTCGAGAACTATGTAGACATGACCGAGACACCTCTACGGTCAATAAAAAATGGCGGGACCTGGACGTCCACATTGGTTCCTACATATTCTACGAAGATCTTTATCGGTCGAACCTCTATGTCAAGGATTCAGTTAATCCCATATAACGTTCCCTTTGTTCTTCGGTATGTTACTTGCCCGAGATTCGATCGTCAGTATCTCCATACCTAGTTCAACCTCGTTACTGGCAAGTCTCTTTACTCGTCCCGTAATGCAAGATCCTGTGGCTAACATATTAGTCACATTGCTTGCAAGGCTTGTTGTGATGTTGCATTACCGAGTGGGCCCCGAGATACCTCTCCGTCACACGGAGTAACAAATCCCAGTCTCGATCCATGCCAACTCAACAGACACCATCGGAGATGCCTGTAGAGCACCTTTATAGTCACCCAGTTACGTTGCGACGTTTGATACACACAAGGCACTCCTCCGATATCTGTGAGTTGCATGATCTCATGGTCATAGGAACATATACATTGACATGCAGAAAACAGTAGCAATAAACTGACACGATCATATGCTACGTTTGTAGTTTGGGTCTTGTCCATCACATCATTCTCCCAATGATGTGATCCCGTTATCAAATGACATCTCATGTCCATGGCTAGGAAACCTTAACCATCCTTTGATCAACGAGCTAGTTCACTAGAGGCATACTAGGGACATTGTGTTGTCTATTTACCCACACATGCAATGTGTTTCCAATCACTACAATTATAGCATGGATAATAAACGATTATCATGAACAAGGAAATATAATAATAAACACTTTATATATTGCCTCTAGGGCATATTTCCAACAGTCTCCCACTTGCACTAGAGTCAATAATCTAGTTCACATCACTATGTGATTTACATGGTAATGAATCCAACACCCATACAGTTTTGGTGTTGATCATGTTTAGCCCTTGGAAGAAGTTTAGTCAACGGGTCTACCACATTCAGATCCGTGTGTACTTTGCAAATATTTAGAATCGTTCGGATCAGTGTCAAAGCTTGCATCGACGTAACCCTTTACGACGAGCTCTTCATCACCTCCATAAACGAGAAACATGTCCTTAGTCCTGTTAAGGTACTTAAGGATATTCTTGACCGCTTGCCAGTGCTCCATTCTAGGATCACTTTGAAACCTTCCACCCATACTTATGGCAAGGCTGACATCGGGTCTTGTGCACAGCATTGCATACATGATAGAGCCTATGGCTGAAGCATAGGGGATGACGCTCATCTTTTCTTTATCTTTTGCAGTCACTGGGCATTGAGTCTTACTCAACTTCATACCTTGTAACACAGGCAAGAACCCTTTCTTGGCCTGTTCCATTTTGAACTTCTTCAAAACTTTATCAATGTATGTGCTCTGTGAAAGTGCTATTAAGTGTCTCGATCTATCTCTATAGATCTTAATGCCTAATATGAAAGAAGCTTCTCCTAGGTCCTTCATTGAAAAATTCTTATTCAAATATTCCTTCACGCTTTCCAGCATTTCTATATCGTTTCCAATCAGCAATATGTCATCCACATATAACACTAGAAACGCTATAGAGCTCCCACTCACTTTATTGTAAATACAAGCTTCTCCATAAACTTGTATAAACCCAAACGCTTTGATCACCTCATCAAAACGCTTATTCCAACTCCGAGATGCTTGCACCAGTCCATAAATGGATCGCTGGAGTTTGCAAACTTTGTCAGCATTCTCTGGATCGACAAAACCTTCGGGTTGCATCATATACAACTCTTCCTCAAGGAAACCGTTGAGGAACGCCGTTTTTACATCCATCTGCCAAATTTCATAGTCGAAATAAGCAGCTATTGCCAACATGATTCTGACAGACTTAAGCATCGCTACGGGTGAGAAAGTCTCATCGTAGTCAACTCCTTGAACTTGTGAAAAACCCTTTGCCACAAGTCGAGCTTTATAGACGGTGACATTAACGTCCGCGTCTGTCTTCTTCTTAAAGATCCATTTGTTCTGAATGGCCTTTCGCCCTTCAGGCAATACTTCCAAAGTCCATACTTTGTTTTCATACATGGATCCCAACTCGGATTTCATGGCCTCTAACCATTTCTCGGAATCCGGGCCCATCACTGCTCCTCCATAGCTCGTAGGTTCATTGTTGTCTAACAACATGACCTCCAAGACAGGGTTGCCGTACCACTCGGGAGTAGTATGCGCCCTTGTTGACCTACGAGGTTCAATAGCAGCTTGATCCGAAGCTTCATGATCATCATCATCAACTTCCTCTTCTACCGTCGTAGGTTCCACAGAAACATCTTTCTACGCTGCGCTACTTTCTGGTTGAAGTAAAGGTTCAACAACCTCATCAAGCTCTATTTTCCTCCCACTCAATTCTTTCGAGAGAAACTCTTTCTCAAGAAATGTTCTGTTCTTAGCGACAAACACTTTGCCCTCGGATCTGAGATAGAAGGTATACCCGACTGTCTCTTTCGAGTATCCTATGAAGACGCATTTCTCCGCTTCGGGTTCCAGCTTTTCAGGCTGAAGCTTTTTGACATAAGCATCACATCCCCAAACTTTAAGAAACGACAACTTCGGCCTTTTGCCAAACCACAGTTCATATGGCGTCGTCTCAACGGATTTCGATGGTGCCCTATTTACAGTGAATGCAAGGCTTGTTGTGATATTGCATTACCGAGTGGGCCCCGAGATACCTCTCTGTCACACGGAGTAACAAATCCCAGTCTCGATCCATGCCAACTCAACAGACACCATCGGAGATACCTGTAGAACACCTTTATAGTCACCCAGTTACGTTGCGACGTTTGATACACAAAAGGCACTCCTCCGACATCTGTGAGTTGCATGATCTCATGGTCATAGGAACATATACATTGACATGCAGAAAACAGTAGCAATAAACTGACACGATCATATGCTACGTTTGTAGTTTGGGTCTTGTCCACCACATCATTCTCCCAATGATGTGATCCCGTTATCAAATGACATCTCATGTCCATGGCTAGGAAACCTTAACCATCCTTTGATCAACGAGCTAGTTCACTAGAGGCATACTAGGGACATTGTGTTGTCTATTTACCCACACATGCAATGTGTTTCCAATCACTACAATTATAGCATGGATAATAAACGATTATCATGAACAAGAAAATATAATAATAAACACTTTATATATTGCCTCTAGGGCATATTTCCAACAAATCAAGGCTATTACATACAAAATATGTGTACCCCCGTTGCAACATACATGCACTTATGTATTACAATACAAAACGCGTGAGTAATATGAACCTTCTCTCTTATGTCCAAAAGAAACGTAGGATGGATTCTCGAATGCACGAAGACAAAATTAGAAAGTATATAATATCAAAACCATGCCTTTCTTAATTTCACAACAATCCGAAGAACATGAATTTGCAATGACGTGAGTTTTGCAACAGTTTGAGAGAGTGAATTCACATAAGTACACAAAGGACAATTTGTAAGATCTTTAAACTCTTGTTCAATAGAAATGTGGCACTCCTACCAGTTCCTCAAAAAAAAAATCCTTGCCAAAAATTAAATGCAAATAAAAGTGTACCAGAAGTCCTGCAAAATTTCCTTCAAAAATATTTCAATCCAATCTAAGAAGACTTCAACATTAAAATGTACATTGGTACTATAAACTTAAAACAAATCGCTTCATCATTCGTTCAATTTTTAATTTCTAACAGAAGTAACTGGTTGAATTGGTGAATACAATGGCAAGCATGTGCTTGCATCAGGAAATGTTTGTTTGAAGGTTTATGTTATAGTTGATGCACAATATGTAGTTCAAACTGACTTGTTCATTTACATGCATGTGTTAGGATTATTTTTGTGTAACCAAGTTCGATTTAAGGTTCAAAGTACTTGATATTAGCATTTGGTAATTCATGCGGGCAAAGCACTACAACATACTGACCTACTCGGTTGAAAAAATTCTGCCAAGTTTAGCGAGCAAAAAGCAAGGCAGCAAGCAAACTGTCGAATAATTAAAGAGACTCCCATGTGATGAGGTGACTACAATTTGCTGGATGTTTCTTAATGATTGATGCTATTATTATTTTTATTTCTTATTATTGACAAGCAATGTGCGCCATGAATATTGTTGGCGCCGCCTCCTCGCAGCGCCGCTTCTTCTACTACCTCTCAACTCCCTCTTCTCTCTTTGGTTTGTCTCACACAACACACACGCACTGAGAAGAGCTCCACACACACACACACACACACAGGCATGTACAAGGAAGAGAACCAGCTAGCTTTGCCGAGAGGCTCTCTACCTTGGCAACACAAATGCTACATTGTTTCTCAGCCCTCATGGCCTCCTCTTTTCATTGATCCAATGCACAATATATACAGGGAGCACGGCAGCAAACTGCCCCAGCACTCACGCCACTAACTCCACGTACTAACAAATCACCTACATGCAACCCATGTCCACCACTTGCGCAACCACTCCACAACGGCCACGGACTTGGCCAGCATGCACATCACCTATCCACTCTTATGCATGTGCTAACTGACTAAGTGCCCGGCTAGCTAGCACCCATACGCAACGCTGGCTTCAGAACTTCTTCATGCAGCGCCGTCTCACACGGCTGCACGGTACTTGGCATCTGGCCATCCAACTCGTATCACGCGACTATCTCTGGCTTCTCATCTTGTATCCCTACTGAACAAGCTCCTACAGCCTACCTACGTATAGTCACACGGCAACTACTCGGGCCACTAAACTACATGCAAAACTAAAACTAAACATGTGATACAAAACATCAAGATTAGTTCTAACAAATATCAGGAAGGCTGAGTGAATCCAGCTGAGTTTGGCCGTCCGATTCGGCGGCTATGTGATTTATGTAGGGTGGAGACAAACAAAGGTTGTAAATTAAACAGATATTTAGAGCATAGTTTGAAATTGCAGGCAATGGGATCCCATGTTTGGCGCTAAATTGGCATTATAGTGCACTAAATGACGCTAAAATGCACACGATGCATTTAGCACGAGGGCCCTCCAAACATATAGCACCGAGATAGCGCGCTATTTAAAACTATGATTGACATGCTATATCTTTAGCTAGGCGGGAAAGCAGAAGGTGGGGTGGTAAATCCAAATTCAAACTGGTGTATTAATGATAGTAATAGACATTTAGTATACACAGAACATGACACTGCAATGATCAAGCAGTAGTATTTATGTAGTTCGGTAGCATAGAAAGAATTGAATCATAGTCCAGTGATCCAAGTCTGAAGGCAGAGGTTCAATACATAACTTATGAAATTGAGCATAACATACAGGGCACTATTAAGTTCAGTCACACAGGCAAATTTAAATTACCAATTCTGAAATAGGAATTTCACTCCACTGCATGGATTGAACTGCTAATTTTTGATCAGAAAGATATAAACATAAAACTCTGATTCAGAAACCCAAACTGGCATACTATGTTACTCCCTCCATCCTAAAATAAGTGTCTCTGATTTAGTACATTGTTTTTTGGACGGAGGGAGAGTACTAGCTACCAGAGAAGATCAAACCATAGATCATAAATATAGGGGAGGGGCCGATTCACTGAATTAAGTTGATAATTAAGCAGTTAAGCTGTTTGACTCAGGGAACTAGAAGAAGCTGTTACTGGTTCAAGACCTTGCACCATTTACACCTAAATTAAGCCGAACCATCGATCTACATCTATCCACTCGGGAACTCAACCCGAAAACATGGGGTCAGTCAAATCCTAACAACTCATATATGCGTATATACACATAAAATCAAGGGAATAGCAGGCTACAGTATGCTCGCAGTTAAAAACACATACGCGGAAGGAAACGCACCTGCGGGCCGGGGGTTGATGAGCGCGGCAGGACCGACGGCGCAGAGGGAGTATCCGTCGGCGAGGAACGCGGCGTTTTCAG
The DNA here is from genome assembly GCA_022496015.1 of Hordeum marinum. Lineage (NCBI taxonomy): Eukaryota > Viridiplantae > Streptophyta > Magnoliopsida > Poales > Poaceae > Hordeum > Hordeum marinum. Next base: position 25,921,568 of record CM039677.1, on the reverse strand, counting down.
CGAACGCCATGCCATCGTGGGCGCAGCGGAAGACGGGGCGCGCGGCCCTCACGACCGCCATCGCAGCCTCGGCGGTCACCATCCTAACGATGTCGGCGTTAGTGGTGCACGGCGAGGGTCGAGCGGCGAAAGGCTGTAGCGGAGGCGGCGAGGTGGTGGTCGTGCACGGCGAGGGTTTCTGGAGAAATACCCTCAGCGTCAGGCTTCTTGGGCGGCAACAACATGCTTACCATCCAAATGAGAAATTCAATATTACCAGGCGTGGATCCGGCGGAGAGCAACGGAGGGAGCGAGGGCGGGTCGGGCGTCCCAGCGCGGGGACCAGCGGAGGACGTCGGGAAAGGGCAGAAGACTCCGGTGGTGATTGGAGGAAGTCCTGGTGGTACGCGGGGGGAGCACCGACGCCGCGGCGATGGGGCGACGGCGGAGTGGCGGCGCCCTAGAAAGAGAGGGGACGATGGAGAGGAGAGACTGGGTCGGGAAAAGAAGTTGAAAAAGAGTAACCAGTAACTGAGATCTGAGAATGACTTTGGGTGACTTGACTTGGCTTGGTTTGGCTTGCCCGAACCCAGCTTCAGCGAGTCATCGTTGCAACTTATCTGCCCTTCAACCTAGATCCAGCGGTCAATATAGAGTCAAAGCGGAATCTTCAGTTTCAGCTCCCAGCGCGTCCATCGTCAACCTCCATGCTTGTACGCTCGTTGCTATGCTTCTTCCTGCAATCTCGGGCAGGGTACCGTGAGTATAGATCCATGCCGTGTTTGGGGCTCAGCTTCGACGGAGTAAACATTTTTGAACCCAAAAGCTTGTAGGAATAGCGGCCGGAAAGTTGTCCATGTAGACCCGGAGATGCCAACGGCCACGATTTTAAAATATATCGTTGCCCCGGGGAAGAGCGCGACGCCTGCGATGCTGTCATGGACGCACTAGAAGACGGGGTGCGCGGCCCTCACGACCACCGTCGCGGCCGTGATAGTCACCGTGGTAACGTTGTGGGCGTCTCGCCCGCGGCAAGGGACGAGGGTCGACGGGCGGTAGTGGAGGTGTCGCCAGTCTATGCGCTCGGTCGTGGAGGCTAAGGGGCGGTGGTCACGCCGTTTTGGTTGACTCCTTTGTCGGGGTGGTAGTGTTGGGAATGACCTGACTTGACTAGTTATCGTGGTATTCCTATGGCAGATGTCAGGGGGTGGCTTAAGTTGTGGTTTGGGGTTGAGGGACGTGGGCGGCGTCCAAAGACGGGTGAGGGCGCGAGACACACAACGCAGGCTTACCCAGATTTAGGGTTCTCCGATGAAGGTATGAACCCGATTCCTGGCGGAGTGACTATAGACGATCACAATAAAGAGTGCTCCTTGAGCTGTTCGTGAGGGGGAGGGTGGAGCTCTCGCTACCAGCCTCGCTGCCTCTAGTGGGGGGGGGGTGAAGATGAACTGAGTGTCTACTGCTTCTAGGGGGGCTGGGGGGTTGGCTTTATAGTGCAGCAGATCTATTACAATATAGGGGGAAAGGGGCGCAGGCCCAGGCTGCCAAGTCTTGTTGAGCGCGGGGCCCACCGGCCGCACGCCACTGTGGCTAGCACGCACCGTCGTCATGGAGTAGGTAGGCGCACGCCCGCTACAAGGCCGGCCTGCCTGGTTAAGGTCAGTGGTACCTGTGCCCCTGTAGCCTCGTCTTGCTCGCGTCAGGGGTTCCTATGGCCACACGTGCCCTGTCAACTGGTCCTATAGGCACACGCACCTCGTCATGGGGGTCTTCTCTTGTCATCATATGCTGGGACAAGAGGCTGGGACAGGCGCTAACCCGCCGTCTTTCGCTATAACCACTAACTGAGATCTGAGAATGACTTGGGGGTGACTTGGCTTGGCTTGCCCGAAAGCAGATTTGACGAGTTGTGAAAGGAAGTCATCGCTGCAACTTATCTGCCCTTCAACCTAGATCCCGCGGTCAATAAAGAATCAAAGCAAAATCTTAAGTTTAAAATAAAATATCAAAGCAAAATCTTCAGTTTCAGTCACCAGCGCGTCCATCGTCACCTTCCACGCTTGTACACTCGTTGCTATGCTTCTTCCTGCATCCATGGGCAGGGTGCCGTGAGTATAGATCCATGCCGCCTTTGGGGCTTCGCCTCAATGTAGTAAACATTTTGAACCCAAGAGCTTGTAGAAGTAGCGGCCGGAAAGTCATCGATGTAGACTAGGATATGCTGCAGGCCTTGATTTTTTAAACAACGTTGCCCCGTGGAAGAGCGCGACGTTTGCAGCAAACGCGATGCTGCCATGGACGCAACAGAAGACGGGGCGCGCGGCCCTCACTACCGCCATCACGGCTGTGATGGTCACCGTGTTAACGTTGTGGGCGTCTCCCCGCGGCAAGGGGCGAGGGCCGACGGGCGATAGCGGAGGCATCGTCGGTCTGTGCGCTCGGTCGTGGAGGCAATGAGGCGGTGGTCGCGGGGCTTTGGTAGATTGCTGCGTCGGGGTGGTAGTGTTGGGAATGACTTGATTTGACTAGCCCCGTCTAAAATTGGGCCAAAATCACCTTTCTGTCCTTTATGAGAATCTACAACATGATTTGACTTTGTTTTGATTATTTTTTTCTGATCTGATCTTTTTGCTACTGCCATCCCCTCTACCAGTAGGGCACCAATGCCTACCACCCGCACCGTCACTGTGCTTGCTGACATGGATAAGTGGCTACCACCACATGCCTCGATGGTAGCCTATTATACCCTACCGTTAGGGTCTATGGTGTTAGGCCACCAGGGGGTTAAGTGAGTGAGGGGGATTGGGTGGGCCACGCACCCACCCATTCACCCCCAAACTCTTTCTTTCCCGACCTGCTGGCGCTCCCACAGCCTGGCCTATATCAAATCCGGTCCATTACCATCACTCGAGGTACCTCTCTCACCTCTCACATTTTGGTTGGTTTGAATAATCTAATTTGGTGGCATTGCTCATATTGAAGGAAACCCTAGCTTTTACCCATTTTTGTGTTAAATCTATGAATATGTTGGATGGTAGGGTCATATTATGCTTCATTATGCGTAGTATGTATATTATTGTGGTTGGTAGCAAGATCTAGGGTTATGGTTACAGTTTTGTAGGGTTTAGGTTAGTGCTATGCAATACCATCATTTATGCGGTTAATTTAGCCATGGACTAGTGGTAGTTACTTTGTTGTTTGGACGTATGCATAGTAATCACATGATGCATACAATACATTAGACTCGTCCTTGATGTCTTATTTTATTCACATTGTATTTAGATTGAGAGACTAGTTAATGTTCATTATTTAGACAAGGAGTAATTCTTGAGTAGCAATGCCGACAATGGAGAGGAATCCATGTTTTCTGACACAATCCTTAGTTATGAGGAGGTTGTTGAGAGAGTGAGGAATGTGTTAAAGTGTATTGACCCCAACGACGGGGTTAAACTAATAGGAAGGTATGATCTTGGAGTGGGATTAAAATCTCAATTGAAGAGTATTCCTATCACCTTAGATTTGCATTGGAAGGTATACAAGGATAAAGTTATGGAATTGGAAGGAAAGTCACTTGTTTGCCGCTAATGTTGAATGTCATCGGCTTGAAATCGACTTGAACGGGCATGACTCCTCCCCAATTCATGATAGGAGGGTCGAGGTGTATGCCACTAATTCTTCTAGGAAACTACCAAGTAGCTATGCAAATGAAGTAAATGTATGCCCTCAATGCTTCTAGCCAACCACCAAGTGGCTGATACTCGTGATCTGCGTTGGGTTTTCCATGAAGAGGAACGGGTTATCGCAGCACAAAGTGGATAAGTATTTCCCTTAATTATGAAACCAAGGTTTATAGAACCAATAGGAATACCAATCCTCCACCGTCCTTAGCGGCTGCACACAAAAAAACAAACAACTTGCACCCAACGTCGGCAAGAGGGTTTTCAATCCCCTTGATCTCGTTATTTGCAGGCAAGTGATTTGTGTAGATAATTGTAGATGATTGTAAATTACAAAAGAAAATAAAAGCAAATAAATAAAAACAAGGTAATGAAAGCGTTTGTGAATATATAAATGAATAGACCCGAGGGCTGTAGAGTTCTCTAGTGGCATCTCTCATAGAAATAGCATACAGTGGGTAAACAAATTATTATTGGGAAATTGATAGAAAAACGAATAATTATGCATTGTTCACGACAATGATCAGGTGTATATAGGCATCACGCCCATAAGAAAATAGGTCAACTCCTGCATGCACCTATTACTTTTAGTCGACATTAAGAGCGCTTCTTTGCTTGTCTCTCTACGTATTAAGTTCATGACAACTAGAGCAATGCATGGAGAACGATGACATGATGTAGACAAAGTAAACTCAAGCAATATGAATGAATCCCATCGTTTTATCCTTAGTAGAAACAACACAAAGATGCAACTTGTCCCCTTCTGTCATAGGGCTATAGAAACTCGTCAGGGTTGAACCTACTACAACGCACCACTACCACTGAAAAAATATCAATCTAGTTGGTCAAACTATCTCAATGTAGATCAGAGCGCATTACGAAGCTATGATGATAATGGCAATAATAATTATAATATTCAGGTTTGACTCAAATACTTTTCATGAATAATCTGAACATAAACTCACAATTCATCGGATCCCAACAAACGCACAATACAAAGGGATTGCATCAGATAGGTGAAGGCAAAGATGCGATGAACATTGTATTGAAGATCAAGAGAGAGAGATGGTTATCTAAGTACTACCAACGGACCCGTAGGTCTATGATAAACTACTCACACATCATGATGAGGGCAGCAAGGATGATGAAGAGATCCTCTGTTATCGATCCCCCTCCGCCAGGGTGTCGAAATGGATTTCTAGATGGCCTCCCATTGGAAAAAGTGTTTCGGGAGCGCTATTGGAATTTTTAGGATAAAAGAGAATTTATAGGCTAGAGAGGGGCATTGGGAGCCGCCCGAGGAGGGCACAAGCCATCAGGGCGCGCCCCCTGGTGGCACGCCATGTTGGCTTGTGGGCCCCTTGTGGCTCCTCCGGCCTCGCTCCAAAGCTTCCAGGTCTTGTATTTGTGTACAAAAATCATCAAAAAGTTTCGTGGCAATTGGACTTCATTTGGTAGTGTAACACTAAAAAGCCAAAAACACACAAAAAACAACAACTGGCACTAGGCACTAGGCCAATAGGTTAGTGCTCAAAAATATTATAAGTTTTTAAATAAATGCCCGAAAGTATCCTAGAATGATAATATGTTAGCATGGAACAATAAAAAATCATATATACATTGGAGACGTATCAGTAGCCAAGCAAATGAAGTGGAGGTGAATTGAATGCTAGTGCAATAGTAATTCAAAACAATGGTGGTGCTCCTTGTGATGATGATGTGCAAGAGGAAGATATTCTTTATAATCACATCGGTCAATTGGATTCCCATGCCTTGCGGCAGGATATGGATCGTGAGGTCCTCTTTAGGTGTATGTATGGGTTTTAGTCACATGACAAGGGCCTGGAAGAAGAATTGGATGATGATGAATTCATGGAGCAAGAAACTTAAATCTTCTTTGAGTCTACAAGCAAGAAAAAAGACATTGTCATTACCTTAGCCTTGCCCATAAGTCCATTGTCGTGGGAACGATTTCGACATTAGAGACAGATAGGATAACGGAGCATGATCTATCGAGATGCAAACGGATGACACGGTGGTTTTAGCGAGTTCAGGCCTCTCTCACGGTGGAGATAACAACCCTACGTCTTGTGCTCCGAAGAGGCTTTGTTTTCTCTGAGTATGAATTCGGAGATTACAATGTGTGAGAGAAGGGAGAACAGATCCCCATGCCTGAGCTAAATCCTAAGACTAGTAGAGAGAGATAGAAGTAGGAACCTCGGAGGGAGAAGAAGAAGCCCGCCGCCTTAGTCTAGTGGTGGGGGTGGCTTATATAGAGTGCGCCACCCCTTCACCTCCTATGTTACAAAGTGGGGCATTGATGCCGTAACGCCAGATGGTGCTTCGACTGCCTTATCGACTATCGGTCTTCGCATATCCGAGTGAGACGTATGGCCGAGTGGTTGACTGTCGCCGAGTGGATGGAACATACTCGGTCGAGTGAATAGTATGTATGTATTCATCCAGACCCACCTGGTGTGTGGACCCCATGGTATTATGATACTTCGACCCTTCATGGGCCTACCTATTTTGTGTATCCCCGGCAGTAGCCCCTGAGACTTTGACTGATTGCTGGCAGTCGGTTGGAGCATGTAGAGTTTATTAAACTTGAATGTTGTTGTCGGACCTGACCGAGCGAAATGTTTCTTTTATTCCTCTTCCAGTGGGGGCATGCTAAGTGCACCCACTTGGTGTAGTCCCCGAGCTTCTGTCGGACTAGATGAGTCCGGCAGAGGGTTTGTGTCTTCCAGTGCAGAAATGAACTAAACAGGTGAACTCTGATGCGCTTGGCGTAGTAAATTGTTGCAATCTGGAGCTGAATCAGTCGGACTGATCCTTGTGCGCTGGGCACAGTAAATAGATATAACCTGGAACTGGGCTAGTCGGGCAAATCTTCGTGTGGTTGGCATGCTAAATGTTTATTGAGTCTGCCTTATATGATTTCTGGATCATGTCTAAGTCCCCGAGTGTGGATGTTGTCCTCACTCAGAGTAGTTTCTAACTTAGACGAATCAGGTTTGTAGCTAAGACCCCGAGTGTGGATCATGTCCTTACTCGGAGTAGTTATTGACTTGGGCGATACGGAATCGCAGCTAAGCCCCCAAGTGCGAAGGATGTCCGCACTCAGAGGAGTTTTTGACTTAGGCGATACGGAATCGCAGATAAGCCCCCGAGTGCAGAGGATGTCTGCACTCGGAGGAGTTTTTGACTTAGGCGATACATAATCGCAGCTAAGCCCCCGAGTGTGGAGGATGTCCACACTCGGAGGAGTTTTTGACTTAGGCGATACGAAATCGCAGCTAAGTCCCCGAGTGTGGAGGATGTCCGTACTCGGAGGAGTTTTTGACTTAGGCGATACAGAATCGCAGCTAAGCCCCCGAGTGTGGATGATGTCCGCACTCGGAGTAGTTTTTGACTTAGGCGATACGGAGTCGCAGCTAAGCCCTCTGAGTGTGGAGGATGTCCGCACTCGGAGAAGTTTTTGACATAGGCGAAGTCAGGTTCGCTAAGCCGAGTGGCAACGCGCGGAGTGGCTAGGTGATGTAGTTGTGCCACACAGAGTGGCGATGCGCGGGGCATCCGAGTGATGACGACGTGTCTCACCGAGTGGCGACGCGTGGAGCGGACATGTGATGTAGTCGTGCCACACGGAATGGCAATGCGCAGGGCATCCGAGTGATGTAGACGTGTCCCTACCGAGCGACGACGCGCGGGGCGGCCAAGTGTTGTATGTTGAGGAGGCGTCTGACCCAGTGACGGTACGCGGGGCGACCGCATTCAATACGCCATCGAGGGGGCATTCGAACACGTGACGACGCACAGGGCGAATGAGTCGAGCATGTCGTCGAGGAGGTGTCCGAACAAGTGGAAACACACGACCGACCGTTGCGGTGACTGAGCCCGAGTAGCGATGAAGATGGCACACAGATGCGTCGAGTGATCCCATAACCTTCGTATGAAAAATAGCACAAGCCAACATAAAAATTTATCAAAGTAATTTGAGCTTTGCTGAAATAATTTGTGTAAATAACACCCATAGACACCCACTGGGTGTTCCAGGTGCTTGTTGGTTCGGGACCAGCAAGGTTCTAACAGAGTACAGGATCCGACTGAACTCATTTGAGTACTGGACCCAAACGAAGCGGAAGTGAAGTGTACCCATATAAAAATAAACAACCGAGCGCAGAGGTATACTCGGTGGTATGGCCTCCGAGTGAACGTCATGTGCGACTTCCTCGACACTCGGTGATGCGGAAACAACTATTTAATTGAATGCAACGTATGAAGAATGACTTAGCTGTCTGGTGGCGTAGGAGCGTCGAGCGAAGTAGACACGTTCGGCTGAGTGACATTGCACGGAGCTGCCGAGTGACGAAGACGTGTCTCGTCGAGTGGCGATGTGTGGAGCTGCCGAGTGATGACGATGTCACAACCCTAGCAAGTGTCTAGGCTAGCATTGTGTTTGCACCATCATCATCATCATTGCATCAATATGAAATGGGGAGAAAGAAAGAAACCCTAAGTATTTTATGAATTAAAGGAATTCCAAACCAATGAAATTTCAACAAATCCAAAATGCCCATAAAAAATGTTCCCTATGTCTGATAATTAAGGGCATGGATATACCAGGGACCATTTCAATTATTTGAACAGTTGAAATATTTTAAATTATTGAATTAAGTCTCTGAAAATGACAAATAAAAACATTATCATTATCACTGCTTTCAAAATAATCTGAAACTTTTGATACAAGTTTGAAATATTCAAACTTGAAGTTATAAAAAGGTTTTAGAATTATTGAAGGGGTATTTGGACTTGCAAGAAATAAACAAATGTTAGAAGAAATCAGAAATCAGAAATAAAAGAAAAGAGAGAGAGGAGACTTACCTGTGGCCCAGCACTGTAGCAGGCCCGGCCCAGGACGAAGCGACGCCAGTCGTCGTCCTCCTCGCTCCAGAAGGACGCCGGGCGCGTGGTCGCCGCGCGCCGGCCACCTCCTCCCTGTCTCGCACCTTGCTGGAAGGCTGGGAGGGCGCCAGCGCGAAGCACCTCGCCGCCGTGGCCTCCTCTTCCCTCTTCTCTCCCGCTCTCTCTCTCTCTCTCTCTCTCTCTCTCTCTCTCTCTCTCGCATTCCCCTCTCTGCTCCCGCCATGGCCGCCTCGCTCCTCGCCGTCGTGCCGTCGCCCTAGCCAACCCCGAGCCCATCTGAGCCAGCCAAACGCTCCGTCCGACCCCCCTCTACCTCCTAGCCGAGCCACGCGTCGCCGAAAGCTCTCTGTCGTCACCGTGCCATCTTCTTCCTCCTCGGGTCGCCGGAAGGGAAATCGAAGCTCGCCGTCGATTCCGACCGTCCCCGAGCCCGCTTTCGACGCCCCTGCGTTCGCCGTGAGCCCCTGGTCCTTTTTCCCCTCTTTCCTCCTTCTATCTCGCGCCCTAGCCTCGGATTCCATTGGAGCCCGAATGGCGCCGCCGCCTGAGCTCGTCGCCGGTCGCGTTCCGGTGACTAGTTGGTCCCTCCGAGGCCACTGTTGAACTTGCGGAGCCGCGTAGTTGCTGCTAGTGCCAAGTAGAAGCTTTGCCGTGCCCTGGTTCGATGAGCCCGAGCTCGCCCGAGCTCCGGCCGCCGCCCAGCTCATCGCCGGCGTCGATTCTGACCACCCCGGCTCGTGGGAAGGGTCGGAATGGACGTGCGCGTCGACGCTGAGTAGATAGGTGCCATCCGCCGTGGATTTGGTCGCCGGAGGTGGGTTTCCGAGCCCCTCCGCCGTTCCTGGAGTCGCCGGCGGCTCAATGCCGGTGGCTCTGGTCAGTTTGACCACGGGATTTGACCCCTGATAGGTGGGGCCAGCCCCCTGGCTAATTAGAAATTAGTGCTAATTAAACATTTTAATTAATTAAGTTAATTAGACACTGATAGGTGGGCCCAGTTAGTTAATTAAAACATGATTAGTTTTAATAAGTTAATTAAATTAACCAGACACTGACATGTGGACCCCAGATGTCAGGTTTGACTCTGGGCCGAGTCAGCTGACCAGCTGATGTCATCATGACATCATGCTGATGCAATAAGTCATTTTCCTATTTAAAAATAATTCCAGAATTATTTAAAACTTTGAAAAATCATATAAATTAATCTGTAAGTTAGATGAAAATAATTTATATATGAAAATTTATCAGAAAAATCCAATGAATCCAATGGTGTTACTCTCATGCATGATAGAGCAACCTAAATAGGTGAACATGGACATTTTAGCATTAGGTCAATATATAGAATTTGAAATGAGAACAACTTTGAACCTATATTGAAATACATTTCAAATTGACATGACCAGTAGCTAGATTAGCTCATCCATGCACATCATTATGCCATGTTCATGCATCATGTTGTTGCTTCTGTTTGTATTGAATGTTTGTCTGCGTTGCGGTAGGCCCTAATCCAGAGGATACTACTCCGTACCCCGACGAAGGAGAGAACTCTTCCGCAACCTAGCAAGGAAAGCAACCTCATTGATCATTCCGATAACATCCCACTCTCTCGCTCCTGCTCTCATTTATTGCATTAGGACAAACGATCACATGTCAGTCATACACGGTAGATGATCCCATTCTTATGCATGACTTGATCTTGTCACAGTAAATAGCTAAACCTTGCAACCTAGCATACCTGGTAGATGCTTGTGCCATGATGTGCTTAGCTTACTTTGCCTGCTATGCTTGCTATGCTTAGAGTATGTCAGGTCTGTTTCATCTGGGTGATGAACTGAGTGAAACAGTGTTGTCTGATGTGATGAGCATAAAATGAAGACGATTTGGTAAAGGTAGCGATGAGGGGCTATGTAGGAGTACATAGTGGGTTGTCTCATTGGGACCGTTCTTAGGAACTGGGTTCCGTGTTTTTGATCCAAGACTAGATACTACCACACGTTGGCATACTTAACTGACCCTCTCGACTTATCAGTCGCTTAGTCTTTTGTCCAGGTATTGCAAGTAGTTTCTGGTGTTTATAGCATGCTGGAGGCCGTGTGTAGCGCTGACTCTTGGGGTGGGTTACGACGCGGTAGGCAGTGGCACGGTGTACCAAGGGTCACCCGAATGGTGGGCTTGGGAACCCTGCGCACATCGTTTGGGACCGTAGCGGAAACTTCGGCCGGACTTTCGTGCGGGTCAGTCTCAAATAGGCGGTAGCCTGGACTAGAGGTCTTATGTGATTGACGGTCGTGGCCGACTCCAGGTATTGGGAACCCTGCGCACATCGTTGGTCCAGGTATTGCAAGTAGTTTCTGGTGTTTATAGCATGCTGGAGGCCGTGCGTAGCGCTGACTCTTGGGGTGGGTTACGTCGCGGTAGGCAGTGGCACGGTGTACCAAGGGTCACCCGAATGGTGGGCTTGGGAACCCTGCGCACATCGTTTGGGACCGTAGCGGAAACTTCGGCCGGACTTCCGTGCGGGTCAGTCTCAAATAGGCGGTAGCCTGGACTAGAGGTCTTATGTGTTTGACGGTCGTGGCCGACTCCCTCGCTGGGCATCCGCTTGAAGGTTGCCGAGGTGCATGGTTTTATAAGCACACAGCGATAAGTGGCGAGAGCGTGTGTGAAGTAGTACACCCCTGCAGGGTTATGAAACTATTCGAATAGCCGCGTCCTCGGATATGGACTACTTGGAGAACTTATGCTGTTCATAGATAACCAAATGGATACCTCTAAAAATCTCAAGACAAGTGTGAGTACTGTGGATGGCACTCTTCCGGAAGGGGAAGGTGAGTCCATGGTGGTGTATTGTGATGGAGTTGGTGGACTCGTGTGCGATAAATAAAATTGTAACAAAGAGTTTAAAACTGAGTAGTGTAGGTTAGCCATGAGTCAAAGCTGGCTTTCTGCATAAACTCCACCACCCCTTTTGTTGATACATGAGCATAAATAGACTAGGTCTGTTTTAAAGACTTGCTGAGTATGATTGTACTCATCCTTGCTTAATTAATGTTGCAGAAGAGAACCAGGACCCATCAGGTGGGTTCTATCTAGAGGTTGACGATGCCGAATAGCTGGTGTCCCAGCTACGAGATTGCCCGTGTGGTGGGCTGTAGATAGTCAGGCCATGTGCCTCTTTTATATTTTACCGTCTGTACCTAGACAACTTTAGTTTCCGCTGGCTTGTATGACTATGTTGTATGATTTGAGTGCCGGGTCATGTGACTCCTGTCTGTATGAACATATTATGCAAGGCTCGTCTGAGCCTCTTAAATAAAAGTCATGTTATGGTATGGTTATGTTGTGATGCCATGGTTGTATCTATGCATATCGGGCATGTCGTGCGTACGTGTGACGTGCAACGGTATGTATGGGATCCGACACCTAGTCGTGTGCCTTTAGTAGTACTCTTTACGGGAAACTGCCTCTTTGTGCTTCCACCGAGCCATGGTAGCTTGCTACTGCTCCGGACACATTGATTGACCGGCATGTATCCTTCTTTGCTGCTGTGTCTCTCCCTTTGAGGAAATGTCTCGAAGTGTAATGGAGTCCCTGTAGCCTGTTACGACTCGTCTACGTGCAGTGATGACATTTGTGTCTCGCGACGTAATGGAGTCCTTGTAACTTGCTACGACTCATCTACACACGCTTGAGGCCGACACCTGCATTGCTGGGTTATGTATGCCTGTTTCCATACGGATGTGCCACTTGGGTTCTATGACTAGTTATGTTGGCTCGGGTTCTTTGTTGTGTGATTGCCAATGACATGTTCACATACGTGAGCCAAAAGACGCAAATGGTCCCGGCCAAGGTAAGGTGGCAGCCGTGGAGTACCATGCGTGAGGCCGCAAGGTGATGTGGCTTGTTACAGTATGGAATCATATGACTTAGGATCGGGGTCCCGACAGCGTTGGTATCAGAGCCTGACTGACTGTACGACTACCAAGCCAAACCGATCGAAGTTGAGTCTAGAAACACTATAGATAACTAGGGGAATTGATTGTGGAAGGGAACGTAAGGCTCTTTTACTCCTCTTCCCAAGTTATTCTATGCTGGGTCATTCTCATCTTTTCTACGGGGATAGGAACTAGGATCCTCATCCATTGCTTAGGATGACGAGTTACTAGCCATGGACCAATAGCTAACTTGCTTGTGAGTAAGTGCAGTTACTCTAGTGTTGTTGGTGTGACAAACAGATGGAGAAGAGATTTGAGTCTAGATAGTCGAGTGGTTATGCCTTTCCAATCTATTTTCAATTGCCTCAAAATTTTTGTTGAGCAATTATAGCCATTATGCTGTCCAATTTCCGCTAGGATCTCTAATGTCTTTGCATCATTCTCTGTTTCAGATGCCGTCTCGTCCTTTCTGTCAGGTGGTCCGTCTGACCAGGTGCATCGATGTGCCGGGTCACACGGCCATGTTGGTTAGAGTGATGATGGAGGCTGGATATCGCTGGTACCCAGAGTACATAGTGGAGGAGCAGTATCGAGATTTCAACCAGAGTCGGTATCTGTGTACTGTTAGGATATACCCTTCATACCCTGGAGCTGCAGAGCCGCTTCACTGGACTCATGGATTGGGAGTTACCATAGATATGGCATTTTAGGAAGCCGCCTACACTATGCTGACTATTATGAGGTTTCACCATGGTCTGCTTCAGAACACGGAGTTCTATTATGTTCCTGCTTCTATGGGAGGAGAGGATGGATATCTTAGTGCAGCCTACTCTGATCATTCTCATGAAGACCCTAGACTGTAGGTGACCGCTCAGATGTTGGAGAACAGGGATCATGATGCACGTGCCCTTCGCATGGAGCTCTATGCTACCCGTGCACGCCTTTGGACAGCCTTGACGCAGTTGGCACCTGTCGTGCAGACAGGCTACGGAGATTTGGAGATGCTGACCCCATCGCGGACTCATTTGCCAGGACACGTAGACTGGCCTGATGTTGGAGGCATCACCCCTCTTCGAGGACCGCTGTTGCCGCCGACAAGGGGACCAAGGCCACACCGGTGTCCTTATGGTTTCCAGGGATCCCAGGCTAGAGTGTTTCCAGATCCTCAGGTTCAGCTCCCAGGTCACGGGGGTAATCTGTACGAGGCATTCTACGGTGACGTTTGAGTGCGTGGATGTTAGACCTAGTATGGTAGTAGTTGTATCGCCACAGTCCTGCGTGTCTTATGGGATATGATTAAGGTCGAGAGTTGAGTTCCGGAGGTGTAGATAGATAATGTATAGGATGCTTATAATGCCTCCGATGAGTTGTGTCATCTCTCCGTAGTTGTTTTCAGCTTGGGTTTGTACTGAACTAAGCCATGGTGTGTATGAAACCTAATGTTCATATGGTAGTTGCTTTACCATGTTGATTGGTGTTTATCTTACATGCCATGTTGATCAGTGCATTCCTTAGTTCATGCCCTAGAGTTGTTGTTTCCCATGTCTAAGCTATGGATTGTTTTCCTCAGGATGGTGTCAACCAGGAACAACCCCGTGCATGCTCATGAGCAAGGCGAGAGTAGCCAGCCAAGGCAAGAAGAGCTGCCACGAGCACCACCTCTAGCGGAGGTGATGCTAGAAGCTGAAAGGAATAAGAGGGAGACCAACAGGCTGTTGGAGAGGATTGAACAGAACACCGCTCGTGCTCCCCGCAATGATCACCATCATGGAGTGTCACTTGGTGACTTCATTAAACTGTGTCCGCCTAAGAATCATCACTCAATCGATCCCCTCGATGCGGATGATTGGCTGACCAGTATGTCACGCAAGATTCGAGCTGCAAATGTTTCATAGGCCAACAAGGTGACCTTTGCGATATACTTTCTGGAGGGACCTGCCAACCTGTGGTGGGAAAGCTATGAGGCTATGCGTCCCCTAGGACCTGCACCAACATGGGCAGAGTTCAGCGCCGCATTTCGTCTCCATCACATCCCGGAAGGGGTGATGGACCGCAAGAGAGAGGAATTCTGTGCCTTCACCCAGGGCAGATTGTCAGTGGATGCATACAGTCGCGAGTTTGGTAATCTTGCTCACTATGCCCCAGAGGAAGTCTCAACTGATGCTAAGAAGCAGGCTAGGTTCCGCAAGGGACTTAACGCTGAGCTTCGTCGAGATCTTCGTCTGCACGAGTGCACCACCTTCCAGGCTCTCGTTAATAAGGCCATCAATGCTGAGTCCGGAGAAACTGACTATGAGGCTACGAGGAAGCATAACCGTGACTTCAACCCTACATCGGGTTCAGGCCCCAATAAACGCCGAATATGGGTACCCAATGCAGCTATGCCGGCAAGGTACACTGCGAGGCCATTCTTCCAGGCACCTCGTCCAGTTCAGTCCAACCCTCCACCCAGACCATTTGGAGGACCACAAGTAAATGTTGCCCCTCGTGCTACAGTGGTATGCTACAAGTGTGGAGAACCGGGACATTATTCTCGTGAATGTCCCCACAACAATGCCAAGCCCGCTGGACGCGGAAAACCAGGGAAAGCCTTCTATGTGAAGCCAACTCCTGCCCGTGGGCAAGTTAATTATGTGTCTGCTAAAGAAGCTCTTGAAGACCCTGATGTCATTCTAGGTATGCTTCTTGTTAATAGCCATCCAGCATCTGTTCTATTTGATACTGGGGCATCTCATTCATTCATCTCAGAAAGTTATGCACAGTTGCATAACATGTCTTTCTGTGACATGCCCACTCCTTTAGTAGTTCAGACTCCTGGATCAAAAAGCCAAACTTCTAGAGTGAGCCATGACAATGAAATTCTAGTGGATAGACTAGTATTCCTAGCATCGTTGTTAGCTCTTAAGTCTTCGGACATCAATATCATTCTAGGTATGGATTGGATGAAAGCCCACTATGCCAAGATTGATACTCATTCTAGGAATGTTCAACTTACACATCCCTCGGGTGAGATAGTTAATGTCTCTACTCGAAAACCCAAGCGCCAACTCTATTCCTTGAATGCTAGCCCTCTTCGTGAGCTAGAAGATATTCCGGTAGTCCATGATTTTCCGGATGTCTTTCCAGAAGAACTGCCAGGTATTCCACCTGTCAGAGATGTTGAGTTCGTGATAGAACTTATTCCAGGGACAGTCCCACTAGCCAGAAGACCTTATAAGATGGCACCCTTAGAACTAGCCGAGCTAAAAACCCAACTCGATGAAGCTTTGAAGAAAGGTTTGATTCGTCCTAGCTCTTCTCCTTGGGCTTGCCCCGTCCTCTTTGTTAAGAAGAAGGATGGATCGGATCGGATGGTTGTGGATTACCGACCAGTGAATTTGGTCACTATCAAGAACAAGTATCCGCTCCCCAGGATCAACGATTTGTATGATCAACTCGCTGGATCCTCTGTCTTTTCCAAAATGGATTTGAGGTTGGGATACCATCAAATCAGAATTAGAAACGGGGACATTCCAAAAATGGCTTTTGTCACTCGTTATGGCTAATACGAGTACACCGTCATGTCCTTCGGTCTAACCAATGCTCCAGCCACTTTCTCCCGCCTGATGAATTCGATCTTCATGGAGTATTTGGATAAGTTCGTCGTGGTTTACCTCGATGACATACTCATTTACTCGAAGAACGAACAAGAACATGCCGAGCATCTGAGGCTGGTATTGATGAAACTTCGAGAGCACCGCCTGTATGCCAAATTCTCCAAGTGTGAATTCTGGTTGCCGAAAGTGACCTATCTGGGCCACGTGATCTCTGGCAAAGGTATTGCTGTCAACCCCGAGAGAGTTTAGGCCATCCTTGATTGGACTCAACCTGAATCGGTTAAGCAAGTTCGGAGTTTCCTTGGCTTAGCGAGCTATTGTCGCCGCTTTGTTGAGAATTTCTCCAAGGTTGCGAAACCTCTGACTGAACTCCTCAAGAAAGATAAAAAGTTCGAGTGGACCCCACAATGTGAGCATAGTTTTCAGGAGTTGAAAAGCCGACTAACCTCTGCTCCCGTTCTGGTGCCACCAGATTTTTCTAAGGACTTTATTATCTACTGCGACGCCTCGTGACAAGGATTAGGTTGCATTCTCATGCAAGATCGCCATGTGATTGCATACGCATCTCGACAGTTGCGTCCACATGAGGATAATTATCCAACACATGATCTTGAGCTTGCAGCTGTAGTCCATGCACTAAAGACATGGCGATATTACCTTCTGGGTAATCGTTGCGAGATATACACTGATCACCAAAGTCTGAAATATATTTTCACCCAGCCGGATCTGAATCTCAGGCAAAGACGGTGGGTAGAGTTGATTACAGATTATGACTTAGGGATAACTTACACCCCGGGGAAAGCCAATGTCATGGCTGATGCACTAAGTCGTAAATCTTATTGTAACAATTTGATGTTACAGCAAGGTCAACCGTTTCTCCATGAAGAATTCCGAAAGTTAAACCTTCACATTGTTCCTCAAGGATTCCTATCCAACTTGGTGGCGAAACCTACTCTTAAGGATCAAATAGTAGCTGTCCAGAGATATGACAAAGGGATATCTCGGATTAAGGAAAATATCGTTAGCGGAAACGCTAAGGATTTCTCTAAGGATGATGGAGGTGTGGTGTTCTTTCAGAATCGATTGGTGGTTCCCAAGAGCACCCGTCTAAGACAGCTGATTCTTAAGGAGGCTCATGATTCTCCTCTCACAATTCAGTCGGGTAGTACCAAAATGTATCAGGACCTACGCCAGCGGTTCTGGTGGACTAGAATGAAGAGAGAAATTGCTCAGTATGTTGCTAATTACGACGTTTGTCGTCGTGTGAAAGTAGAACATCAAAGGCCTGCTGGCACCCTTCAACCTTTAGCTATTCCTGAATGGAAATGGGATAAGATCGGTATGGATTTCATCACCGGTTTTCCCAGGACCAAGAGAGCAAACAATGCTATATTCGTAGTCATTGATCGCCTCTCCAAAGTGGCTCATTTTCTTCCTGTTCGGGAAAGCATTACTGCTAGTCAGCTAGTGGAGTTATATGTTTCTCGAATAGTTTCTCTTCATCGTGTTCCCTTGGAGATTAACTCAGACCGTGGAAGTGTATTTACTTCTCAATTTTGGGAAAGTTTTCAAACTGCCATGGGGACTCATCTATCCTTTAGCACTGCTTTCCACCCTCAATCAAGTGGTCAAGTTGAGCGAGTCAATCAAATTCTCGAAGACATGCTCCGAGCTTGTGTTATATCTTTCAGTATGAATTGGGAGAACTGCCTTCCATTTGCCGAAGTTGCTTATAACAATAGTTATCAATCAAGCTTGGGCAAAGCCCCTTTTGAAGTTCTCTATGGACGAAGATGTCGAACACCTCTTAACTGGTCTGAAGCCGGAGAGAGGCAACTCTTTGGTCCGGATATGATCCAGGATGCAGAGGAGCAAGTTCGCGTTATTCATGACAAGTTGAAAACAGCCCAATCCCATCAAAAGAGTCAATATGACCGTCATCATAAGTTGGTGACTTATGAAGTCGATGAGAAGGCTTACCTTCGGGTTACACCTCTGAAGGGTACCCATCGATTCGGTATCAAAGGCAAGTTGGCACCTCGTTACATTGGACCTTTTCGCATTCTTGCTAAACGAGGAGAGGTTGCCTACCAATTGGAACTTCCTTCGCATCTTTCCAAAGTTCATGATGTCTTCCACGTCTCTCAACTCAGGCGTTGCTTTTCGGACCCCGTCCGAGAAGTGGACCACGAAGCGCTTGATATCCAAGATAACCTTTCATATCGACAATATCCTGTTCGTATTCTTGACCAGGCTGAGCGTACCACTCGGCGTCGGAACATCAAGTTTCTTAAGGTTCAATGGTCGCACCATTCTGAGAAGGAGGCAACATGGGAAAGAGAAGATCATCTTCGACTAGAATACCCTGCGCTCTTCCCGACGACTTCAAAATCTCGGGACGAGATTCTTTTGAGTGGGGGTGAGTTGTCACAACCCTAGCAAGTGTCTAGGCTAGCATTGTGTTTGCATCATCATCATCATCATCATTGCATCAATATGAAATGGGGAGAAAGAAAGAAACCCTAAGCATTTTATGAATTAAAGGAATTCCAAACAAATGAAATTTCAACAAATCCAAAATGCCCACAAAAAATGTTCCCTATGTCTGATAATTAAGGGCATGGATATACCTCGGACCATTTCAATTATTTGAACATTTGAAATATTTTAAATTATTGAATTAAGTCTCTGAAAATGACAAATAAAAACATTATCATTATCACTACTTTCGAAATAATCTAAAACTTTTGATACAAGTTTGAAATATTCAAACTTGAAGTTATAAAAAGGTTTTAGAATTATTGAAGGGGTATTTGGACCTACAAGAAATAAACAAATGTTAGAAGAAATCAGAAATCAGAAATAAAAGAAAAGAGAGAGAGGAGACTTACCTGTGGCCCAGCACTGTAGCAGGCCTGGCCCAGGACAAAGCGACGCCAGTCGTCGTCCTCCTCGTGCCAGAAGGACGTCGGGCGCGTGGTCGCCGCGCGCCGGACACCTCCTCCCTGTCTGGCACCTTGCTGGAAGGCTGGGAGGGCGCCAACGCGAAGCACCTCGCCACCGTGGCCTCCTCTTCCCTCTTCTCTCCCGCTCTCTCTCTCTCTCTCTCTCTCTCTCTCTCTCGCATTCCCCTCTCTGCTCCCGCCATGGCCGCCTCACTCCTCGCCGTCGTGCCGTCGCCCTAGCCAACCTCGAGCCCATCTGAGCCAGCCAAATGCTCCGCCCGAACCCGCTCTACCTCCTATGGTGTTACTCTCATGCATGATAGAGCAACCTAAATAGGTGAACATGGACATTTGAGCATTAGGTCAATATATAGAATTTGAAATGAGAACAACTTTGAACCTATATTGAAATACATTTCAAATTGACATGACCAGTAGCTAGATTAGCTCATCCATGCACATCCTTCTGCCATGTTCTTGCATCATGTTGTTGCTTTTGTTTGTATTGAATGTTTGTCTGTGTTGCGGTAGGCCCTAATCCGGAGGATACTACTCCTTACACCGACGAAGGAGAGAACTCTTCCGCAACCCAGCAAGGCAAGCAACCTCATTGATCATTCCGATAACATCCCACTCTCTCGCTCCTGCTCTCATTTATTGCATTAGGACAAACGATCACATGTCAGTCATACACGGTAGATGATCCCATTCTTATGCATGACTTGATCTTGTCACAGTAAATAGCTAAACCTTGCAACCTAGCATACCTGGTAGATGCTTGTGCCATGATGTGATTAGCTTACTTTGCCTGCTATGCTTGCTATGCTTAGAGTATGTCAGGTCTGTTTCATCTGGGTGATGAACTGAGTGAAACAGTGTTGTCCGATGTGATGAGCATAAAATGAATACGATTTGGTAAAGGTAGCGATGAGGGGCTATGTAGGAGTACATAGTGGGTTGTCTCATTGGGACCGTTCTTAGGAACTGGGTTCCGTGTTTGTGATCCAAGACTAGATACTACCACACGTTGGGATACTTAACTGACCCTCTCGACTTATCAGTCGCTTAGTCTTTGGTCCAGGTATTGCAAGTAGTTTCTGGTGTTTATAGCATGCTGGAGGCCGTGCATAGCGCTGACTCTTGGGGTGGGTTACGACGCGGTAGGCAGTGGCACGGTGTACCAAGGGTCACCCGAATGGTGGGCTTGGGAACCCTGCGCACATCGTTTGGGACCGTAGCGGAAACTTCGGCCGGACTTCCGTGCGGGTCAGTCTCAAATAGGCGGTAGCCTGGACTAGAGGTCTTATGTGTTTGACGGTCGTGGCCGACTCCCTCGCTGGGCATCCGCTTGAAGGTTGCCGAGGTGCATGGTTTTATAAGCACACAGCGATAAGTGGCGAGAGCGTGTGTGAAGTAGTACACCCCTGCAGGGTTATGAAACTATTCGAATAGCCGCGTCCTCGGATATGGACTACTTGGAGAACTTATGCTGTTCATAGATAACCAAATGGATACCTCTAAAAATCTCAAGACAAGTGTGAGTACCGTGGATGGCACTCTTCCGGAAGGGGAAGGTGAGTCCCTGGTGGTGTATTGTGATGGAGTTGGTGGACTCGTGTGCGATAAATAAAATTGTAACAAAGAGTTTAAAACTGAGTAGTGTAGGTTAGCCATGAGTCAAAGCTGGCTTTCTGCATAAACTCCACCACCCCTTTTGTTGATACATGAGCATAAATATACTAGGTCTGTTTTAAAGACTTGCTGAGTACGATTGTACTCATCCTTGCTTAATTAATGTTGCAGAAGAGAACCAGGACCCATCAGGTGGGTTCTATCTAGACGTTGACGATGCCGAATAGCTGGTGTCCCAGCTACGATATTGCCCGTGTGGTGGGCTGTAGATAGTCAGGCCATGTGCCTCTTTTATATTTTGCCGTCTGTACCTAGACAACTTTAGTTTCCGCTGGCTTGTATGACTATGTTGTATGATTTGAGTGCCGGGTCATGTGACTCCTGTCTGTATGAACATATTATGCAAGGCTCGTCTGAGCCTCTTAAATAAAAGTCATGTTATGGTATGGTTATGTTGTGATGCCATGGTTGTATATATGCATATCGGGCATGTCGTGCGTACGTGTGACGTGCAACGGTATGTATGGGATCCGACACCTAGTCGTGTGCCTTTAGTAGTACTCTTTACGGGAAACTGCCTCTTTGTGCTTCCACCGAGCCATGGTAGCTTGCTACTGCTCCGGACACATTGATTGACCGGCATGTATCCTTCTTTGCTGCTGTGTCTGTCCCTTCGAGGAAATGTCTCGCAGTGTAATGGAGTCCCTGTAGCCTGTTACGACTCGTCTACGTGCAGTGATGACATTTGTGTCTCGCGACGTAATGGAGTCCTTGTAACTTGCTACGACTCGTCTACACACGCTTGAGGCCGACACCTGCATTGCTGGGTTATGTATGCCTGTTTCCGTACGGATGTGCCACTTGGGTTCTATGACTAGTTATGTCGGCTCGGGTTCTTTGTTGTGTGATTGCCAACGACATGTTCACATACGTGAGCCAAAAGACGCAAACGGTCCCGACCAAGGTAAGGTGGCAGCCGTGGAGTACCGTGCGTGAGGCCACAAGGTATGTGGCTTGTTACAGTATGGAATCATATGACTTAGGATCGGGGTCCCGACAGACGATGCGTCCAATAGTGACGGTGTGCAGGGCGGCCGAGTGACGATGGAGCGTCCGGCTGAGTGACGATGCGCGGAGCGATTGGCGACGCGTAGGGCGGCCGGGTGATGAACATGTGCCACACGGAGTGTTGATGCGCGGGGCATCCGAGTGAAGTAGATGTGTCTGGCTGAGTGGCGACATGCAGGACGGGCAAGCGATGTAAACTCATCCAGCACAGTGGCGATGCGCGGGGCATACGAGTGGGGTAGACACGTCTCACTGAGTGCGACGCATGGGGCGCTCAAGTAACGGCGTGCGGGGCAGCCGGGTCGAGAATGTTGTCGCGGAGGCATCAGACCAAGTGACGGCATGTGTGGCGTCCCAGTCCAGCGTGTCATCGAGAATGGCGCACGGAGGCATCCAGGTAACTTGTGTACGAAAAATAACACAAGCTAACATAAAAATTATTTGTGTAAATTACACCCCTAGAAACCCACTGGGTGTGCCAGGTTCTTTGCTGGTCCGGAACCAGCTAGAGTCTAAAAGAGTGAAGCATCCGACTGAACTTGTAAAAGTGAAGGATCCGACTAAACTCGTTTTGAGTATTGGACCCACATGAAGTGAAAGTGTAGTGTTACGACATGAAAATAAACAACCGAGCGCGGAGAAACACTCGGTGGCGTGGCCTCCGAGTGGACGTCATGCGCAACTTACGTGCCACTCGATAATGCGGAAATAATTATTTAATTGAATGCAGTCTGTGAAGAATGACTTAGCTGTCTGACGACGCACAGGGCGGTCGAGCAAAGTAGACACGTCCGGCTAAGTGGCGATGTGCGGAGCTGTCGAGTGATGACGACGCGTCCAGTAGAGCGACGACGCGCAGGGCGGCCGAGTGACAAAGATGCGTCTCGCCGAGTGACGACGCGTGGAGCGGTCGAGTGACAAAGAAGCGTCCAGCTGAGTGACGGCGCGCGAGGCTTCTGAGTGATGATGACGCGTCCAATTGTGACAGCGCGCGGGGAGGCCGAGTGACGATGGAGCATCCGGCTGAGTGGCGATGCGTGGAGCTGCCGAGTGATGACGACGCGTCCAGTAGTGACGGCGCGCGGGGCGGCTGAGTGACGATGGAGCGTCCGTCTAAGTGGCGATGCGCGGTGCTGCCAACTGACGAAGATGTGTCCCACCGAGTGGCGATGCGCGGAGCTGCCAAGTGACGAAGACGTGTCCTGGCGAGTGGCGATGCGCGGAGCTACCGAGTGATGACGACGCGTCCAGTAGTGACGGCGCGCGGGCGGCCGAGTGACGGTGCGTGGAGCGGCCAAGTGATGAAGAACCATCCAGCTAAGTGACGGCGTGCGGGGCTGCCGGGTGATGATGACGCGTCCAGTAGTTGCGGCATGCAGGGTGGCTGAGTGACGATGCATCGTCCGTCTGAGTGGCGATGCGCGGAGCTGCCGAGTGATGACGACGCATCCAGTAGTGATGGCGCGCGGGGTGGCCAAGTGACGATGGAGCGTCCGGCTAAGTGGCGATGCACGGTGCTGCCAAGTGACGAAGACGTGTCCCGCCGAGTGGCGATGTGCGGAATTGCCAAGTGACGAAGACATGTCCCGCCGAGTGGCGATGCGCGGAGCTACCGAGTGATGACGACGTGTCTCACCGGGTGGCGACGCGCGGAGCGCCCAGGTGATGTAGTCGTGCCACACGGAGTGGCGATGCATGAGCATCTGAGTGATGCCGACGTGTCTCACCGAGTGGCGATGCACGGAGCGGCCAGGTGATGTAGTCTTGCCGCGTAAAATGGCGATGCATGGGGCATCCGAGTGACCTACTTGTTGATCGTCTGAACGTAAATTTTATCTACATGTCATCGTGTTTGTAGCTTGAATGGAATGACCGTCCGTGTAAATTGTTGTTCGGAGATGACGATAGCCGAGTGACGTTGCAAGTTAGTAGTAGCTATGTATATTTTTTTATGAACTAAAAAGTCTCTACGCGGATGCAACTTACAAGGATTAAAGACCACTGATGTCCCGGTTATGCATGCATGCATGCACACTTAACTCACACGGAAAATGCTCACCCAATGAGGCACTTGATGACCTGGTTAAATGGATGAAACGGCCAGCCGTTTTTACTAAGGATTATGAGGGCCTCATTATGTGCTCGGGATAGCAGGCTACATACCGTCCGATGTAGACGACACAGGTGAAGGGGACCCAGGTAGCCGGGTAGCGTGTGCGGCCGGTGATGCAAGCGAGGGTCGGCCAGCGCATCTGCGGCGTACATGCGTCTCTAGTTGCGATGCATTGATAACAATGCCCACATCCAGAAACTGTAAATTGCATGGCTCATTCCCTTTATCTAGGAGGCATTAGCGCTAATAAACAAGAGTTAAAGCCAGATCAGCATGCAAAGAAAGTTTCCTTTTCCCACGTACCATGCACTGCATGCAATTTATTGCCACGCCCTGGAAGGCAACGAACTAGCCCGCGACGGAAGACCCGGACAGCAGCTTGGAGAGGGTGAAGAGGACCTCGCCAGACGTTGTCGGGGCGCGCTCAACGTGCAGCTGCACATCTACAAACCTGATCGTGGCGTACCAGGTCGGGTTGCGGCCGCGAGAGCCGTGCATGTTGGGCGCAGCCTGTCCTTGTCATTTGCACATCGTCGGACCAGCATCTCCATTGCGGGAGCCTGAACGGGTACTACACCATCCATCGGCGGGCGCCGTCGTAGGGTAGCCGGACTACAGACCGGAGCCGCCAAGGAGAGGACGAGGACGCCATCGCAGCGCAGGTCAAATGCAGCGATTGCATGGACTGACACGATCACCTCATGAGCCATGCTTGATGATGTCTATCATGAGATACCTGCGGGTGCTTATTCATGCAGATGATAAGATGAGATAAAATAGGTAATCTCTTGACCCTTTTTCTTGCACAAATGACCCGATGGCCAGAACTTGAGCGGAAGCTTCAAAGATTGTTGTCGATCTGCTGTCAGGGATTGAAGAAAGAAAAACCATTTGCATAATGGCACGATAGACACCATGCCCCACGGTGGGTGCCAAATGTCGTGGGAACAATTCCTATAGTAGATAGGGGTAGGATAACGGAGCATGATCTATCGAGATGCAAACGGGTGACACAGTGGTTTTAGCGAGTTCGGGCCTCTCACGGTGGAGATAACAACCCTACGTCTCGTGCTCCGGAGAGGCTTTGTTTTATCTGAGTATGAATCCGGAGATTACAATGTGTGAGAGAAGGGAGAACGGATCCCCATGCATGAGCTAAATCCTAAGACTAGTAGAGAGAGAGAGAAGCAGGAACCCCGGAGGGAGAAGAAGAAGCCCGTCCCCTTAGTCTAGTGGTGGGGGTGGATTATATAGAGTGTGCCACCCCTTCACCTCCTATGTTACAAAGTGGGGCATTGATGCCGTAACGCCAGATGGTGCTTCGACTGCCTTGTCGACTGTCAGTCTTCGCATATCCGAGTGAGACGTATGGCCGAGTGGTTGACTGTCGCCGAGTGGATGGAACATACTCGGTCGAGTGAATAGTATGTATGTATTAATCCGGACCCACCTGGTGTGTGGACCCCATGGTATTATGATATTTTGACCCTTCATGGGCCTACCTATTTTGTGTATCCCCGACATCCATAGTTGATGGTGGCATGTGATTGGCAGCGTTTGAGATGACACCATTCCTAAAAATAGGCACACTAAGGCCAAAGAATGAAGGCGAGAGTGCTTATTTGAAGAAATGTGTGAAGTTTGGATGCTTGGAGGATTTCAAGGTGTGGTTGAGTGACTATGAAATTAGGAACCATAGGCCATATGTGTTGGGAATTCCGACCAAAAGGTTCGTTACACTATGAAATGTGACAAATAAGCTTTCTCATGGAAGGTCCATGGAAGAAGAATTTTTGAAACCGGGCACTTTGTGATGCAAGGTGGTGTAGCCACTCACAATTTCCCACCGCCATCAGATTTTGTCCGCAGTTAGGGACACTATCAGCTCATGTCTAAGTTCCCCGAGTAAAAATTGACGAGACATATAGCTTGTGATCCAACCACCAAGGCGAAGTTGTCATGCGTAAGGTGGGACAACAATAAAGATACGAACTCAAGATTGGGAAGAAATGGAAGGGAAAGGCAAATGATATAAGGATGGTGTATGGTGATCAAGAAGCATACAATTGCCTCCTGAGGTTGTTGCGAGAGATTGCACATAGGAAGCTGACATGTACTAGTGGTCCATGATATTACCAGAATGTTTCACCGTGCCTTTTTGGAGTTATGGGCAATGCATCAAGGAATTTAAGCATTGTCGGCTGGTTTGTCTATAGATGTCACTTTCTTGAACAACAAAGACACAGGCACACTAATGGTACCAACATGATGATGAAGGAGGTTGAAGATACAACGACATGATCAGCAACATAGTTGGTTGTTTCAACAATGTGCTCAAGGGTGATTGTTCATTGTGAGTGACTGCAATAGTGGAATATACCTTCTTCAAGCTCAACAAGTATTTTGTGAGGCGTTCCCAAAGCACTACCAAATTGATAGGTGACAGAAAGGTGAAAGGGCTAGCTATTGACTAGAGGGGGGGGGTGAATAGGTGTTTTTTATGAAAAGATTCAAAATAGTAAATGTGTTCGAAGTCAAGGAAATGAATTAAGATCAATTAGGGATAAGAGTCAAGGATCTATGCAATGCATGTAGTGAAATGAAGACATTCAGCTGGCAAGTAAGGCATAGTCGTCATGCAAATAGAAGTGAATCATAGATGAACTTGAGTAGTACGAAGACAGATGCAAATCAGATGAATGCCTTCACATAAGAACAAGCAAGCAATAGCTTCACAGTACTAAACATAATGCAAAGGCATGGAAAGATAGAGCAAGTTTCTTGACGAAGACAAAAGATTTGTTGGATCAGTTCCACCTTATTACCCTTGAGCCGAGGTCATTTAGACTTTGACCAATCACTCTGGTAATTCTTAAAGGTAGACTTCCGAAACCTTCATAAACTCGGTCATTCATAATCCACTATGACTCTTGGATGCCCTAGACCATGACGCCTAACCGCCTAGAAGATCACAATATTCAAGTGTAATAAGTATTCAGTTGTCTCAGAACAGAATGACTTCGGTGATGCTCAAACACTGTAGCTCTAGGTGTTTGGGTTTATCCTTGCAGAATAGCTCTCTCTCAATGTCTTTGAGGTGGGATGCTCCAAAACGACAACATCCGTATATAAGTCTGAGAAGCCACCAACTTATGGTGGAGGGGGTGGGTTATTTATAGCCAATAGGCAACCTGACATGATATAATCGAAATGACCCTCGGTCAATGGCCAACCAACTCGTGTCATAACGGCCGGATTTCAATGACTCACGTGGCAACATTGCTTGGGCTACAAGCAATGCTGACTTAACTAACTTTGGAAGAGATTTCCTCTCATCGTCTTCACTCGGAGACATAGGTGTTTGGGTTGAGCATCACGTCAGCTTCTGAATTCGATCACTTAGACCCCACTTAATAGTACGATGGATCCTATGACTCAAAAAAGAAGAACCAAAACTACCAAAACACTTCATTTTTGCGTTTCATTAGCTTCATGCATATATCTTCGCGCATCACCATTGACTTCAACCATCTTCAATGTCTTCAGACATTTTTAGAGGTCGTTTTTGACGGTCAAGCATAATCTCCAAGGACTTCTATCTGTGTTATCATGTGAACTCTCACAAACACATCAGTCCCTCAACGAAGTTTGTCTTCAAGACTCCAAAACCATCAAGGGGTGGCACTAGATGCACTTACAATCTCCTCCTTTTTGGTGATTGATGACAAACTGGTTGAATTTTTCAATGGGGATAAAATATTTTAAGATAAAGACTATGAGATTATGATTGCAAGATGTATAGAGACCCCCCTGAAGATGTGCTTCTGAATATTTTTCTCTGAATGCAAAAACACATGGTAGGTTTTAATTGTCGAGAACTCCCCTTATATCTTGGAATCCAATCATAGTGCATTTAATGGATGTTATGAAGATAATGAAAAGCAAAATGAAAAATGGGCGTCTGCTGAATGACTTCATGCACATAAAATAGAACTTAGGAAGCACCAAAAGTAAGATAAAAATATCGAATGTGCAGACGTCCATGAGGACTTATGTTTTACAACCCAAATAGCAAGTTTTCAGAATGAGAGTTGTAAACTTAACAAAACATGAGAAACCCAGCCCATTGACCCATTTGAAGACTATAAATCCAACGTTTCTCCCCCTTCGTCATCGAATGAACAAAATGGATCAAGACATTGGAGCACTCCCTAGCCTGAGTTGAAGATGATGGTGCTCCAGGGTCGGTGTTGGGCGGTGCAGAGGGGACAGATGCAGTGTCGGTACACTGAGCAGGTGCAGGTGGAGAAGTGACGTCTTTGACTTTGGCATCGGTGAGGTTGGCATGAACGGTCTGTCCTGATGAGGAATAATCACTGTCTTCAAGGGATGTCATCTTACGCCACTACTCTGTGGAAGGAGGAGGAATGCAGAATTTGAAATTCCATGTGAAGCCATCCTCGTGAAGACCTTCTTCAGGGTCCAACATGGACAAAGTCTTCCATGTACGCATGCATGTCTCGTGGGCCAAAAATGTGTTCTTGGTGAAGAGGTTGCGAATGCTATTGACATCAGACATAAGATTCTGCATCTACCTCTTGGTCTACTCATGATGCCTATCCCACTTCTGATGTAGAGAGACAAGAAGTTCTCTATCAGTCATTACTCCAACCTTACTTGGCTGAGGCTGTTGAGGCACATTGCTAGAAGTGGCTCCGGTAGCAGTTGCACTTGTCTGTGGGCAACAAATGGCAACAATCCGATAGACCTTGGCTGGATCATTAGGTATATGAATCTCTTCAATATTGGCGGTGCCACATGTGCCTTCCACAATTAGGTTCTTGCCCTTGGAAGGATAGATGTCTTCATGAATGACTTCGACCTCAATAAGAACCACAATGTGGTTGCGAGCAGAGGGCATGTACTAAGTGTTGGTCCTCTGCTTGATGAAACGAATATCCATGGAGCATAAATTGGTTTTTCAAAAAGATCCATACCAGAAGCTGCTAGTTGACGTAAGAGGAAATCTTGAAGATTGATGTGTATGCCATAGACAACATTGTAAACCATTGTCTTCAGAGCGCCAACTAGTTTGCGTGAAGACAAGTGCCCCTTGATAGGCCAAAAGGTATGCCAAAGAATATGGTAGATAGTCTTTGGAAAATACTAAAGGTCTTCAACAAAGAAATTTGTGGGGCATGGAGAATCAGGAGTCATAGGCTTCATAAGCGTCAGCGTTTCAGTCATGTTGGGTTCTGGCACATGGAAGATACTCTTGGTGGCTTCAACATAGGCATCATATTGATGATTGAAATCTTCTCCAGATGCAGCTAGAGGAGTGTTGGCAAAGAGTTCACTTGTAGGAGCCTTAAGGTGCTCATATCCGACCATGAAGTCTAGACCCCATATCTTCAGATCTTTGATATAGACTGAGAGGTGAAGTGTTGCATAAAATCAAAGAATGAGCTCTTCATTCCAATCTTCCTTGTCGACAACAAATGGCAACAATTCACAAAGACAATCCAGTGCTTGATCAAAGCAAGGAAATTCACTCATGGCTTCAAGGCTTAGGCACATGTGAGGGAAGATCTTGTTCTGGCCGTAAAGCACACACATGTGATAGTTGCGTTGCTGTGGCATCCAAAAATGATCCGATTGAATCTTCTGATGTTTATAAGGGTTTCTGTCAGAATCGAAGAAGGTGTTATCGAGATGAAGCCTTTGATGCTAAAGATCATGCGATTGACAAGGCCTTGATTGCGAAGACTTGGAAGTTTGGGCAAAGGATTCAGAACCCAGGGATGTCGATTGATGTTGAATTCATAGTTGGGTCCCATTAGTGGTGGAGGAACATGCTTTGGCCACTTTACATGCACCATATTGCCTTCACGATTGCGAGCCATCACAATATTATTGGCATTGTCGTCAGTTGATGGAGATTTAGTGACAGGAGGGCCGTCAGGTGATGGCGCATTTGCTTCACCCTCATTACCTTAAATAGCTTAGGGTTCAAGTGGAACATAAGTGGTTACTACGGGTGTGTCTTCAACAACTTTGACTTTGACTTCAGTATGTTGGCTTCAAATGTCCTCAGCCATTGGGGGTGTCCACAACTGACGCAATCGGTTGAACATGTACTTCCTCCTCTGGAATGCTTACCATGCAGGAGGCTGAGGGCCTAGGGACTTTTTGAAGCCTTTTGAGAGGCAACGCATGTTCATGGGAGTCATCCCCCATACCTTCAAAAGGAGATCCCGATGATTGAGTGGTGTTGAAACAGAGGCAGGAAGAGTACTGGGAATGACTTCATGAAGTGGTGATTTTGGATGGGCTTCTTCCCAAAATACATCTTGGACAATTGGCATGTCAGGTGATACGTCTCCAACGTATCTACTTTTCCTAACACTTTTGTTCTTGTTTTGGACTCTAATTTGCATGATTTGAATGAAACTAACCCGGACTGATGTTTTTTTCAGCAGAACTACCATGGTGTTTTTTGTGTGCAGAAATAAAAGTTCTCGCAATGGAACAATTTTTTTGGAGATTTATTTTGGAATATTTGACGAATTATGGACCTAGAAGCCACCTATGAGGGGCCCTAGGGGGGCCATGATCCACCAGGGCGCGCCAAGCCCCTCAGGCACGACACGGTGGAGGGCGGACATCTCGTGGGTCCCCCGACCCTAATTCCAACATTATAAATTCACAATTCCCTAGAAAATAAATCATAGAAAAAGTTATACCTCATTTCACGATATGGAACCGCCGCCACCTCCTGTTCTTCACCGGGAGGCCAAATCTGGAGTCCGTTTGGGGCTCCAGAGAGGGGAATCTTCGGTCTTCATCATCATCAACCCTTCTCCATCGCCAATTCCATGATGCTCCCCACCGGGAGTGAGTAATTGCTTAGTAGGCTTGCTGGTGGGTGAGGAGTTGGATGAGACTCATCATGTAATCGAGTTAGTTTTATTAGGGCTTGATCCCTAGTATCCACTGTGTTCTAAGATTGATGTTGCTATGACTTTGCCATGCTTAATGCTTGTCACTAGGGCCCGAGTGCCATGATTTCAGATCTGAACCTTTTATGTTATCACCATTATATCTATGTTCTTGATCCGACCTTGCCTAATCATATGCACCTATTACATGTTATGATCCATCATCCACATAGTGACAATATATGGGATACTCACTTTGAGGAGTTCAAGTATTCACTAAATGTTAATGCTTTGTTCTGGTTCTCTATTAAAAGGAGACCTTAATATCCCTTTGTTTATTTATGGACCTCGCTGCCACGGGAGGGTAGGACAAAAGATGTCATGAAAGTTCTTTTCCATAAGCACGTATAACTATATATGAAATACATGCCTATATTACATTGACAAACTGGAGCTAGTTCTATGTCGCCCGAGGTTATGACTGTAGAAGATGAATATCATCCAATGAATACACCGATCCAGTGCCTACTATCTTTACACTTATTGTTCTTGCTGAGTTACTACTATTGTTGTTACTATTGCACTTGCTACAAAATCACTACTGCTATTGTTACCGCTACTGGTACTATTACCACTGCTATCAAACTATCATACTACTGTGCTACTGATCACTCTGCTTCAGAAATTTATCTCCAGGTGTGGTTGAATTGACAACTCAACTTCTAATACTCTCAAATATTTTTTGGCTCCCCTTGTGTTGAATGTAAAAATTTGGGTTGAATACTCTACCCACGAAAACTGTTGTGAGCCCCTATACTTGTGGGTTACGGAAACATTTTTCTGGCACCGTTACCGGGGAGCATAGCTATATTTGTTGAGTCACTTGGGACTTATATCAATTGATCACTATGAAGAATCTGAAGGATAATAAAACCAAGATTTTTCCCTCTAAGACGAGGGGTGGTAAGGAACTGCTATCATATTCTGCACTTGATTCACCTTCTGTTACGAGTAAGCTTGCAACACCACCACATGATATTAATCCTGATATTGATGATGCTACTTCTGCTATGAATGATGCTTATGATGATGCTAGTACCATGTTTTATGAAGCTGTGCCACTAGGTGAATTCCTTGATGAACAAATTGCTAGAGCTAAGGAGAATGAAATTATTGAAACTGCTGAATCTGCTGAAATTGATAAGAGCTTTGAAACTGATGATTATGAAAAACCTAATAGGCTTATCTCTCCTAGATTTGAAATGCCTAAGACACTTGAAGGTCATGCTTTAGATGGAGAAATAGCTAGAGAGATTCTTGCTTGTAAGGATAAAAATGATGTTAAGAAACTACTATGCAAGTATAAACAAAAGACTCTGGATGCTAAAATGGAATGTGATCCGAAGTTTGCTACTTCATCTATCTTTGTTATCGATAAGGATTATCAATTCTTTGTTGACCCAGAGTTAATTACATTGGTTGAATCCGATCCTTTTCATGGTTATGAAACTAAAACTATGGTAGCACATCTTACTAAGCTGAATGATATAGCCACCCTATTTTCTCATGATGAGAAGATTCACTACTATTATATTCTAAAATTATTTCCGTTCTTGTTAAAGGGTGATGCTAAGATATGGTACAATAATCTTACTCCTAGTTGTGTGCCTAGTCCCCAGGATATGATTTACTATTTCTCTGAGAAATATTTTCCTGCTCATAAGAAACAAGTTGCCTTACAGGAAATATTTAACTTTGTGCAAATTGAAGAAGAGAGTCTCCCACAAGCTTGGGGGAAGCTTCTCCAATTGCTTAATGCTTTGCCTGATCATCCTCTTAAGAAAAATGAAATACTTGATATCTTCTACAATGGACTAGTTGATGCTTCTAGGGACTTCCTAGATAGTTGTGTTGGTTGTGTTCTTAGGGAATGAACTGTTGAACAAGCTGCGCAACTATTGAATAATATATTTAAGAACTATGATGATTGGACTCCCCCTAAACGACCAATTGAACCCACTCCAAAGAAGAGTAGTATCTTATTTCTCAATCCTGAAGATATGCAAGAGGCAAACAAATGTATGAAGGAAAAAGGTATTAAAGTTGAGGATGTTAAGAATTTACCACATATTGAAGAAATTCGTGGACTCAACACACCACCACCTCCATAGGTGGTAGAGGTAAATTATTTATTAAAGTATGATAAAGGTGATATCCCTTACAATAAACATCGTAGTCAACGCCTATATGAGTTTGATAACTACATTATGGAACAAGAGCAATTCAATGCAAATGTTCTGAAACACTTGAAATATAATTCTGATATGATTGCTCACTTGAGTGACTTGCTATTTAGTACCAGTAATGATGTTAGCGGTGTAGGAAAACATGCCTCCATGGTTCAAACTCAGTTAGAACAAGTTGCTAAATCTCAAAAAGAATTGCTTGATGAAATCAATAATAATATGAATGATCATGCTATTAGAGTAGTAACTAGAGGAGGTAGAATGACCCAAGAACCTCTTTATCCTGAGGGTCATCCAAGAAGAATTGAAGAAGTATCTCAAGGAATTAATGCTGATACACCTAGTCCTTCTAAGAAGAAAAAGAAAAAGAAAAATGATAGGACTCTACATGCTTCTAGTAAAACTGAGATAGAAAACCCCCTAATGATACTAATGATGTGTCTATTTCTGATGCTGAAACTGAATCTGGTAATGAACATCCAGCTAGTGATAATGACAATGATAATGATGGTCATGAGCATAATCAACCTAGTAATGATAAAGAAACATATAATGATGTAGAAATAGAACCTCCTGTGGATCTTGATAACCGACAACCCAAAAATAAACGATATGATAGAAATGACTTTGTGGCTAGAAAACATGGTAAAGAGAGAGAGAACCATGGGTTCAAAAACCCATGCCTTTCCCACCTAAACTATCTAAGAAAAAAGATGATGGAGAATTTGAACGCTTTGCTCAAATGATCAGGCCAGTCTTTTTGCGTACCCGTTTAACAGATATTTTAAAGACGCCTCCTTATGCTAAGTATATGAAAGACACCATCACTAATAAAAGAAAGATACCCGAAGTTAAAATCTCCATCATGCTTGCTAATTATTATTTTAAGTATGGAGTACCTAAAAAACATGGAGATCCTGTAATACCAACTATACCTTGCTCCATTAAAAGAAATTATGTCAAAACTGCTTTGTTGATTTGGGAGCTGGTGTTAGTGTTATTCCTTTCTCTTTATATAAAATACTTTATTTGAATAAACTCACATGTACTAAAATATCATTGCAAATGGTTGAAAAATCAACATCCATACCAATAGGTATTTGTGAAGATGTGACTGTTGTTGTTGCAAATGTTACTATCTTAATGGAATTTGTTATTCTTGAGATGCCTGAGGATGACACCATGTAGATTATCCTTGGTAGACCGTTTTTGAATACTGCAAGGGCTGTTATTGATTGCAGTAAAAGCAAGGTTACTTTTCATATGGTGCACCTTCCGAAGAAACAATTGCAAGTGAATGGTGTAAATGTTGTTGAAAATTCTTCGACACTCATTATCGAAGCTTTAAATTACCTCTACCTACTATCAAAAAGAAATATGATATTATTGTGGTTGGGGATATGCATATCCCCATTGAGGTAACCTAGTGTTTTACGAAAGTTCTTCGGCTTCATGCTAACCAAAAGTGGTTTTTAATAAGACTTGATCAACCTTATTAATGAATCATTGTCGAGAGGTATGAAGTTGATAAATTCGGTAGACACAACTCTCAGTATCTAATATTAGTTTTCTGTTTTTCTTAGTTAAATAAAATAAAATGCCATGTTTACCACGTTTTCTGTTTTTCCCGTGCAATAAAAAAATGACCCAAAAATAAAATTTCTCAAAATGCCCTAAAAATTTAACATGTTTTTTCTATTTATTTATGAATTTCCGGGACAAATAATACCAGAGGGGGGTGCACCAGGTGGCGAGGCTCCACTAGGGCACGTCAGACCGCCCTGGTGCGACCTGGTGGGTCCCCCACTTATCCCTTTAGCCCTTGTGATCTCCTACCTCCTGAAAAAATTCACCATTGCTCTCTCCCTCTTGTTCTTACTCAAGAACCCGTCTATTTCTATCTCTTTGCTCAAAGCTCTATTTTCGAAACTGTTTTAGGGTATTGCTTCTCGGTATGTAACTCCCTCATTTCTCCAACTAGTTTTTGATTTAGTGGTTTGTTTTAAGAATAAATAGCTACTCTTGGTCCTGCTGTAGATGAGCTTGCATGTTGAATTCTTAGAATTCTAAGTAGTTTGAATGCTTGTTATGGCCTCTATGAATCCCTAGGAGTAGTTGCTATCAATCTTATTTAGTTTTCTTAACAAAATTTCGTGTCACAATTTTTTAAGAAATTGTTGAAAATAAAATTCAATTCTTTAGGAGTTCTTCGAGGAGGAGATCTTCAGGGGCATCATCAAGTGAATGTTCCATCTCACAATCTTATGTTGAGCCAAGTGCAAGCTCGATACAGGATGCTCAAACTAAATCATGCCTTTGGCCGTGTAACACTTTCATGGAAAGTGCATGTATTAAGGAAAATTTTGAACAGTATATTCGCAACGCCGACCTGGTTCCCTTCATCGAAGATAATTGCGCTCAACAACTCACTCTCATGGAGACATTTACCAAGAAATTCAAATATTTTGCTCGTGAGTCAAGAGTTTCATTTAGTCTGTATGATAATGCTTTCACCATGACTTTAGACGTATTTTGTGACGTGTGTAAAATTCCATATTGGGATTGGGTAGACGAACCAACAAAACCTAAGTATGAATCATTATTGAGAAACCTTTGTTGTGGTGAAAATAGGGGAGTGACACAAGGTAGAATAAAAATAATCCATTTTCCGTCTATTCAATACCTTGCTCTTTTTAATGATAAATGCATTGTAGGAAAGCAAGATTATAGCATGCTTTGTGCTCATGATTTGAGTTTTATATACACTGCTTTAACTGGAATTAAATAATACAACTTAGGAGCAATTGTTGCACGGACATTGACTCTCAATGGTTCTAATGGTAATTCGTATGGAGGGATTTATGCCTCTTGCCTCATAACAAGGTTGGGAGTGTCCCCTTGGACTAATGATCCTATCTTACCTAAATAGTACTTCGACTTTGATGCCATGAAACGCCATAGATTTCTTACATGCACAGTTAATAACTATGCCTACATCTTGAGGTTTGATAATGGTCCCATTGTGTCTATTGTATTGCCTGCTCCTGGTCTCTTTGATTTTAACAACAAGGGAAGATACTACGTCTATGAGAGCGAGGCCCATGCGTACAAGGCAGAGGTTGAAGCCGCAGGAGGGCTGAGGTGGTTGCACCAAGAGCCTTGGTAGGCTATCACTCAAGCCATTACCCAGGCCACACATGGTGATTACCAAGCTAGGCCAAAAGCCTAAGCTTGAGGGAGTAGGTATTCCCACTGACATTACATTCATGTTCACACATTTCATTTCAGTTGTCGGTGTCCACACTCTTTTATTCTATTATCCATGCTAGATTTATTTTTTCTTGTTTTGTTCTTGTGTGTTCGAAAAACTTTGAGAAAATCCAAAAATACTTCTTGCTTCTTTTTGGTTTTTCTTCTCAGTTCAGTTAGTTGTAGTATTAAGAGAAATCTCAAAAAGATTTATCATTTCTTCTTTTGCTTGTTGGGAGTTCTATCGTGTAAATAGTTTTTCTCGTTTTTGTTTTCCTCTTCTTATTTACTTTCTTCAAGAAAAAAACTAAAAACTCCAAAAATAATTTAGTGTGTTTCTCTGAAATTCTTTTTATTTTTATCGAGTCATACCAAGGAGAAGACCACAATGAAAATGTTGAATGGCTCTCATATGCATTACTGACTTACTGTTGATCTCACACAGAGCCCATATTACTTTGTCTTCTCATCTTGAATAAAATGGTTGCAGATTCTACATTAGTCCACGACACTCTTGCACTATTATTATTTCCATATCATTCTATTGTGCAAGTGAAAGGCAATAATCATGATATTTGATGATTTATTGTGGCAGAGAAAAGCGGGTATGAACTCAACTTGTTCTTGTTTTTGTAAATATGTTTAACCTAGTATCCATGATTCAACACATTACGATTGAACATGTTTGCAACGACAATTAGAGATTATAGTGGTTCATGCCATGCTCAAGTAGCTAGGAGTGGATAATGATTTATCTTGGATGTCAGCATGCATTAAAATGGTTGCAATGTAGTATGATGATATGGTATCCTTCTCTGAATGCTTCAAGTGGCTTGTCTTGGCACATGTTCACGCATGTAGTTGAATCAAATAAACATAGCCATCATGCTATTTATGTTCATGGTGTCCATAACCTACTCATGATAGCATTCAATGTTTATTATTCATAATGCATGTTTATGACCGTATTCACACTCTAGCTTGCCGCTTCTCAACCTATTTGCCAGTCTTCACCAGTACTAAGTGGGAATTCTGCTTGTGCATCAAAAACCCTTAAACCAAAGTTATTCTAGATGACTCCACCATACCTACCTATATGCGGTATTACCCTGCGGTTCTAAGTAAATTTGCATGTGCCACCTCTAAAATTTCAAATGAACATCTATTTCGTGTGCCTAGACCGCTCATGGAGAGACAAGGGGTAGTCGGTATTTTCCATGTTAAGCAGGTTCCTCTCATGATGAGCAGCTATTCACTCCTCCTTGCATGACAAGGGTGGTAATAGGGATTGTCGGTGTCAAAACCGGCGGATCTCGGGTAGGGGGGTCCCGAACTGTGAGACTAGAACCGATGGCAGCAGTAGACGAAGGGGACACGGTTTTACCCAGGTTCGGGCCCTCCTATGGAGGCAATACCCTACGCCCAGCTTGGTTGTATTGATGATATGGGGGGTTACAGAGTTGATCTACCTCGAGATCGAACAGCTAACCCTAGATTAGTTGTTCTCTATCTACAACCTAGAACCCTCGGGCTTATACGGGCGCCGAGGGTACCTAGGGTTTTACACATGGTCGGTTACACACCGAAGAAATAAACATGCCTATTATCTACATCAAACGTGGAGTACAAGTCGTGCTTCCGAAGCTTCCATCTCGGAGATAGGGCCTTCAATTGATCCAACGTTCAGTAAGTGGCCCATATAGTCTGGCCAATAGAAGTAGGTTGGCCTCTGGAGGACCCCTTAATCTAGGACTCCCTTAGTAGCCCCCGAACTTTCCTCCAATGCCAAGGGTCTTAGCTTCAATTGCTTCGCACGATCAGACTCTTCGGGTTGTGAGGTGAGTTCTTCCCGCTGAATTCAGTTCGGCCTCCGATGACAAGTAGCTTTCCAAATAGTGGCGCGTCCGCACACCGTTAATAGGTCGGCCCTAAAGGCCAAACGTCAAGGGGTAAAATAATGTCCCCTGAAGAACTTTCTGACCAAAGGTCATGGCCCACCACGACCGCTAGGCCAGTTGCAAAAAATCGATTCGTGGTTCGAGGGTGTTCTAATCAACATAATCTATCGATGTGCAAATCATGCCCCGTTTTACACGGAATATGTTTAATCATGAGCGTGCAATGACACGAAAGTTTCGGCAAGTGGAGGGATTCATGGCGCACCGAAGGGGTTCCAAATGATAAGCCTCATAAAAGGGGAAAAAGCCCCAAAGCCTATTCACGCTCCCCATTCGCCTTCTATGCTTTGCATTCCTTTGAGCCTTCGAAGCACAGATCTAGGTTTTCCACCCCCATCCCCAAGCTCACCAATGGTGGACTCCAGTTCCAACAACCAATGGGAGGTTTCCACGGTCACCGACCGGGATATCCTGGACCTCAAGAAGGCCGGCTACCTCTCCGCCGACATCCCTCACCATGCTCCGGAGAGGGGCCAAGCGATCCCCACTCCCAGGCCAGTCGAAAGGTGGTCTTCCTCCCGCACTTCATCTGGGGGTTGAGGATACCACTCCACCCCTTCGTCAGGGGGCTCATGTTTTTCTACGGCTTCGACGTCCACGACCTCCCGCCGAACTCTTTCATGCATATATCGGCATTCATCCTCGTCTACGAGGCTTTTCTGCGGGTCGAGCCACACTTCGGGCTTTGGCTCAAAGTGTTCTCCATCAGGCCGAAGTGCACCGGAGGCAAGCACACAGACTATGGCGGGGCTGTCATCGGCAAGCTCACCCGCATCGCATGGCCGTCGGGCACCTTCATCGACACCATCAAGGTGTGGTAGAAGGAGTGGTTCTACATCATTAAGCCATGGGAAGAAGGTCAGATTCGCCCTGCCAAATTCAGATCCGGTCCCCCAACAAGATTAGCTTCATAGCTCGAAAAGGGCCTTAGCTGGGGACCAAGAAAGGAGGTGAGCAACCTTGAGAAGCGTGTCGGCTCCATGATCGAGAAGGGCATCAAGCTGACCAATGTGGTCCAGGGCATGCTCCGGAGATGCATCCTCCCCTGCCAGCGTCGGAATACTCCCTTGTGGGCTCGTCAGCTTGACGACACGTCCATGCTTCTGAACCTCTTCTGCACTACATGGGAGAAGATGTGGAAGGCGCTCTTCAAGTCGCAAAAGAGCTGGCCATACGAGGAGGAAGACAGGGGTCTGCACGCCGCCAAGCCCACCTCCGAGGTATGGTATAATTTTGCTTGGTCGGCTCTATTTTTCACGGAGAGGATCTATAACATTGTTTCCGATCATCCTTTGCAGACATGGCTGAAGAAAGCCGTGAACATCAGCAGTCCGTCACCTTAGACCAAAGATGGTAGGTCCGGGTTGTTAGCGGAAATGCTCGTGGCGAAGCCTTACGAGGTCCCCACAAAGTAGGAGAAGAAAAGAAATCAGGCCGGGGTGGCCTTCGCATCAGGGACACGTCAGAGACTGTGTCCGGGGAAACTCATGCCTCCTCGAATCAAGAGGAGCATGAGGAGGAGGAGGAAGCAGAGTAGCAGGAGGAAGAGGAGGAGGACGAAGTTGGGCGAGAGAGAAATTCCCCCCTTGCAAGAAAGAGGGCAACTTCATTGGGCGCCCCGGAGGAGGTACCCCCTCCTGCCCAGAACAAAGCACGTCGAGCACAGGTGATTCTGTCCGACGACAGCTCGGACTCAAACACCGAGTCCGATGACTTCGAGCCGGTTCCGCAAAGGTACCTTAGGTCCAAACCCCATGCTCGAAGGTTAGGATCCAAATACCCCCTTGTTCGTCATTTAACAGGTTCAAAGTTTATTATCATGCAGGTACTTATTGGCTTTGCAGCCCCCTGCGCGTCCTTCCAACTGATCAGATATCGGATGGGGATCTCGCCCGCCGAACTAGCGGAGAGCGGGAATGCGTCGCATCCCGCTACTCCAGGCCCCGCAAAGGACACTGCGGAGCTGTCATCCCAGCATGCTCCTATGGAGCCGGGTACCAGCGGCGAGGGAGACAACATCATGGCCGAGGCTAATGCCTCGGCCACCGCAAACCGGGTGAATAAACCCCACTCGAATACTGATGAGGACGGACGAGCGGCTACTCAGTCCCCTTCGAGGACCTTTCCAGAGTGCACCATGCCTCTGGAGGAAACGGTTCATACTCTGGTCGGCGATCGGATTACCCGATCACCACCGGCGCCATCGACCAATGGGTGGTCGGTCATGCAGGAGGCTCTATCGAGCGCCCCCATCTCCAATGGGTGGTCGGTATTGCTGAGCATTCAGTCTGTCGACGACGAACTGAAGGAGGCCTTCAAGGGTCTCCTCACGGGTTTTCATGTAAGCCACGCGACACTCTTATCTGCAAAATGTTTATTGATTTTTATGATTATATACATGGCAGCCCCCGAGCCCAAGGTGAGTTTTGAAAAAACATACCTAGGGGTCAATCATGGACCAAATTCCAAACTATATACAAATGATATATTCGGAACGTGAGAGTAGGCCCTGAGAGGGCCGAGCATATGATCGGATTGATGATAGTTCAGAAGTATTGCAACTATGTAATCTGACAAGTGTTTGTGTGATACAGGCTTCGTCATCGGCGGCAGCCGTACATGGCGCTGAGCTGGACAAGCTGAATCGGAAGCTCAAACGCTCTGAGGATGAAGTTGATGCCCTCAACAAAAGATTCGACGATGCACAAGGTAAGTCGAAACAAAATCCGAACCCCTTTGCTAGAATACTGTCAATGCAGGTTTTCATAGTGTCAATGAATATACAACCTCGGCAAAAGAGGTGGAGA
The DNA here is from genome assembly GCA_022496015.1 of Hordeum marinum. Classification (NCBI taxonomy): domain Eukaryota; kingdom Viridiplantae; phylum Streptophyta; class Magnoliopsida; order Poales; family Poaceae; genus Hordeum; species Hordeum marinum. Next base: position 25,880,493 of record CM039677.1, on the reverse strand, counting down.
GGCTCAAGGCCGAGCTTCAATAGGCAAAGAACGAAGCAGCCATCGATAGGCCGGCGACCAAAGAAGCGGCTATCACCCTCTCCGTCCTACGAGCCACCAGCGACAAGCATGAGGATCGTGTGGCAGAGATCCATCAAGAGCTCAAGGATGCCAACCAGAAGTGTGATGTCCTTGAGCATAAGGGCAAGGAGAGCGCGGTCGAACTATCCACCCTGAAGACCAATCTCGAGAAGGAGCGGGTAGACAGGCGGTTCTTTGAGGAGCGGGTCTGCCAAGCGAAGGATATACCGGATGGTAAGCCATACTTACTATAGTGCGTCTTTAGGGATAGCAAGTTCAAATTGCTTACCAGGTGTGGCATTCCTCAGGCGCCTCCTCCGATCTCCAGAAGAGCGTAGCATACGCCAATCAGCTTTATGTGTCGCGAGAAGACGGAGATAAAGCGCGTCTATTCTGGTCACAATTTGAAGCCCCAAAGCGCACTCCTCTTCTTGCTGAGTAGCTGAAGCAGCTGATGGAGCTACGTCGGATGGCGGAGTAGGCCATGAAGGACATCTGCCTCCGGCTGTGGCCCGATGAGCCACTGCCGGGCAGCTACTTCGGCCTGGTGTAGAGGTTGATCGACGCGTCACCATGTCTTGATGTGCTGAGGCGCTCCCTTGCATCGAGGGAGCTCGGATGGCCTTTGCAAAGGCCAAGGTGCATTGGCCAGGGATGGATCCGACGAAGATTGCCACCGCCCCTCTGCCGCCTACAAAGTAACATCGGTGCCCCGAGCTGAATTTTGCCGGAGGAATGGAAGGTGCTCGGGCAGAAGCGTCACAGTGTTCGGGCAATAACATTGTTGAATAAATTGTAATGCGTCCGAAGACATTTTGAAGTTTTAATGTTCACGTTTAATGTTTTTGCATTCCTTTATAACTCCTGTGTGGCTGGTCGAAACTGAAATGCGAGTCGTCAGCTTCGGCCCCCATGTAGATACTACATGGGGAGTCTCTACCAATGCACTATGTCCCTTAGCCGAGTTATCGGAACCCAAAGGCGGTAAAGTGCGACGGACTAGGCAATCATACTATAGTGCTTTATTTCTTTCACTTAGCCGTAGGGCATGAAAAGGACTGCAGGGGGGCTGATGACTAGCCCCCGGAGGGTTGTGATGTTTGGACGAACCGCGGCTAGGGCCAGCATCACATGGTTTGCATGAAGAACAAACCCTTCGTATAACACAGAATATCCTCTGATGAGGATTTAAGTATAACACGTTGAGCTCGGATTCACAGACCGGCTCTCGCATACTATGCTAGTAAATTTTCGGCTTTCTCCCTCTGAGCTGCTTGACCAGACGATCCAGAAACACAATCGCAAGGGTGCCCCCTTTGCATTTTTAAGCGAACGAGTGGAACGTAAAGGGGCAAGCACAGGAGCCAGGTAACCCAACTACTAACCCAAGACATAGTTCGGAACCAATGCATATAATGTGAATACCAAGACGCTGAAGCATAATAAGTTGTACATAAGGCGATTTTTTCTAAACTCGAGCCCCCGGTCTATTAGCCGGTTGCATCGCATCATATCGAACAGTATCACGAGAAGGGGGAGAAAAAGGAAAATATATGCCAAAAAGGACAGATGAGACAAACATGTGCAACATTGTTATTCTATTCACACCAACTCTTATAACTCGGATTGCCAAGGCAACTGATTACAGGTATTTGAAAGAAAGAAATTACACATGAATGGTTATACCAGGGGTCTTTTATTGGTGGCCTTACGTCCTCGATGTGCCCTGTTGCTAGTTTACTCCTGCTCTTTGGTTCACCTTGATGGGTGGTACTGTTCGGTAAACGGAGCTTGCCGACAAGGTCTTGAAAAGCCGTCGAATTGTGGATGAGCTTTACGTCAATGGCGGGCGTTTTAATGGTCCCTGCGTTGTGTCCGAAGACATGTTTGATGGTACTAGTTCGGTCCAGCCGGACTCCCACCTTTGTTTCCCCACCGCTACCCATGGAATTTTAAGTGCAAAGTTGTGCCTTCTTGGCATGTACTTCGCTAGTCCTAAGGGCATGCGATGGGGGGCGAGTCCGTATTTAAGGGGAGAGGAAGGCTCTGAGAGTTCGGCCTGAAGCCGAGCTTGCTTCCCAACCTTGCGTGCCTTTACAGCAGATGCCAGAACTTGTCGATCATCCTTGTAACTAAATTCGGCCGCCAGGGCCAGGCGCATGTTCCTCAGTTCATAGAGAGTGCTCCGTGTTGCCGTTAACAAGGATGACCCCTTTGGGCCAAGCATCTTGAGCTTGAGGTATGCGTAATGCGGGACGATGTTGAAACGAGCGAACACTGTCCGGCCGAGCAGGGCGTGATAGCCATTGCGGAAGGGGACGATGTCAAAGATCAAGTCTTCGCCGCAAAAGTTATCGAGCGAGCTGAACACAACTTCCAGGGTTACAGAGCCCGTGCATCTGGCCTCAACACCTTGAATCACTCCTTTAAAGGTAGTGTTACTGGGTTTGATCCGTGACAGATCTATGCCCATCTTTTTCACTGTGTCTGAGTAAATCAGGCTAAGCCTACTTCCTCTGTAAATTAGGACTTTTGTGAGGTGATACCGATCTATAATGGGGATTAGGACGAGGTCTGCCAAACCCTAGTGACAGATACTGGTCGAGTGATCGTGCCGATCAGAAGTGATCGGATATGCCGACCATGGGTTATACTTCGGGGCCACGGGCTCTACAACGTAGACCTCTCGAGGGGCATGCCTCCTATCCTTCTTAGGTATATGGGTGGCGTATATCTTGTTTACAGTTTTGACTTCCGGAGCAAATTTCTTCTGACCGCCACCAATCGGACCCCAAGGCTCATCCTTATCCTCGTTGCGGGGGCACTTGCCTTGATCTTTGGGTGGGAGCTTGGCGACCTGTTTAAACATCCAACAATTGCGGTGTGTGTGGTTGGCGGGCTTCTCTTGAGTCCCGTGGGATTGGCAAGGCCTTTCCATGATCTTTTCCAGCGGAGTGGGTCCATCGCGATTGCCTTTAGGAGGCTTCTTCTGCTGCCCAGGTTGGGAGTAGCGGAAACCGGCGTTAACAACCGTATCATCGGTGTCAATATTATTGTGCTGGCGCTTGTTCTTGTTGCACTTTGGTTTCATGTTGCCATCCCAAACTTCGGAGGTTCCGGGATCTTTGGAGTTGTGGCTGCATCTTGCTAGCCAGTAGTCTTCGCCCACACAAAAAAGGGTCATTAGGGATGAAATGGCGGACATTGTCTGAGGTTTATCCTGGCCGACCTAGCGAGCCAGCCATTCATCCAGAATATTGTGCATTCAGGAGGCTATTTTCTCAGCATCCGGGCAGTCGACAATATGGTTCTTCTTGGTCAAAAACCGATTCCAGAATTGCCAAGCAGACTCTTCGGGCTTCTGAACGACGTTACTTAGGTCAGAGGAATCCGTCGGCCGAACATAGGTTCCATGGAAGTTAGAGCAGAATGCATCCTCCCGGTCTTCCCAGCATCCGTTGGAGTTTTCAGGAGGCTATTTAGCCACTGCTGAGCTGGCCCTTAAGTTTAAGGTAGAGTTATTTGATGGCATGGAGATCATCTCCTCGAGCCATGTGGTTGTGGAGGAGGAAGTCATTGATCCATATGGTTGGGTCAGTTGTCCCATCATATTGTTCGATGTTCACGGGTTTAAACCCCTTCGGGAACTGATGCCGCATCACCTCATCCATGAAGCACAGCGGGTGAGCAGCGCCTCGAACCCGAGCTATGTCGCGCTTGTATTCGGCGTCTGTTCTAGCTTAGTCACGTTCCTGGTCTCTGTTATTGTTTCGATCGAGCCATGGTCTGTACCCATCCCGTATATCGGGTGAGTAGCCTCTAGATCCATAGATGGATCTTGTATGGCCAGCTCTGTGATCTAAGTCATCTCGCGGGTCAACCCTGTCATTTGGCTCTAGTGGCTCCTTTCCCCATCTTGAGGGCATCGCCGATCTATAAACGGTGTCGTCAGCTGTCCTGTCGCGCCCGCGAGGAGGGCTGTCCAGCTTGCCGTAAGGGGTATGTTTGGGAGACAGGGTATCATTAAGCTCGTCGTCAAATTGTGGCAGCAGCCTTCTACACGGGTAACTCTTGGGTTGGTCCGATAGACTGGTACCATATCCCTCCTTGGCTGAGAGGACTCTCGTTGATTGATCATTGAGGTCATCTTGTTTGGCTTGAAGTTGCCGTTCCTTTGCTTTCAGGCTACGAGCCGTCGCTATGAAATGCTGCCTGAACAGTTCCTGATCTTCAAGGTTATCAGGAATGTCCAAGTCACCGGCTTCCGAGATGTTCTCCTCCTTGACAAGGGGGAGGTTGTTGCCTTTCCGGACCCTTTAGGTGTTAGGGGACCTCAGGATTGCCACAGTCCTCAGGGGTATAGTCCCTGGTGCTGATAATAACTTTCCTTCCCTTTTTGCCTTTGGACCTCTTATGCGGTTTCCAGCGCCTTGATGGTGCGTCGCCCGACTTATCGCCATTATTATTAGACGTTTTGTCGCCATTAGTGGCACGAGTGTGCACCATGTAGACGTCGTATGTAGAAGTGGTGGCCCATCGCCTGGTGTTAACAGAGGTGAGAGCACAGTCCTCTTCATCCATGTATTCTACCTCCTCGGACGCATAGTCCAGCATGTCGGTTAAATCTTCAATTGTGTCTACCAAGTGGGTGGTGGATGGGTCGAAAAATTTGTCCCGGCCTGCTATGTACTGATCTGAACATAGATCGGGCTTGAATCGTCAGAAAATTTCATCGACCAGATCCGATCTAGGGCTTCGTCGAACGTCGAGAGCTCGATCGAATCACATTGTTCGGAACTTTCGGAATTGACCTCCGATGCGTCGACGAGAGGGATGTTCAGCAAGAATGAGTGTCCGGCCCTCTGACACTATGGTCAGTTCCAATCTAGGAATTAGAACACCATCGTGGTTAACCCCGTTGGCATGACCGAAGAAGGAACTCAAGGTTAAAGCCTTAGAGTTTCGGGCGTGGCAAGTGAAGCCGCAAGCCCAGTTAGTGAAAAGTTGCCCCAACAATCCACGAAGAATTCTAGGTTCCCGAATTTGACCTCTCTATCAGGGGCGAAGTTCTCGACACAGCCTAGATGGCCAATCGGGTCGGCTTGCAGCACAACGCTGCTGAAGGCGAAGATCTGTCCAAGGACGAAAGTGTCCATGTAGCGGACCTCTTTGTTAATGACAAGGCGAGACATCGATTCCTTGGGTGCTTGCAGAGGAGCTCTCAATGAAAGCACCAATGTAGGTGTCAAAACCAGAGGATCTCGGGTAGGGGGTCCCGAACTGTGAGACTAGAACCGATGGAAACAAGAGACGAAGGGGACACGGTTTTACCCAGGTTCGGGCCCTCCTATGGAGGTAATACCCTACGTCCTCCTTGGTTGTATTGATGACATGGGGGCTTACAGAGTTGATGTACCTCGAGATCGAATAGCTAACCCTAGATGATTTGTTCTCTGTCTACAACCTAAAACCCTCCGGCTTAAATATGCGACGAGGGTACCTAGGGTTTACACATGGTTGGTTACACGCCAAAGAGATAAACATGCCTATTTGCTACAACAAACATGGAGTAGAATCCGTGCTTCCCGAAGCTTCCATCTTGGAGATAGGGCCTTCAATTGATCTAGTGTTCCGTAAGTGGCCCATATAGTCTGGCCCATAGAAATAGGTCAGCCTCCCGAGGACCCCTTAATCTAGACTCCCTCAGGGGTTCCCATTCCCGAAATCAAAAAAAATCCAAATAATTAAAAACAACTTCCCCAGCAATGTTGTTGGTTTGGATGGTACCCGTGGATTCGGCTCGTGTGGAGTGTGTTTGTTGGTAGAGGGGGAGTAAACATTTACTTATATCGCTTGGGAACCGCCACTAATTTGTTTAACATGGAATATATTGATAGCTCTTGGTCGTAACGATGACAGGAAGGGTGTACCTCTCAAAATTATTCTTATCTCTTATTATACCCTTGAGCTCTGGCACCTATGCAAATCCCTACTTCCCTTTGCGAAGCGACTATCTATTTATTTTTAATGTTGAGTCATCACCTTCTAAAATAAGCACCAGATCTGAGAGCACTATTGTCATCCTCATGCATTGTGTATAGTGAATGTTCGATGCATCGTGCCTGGATCTTTTCTACCACTAATTACAATGTTTAGTCGCTGCTTGAACTTTGGAGGTGCTCTGCATTTATGTTTTGCGGTCTCAGAAAGGGCTAGCGAGACACCACTAGCTATTGTCATATTATATCATGATTGTTTTGATAAATGTTCGCACTCGAGATATCTTATTATTGCTCACTAGTTGCTTGTGTCATTGATATGAGTTAATCTTTAAGAGTTATTGTTAACATGGTTAGTCACGATCTTTGCTGAAAAACCTGGGTGCTACTTAAGCATATGTATGTAAACAAGAACAAAAGAGTTCGTAAAAGTTTTTCTTTCTCACTTTCAGTTTCTCAACTGAATTGCTTGAGAACAATCAAGGGTTTAAGTTTGGGGGAATTGATACTTCTCCAATGTATCCACTTTTCCTAATACTTTTGCTTTTGTTTTGGACACTAATTTGCATGATTTCAATGAAACTAACCCGAACTTACGCTGTTTTCAGCAGAACTACCATCTTGTTTTTGTGCAGAAATAAAAGTTCTCGTAATGGAACGATTTTTTTTGGAATATTTGAGGAGTTATGGAGCCAGAAGCCACCTAAGAGGGCACCCAGGATGCCCACGCTCCACCAGGGCGCGCCAGGCCCCCCTCGCGCGACCTAGTGGAGGGTGGACACCTTGTGGGTCCCCCAACCCTAATTCCAACGCTATAAATTCATACAACAACAACAACAACAACAAAGCCTTTAGTCCCAAACAAGTTGGGGTAGGCTAGAGGTGAAACCCATAAGATCTCGCGACCAACTCATGGTTCTGGCACATGGATAGCAAGCTTCCACGCACCCCTGTCCATGGCTAGTTCTTTGGTGATGCTCCAGTCCTTCAGATCTCTCTTTACAGACTCTTCCCATGTCAAGTTCGGTCTACCCCGGCCTCTTTTGACATTATCAGCATGCTTAAGCCGTCCGCTGTGTACTGGGGCTTCTGGAGGCTTGCGCTGAATATGCCCAAACCATCTCAGACGATGTTGGACAAGCTTCTCTTCAATTGGCGCTACCCCAACTTTATCTCGTATATCATCATTCCGGATGCGGTCCTTCCTTGTGTGACCACACATCCATCTCAACATGCGCATCTCCGTCACACCTAACTGTTGCACATGTCGCCTTTTAGTCGGCCAACACTCAGCGCCATACAACATTGCGGGTTGAACTGCTGTCCTATAGAACTTGCCTTTTAGCTTTTGTGGCACCCTCTTGTCACAAAGAATGCCAGAAGCTTGGCGCCACTTCATCCATCCGGCTTTAATTCGATGGTTCACATCTTCATCGATATCCCCATCCTTCTGCAACATTGACCCCAAATATCGAAAGGTGTCCTTCTGAGGCACCACTTGCCCATCAAGGCTAACATCCTCCCCCTCCTCGTTCCTAGTAGTACTGAAAGCGCACCTCATGTACTCGGTTTTAGTCCTACTAAGTCTAAAACCTTTCGATTCCAAGGTTTGCCTCCACAACTCCAACTTCCTGTTAACCCCCGTCTGACTCTCATCGACTAGCACCACATCGTCCGCAAAGAGCATACACCATGGGATATCTCCTTGTATATCCCTTGTGACCTCATCCATCACCAAGGCAAAAAGGTAAGGGCTCAAAGCTGACCCTTGATGCAGTCCTATCTTAATTGGGAAGTCGTTAGTGTCGCCCTCACTTGTTTGAACACTTGTCACAACATTATCATACATGTCCTTGATGAGGGTAATGTACTTTGTTGGGACTTTGTGTTTCTCCAAGGCCCACCACATAACATTCCGCGGAATCTTATCATAGGCCTTCTCCAAGTCAATGAACACCATATGCAAGTCCTTCTTTTGCTCCCTATATCTCTCCATAAGTTGTCGTACCAAGAAAATGGCTTCCATGGTTGATCTCCCAGGCATGAAACCAAACTGATTTTTGGTCACGCTTGTCAATCTTCTTACACGGTGCTCAATGACTCTCTCCCATAGCTTCATTGTATGGCTCATCAGCTTAATTCCACGGTAATTAGTACAACTCTGAACATTCCCCTTGTTCTTGAAGATTGGTACTAATATACTCCGTCTCCATTCTTCTGGCATCTTGTTTGCCCGAAAAATGAGGTTGAAAAGTTTGGTTAGCCATACTACCGCTATGTCCCCGAGGCCTCTCCACACCTCAATGGGGATACAATCGGGGCCCATCGCCTTGCCTCCTTTCATCCTCTTTAAAGCCTCCTTGACCTCCGACTCCTGGATTCGCCTCACAAAACGCCTGCTAGTATCATCAAAGGAGTCATCCAGATCAATGGTAGAGCTCTCACTCTCCCCATTGAACAACTTGTCAAAGTACTCCCGCCATCTATGCTTAATCTCCTCGTTCTTCACCAGGAGTTGATCTGCTTCGTCCTTGATGCACTTGATTTGGTCAACATCCCTCGTCTTCCTCTCTCGGCTCTTGGCCATCTTATAGATGTCCCTTTCGCCTTCCTTCGTGTCTAACCTTTGGTAGAGGTCCTCATACGCCCGACCCCTTGCTTCACTCACAGCTCGCTTTGCGGCCTTCTTTGCCATCTGGTACTTCTCTATGTTGTCTGCACTCCTATCCAGATATAGGCGTCTGAAACAATCTTTCTTCTCCTTGATTGCCTTCTGGACAACATCATTCCACCACCAGGTATCTTTAGCTTCTCTTCTACTTCCCCTGGACACTCCAAACTCCTCTGAGGCCACCTTACGAATGCAAGTCGCCATCTTCATCCACATGTTGTCTGCATCACCTCCTTCCTCCCAAGGGCCCTCCTTAATGACCCTCTCCTTGAACACCTGAGCTACCTCCCCCTTGAGCTTCCACCACTTCGTTCTAGCGACTTTGGCACGCTTGTCCCGCTGGACACGAATCCGAAAACGGAGGTCAGCAACCACAAGCTTATGCTGTGGGACAACACTCTCTCCAGGTATCACCTTACAGTCTAGGCATGCACGCCTGTCTTCTCTTCTCAAGAGGATGAAATCAATCTGGCTAGAGTGCTGCCCACTACTGTAAGTCACTAGATGTGATTCTCTCTTCTTAAAGAAGGTGTTAGCTACGATCATGTCATAGGCTAACGCAAAGCTTAAGACATCTTCTCCTTCTTGATTCCTGATGCCATAGCCAAATCCTCCATGCACCCCTTCAAAACATGTGTTAGATGTGCCCACGTGGCCATTGAGGTCTCCTCCTATGAAGAGCCTCTCGCCGATCGGTACACTCCTAACCAAGTCCTCCAGGCCTTCCCAGAACTCCCTCTTGGTGTTCTCATTGTGGCCTACTTGTGGGGTATAAGCGCTGATAACGTTGAGGACTAAGTCCCCAACTACCAGCTTGACCAGGATAATCCGGTCCCCACGTCTCTTGACGTCTACCACTCCATCCTTGAGGCTCTTGCTGATCAAGATGCCTACTCCATTTCTGTTTGCAACCGTCCCCGTGTACCACAGCTTGAAGCCGGTACCCTCCACCTCCTTCGCCTTCTGTCCCCTCCATTTGGTCTCTTGGACGCAAAGGATACCAATGCCTCTCCTCACCGCTGAATCAACTACCTCCCGAAGCTTACCTGTCAGAGACCCTACGTTCCAGCTACCTAATCGAATCCTCCTAGGCTCGGCTAGCTTCCTTACCCTTCGCACTCGTCGAGTCAAATGCGAAGACCCTCGCTCATTTTCCACTACACCCGGGCGCCGATGTAGCGCGCCACTAAGGATGCGACGACCCGATCCTCGCTCACTTGCGACCGTATCCAGATCACGATACGGTGCGCCACCTGGGGGGTGACGGCCCGGCCCTTGCCCATTTTCCACCACACCCGGGTTCCGATGTGGCGCGTCGCTGAGAGGGTTACGCCCCAACGAAAATCTTTTGGGTTTCATCTCCATAAGAGTGGCTGGGTTTTCACGTTGGCTCGCCAAGCCTATCACAACCCTCCTCCTTTACCCGGGCTTGGGACCGGCTATGTTGAGACAACATAGGCGGAGTTAACGCTATAAATTCATAATTCCCCAAAAAAACTAGAGAAAAAGTTTTACCTTGTTTCACAATACGGAGCCTCCGCCACCTCCTGTTCTTCATCGCGAGGCCAGATCTAGAGTCCGTTTGGGGCTCCAGCGAGGGGAATCTTAAGTCTTCGTCATCATCAACCCTTCTACATTGCCAATTCCTTGATGCTCCCCATTGGGAGTCAGTAAGGCTTGTTGGTCGGTGAGGAGTTGGATGAGATTCGTCATGTAATGGAGTTAGTTTTGCTAGGGCTTGATACCTAGTGTCCACTATGTTCTAAGATTGATTTTGCTATGAATTTGCCATGCTTAATGCTTGTCACTAGGGCCCGAGTGCCATGATATCAGATCTGAACCGTTTATGTTATCATCATTATATCTATGTTCTTGATCCAATCTTGCCTAGTCATATGCACCTATTATGTCTTATGATCCGTCAACCCCATAGTGACAATATTTGGGGTACTTTACGGTGATGACCGTTGTTTGAGGAGTTCATGTATTTACTAAGTGTTAATGATTTGTTTTGGTTCTCTCTTAAAAGGAGGCCTTGATATCCCTTAGTTTCCTTATGAACCCCGCTGCCACAGGGAGGGTAGGACAAAAGACTTCATGCAAGTTTTTTTCCATAAGCACGTATGACTTACGGAATACATGCCTACATTACATTGATGAACTGGAGCTAGTTCTGTGTCGCCCTAGGTTATGACTGTTGTATGATGAATATCATCCATGAAATACACCGATCCAGTGCCTACGACCTTTTCACTTTTTGTTCTTGCTAAGTTACTACTATTGTTGTTACTATTGCACTTGCTACAAAATCATTACTGCTATTGTAACCGCAACTATTACTCTTACCACTACTATGAAACTATAATACTACTGTGCTAGTGATCACTCTGCTGCACATATTTATCTCCAGGTGTGGTTGAATTGACAACTCAACTTCTAATACTCTCAATATTCTTTGTCTCCCCTTGTGTGGAATCTATAAATTTGGGTTGAATACTCTACCCTCGAAAGCTATTGCGATCCCCTATACCTGTGGGTTATCATCAGGTGAGCCAATGTCCACATTCTCACCGACCTCAGGCAGAGGCGATGATGCCATAGTTGCATCAATCCGAGGAACCGGTGCAGGGTCATGTTCCACATTGGATTCATGAATAATTTCATCTGGAGCAATGTCTTCAGCTGCGGTGGAGTCGGCAACTGATATCTCTTACGTAGCATGAGCCTTTGTGGAAGCAGGCTCATGGAGAACAACTAGTCTCTTTGTGTTGGTTGATGCAGGAGGAGCCACTAAGATTGGCGTCAAAAAAATGGACACCTCTTGAGCATATGGAGTTGCAGATGGTTTAGTAGGAGGCACTTGAGCCTATCTCGAAGACTTTGCTGTCTTAGTCTTTGGCTTCTTGGCAGATGGAACATCATCAGATTGCAAAATCTTGTGCTTTCTGGCTTTGGCCTGAGCCGTCTTGGTATTTTTGCTGGAAGTAGCAGGAGCAGGAGCTGGAGTTCTAAAACCAGCAAAGTTAGATGGGAAAGACAATCTTCAACATATCATGACTTGCGAGGGTAGTTTGGCTTGAGGACTTTGAAGCATGCTTTGACTTCTCAAGGAATTGTTGGCCAAGAGCCTTTCTCTTGAGCATATCATTATGCACCCACCATCTTCACGGTGCTTTTGAAATGAATCTTTCAAATCATCCATCATCTTTTAATGGCCTTGGATTTCCTTGATGCTGAGCTTGTGGACATGTTTCTTGAAAAACACCTTTTCACTATGAATCTTTTCACGCTGCTCAACAGTTGTTTGTGCACCAATTAGTTCTTCATTTACCAACCCTCTGAATGTGACACTTAATCCAATAGAAGTTAGTGTTGGGGAACGTCGCATGGGAAACAAAAAATTTCCTACACACACGCAGATCTATCCATGGTGATGACCATCTACGAGAGGGAGAGTGGATCTACGTACCCTTGTAGATCGCTAAGCGGGAAGCATTAAGAAACGCGGTTGGTGTAGTCAAACATCCTCGCGATCCAAATCGCCGAGCGTCCCGCGATCTCATCATGATCCGTCCTGCGATCCAATCACGTTCCGTCCCGTGAACTCATCACGATCCGTCCTCGAACTCATCACGATCTGTCTCGCGATCTTGATCATGATCCATCCCGCGAACTCATCACGATCCGTCTCGCGAACTTATCACGATCTGTCTCGCAAACTCATCACGATCCGTCTCGCGATCTTGATCACGGTCCTTCCGATCTAGCACCAAACGGACGGCACCTCCGCGTTTAGCACACGTGCAGCTTGATGACGATCTCCACCGTCTTGATCCAGCAAGAGTAAGTGGAGAGGAGGAAGAGTTCACCGGTAGCGTGACGGTGCTCCGGCGATGGTGGTGGAGCAATTTCGGGAGGGCTTCGCCTAAGCACTACGGAAATCCGATCAAGAGGAGCACCGGTGGAACGGGTAGCACGTGGCCGTAAAATCTCGTGCAAAACACCCAATACCACCAGTATATATAAGAGGGAGGGAGGAGGAGGGCTGGCGCACCAAGGCTGCCCTTGCGCAAGGAGGAGAGGAGGAATCCTCCTCCAATCCTAGTAGGACTAGGATTCCTCCTTTCGTACTTGGAATCTCTTTCCACCTTGCGTTTTTTCTTTCTCTTTCAACTCCAACAGCATGGGCCTCTTAGAGGACTTCCACCAGCCCACTAAGGGCTGGTTTCCACTCTCCCACAACCTATGTAGCCTCTTGGGTCGAAATACCTCTCCCGATGGTCCCCCGGTACACTACCGGCACTCGCGGTAAACTACCGATGAGCCCAAAACATTTCTGGTGACCAAAATAGGACTTCCTATATATGAATCTTTACCTCCGGACCATTCCGGAGCTCCTAGTGACATATGGGATCTCATCCAGGACTCCGAACAACCTTCGGTCACCACCATACATAACTCCATACTACCAAAACGTCACCAAACCTTAAGTGTGCAGACCCTGCGGGTTCGAGAACTATGTAGACATGACCGAGACACCTCTACGGTCAATAAACAATAGTGGGACCTGGATGCCCATATTGCTTCCTACGTATTCTACGAAGATCTTTATCGGTCGAACCTTTATGTCAAGGATTTTGTTAATCCCGTATGTTGTTCCCTTTGTTCTTCGCTATGTTACTTGCCCGAGATTCGATCGTCGGTATCTCCATACCTAGTTCAACCTCGTTACTGGCAAGTATCTTTACTCGTTCCGTAATACAAGATCCCATGACTAACACTTAGTCACATTTCTTGCAAGGCTTGTTGTGATGTTGTATTACCTAGTGGGCCCTCAGATACCTCTCCGTCACACGGAGTAACAAATCCCAGTCTTGATCCATGCCAACTTAACAGACACCCTTGGAGATACCTGTAGAGTACCTTTATAGTCACCCAGTTATGTTGCGACGTTTGATACACACAAGGCACTCCTCCGGTGTCAGTGAGTTGCATGATCTCATGGTCATAGGAACATATACTTGACATGCAGAAAACAGTAGCATTAAACTGACATGATCATATGCTACATTTGTAGTTTGGGTCTTGTCCATCACACCATTCTCCTAATGATGTGATCCCGTTATCAAATGACATCTCATGTCCATGGCTAGGAAACCGTAACCATCTTTGATCAACGAGCTAGTCTATTAGAGGCATACTAGGGACATGGTTTTGTCTATGTATCCACACATGCATCTAAGTCTCCGATCAATACAATTATAGCATGGATAATAAACGATTATCATGAACAAGGAAATATGATAATAACTAATTTATTATTGCCTCTAGGGCATATTTCCAACAGTCTCCCACTTGCACTAGAGTCAATAATCTAGTTCACATCACCATGTGATACGCATTGTTATGAATCTAACACCCAATGAGTTCTGGGGCTCGATCATGCTTTGCATGTGAGAGAGGTCTTATAGTCAACGGGTCTACGACATTCAGATCCGTATGTACTTTGCAAATCTCTATGTCAAACTGTAAACACTGCTACCACGCTCCACTTGGTACTATTCCAAATGGCTGCTCCACTATATGTATCCAGATTGCTACTACGGGTCATCCGGATTGGTGTTAAAGATTGCATCGACGTAACTCTTTACGATGAACTCTTTATCACCTCCATAATCGAGAAACATTTCCTTAGTATTTTTAGTTACTAAGGATAATCTTGACCGCTGTCCAGTGATCCACTCCTGGATCACTCTTGTACCCCTTGACGGACTCATGGCAAGGCACACACAGGGGCGGTACACAGCATGGCATACTATACAGAGCCTATGGCTAAGGCATAGGGGACGACATTCGTCCTTTCTCTTTCTTCTGCCGTTGTCGAGCTTTGAGTCTCACTCAACTTCACACCTTACAAAGCAGGCAAGAAAACTTCTCTCTGACTAATCCATTTTGAACTCTTTCAAAATCTTGTCAAGGTATGTACTCATTGAAAGTCTTATCAAACATGTTGATCTATCTTTATAGATCTTGATGCTCAACAATTAGGTAGCTTTATCCAGGTGTTCCTTTGAAAAACTCTTTTCAAACAACCGTTTATGCTCTCCAGAAATTCTACATCATTTCCGAATAGCAATATGTCATCCACATTTACTTATCAGAAACTCTATACTGCTCCCACTCACTTTATTGCAAATACAAGTTTCTCGTAAACTTTGTATAGACTCAAAAGCTTTGATCACCTCATCAAAGTGTATATTCCAACTCCAAGATGCTTGCTTCAGTTCATAGAAGAATCACTGAAGCTTGCACACCTTTTAGCATCCTTAGGACTGACAAAACCTTATGGTTGTATCACATACAACCTTTCCTCGAGTAAACCGTTAAGGAAACGATGTTTTGACATCCATCTGCCAGATTTCATAATTGAAAGTGCAGCAACTGCTAACATAGTTTCAACAGTTTAGCAACGCTACGAGTGGGAAAGTCTCATCGCAGTCAACTCCTTGAACTTGTCGTAAACTTCTTTGCAACAAGTCGAGCTTTACAAATGGTGACATTTACCATCAGCGTCTGTCTTTATTTGAAAGATCCATTTGTACTTAACGACCTGTCGTCCAACGAGCAAGTCCACCAAAGTCTATACTTGGTTTTCATACATGGATCCTTTCTCGGATTTCATGGCCTCTAACCATTTGTTGGTTTTCGGGCCCATCATCGCTTCTTCATAGTTCGTAGGTTCATCGTTATCCAACAACATGACCTCCAAGACAGGGTTGTCGTACCGCTCAGGAGCAGTACACGTCCTTGTCGACCTACGAAGTTCGATAGTAACTTGATCTGAAGCTTCATGATCATCATCATTAACTTCCTCTTCAACTAACGTAGGCTTCACAGAAACAACTTCCTATGCTGCGCTACTCTCTGGTTGAAACAGAGGTTCAATAACCTCATCAAGTTCTATCTTCCTCCCACTCAATTCTTTCAAGAGAAACTTTTCCTCGAGAAAGGACCCAGTTTTAGCAACAAACATTTTATGCTTGGATCTGAGATAGAAGGTTCACCCAACTGTTCTTAGGGTATTCTATGAAGATGCATTTGTCCGCTTTGGGTTCGAGCTCATTAGGTGAAAACATTTTCCACACAAGCGTCGCAGCCCCAAACATTAAGAAATGACAGCTTAGGTTTCTATCAAACCATAATTCACATGGTGTCATCACAACGGATTTAGATGGTGCCCTATTTAAAGTGAATGTAGTTGTCTCTAATGCATAACCCCAAAATTACAGTAACAAAATGATAAGAGACATCATAGCATGCACCATATCCAATAGAGCACGACTATGACGTTCGGACACACCATCACACTATGGTGTTCCAGGTGGCGTGAGTTGTGAAACTATTTTCACATTGTCTAAAGTTGTATGCCAAACTCGCAACTCAGATATTCATCTCAACGATCATATCGTAGACATTTTTATCTTCTTGTCACAATGATCTTAAACTTCACTCTGAATTTGCTTGAAGCTTTCAAACGATTCAGACTTGTGTTTCATTAAGCAAATATACACTATATCTACTCAAATCATCAGTGAAGGTAAGAAAATAACGATATCCACGGCATGCTACAAGACTCATTGGATTGAATACATCAACATGTATCATTTCTAATAAATCACTTGCCCACTCCATCAAACTAGAAAACAGGGTCCTTAGTCATCTTGCCCAGGAGGCATGGTTCGCATGTCTCAACCGATTCAAAATCGAATGAGTCCAAAGATCCATCAGCATGAAGTTTCTTCATGTGCTTTATACCAATATGACATTTAGCGGCAGTGCCACAAGTATGTGGTACCATCATTATTAACTTTGTATCTTTTGGCATCAATGCTATGAACATGAGTATTACTACGATCAATATTCAACAAACCATTCTCACTGGGTGCATGACCATTGAAGGTATTACTCATGTAAACAGAATAACCATTATTCTTTAACTTAAATGAATAACTGTGTTGCAATAAACACGATCCAATCACGTTCATGCGCAATTCAAAACACCAAATAACATTTATTTAGGTTTGTCACTAATCCCGAAGGTAGAGAGAGCGTGCGATGTTGATCACATCAACCTTGAAAACATTTCGAACACACACCGTCACCTCACACTTAGCTAGTATCTGTTTATTCCATAGCTTTTACTTCGAGTTACTAACATTTAGCAACCAAACCAGTATCCAACACCCAGGTGCTACTAGGAGTACTAGCAAGGTACACATCAATAACACGTATCCAACACCCAGTATACTTCTGTCGACTTTGCCAGCCTTCTTATCTACCAAGTATCTAGGATTGTTCCGCTTCAGCGACCGTTCTCCTCATAATCGAAGCACTTAGTCTCGGGTTTGGTTAGACTTTGGGTTGCTTCACTGGAGCTGCAACTGACTTGCTATCCATGAAGTTTCCCTCCTTGCTCTTGCCCTTCTCGAAACTAGTGGTTTTGACTAACCATCAACACTTGATGCTCCTTCTCGATTTCTACCTTCGCGGTGTCAAACATCGCGAACAGCTCAGGGATCATTATTTCTATCCCTGGCGTTTTATAGTTCATCACCAAGTTCTAGTACCTTAGTGACAATGACTTGGAGAACTATATCAATCACTATTTGATCTGGAAGATCAACTCCCACTCAATTCAAGCGATTATAGCACCTAGACAATCTGAGCACATGCTCAACGATTGAGCTATTCTCCTTCATCTTGCAGGCAAAGAATCTTGTTGGAGATCTCATATCTCACAACATGGGCATGAGCCTGAGATCCTAATTTCAGCTCTTAGAACATTTCATATGTTCCGTGATGTTCAAAACATCTCGGAGCCTCAATTCTAAGCCGTAATACATGACGCACTAAACTATCAAGTAGTCATCAGAACATGCCTGTCAGATGTTCACAACATCTACAGACGACGCTAGAGGGGTTGGCGCACCGAGCAGTGCATTAAGGACATAAGCCTTCTGTGCAGCAATGAGGACAATCCTCAGATCACGGACCCAGTCTGCAATATTTCTACCATCATCTTTCAACTCTATTTCTCTAGGAACATATAAAAATTCAAGGGAGCTACAACGTGAGCTAGTAATCTACAACATAATTTTGCAAAGTCACTACTAACTATGTTCATGATAATGAGTTCAATTAATCATATTACTTAATAACTCCCACTCAAATTGACATCCCTCCGGTCATTCGAGTGAAACATGATCCAAATTCACCAACTCAAGTCCGATCATCACTTGAGTTGAGGTGGTTTCAATGGTGAAGATCATCATGTTCATCATATCTACTATATGACTCATGTTCGACCTTTCGGTCTCTTGTGTTCCGAGGCCATGTCTATACATTCTAGGCTCATCAAGTTTAACCCGAGAGTTCTGCATGTACACCCGATCATCACGTGGTGTCTGAACACGACGAACTTTTGCAATTGTGCACACTCGGGGAGAACACAATTTATCTTGAAATTAAGTAAGGGATCACCTTATAATGCTACCATCATCCTAAGCAAAACAAGGTGCATAAAAGGATTAACATCACATGCAAATCATAAGCGACATGATATGACCATGAACTTGTGCTTTTGATCTCCATCTAGAAAGCACCAGCATGATCTCCATCATCACCGGCATGACACCATGATCTTCATCATCTTGATCTCCATCAATGTGTCTCCATCGGGGTTGTCACGCCCAACATGCTTCTACTACTATTGCTACCGTTTAACGATAAAGTAAAGCATTACATAGCGCTTAATGATTGACACGCAGGTCATACAATAATTAAAGACAACCCTATGGCTCCTGCCGGTTGCCGTACTCATCGACATGCAAGTCGTGATAATCTATACATCACATGATCATCTCATACATCACATATATCACATCATGTAATTGGCCATATCATATCACAACATACCCTGCAAAAACAAGTTAGACGTCCTCTAATTATTGTAGCATGTTTTACGTGGCTGCTACGGGTATCTAGCAAGAACAATTCTCATCTACGCAAAAACCACAACGGTGATACACTAGTTGCTTTTCAACCTTCTCAAGGACCGCCTTTGTCGAATCCGATCCAACTAAAGTGAGAGAAACTGGCACCCGCAAGCCATCTATGCAACAAGTTGCGGCCGAGGGAACCGTTCTCTCGTAAGCGTACGAGTAATGTTGGTCCGGGCCGCTTCATCTCACAATACCTCTGAAACAAAATCCGACCAAGGGAGGAAGCAATCTAAGCATCAACGCCCACAAACCTTTTGTGTTCTACTCGAGATCTCATCTAGACATAGACCTAGCTCATGATGCCACTTTTGGGGAACGTCGCATGGGAAACAAAATTTTTCCTACGCACACGCAGATCTCCATGGTGATGAGCATCTACGAGAGGGAGAGTGGATCTATGTACCCTTGTAGATCGCTAAGTGGGAAGTGTTAAGAAACGCGGGTGGTGTAGTCGAACGTCTCCGCAATCCAAATCGCCAAGCGTCCCGTGTACGATCTGTCCCGTGATCCAATCATGATCCGTCCCGTGAACTCATCACGATCCGTCCCGTGAACTCATCATGATCCGTCTCGCGATCTTGATCACGATCCGTCCCGCGAACTCATCATGATCCGTCTCGCGATCTTGATCACGGTCCTTCCGATCTAGCGCCGAACGGACAGCACCTCCGCATTCAGCACACGTGCAGCTGGATTACGATCTCCACCATCTTGATTCAGCAGGAGGAAGTGGAGAGGAGGAAGAGTTCAGCGGCAGCGTGACGGTGCTCCGACGATGGTGGTGGAGCAATTTCGGCAAGGCTTCGCCTAAGCACTGCGGAAATCCGATCTAGAGGAGCACCGGTGGAACGGGTAGCACGTGGCCATAAAATCTGGTGCAAAACACCCAATACCACCAGTATATATAAGAGGGAGGGAGGAGGAGGGCTGGTGCACTAAGGCTGCCCTTGCGCAAGGAGGAGAGGAGGAATCCTCCTCCAATCCTAGTAGGACTAGGATTCCTCCTTTCCTACTTGGAATCTCTTTCCACCTTGCGTTTTTTCTTTCTCTTTCAACTCCAGCCGCATGGGCCTCTTAGGGAACTTCCACCAGCCCACTAAGGGCTCGTTTCCACCCTCCCACAGCCCATGTAGCCTCTTGGGTCGAAATACCTCTCCCGATGGTCCCCCGGTACACTACCGTACACTACCGATGAGCCCGAAACTTTTTCGGCGACCAAAATAGGACTTCCTATATATGAATCTTTACCTCCGGACCATTCCAGAGCTCCTAGTGATTTCCAGGATCTCATCCGGGACTTCGAACAACCTTCGGTCACCACCATACATAACTCTATACTACCGAAACGTCACCAAACCTTAAGTGTGCAGACCCTGCGGGTTCGAGAACTATATAGACATAATCGAGACACCTCTACAGTCAATAACCAATAGCGGGACCTGGATGCCCATATTGGTTCCTACCTATTATACAAAGATCTTTATCGATCGAACCTCTATGTCAAGGATTCAGTTAATCCCGTATGATGTTCCCTTTGTTCTTCGGTATGTTACTTGCCCGAGATTCGCTCGTCGGTATCTCCATACCTAGTTCAACCTTGTTATTGGCAAGTCTCTTTACTCGTTCTATAATACAAGATCCCATGACTAACACTTAGTCACATTGCTTGCAAGGCTTGTTGTGATGTTGTATTACCGAGTGGGCCCTAAGATACCTCTCCGTCACACAGAGTAACAAATCCCAGTCTTGATCCATGCCAACTCAACAGACACCCTCGGAGATACCTGTAGAGTACCTTTATAGTCACCAAGTTACGTTGCAACGTTTGATACACACAAAGCACTCCTCCGGTGTCAGTGAGTTGCATGATCTCATGGTCATAGGAACATATACTTGACATGCAGAAAACACTAGCAATAAACTGACACGATCATATGCTACGTTTGTAGTTTGGGTCTTGTCCATCACATCATTCTCCTAATGATGTGATCCCATTACCAAATGACATCTCATGTCCATGGCTAGTAAACCTTAACCATCTTTGATCGACGAGCTAGTCTATTAGAGGCATACTAGGGACATGGTTTTGTCTATGTATCCACACATGCATCTATGTCTCCGATCAATACAATTATAGCATGGATAATAAACGATTATCATGAACAAGGAAATATGATAATAACTAATTTATTATTGCCTCTAGGGCATATTTCTAACAGTTAGAAGGCATCAATGGTGATGGAAGGATCAACAAACCATTCATTAATGAAATGGTTAAGAATGTATGCATCAAAGAGAGGTAGATCTTAAAGGCGTTTGGCCTCTTCCTCCTTTTGCTTGATGATATTGGCTAGAGCTTCGTCATCAAATTCATCATCGTATAGGTAAATTATGTCATCACCATCTATTGGATGGCTTTGCACCTCGGACAACAACTTGTTTTTTCCTAGGCTTCGAAGAATTATGAGATTCACGCTTCATTTGCACACTTGTTTCAAGAGGTGCTTATTCAGCTAGCCGTGATCTCGAATACTTTGGCTTAGCTGGGACATGCCTTGAAGACCTTGCTTCTTTAGGCTTCAGAACTTTCTTCCTTTTATTAAGCTTCAGACTCGTAGTTGGGGCTTCGTCATCAGCTTCTTCAGCGACAGCAGCCTTGATAGAATTGGCTTTAGCTTGATGAGCCAGATAGGCTTCATAGCTCTCCCATTGCCTTGTAACATTTGGGTTGGCCGGGTGAGTGCCATCAAGCCTTAGAGCAACTGGGGCATAGTCGAAATCAACACCCAAATTTTTCTTGTTGAGCTCGGCAAAAGACTTTGCATATGCATAGTTGGCTTTGAACAAATCATCTTCACGACACCATCAATGCTGGATGGGTCGGGGTGTTCAGGAAGTGCATATATGACCATGCAAGGATAGAATCCAAGAGCTATGGCTTCGGCTTTAGACTTCGGGTGCAGGTTCTGGTACACAATGTCATTCCAAGGAGGCCTGATTGCGATCTTATCTAAATATTCTGATGTGACGAAGCGATAGAAGAACCACCCCTCTACCCAATATCTTCGAATCCATTGGATTTGATTCTTGCAATGTGTGTAAGTTTCATCAGGATCAGACTTGTAGATCTCATATAGATCTGGGGGCATGTCAAGTGCAATATTTGGACACCTTTGTCTTCCTCCCTTCTTCGAAGCATGTTCTTTGACCATTGTATTCAACTGTCTGAATGCTTCGCAAACAGAGCAATCGAGAACTGGCTTCAGGTGAGTCGAGATGAATGTGGAAGTAATCTGCAAATGAATTCAGACTATAAGATCCAAGTGATTCGACGGCAGCATGTACTTGTGAAAGAATTAGAGATGTGAAAGGAGTCGGAGAAGTCATATGCATTCTCAGAAGATTGAAGATAAAAACAAGGTTTGAAGACAATGACCTCATACGCGAAGAAATTCCCTTAGTATGTGATAAGTTGGTTCCAAATTTATACAGATTCATAAATGTGTACAAGTGAGGAATCAAACAATTTCCGATAACATAAGTGAGACACTTGCTATTTATGAGTGAAGATGCTTAGTGCTGAAGATTACGAAGTGCAAAAACAACACTTCAAGAAATTTTGAAAACAAACTAGATCAAACGCATGATATTTTTTTTGAAGAAAACCTAGATCAAATGCATGGTAAAAAAAATCAGTAAATTAACTAAAGTATTTTTCTGAAATACATATGTTTAGAAGGTCTCAAAACAGAAGAAAAAAGAAAAACAAAAAACGAAAAAATGATTCCCATTCCAGGTCTCAAAACACACACACACACACACACACACACACGAGCACGCACGCATGCACGCGTGCCTGCACACACACACACACACACACAAACCGGTTTTGTTCCCAAACTGTTTTTTTGTTATTTCTTTTGGGTTTTTTCTCCTTTCCTTTTTGCCAGTATCATTTTTTTTCTTTTTTTTTTCCAAATTTCACAAAACATTTGTTTTAGTTAGCAATTTTTTTAAATAATGAATGTTTTTCAACTCGTGAACATTTTTTGAAATTGTGAATAGTTTTTGCAATCCTGATCATTCATGAAATTAATGAACCTTGGTTTCGAAATCTTGAACACTTTTGAAGTTCAAGAACATTTTTTACACATGCATGAACACCTTTCAAAGTCACGAATATATTTTAAATCCATAGGCATTTACTATTTCCTGAATTTATTTTTAAACAATTCAATTTTTTTTGAAATCCCGGAAACAGGAAAAAATTAAAAAAATAAAATAAAAAGGGACCTCACGCCCCACATGTGGCCTAGTCCATGAGGGTGCGCGGTGGAGGGGGGGGGTGGACGCTGGTGGCGATATAGGAGGTCTAAGCGATCCAAAGACGTTGTTGACCAGATCTCCCAAAGCTGATCTAATTGGGCAGCACATGGTGGTCCAATTGCATTTGGCCCTAGATGATTTGATGAGTACTCCCTTTGTAAAGAAATATAATATTTTGTTTGAGTAGTTTGCAATGAAATGAGCCTCATAGTGTGAAGTAAGCCCATAGGGTTGAGCGCAGTGGGCCATCCCATTGACGTAAATTATTTGTTTGGTTTTGGAAACCTTCTAGCAGATTTGTCAAAACAACAACAAAAAAAACTTCTAGCATTCCTGTCCGGTTGTATCGTTTTTGTTAACCTTCTAGAAGGCTCTCTGAACCATATATTTCCTATTCCTTTTTCTTATTAATTTTTTTGTTCACCTTTTCTTTTTTCTTTTTCTTTTAAAATTTTTCACTTCTTTATAACTTTTCGTTTATTCTCTTCTTTTTCCTTTTTCTTTCCAAACTGTTTCAAAAAATTCAAATATTTTTCGAAATTTCAAAAACTGTTCATGTTTTCAGAATTTAACCATAATTTGGAAGAATATTTTCTTCTCAGAAAATGTTTGGGGTTTCTTAATTTTTTCACATTTTCAAAAACTCTTCTATTATATCAAATCTATTCATAAATTCAAAATGTGTTCACTTTAAAAAATGTTTGGAATCTTAGAAACTTGTTCACATGTCCATAAGATTGCTCATGTTTAAAAAAATTCACAGTTTTAAAATGTGTTCAGTTTATTTTAGAATTTAAGAAAGTGTTCAATTTCTTTTTTTCTCAAAATTTTGACAAATATTAATAAACATCATGATTACACAAAAATGCTCAGAATTTATAAAAAGCGTCCTTTTTCGTAAAGATTTTAGAAAAAGTACAAAAATGTTTGTGGTTTTGAATTTTCTTCTGAGTTTTAAAAAAGTTCCTATTCGGAAAAAAAATCATAGATGAAAAAATGTTAACTTCTCCAAATTTTGTTTCGAGGTTGAAATTTCAATACTTGCTGGCCCAAGACCACGTTTTTGTGACGAGCCTTATCATTGATCGACTAGTATGGAGGCGTCATTTATATGGTCCTCAGGGTTCGGCTGGAGGTTTATGACAGACGACCTAAAGAATGATGGTGTCTTTTGATAGCAAAAATTGACTGTTGGTCATTATTAACCAAGTACTGAAATTGACCCGTCGGTGTGCTACATTCGAAAATCACCCTTCGCTTTTCCCGCCAGTCAGTATTGTTGTTTATGCATCCTGATCCGATTCCAAAGCCAGAGTGTCATCGCCAAGCCCTAATTTGTTTACTTTTCACTCTCTTCGGCAACATGCTATTGCTCCTCTCATTGGAACTTGCCAATAAGTACGCCATGGGAGAGGAGATCACTCGTCTTGATGTGTAGATGCCCCAGGACTAGGGTAAGGCGAGTGCCAAATCCGCAATTTAGAATGGACGCCATCAATATTAGTGCTGGCGAGTGCCAAATTCAGGCAACACCAGCACTATTTTAAAATATTAGTGCTGGCGAGGAAAATGGCACGTCATCAATAAAAGTTGTGGCTAGTCATTTCTCCACTAGTGGACGGCGACCATCGGTGTTGTGAGCCACAATGAGCGTTCTACAACCATAGTGAAGCGATGCTGCAAGCAGTGGTGGGACAATGGTGCTGCTACAAAGATGGACCAGGGGTGCTGCGATGGGTGGTCGACGCTACTACTAAGCATGAGTCTTGGTGATCCGGCAATGATGACGCTCCGAGAGCAAGGGCAGGTGGCAACAAGGCATTATATCAATCTTTGTGGTGAAACTGCATATGGAGAAACTGGGAGCAAATTTTGAGGCTACTAGGCATCGACGAGACACACATTGCTTCAATAGTTTAGCTAAGATAAGAACCACAGAGGGATATGAAGACAACTCCACATACAATTGTTCAATCGAGTATGACAAAGCATGGTTTGGAAGGTGATTACACGAGTTGACATTCATGTTCTGAAGCACAAGCAGAGTCTTTTTAAAACACAGTTTGCAATAGATAGCAGATAGGTGCCACAAAGCGTTCACCATCGAGCACATCAGAAACAATGCATAGTCATTCAGCGCAGGGTGCAGGTCGGCATGATGACGAGTCTCAGAAGAAGTCTTGGCCTTGCTGGAAGAACTTGAGGTCTGGGTGAGAGCTTCCACCTGAATGCCTGCATCAACAGAAAACCAAGAGGTTGGTATCAGCTATTCATCAGAGTTTTGGTTAGTGACCACCCCTAATCCCCAGAAGGATGCAAGTAGAAATAAGCGTAGTGGTTTCAATTATATGTTGTGAGCTGTGTTCATTGACTTCCATGATGCAATAATATATAGAGATATGTATTGTGCTGAATGTTGCACTGTGGATTTGAGTTAGCATTCAGCGCGAAAAAATGAACTATAAGAAATGTTTGTTTCTTATTTGAGAGAAAAAACCTTTCTAAAGCGGCAGTATTAGGTACAATAACAGTCCATCTTGAGCCTTATTGGTTGGCAATCATAAAGTGGGTCTATAGGAAATGTTAAGAATAGCTAACTTACCTCACAAAGCGAGAGGGTTGAAATTCTGAAACATCCGGTGGGCCAATTGGATCGTAGCGACCACCGGGTGGTACACTCCTATAATCAAATATTTGATTCCATTATGGCAAAACAAATACTGCAATGGGATATTTAGTAAAGGAAAACTAAACATACCCAAGGTCATCAAAAGGAGTAGAAGGATTTGTAGGAAAGAAGCATGGATCATTTGGACCTGTAGTAATCAAATAGATTCCATGTTAGACAGTACAAAGAAATAGACGTAAAGAGATTCCACAGATATTCAGTTGACAACATATTACCAACGTGCATACTACCACCGGTCCCACCACTACAAACAATAAGACACAAGGTTAATTATGTGCGAAAGAACTGATCATCCGATGCTTTTACATGTATATTTTGGTAGGAGACAGACCTGTTAGGGTGGAAGACTACACCAGGAACAGGGGCGGTGTCATCATGACCAACCACAACTACTAGAGGATAAAATAGTCTGTACCACAATACATAAGCGGAAATATTAATCCCGTTATAAGTATCCTCTAACCAATTCCCCGGTAGCCTATTTATCCTATAAGAGTGCTAGAGAGTGCAAATTTTGGTAAAACCGAAATTAGATTGACATGAACCGGCCCCTTCACTAGTTTGTGCACTTGTAAAGAAAATTATTAGGAAATTCAGGAACACGTACCAAATTTGAAAAATAATATATAATCATATGCGTGAGTAGCAAATGGACAGGACAGAGTACGTATACATCAAAAGGATGTTCTTATATATATTAGGTATATAACAAATATGATAATATATAATTTCTATTGAGCTTTTGTATAGATACCTGAACTAAAAATTTCTGTTACCATAATGTTTTTGAAATTTTTGAAAATGTATGAATCTATAAACTCACGAATGGGTGCATATGAACATGAGTTCATTGTCATCTTTACCAATTCTTTAGAGAATTTATTTTATAGCAACTTGTTTGAACTGCAGTTGCATATTCCATAGCCGTTAACTATTATGCAAGCATTCTAATGACGGACATGACCGAATGAAATAACAACAAAGTACAAAAAGGTCAATAAAGGAGTGCCACACGAAAGAAGAAATAAAATACAAATGGTTGTACCTTGTACTCTGGTTTTCCCACAGAACATTTTCAGGACTGGAAGTAGACGTGACAAAAAAGTACAAAAGAGGTGAATATAAGAGTGCCACACGGAAGAAAAAGGGGAAATACAAATGGCTGTATTCGTACCCGGTAGGTTCAGTCATCCTTGCACTCAGACTTCCCCCACATAACATATTCAGAACTGAAATAAGTGCCAACAAATTACAAAAAGATGGATAAAAGGAGTGACAGAAAAAAAGGAGTGCCACACAAAAGAAGAAGCGGAAATATAAATGATGGTATTCATACCGAGCTGGCTCAGTTGTCCTTGTACTGCAAGGAGAAGTGCCACATGTTAGAGAACTATTAACAAATGGAGTAAGCTACAACAGAAAAGCTTTGGAAGTTAAAATTTAGGCAAAGAAGGAAAATCATCAGAATATTACCAGAAAAGCCCAAATTCCAGAAATAATGATATTAAATCATACCAAGTAAAGGTGCAACATGAAAGTAATTACACATAGGGCAATATACTAGATTCAGATAAATAGAAATTTGGTCTGATTTTTACTATCAAAGATGGAGATGGGACATGGCACAAGTTGAAAACCCAACATAGAAATACCTTATTATTGACGAAATGTTCTCAACATCAGGAATCTGAGCAGCAGCAGTGTCCTTATGACCCAGTTCAACCAATAAGGTGGTGTTAAGGATATTAATAAAGCACACAAAGTTCTTGTACATATCCTTATAGTTCTTGGCTGCTCTTCAGAGAAGAAATCCTTCACACTATATACGAAGAACCAGGGTCAAAAACTCAAAACTACAATCTGGAAGATACACACTATTCAATATAAGGCCAGCCAACAGACCAAGTACTCAAAATATTTTACATAATGATAAACTAAACATGACAAAATTTTCATATTCACTCCACTTGGCCTTGCTTAAAAAATAAATTAGAAATATATTCAGTATTACTTATTGCACCTTGTATCACGCTGGATATCCATATACATAGCTTGTGCAGTAAATCGCACTCAATCGAACAAATACATTTCTATACTAAGGTATTTGTAGGAACCCAAGTCATCACATAGTACAATAGAGCAAGCACACTAACAAGTTGGCAGAATTCATAAACAGGCTCTATAACTCCAGATCATCGTTATTTGATACACCATTTCTACTATTCCACTCATAGAGACATCGTTTCAATAATGCTGGTTGATACAAGTGAAGGTACTTACAAAGAATCTGCATACAACAGAGCACAAAAAACCATTGCAATAGCTCAACCATCAAAGTAGTCTCCACATATATAAAATGTCTCCACACGTAAAAAGGAACATGAAATAGGTCTTGAGTTCAAATAGCATGGCTTACAATTCATGTTGTTATGTTACCAAATATTTTAGTCAGCCGAGGTGGCAAGTATGGTGATAGAGTAAACCAATCATTAACACACAAACTGAAATATGTATAGTAGCGAGCAAATTTCCAATTTAGCACCACTTGTTAGTAAACAAATAGCGGGAAGGCGAAAAGAACATCACTACCGACTGAAATATTTATTGCAGTGAAGATTACCACATAACATACATGCCTTAGATCAAAAAACATATTTCTGTGTGAAGCAAGTAACATGTGTTGTAATAACAATAATAAGCAAAACACATGGAATCTAATAATAATATAAACGATAATAACAAGACTGGAACATACTTTATCTGGACATTGTAGGGTTCTTTGTGTTGTGCCTCAAGATCCAGCGCATCAATAGCAAGGAAGTCAGCAATCACCACACATTACATTAAAATGAACTTCTTCTTGCCCTCCTCCTCCTTGGAGTACAAAAAGGCATAGCAGTTTTCCATACTGTTCCAAGCATCAATTCCCACCTCCTCCTCGTCTAGAAGCAAGGAAAACAAAAACATTAATTATATAATTAAAGTCTAGCAATTACAATACAATTCAGTACTCTGCATAGTCACTTTCCTCTTTCATCTCACAACAAAATGTAACTTAAATAATTCCCATCGAGTGAACCAACTACATAGACTTTAAACTCCCATTAGAAATTTACATTTATTATATTCCAATTAGAATGACTCATAAATTAGTTCTACAGTGCAAACATGAAAACTAAGTAACGGGTTCCATTGGTTTAATGACCGGATGTTCCATCTCTAACTATTCGTAACAATTATTTAGCCTAATGCTAAGCTTTAAAATTTAGATGTATATTTCCCACCCATTAAGATAAGTTTGAACTTGAGAATAATTCTAATTTTATCTCTCCTAAAAAAGGGCAAGGTATGCCATACATCATCTTTTCGTCCAACTCTCCTCAGGTCACTCGTATGCCCTGTCCCCATACCACCTCAATTTTATTGAATTTTTCCTACCGAATCCTTAAAGGTAGATTGAACTGTCCCACATCTTATTGGCTTGCCAAACAAAATCATATTTCTTTGGTAAGCCAATAATGTTATGTGAGCCAGTCCATCAAACATGGTGTCTTATCCCTTAATTATAGTCCAAATTAATTAAGCAACTTTTGTTAGCAAAGAGTCATGTAGATTAGTTTAAAGACCGTATTAGAGTTTGAATAGATTTACTACTGGACAGTTGGTCAAGTCTTGTCTATACTATATGAAGGGGCAGACTCTATATAATCTGAGAAGAATATTTCCGTTTACTTTTATCTCCTATAAAGGGGCACAACAAGAGGTGGCGACAAACAACCGTCAATCGGTGAGGCAGCAACCCGCCTCATGTGGTATCCGTCGATCGGCGACATCGACTCACTAGAATAACTTGTGAGATAATTTGAGTGCTAGTACTTATTTTTAATTGTAGTCGTATTTATTGCACACGTAGTATATAGCTAGTATTCTAGCGATCTCGCTCTTAGATAGTTGTATTTATACATGTTTCTTTTTCACAAACTCTGCCACACCTAAAAATTACCCATGCCTCCGCCATTGACCATCACCTCCACTTAGGATCATGTTCTGGCATTGCCCCACTTCCCCAAGCTTGACTTCGCAACATATGATGGCTCGATCGATCCTCTTGGTTGGCTCAATATGTGTAAGTAGCATTTTCATGTCTAGCACACGAAGGAGGCCGACAAGGTTTGAACTGCAGCCTACAACCTCACCAATGAGGTTCAGTTGTGGTACTTACAACTTGAGCTAGACTTTGGCTTGCTGACATGGGAGCAGTTCAAGGAGGCCTACCAGAGTTACTTGGGCCATCACTTCGTGCAAATCCCTTGAGCGAGTTGGCCCATCTGTCGTTCATTTCCTCGATTGCAAACTACAGCAGCAGGTTTCTAGTGGTCAAGTGCCACAAAAATGATCCATTAACACTGTCCCAACAACAGTTTCGGTACACATGAGGGTTGCCTCATGGTCGATCTTCACATTGACGTCAAGCTTCAACGGCCATCTGACCTCCACACCGCCATATCCTTTTCCAAGGCCTATGAGCAAGATCATTTCCCTCCAACAACACTACACTAGCCTTTTGGGCCTATGGGGCCTTGTGCCCCTCCATTCTTCCTTCGGTCAATGCAACAACATTACCATCTGCTACAACACCACTACTAGCA
Organism: Hordeum marinum; assembly: GCA_022496015.1. Taxonomy (NCBI): domain Eukaryota; kingdom Viridiplantae; phylum Streptophyta; class Magnoliopsida; order Poales; family Poaceae; genus Hordeum; species Hordeum marinum. Next base: position 25,850,038 of record CM039677.1, on the reverse strand, counting down.
CATGTTCTTCCGCTGAATACTACATAACCAACTCCGCTACAACACCACTACTAGCACATGTTCTTCTGCCGAACACTACATAACCAACCCCGCTACAACACCACTACTAGCACATGTTCGCCCCTGACTCCAACTGAGTTTGCAAAATGTCGTACTCAAGGCCTTTGCCTCAACTGCGACAACATCGATGTTTGGGATCACTGGTGCATGTGACTTTTCTTCATCGAGGTTGATGAGTATGACACAGATAGCTCCGCAATTGGTAGCACCCAAGGTCGCTAGGAGGTAATTGACAACCTTCAACTTTCAGACATGCTGTTTTTCGAGGAAGGGAGATATGTTAAGTAGGCCAACTCATCAAATATGGAGTTTTGTCCCTTAATCAGAGTGCTAGTTGATTAAGAAACTTTGTTAGGAAAGGGTCCTGTTAATTTAGATGTCATACAGTTTGAATAGATTTACTGGCTTCTTGTTTATGTCTTGTCTATGATATAAAGGGGATAACCCATCTCAATAAAGCAGAGAAGATTATTGTTGTTTACCTTTATCTACTTTTCAGTAATCAGGGTTATGTTAGTAGTAGATCCTTGCAAATAAGTATTGATTGAACTGGAAGCTAAAGTACGTAATCACATAAAGAATAAAGTAATAGGTAAATCAAGGCCATTACATACATAATATTTGTAACCCCGTTGCAACATACAGATACTTATCTAGTACAATACAAAACACGTGAGTAATATGAACCTTCTCTCTTATGTCCAGAGAAACATAGTTTTTGGAATGATGGATTCTCGAATGCACAAAGACAAAATTAGAAAGTATATAATATTGAGACCATGCCTTTGTTAATTTCATGAGAATCCGAAGAACATGAATTTGCAATGAGGTGACTTTTGCAACAGTTTAAGAGAGTGAATACGCATACAATACATAAAGGGCAATTTGTAAGAGCTTTAAACTCTTGTTAAATAAAAAGGTGGAACTCCTGCCAGTTCCTCAGAAAAAAACTCCATGCCAAATATCAAATGAAAATAAATGTGTAACAGAAGTCCTGCCAAATTTCCTTCGAAAATATTTCAATCCAATTTAAGAAGACTTCAACATTAAAATGTACATTGGTACTGCAAATCTAAAACCTATCGCTTCGTCATTGGTTTAATTAATAATTTGTAACAGAAGGAAGTAATTGAATTTGTGAATACGATGTCAAGCATGTGCTTGCATCAGGAAACATTTTTTTGAAGGATTATGTTATAGTTGATGCACAATGCGTAGTTCACACTGACTTGTTCAGTTACATGCATGTGTTAGAATTATTTTTGTGTAACCAAGTTCGTTTAAGGTTCAAAGTAGTTGATATTAGCTTTTGGTAAGTTATGTAGGCCAAGCACTAAAACATACTGACGAGACTCCCACGTGAAATTCTGCGATGTTTAGCGAGCAAAAAGCAAGGCAGCGAGCAAACCGTCGAATAATTAAAGAGACTCCGACGTAATGAAGTCACTAGAATTTGCAGGATGTTTCGTAATGATGGCAAGGCTCGTGATGCTATTATTATTGTTTTTATTTCTTTACTTGACAAGTAATGTGCCGCATGAATATCAGGAAAGCCGAGTGAACCCAGCTGACTTTTGCCGTCCGATTCAGCGGCTATGTGATTTATGTAGGGTAACGATAAACAAAGGCTGTAAATTTAATGGTGGATATTGAGATCATAGCTTTAAATAACAGGCTATGTGATTCTATGTTTGGCGCTAAATTGACGTAATGGCGCACTAAATGATGCTAAATCGCACACGATACATTTAGAGCGAGGGCCCTGCAAACGCTATATATAGCACCGAGATAGCATGCTATTTAAAACTATGATTGACATGATATATCTTTAGGTGGGAAAGCAGAAAGTGGGGTGGTAAATCCAAATTCAAAACTGGTGTATTAATTCTAGTAATAGACATGTTAGTATACATAAAATATGACACTGCAATGATCAAGTAGTAGTACTCATGTAGTTCCGTTGCTTACAAAGAATTGAATCATAATCCAGCGATCCTAGTATGAAGCCAGAGAATCAATACAGAACTTCCGTAATTTAGCATAATATATGGTGCATTATTAAGTTCATTTACACAGGCAAATTTAAATTACCAATTCCGAAATAGGAATTTCACACCACTGCATGGATTGAGCAGCTAATTATAGATCAGAAAGATATAAACATAAAACTCTGATTCAGAAATCCAAAATGGCATACTATGTTACTCCCTCCATCCTGAAATAAGTGTCTCTGATTTAGTACTTTTTTTTTTGGACGGAGGGAGAGTACTAGCGACCAGAAAAGAGCAAACCATAGATCATAAATCTAGGGAAGGGTCCGATTTACTGAATTAAATTGACAATTAAGCCGTTAAACTGTTTGACTCAGGGACGCATTTCCCAAATCAAACATGCCTGAGATAGAAGAAGCTAAATCTATTCACTCGGGAAATCAACCTGAAAGTCATCATCAGAATTTTTTTTGTGTAACCAGGTTTGTTTAAGGTTCAAAGTAATCCATCATCCGTTCCTAATTATAAGTCTTTTTAGAGATAAACAAAGGTTGTATATTTTATTTTTATTTCTGTACTTGACAAGTAATGTGTCTGCACGAATATCACTAAGGCGGAGTCAACCCAGCTGACTTTTTCCATCCGATTCGACTGCTATGTGATTTGTGTATGGTAGAGGTAAACAAAGGTTGTATTCAATGGTGGATATTGAGATCATAGCTTTAAATAGCAGGCTATGTGATTCTATGTTTGGCGCTAAATTGACACTATAGTGCACTAAATGTCGCCAAATTGATATTAGCTTTAAGATTACTTTGTCAAACCAGAATTGTTTATGTTTCAAAGTACTTGATATTAGCTTTAGGTAAGTTATATGCAGGCCAAGCAGTACAACATACTGATCTACTCTGTTTGAAAAAGTCTGCCATGTTTAGCGAGCACAGAGCAAGGCAGCAAGCAAAACCATCGAATAAGTAAGAGACTCCTACGTGATGAGGTGATAAAATTTGCTGGACATTTCTAAATGATCGCAAGGCTCGTGATGCGTTTCTTTATTTGACAAACAATGTGAATCCAGCTGAGTTCGGCCGTCCGATTCGGCGGCTATGTGATTTATGTAGCTAGGGTGAAGATAAACAAATGTTGCAAATTCAACAGTGGATATTAAGAGCATAGCAAATTGCAAGCAATGGGATCCCATGTTTGGCGCTAAATTGACGATATAGCACGCTAAATGATGCTAAATTGCACAGGATGCATTTATCGAGAGGGCCCTCCAAATGCTATATATAGCACCGAGATAGCACGCCATTTAAAACGATGATTGAAATGCTATATCTTTAGGTGGGAAAACAGAAGGTGGGGTGGTAAATCCAAATTCAAAACTGATGTATTAATTATAGTAATAGAGATGTTAGTATACATAGTACATGACACTGCAATGATCAAGTAGTAGTACTTATGTAGTTCCGTAGCATACAAAGAATTGAATCATAATCCTGTGATGCAAGTCTGAAGCCAGAGGTTCAATACAGAACATACGAAATTTAGCATAACATACAGTGCACTCTATATTAAGTTCAGTCACAGAGGCAAATTTAAATTAACAATTCCGAAACAGTAATTTCACTCCAGTGCATGGCTTGAACTGTAATTTCTAGATCGGAACATATAAACGTAAACTCGAGCTCAAAAAGTGATACTTAATTTGATTCAGAATTGCGAAATGGCATACTATATTATATACTCCCTCCACCCTACTAATATTTTTTGGACGGAGGGAGTACTAGCTACCATAGAAGATCAAACCATAGATCATAAATCTAGGGGAGTGGCCGATTCACTGAATGAAGTTGACATTTGAGCTGTTAAGCTGTTTGACTCGGACACATTTCGCAAATCAACCACGCCTGAATTAGAAGAAGCTGCTACTGGTTGAAGACCTTGCACCATTTACACCTAAATTAAGTAGAACCACCGATCTACATCTATCCTGTCGAATTGAACCCGAAAATCATCATCAGAGATGCAACGTGAGCCCTAAACATGGGGTCCGTCAAAGCCTAACTAGCATGCTACCGTACTCTCACGCTGAAAAACACATATATACGTACGGTACATAACATAACCCCTAGGGCTAAGGGCGTAAGGCGGATAGGAACGCACCTGCGGGCAAGGGGTCGAGGAGCGCGGCATGACCGACGGCGCGGAGGGAGTATCCGTCGGCGAGGAACGTGGCGTTTGCAGCGAACGCGATGCCGTCGTGGGCGCAGCGGAAGACGGGGCGCGTGGCCCTCACAACCGCCATCGCGGCCTGGGTGGTCACCATCCTAACGCTCGTGCGCGTCGGTCGCGCGCGGCGTCGTCGGTCTTGGAGGCGGGGAGGCGGTGGTTGGGGGGTTTCTGGAGAAATACGTGTTTATCGACGGGAACTGCTCTCAGTGTCTGGCTTCTTGGGCAGCAACAGGCTGCGTCCTTACCATCCAAAGAAGAAATTCAATATTACCAGGCGTGGATCCGGCGGCGAGCAACGTAGGGAGCGAGGGCGGATCGGGCGTCCGGGCGCAGCGACCAGCGGAGGCAGTGACGCCGGGTCGGACGTCGAGGAAAGGAAGGAGACTGCGGTGGTGATGGGAGCGAGGGCGGAGCACCGGCGCCGCGTCGGACGGTGCGGCGGAGGGGACGATGGAGAGGAGAGGCTGGGTCGGGGAAAAAAAGTTGAAAAAGACTAACCAGTAACTGAGATCTGAGGATGACTTGGGGGTGACTTGACTTGGCTTGGCTTGCCCGAACCCAGCTTCAGTGAGTCATCGCTGCAACTTATCTGCCTTTCAACCTAGATCCAGCGGTCAATAAAGAGTCAAAGCGAAATCTTCAGTTTCAGTTCCCAGTGCGTCCATCCTCACCTTCCATGCTTGTACGCTCGTTGCTATGCTTCTTCCTGCATCTACGGGCAGGGTGCCGTGAGTATAGCTCGATGCCGTCTTTGGTGCTCCGCCTCGACAGAGTAAACATTTTTTGAACCCAAAAGCTTTTTGAAGTAGCGGACTGGAAGTCATCGATATAAACCAGGAGATGCCGACGGCCATGGTTTTTTAAACAAATCGTTGCCCCGGAGATGAGTGCCAGGTTGGACAGTAGATCCCCGTTGGGCCTTTTCTCGGACCAGAGCTGTGTGCCGCAACCCGCCCGCACATCTCCTCCCTGATCTGGTCTCTCCTCGAGCGTTCGAGAAATGTCCGACCCCAAGACGAACCACGAGGCGAACCGCGAGGTGATTCCCACCCAACCACATCCACCATTAATGGCAGCCCAGCCCCCACCTACCACCGACTCCATAACCTTACCCATCCCGCAGAAGCTCGGCCGCCTCCCCACTCACACCTCTCTACAAGCCATGGCGGGGAAGTCGCGGCGAGGAGCCCGGGCGAGACGAACGCGGCCAGCAGCGCCGGTGGCGCCACTGGTGCAGATTCCGGCGGCGATTCCATCGGTTCCGGTGGTATCACTGCTGCTGGTCGACTCCGTTGCTCCGGAGGCGCGAGCGGAGATCTTAGGGGTGGTACGGGAGCGGTTCCCAAATCGAGACAGGTGGCCAGAAATCTATGTCGAGGTCATCCTCCACAGTTCATTAGAGGAGCGGTGTTGCTTCGCCGGTGACGAGGGGGGATGGACTTTGACATGATCTTCTAGGCCATCCAGGAGGCGGAGTCCGCCGATCTGGTGCAAGCGGCGAAGTGGCGTCGTTTCGAGGCGACGAACCCATCCAGGCTCAACATCCGGCCGCCATCGATTGCGCGACTAGCCAACATCCCACTCGACGTCCTCCCTTCGGTTGTCAACCCCCCTCGCCACTGAGAAGAGGGATCCCCCACGGGCGTGGAAAGCCAGGTTTCCGCCGTGGGGATGGGCAGGTGCTCCACCAGATGGTGGATCCCCCTCCCTGGCCGGGAGATCGAGGAGAGATTCGACCAGATTTGGCGAAGGTAATTCGAGAAACGACACATCGGTTTTCCTATCCTGTTTGTGCAGTGGAAGTTGTGTATGATGAATTCCATGTTAGTCCTCCTAGTATTACGTAGAGGATTGTTCCTGTAGAACTAGTTCAACCACCGGTGATGGAGAACTCTGGAAATGGAGGTTATCCTCCTGCTGAGCACTTTCCGTTGAGGGTTCATGCCGGCGCTAACTCTGTTTCTAGAGCCTGCGCCGGTGGGTTTTTGAAAGCGGACAGGCCCATTGCTGTCCCTACCCCCACTCCCGCGCCACTCATCAGAGGATCTGTGGCTGGTAGGAAAGCGGGGAATAGAATGATGCTTTCTAAACGGACTGACAGTGTTGATAAGGAGGTGGCAGAATTCTATGGACAAGTCTAGGTTATCCCTTCCCCACAACCCCGCAGCCGCCGGCCTGCCCATTCTTCCCCTCCCCCACCCACAAACCCTAGCTATGCGCTAGGTAGCCACCTCTTCTGGGTTCGAAAGGATCTGTTTAGATCTCGTTAGTTTTCAGTGGAGGATTGTTGCCACCCTGTCCCATGCCTTGGCAGATTCGACTCGACTACAACCAATCTTCGGCTTGCGTGCGAGGGGATCGGTCCTGGGAGCATCCCTTTCGCTGCTTCGGTGAAGAAGAATATGGAGCAAGTTGGACAACATCAACATCCCCAGAAGCGACAGCCACCTCCTAGGAAAGGAGTCCAAGGCGCTCCGCAACCCCTCCCATGGCTGTAGCTACCAAGGCTACACCACCAACCAAGGGCTCTGGTGTCGCTTCCAAGGGTGGTGTGCTAGCGCCTAAGGCTACCCCTCCCACAATTCCAGCCCCCCTGCTCCTACTGTGCAACCTCTAGATCCCATGTACAAAGATATGGTTTGTTTCAATTGCAACTGGCCGGGGCATTACGTTGGAAATTGTATTGAACAGAAGAAGTGCTTTATGTGCTCTGGTAATCAAAATGTGAATAACTACATAGCTTGGGCCATACTGCAACCTACATCGGAGTACTTTGGTAGTGCGGCAACAAGGTTAGGTTTGTATCATATTGATATTCCTGTGGCTGCTGAATCGGCTTGGCTAAACTACAAGAACTGTGCAGTGCTTAAAGTGATAAAAGGGGAAGTTTTTACTTCAGATCTGATCACCCAGTTGGATGGTATTTTTTGTAAAGGAAAAGAGTGGCCTTGGCACACCAGAGAGCTGGAGGAAAAGAATTCTCTACTCAGATTTCCTCCATGGAAGAAGGTGGAGGACTTGATTGAATTCCCTACTTTTGACCTACCCATTGATCGTGTGTCTATCAAGATCTGTGAATGGCTGGGGATGCTAGATACATATGAATAATTAACTAAGACATGGGTACAGGTTGAGGGGATCCCTCCCAAGTGGTGTGCATGGAAAGTTTTTGCCCAAGTGGCGTCATGTTTTGGTATCTTAGTAGATGTGGACTGGAATGGGATCTTCAAAAGCTTCTATGAAACCATCAGAATTAAAGTGGCCTGTAGAGACCCTACCAAAATCAACTATGAGAGGCTAGTGGAGATGAAGAAGAAATTGTACTTGCTGTTCTTCGCTGTGGAGGGTTTTAAGCAGGTGGGTGAGGACTCAAATGGTGATGATGAAGACCCAGATTTGGACAATACAGCAGAGGACAAAAAAGATAATGATACAGAACAACATGGCAAAGACTATTGATACGTCTCCAACGTATCTACTTTTCCAAACTCTTTTGCCCTTGTTTTATAGTCTAATTTGCATGATTTGAATGGAACTAACCCAGACTGATGTTGTTTTCAGCAGAATTGCCTTGGTGTTATTTTTGTGCAGAAATAAAAGTTCCCGGATCGTCCTGAAAATTTACAGAGAATATTTTTGGAATTATTAAAAAATACTGGCGCAAGAATTAACTAGAGGGGGGCCGACCAGCAGGCCACAAGCCTGCTAACCGCGGCCACCCCCTGGCTACGCTGGGCAGGCCTGTGGGGCCCTCGTGGCTCCTCCGACCTCCTCTCCAGGTCCATATAACCCTATTTGTCAAGAAAAAAATCAGAGAGAAGAGTTCATCGCGTTTGACGATATGGAGCTGCCGCCATTGCCTGTTCTTCCTCGGGAGACCTGATCTGGAGTCCGTTTTGGGCTCCGGAGAGGGGAAATCGACGCCTTCGTCATCACCAACCATCCTTCATCACCAATTCCATGATGCTCCTCACCATTCGTGAGTAAACTCATCGTAGGATTGCAGGACAGTGATGGGTTGGATGAGATTTATCATGTAATCAAGTTAGTTTTGTTAGGGTTTGATCCCTAGTATCCACTATGTTCTGAGATTGATGTTGCTATGAGTTTGCGATGCTTAATGCTTGTCACTAGGGCCCGAGTGCCATGATTTTAGATCTGAACCTATTATGTTTTCATGAATATATGTGTGTTCTTGATCCTATCTTGCAAGTTGTAGACACCTATTACGAGTTATGATCCGCATCCCCCAGGGTGACAATAACTGGGATTCTTTTCGGTGATTACTGTAGTTTGAGGAGTTCATGTATTCACTAAGTGCTAATGCTTTTGTCCGGTTCTCTATTAAAAGGAGACCTTAATATCCCTTAGTTTCCAATAGGACCCCGCTGCCACGGAAGGGTAGGACAAAAGATGTCATGCAAGTTATATTCCATAAGCACGTATGACTATATATGGAATACATGCCTACATTACATTGATGAATTGGAGATAGTTCTGTGTCACCCTATGTCATAAGTGTTGCATGATGAATGTGATTCGACATAATTATCCATCACCGATCCATTGCCTACGAGCTTTCCATATATTGATCTTCGCTCAGTTACTTTTCCGTTGCTACTGTTACAAACACTACAAACTGCTACTATCACTTTGCCACCGTTACCTTTACTACCATAATGATTTTCTACCGAAAAGTTTGCTGAAGAAATTAAGTCTTTCAGGTGTGGTTGAATTGACAACTCAGCTGCTAATACCTGAGAATATTCTTTGGCTCCCCCTGTGTCGAATCAATAAATTTTGGTTGAATACTATACCCTCGAAAACTGTTGCGATCCCCAATACTTGTGGGTAATCAAGACCTTTTTCTGGAGCTGTTGCCAGGGAGCATAGCTTTATTCTCTGAGTCACTTGGGATATATATCCGTTGATCACTATGAAGAATCTGAAAGATCCAAAATCCAAGATCTATCCCTCTACTACGAGGGGAGGTAAGGAACTGCCATCTAGCTCTGCACTTGATTCACCTTCTATTATGAGTAAGTTTGCGACACCACCACCTGCTAGTAATTCTGATATGTCGCAAGTAATTGATGGTGCTACTTCCGCTATGAATGATCCTTGATGATACTGTGCCACTGGGTGAATTTCTTGATGAACAAATTGCTAGAGCTAATGCTAAAACTGATAATATTTCTGAATCTGATGAAATTATTGAAACTAAACACTATGATTCACCTGCTAGACCTAGCTCTCCTAGATATGAATTGCCTGATATACCTGAGGGTTATGTTATGGAAGGAGAGGTAGCTAGGGACTTTCTTGCTTGTCAGGATAGTGATGATCATAAGAAATTGCTTCGCAAGTGGAAGGAAAAATCACTGAATGCTAGAATGCAATATGATCCTAAGTATGAGACTTCACCCATCTTTGTTACTGATAAGGATTATGAATTCTCTGTCGATCCTGAGTTAATTAGTTTGGTTGAATCTGGTCCTTTCCATGGTTATGAATCTGAAACCGTTGTGGCACATCTTACCAAATTGAATGATATAGCCACCCTACTTACTCATGAGAAAAAAAAATCTCTATTACTATATTCTTAAGTTGTTTCCTTTCTCATTAAAGGGTGATGCTAAGAAATGGTTTAATTCTCTTGCACCTGGTTGTGTGCGTAGTCCCCAGGACCTGGTTTATTACTTCTCTAAAAAAATCCTGCCCATAAGAAACAAGCTGCCTTGCAGGAAATATTTAACTTTGTCCAAATTGAAGATGAGAGTCTCCCACAAGCTTGGGGGAGGCTTCTACAATTACTTAATGCTTTGCCTGATCATCCTCTCAAGAAAAATGAAATACTTGACATCTTTTATAATGGACTAACCGATGCTTCTAGGGACTGCCTACATAGTTGTGCTGGTTCTGTTTTTAGGGAACGAACTTTTGAACAAGCTGAATTACTATTGAATAATATATTGAGCAATTATAATGATTGGACTATTCTCGAACCACCTGCAAAGCCAACTCTGAAGAAAAGAGGTATTTTATTCCTCGGTCCTGAAGATATGCAAGAGCAAAGAAATCAATGACAGAAAAGGGTATTAAAGCTAAAGATGTTAAGAATCTACCACCTATTGAAGAAATACATGGTCTTGATAACCCGACACAGGTAGTAGAGGTAAATTATCTCAGAAGATTTGATGAAAGAGATATCCCTTATAATAAGCCTGCTAGCCAATGCTTGGATGAATTTGATAATTTTATTATGAATCAAGGGAATTTCAATGCCTATGTTAGTAGACAATTGAAACATAATGCTTATATGCTTGATCGCTTGGGTGCTTATTTGAGTAGAACTGTCAATGATCTTAAGCTTATTAGTAACCATGCTTCCATGGTAACCACTGAAGTAGAACAAGTACTTAAGGCTCAAAATGATTTGCTTAATGAGATGAATAGTAAAGACAATGATCATTCTGTTAAAGTTGTGACTAGAGGTGGTAAAATGACTCAGGAACCTTTGTATCCCGAGGGCTATCCTAGGAGAATTGAACAAGATTCTTAGAGAGTAAATACTGATGCACCTATTCCTTCCAATAAGAGTAGGAAAAAGAATGATGATAATACTTTGCATGCTGCTAGTGAACCTGTTATAGACACATCTGATAATCCAAATGATATTTCTGTTTCTGATGCTGAGACACAATCTGGCGACGAACATGAGCCTAGTGATAACATTAATAATGATGTTCATGCTGATGCTCAACCTAGTAATAATAATGATGTGGAGATTGAACATGCTGATAATCTTGATAACCCACAACCTAAGAATAAAAGATACGATAAAAGAGACTTCATTGCCAGGAAACATGGTAGAGAAAGAGAACCATGGGTTCAGAAACCCATGCCCTTTCCTCCTAAACCATCCAAGAAAAAGGATGATGAAGACTTTGAGCGCTTTGCTGAAATGCTTAGACCTGTCTTTTTACGTATGCGCTTGACTAATATTTTAAAAATATCTCCTTATTCTAAGTACATGAAAGATATTGTGACAAATAAAAGAAAGATACCGAAGCTCAGATTTCCACCATGCTTGCTAATTATACTTTTAAAGGTGGAATAGCTAAGAAACCAGGAGATCCCGGAGTACCTACTATACCATGCTCTATTAAAGGAAATTATGTTAAAATTGTTTTATGTTATCTTGGAGCTGGTGTTAGTGTTATGCCTTTCTCTTTATACCGTAGACTTGATTTGAATAAGTTGACACCTACTGAAATCGCTTTGCAAATGGCTGATAAATCAACTGCTCTACCTATCGATATTTGTGAGGATGTACGTGTCGTAGTTGAAAATGCTACTATCTTGACGGACTTTGTTATTCTTGATATTCTTGAGGACGACAGTATGTCGATCATCCTTGGTAGACCCTTCTTGAATACCACAGGGGCTGTTATTGATCGCAACAAGGGCAATGTCACTTTTGATATTAATGGTAATGAGCATACGGTACACTTTCTGAAGAAACAACCTCAAGTTCGTAGTATCAACTCTATTGAAAAAAATCGAACAATTATTATTGGAGACTTTGAGTTCCCTCTTCATACCGTCAAGAAGAAATATGATATACTTACTGTTGGGGAAATGCATATCCCCATTGAGGTAACTTAGTGTTATTCAAAAATTCTTCGGTTTCATGTCAATCTAAAGAAGTTCGTTAATAAGACTTGATCAACCTTATTGATGTATTCCTTTTGAGGAGCATGAGATGGATGAATTTAGAAAGCAAAACTTCCCGCACCTACCTTATACTTTCTGTTACCTAGACGAAATTAAGTTAAAAATGCAATTATTTTTCTGTTTTCTGAGTTTTCCACGCAATAGAAAAATGACCTAAAAATAAAAGTTCCCAGAATCCCCTGAAAATTTAGTATGATTTTTCCGGATTATTTAAGAATTTTTGGCATTGAGAATGCATCAGGGGGCTGCACCAGTGTGCCACAAGCCTGCAGGGCGTGGCCACCCCCTTGGTCGCGCCTAGCAAGCTTGTGGGTCCCACGTGGCCCCCCTCCACTTATTCCAGCACCCATTCACTTCACCTTCCTCCAGAAAAAATCCCACCATTGCTCAAACCCATGTTCTAGCTCATCTCGCTGCCATTTTCGATCTCCTTGCTCAAGGGTATGTGACTCGTCCAATGGTCCAATTAGTTTTTGTTCTAGTGCCTTATATATTGCAAATTTTTGCTGCTATGGTGACCTTGTTCTTGAGCTTGCATGTCAAATTTTTTATTGTCCCAAGTAGTTTTGATGCATGATATGGTCTCTAGGCACTTGAGGTAGTAGTTGCTATGAGTTTTGTTCACCTTTATTTTCACACACTAAAAATTTCAGAAAATTTTCAGGGAAAAGAAAAGATGTTGAGGAGAATGTACCAAGGTGGTTCCTCGAGCAAGAAAGCCCCGAGACTTAAGCTACGTGAGCCCGATTTTGAACTACCCAGGGAAGCTAGAGTACTGCCTTGTGAATGGCCATCGGATCAACTCACAGAAAACGTCGGATTTAAGGAAGTGTTTTATGCGTATATAAGGAATGCTGGCCTTGAGGACTTCATTACAGATCGATGCAAGCAATATTATCAACTCACTGATTCTTTTGTGCGGAGGTTTGAGTTTTCATCTAGGCGTAATTCTCATTCTATTCTATTTGATCTTTATGATAAGACCTATACCATGGACCTAGAAGATTTTAATGATGCTTGCAGAATTCGACAAATGGGGTAGTCATAGCGATCCTCATATAAATGAATATAACGATTTCCTTGCTAGCATCACGGTGGGAGAAACTAGAATCATTACACAAGCCACCTTAGGGAGCATTCACTTTCCGGTTATACATTATTTCGCTCTCTTCATAGGTATATGTATTAACGGTAAACTTGAGCATAGCCCCCTTTGCGCGCTTGATCCGAGCATCCTTAAAAGTGTGGTAATGATAGATAGACGATATAACTTGGGGGCTATTATTGCCAGAAGGTTACATCATAATGCTAAGTATCTTGGCGTACCCATAAGAGTGAATGACATCGAGTTACCCCTTGTTTTCCTTGATTATGAGGCTCTGGTGCGCTTTCAGTTTCTTGAAAGAAACGAACAATCCCTCCAGTACCGACTAATTTTTGACAGGCAACGTGTTATCCATGTTAACCTTCCTGCTCATGCATTCTTTAACTTTCCGGAAAGGCAAAGATATTTTATAACCAGAGAGGAGGCAAACGAGTACGAGCGAAATGCAGAAACCGCTCTCCTTCATGCTGCAGTGGTACAGGCGGTAGCCGCCGTAGCACATCAGAACCCCAACTTTGACTTCGGATATTATCCAGGACAGCCATGGCCCTAGACCAACTTAGGCCAAAAGACTAAGCTTGGGGGTGTACGTATTTCTCACTGACATTGCATTCATGTTCACAAACTTATTTCAGTTGTCGGTGTTCATACTTTGTCATTGTACTATCCATGGTAGTTTAATTCTTGTTTTGCTTTCTTCTTGTGTGCTTTAATAAACTTTGAGAAAAATAGAAAAAAATATAGTTCTAGCTTTATTTCCTAGCTGGTTAACTGTAGCATTAAAAACAAAACCCAAAAATATTTCTGGTTCTTCTTTTTGCTCTTTGGGAGCTTTCCCGTGTAAATAACTTTCCTTTCTTTTCTCTGGTTCGTAAGGAGAAGACCACGATGATGTGTTGAGTGTCTCTCGTATGCACTATTGTTTATCTTATAAAGAGCCCATATTGCCTTGTCTTCTCCTTTGGTTTATTGTTTGCAGGTTCCAGCTTAGTCCAATGCGTGTGCACTCTTATTATTATTCACATCGTTCGGTCGTGCAACCGAATGGCAATAATGATGATATTTGATGAAAAGATTGAGATGGAGAAAAGCTGGTATGAACTCACTATCTTGCTTTTGTAAATATGATTAGCTGATGGTTCCGAATTTAGTGCATTATGGGTTGAACATGTTTGCAATAACAATTAGAAATTATAGTTATTCATGCCATGCTTAATTACCTAAGAGTGGAAAATGGTTCGTCTTGAGTGCCAACATGTGCACTAAAATGGTTTTGATGTAATATGATAGCATGGTATCCTCCTGTGGATGATTCAAGTGGCTTGACTTGGCACATGTTTATGCATGTAGTAGAAACAAATCAACATAGCCTCCACGATATTTATGTTCATAGTTAATTAAATCCTACTCATTCTTGCATTCAATGTTGGTTAATATCACGGTATGTTGATGACTGTGTCGCTCTATAGTTGGTCGCTCCCAGTCTTTTGCTAGCCTTCACTTGTACTAAGTGGGAATACTGCTTGTGCATCCATCTCAATAAACCCAAAGTTGTCCGTACGAGTCCATCATATCTACCTATATGCAGTATTTACCTGTCGTTCCAAGTAAATTTGCATGTGCTAAACTTTAAACCTTCAAATAAACCTTCTGTTTTGTATGCCCAAATCGCTCATGTGGCGACTGGGGGTTGTCAGTATCTTCCATGCTAGGTGGGTTATTCTCACGATATGTGTTGATTCACTATCATTCATGAGAAAGTGGCTGGTAATCGGGATGCCTAGTTCCATGCTCAAAATAAAAAAAATATAATATAATTAAAAAAGCTCCCTCAAGAATGTGTTTGTATGGACGGTACCCATGAATTCGGCCCGCTGTGGAGTGTGACTGATTGGTGGAGAGGGAGTAAAAACATTACCATTCTGTTTGGGAACTGTCTATAATGTATCTAGCATGGAAGATATTGAAAACCTCTTGGTCGTTGTGAGAAACGAAAGCATACCGCTCCAAAATCATTACCTATCTCTGTTTAAAAGCTTGAGCTCTGGCACCTCTGCAAATCAATGTTTTCCTCTGTGAATGGCTTATATATTTACTTTATTGTTGAGTCATCATCCTCTTATAAAAGGCACCAGTTACAGAGCACCATTGTCATGTGTATGCCTTGCTATTAATTGCTATTGAGTGTGAGCATGACTGGATCTCTCTCACCGTGAATTACAATGTTTAGTCAGTCCTTGTTCTCCAGAGGTGCTTTGCATTTATGTTTTGCGGTCTCAGAAAGGGCTAGCGAGATACCATTATGTCATATTGTATCAAGATTGTTTTGATAAATTGTTGTCATCTGAGACTTGTTATTATTTCTCGCTAGTTGGTTATGATATCGACATGAGTAAATGTGAGACCTAAATGTTATTGTGTATGTGGTTAGTTTATAATCTTTGCTGAAAATCTGAACATAAGTTAGACATATTTACAACAGCAAGATCAAATAGAGTTTGTAAAAGTTTTTCTTTATCACTTTCAGTTTATCAACTGAATTGCTTGAGGACAAGCAAATGTTTAAGCTTGGGGGAGTTGATATGTCTCCAACGTATCTACTTTTCCAAACTCTTTTGCCCTTGTTTTGGACTCTAATTTGCATGATTTGAATGGAACTAACCCGGACTGACACCGTTTTCAGCAGAATTGCCTTGGTGTTATTTTTGTGCAGAAATAAAAGTCCCCGGATCGTCCTGAAAATTTATGGAGAATATTTTCGGAATTAATAAAAAATAATCGCGTAAGAATTAACCAGAGGGGGCCAGTAGCAGGCCACAAGCCTGCTAACCGCGGCCACCCCCTGGCTACGCCGGGCAGGCTTGTGAGGCCCTCGTGGCTCCTCCGACCTCCTCTCCAGGTCCATATAACCCTATTTGTCGAGAAAAAAAATCAGAGAGAAGAGTTCATCACGTTTCACGATATGGAGCTGCCGCCGTTGCCTGTTCTTCCTCGGGAGACCTGATCTGGAGTCCGTTTTGGGCTCCGGAGAGGGGAAATCGACGCCTTCGTCATCACCAACCATCCTTCATCACCAATTCCACGATGCTTCTCACCGTTCGTGAGTAATCTCATCATAGGCTTGCTGGACGGTGATGGGTTGGATGAGATTTATCATGTAAGCGAGTTAGTTTTGTTAGGGTTTGATCCCTAGTATCCATTATGTTTTGAGATTGATGTTGCTATGACTTTGCTATGCTTAATGCTTGTCACTAGGGCCCGAGTGCCATGATTTCGGATCTGAAACTATTATGTTTTCATAAATATATGTGTGTTCTTGATCCTATCTTGCAAGTTGTAGACACCTATTACGAGTTATGATCCGTATCCCCCAGGGTGACAATAACTGGGATTCTTTTTAGTTATTACCTTAGTTTGAGGAGTTCATGTATTCACTAAGTGCTAATGCTTTGGTCCGGTTCTGTATTAAAAGGAGGCCTTAATATCCCTTAGTTTCCAATAGGACCCCGCCGCCACGGGAGGGTAGGACAAAAGATGTCATGCATGTTTTTTCCATAAGCATGTATGACTATATATGGAATACATGCCTACATTACATTGATGAATTGGAGCTAGTTCTATGTCACCCTATGTTAGAACGATTGCATGATGAATGCCATTCGACATAATTATCCATCACTGATCCACTGCCTATAAGCTTTCCATATATTGATCTTCGCTCTGTTACTTTTCCGTTGCTACCGTTACAAACACTATAAACTGCTACTATCACTTTGCCACTGTTAGCGTTACTACCATATTGCTTTGCTACTGAAAACTTTGCTACATATATTAAGTCTTTCAGGTGTGGATGAATTGACAACTCAAGTGCTAATACTCGAGAATATTCTTTGGCTCGCCTTGTTTCAAATCAATAAATTTGGGTTGAATAATCTACCCTCGAAAACTGTTGCGATCCCCTATACTTGTGGGTTATCAAGATCTATGGAGGAAGATGGTGATGAACCTATTGATGAGATAGATAAAGAAAATTTCCAACAAAACCACAGCTCTCGCTCCGGGAACAGAAGTGGTGTTGGGAAGAAATCTGCAATTTCCTTCAACCCACAAATGCTTTGTGACAGTGCTCACAAACAATTCATTGAGGAAACAAAATCCAAGACCCCACCAAAATTTATGCAAGACAAAACAGTGAATCCTGAGAGGATTTTCCAATAGGGTGAGGAGGATTTCTCCACACTCATGGATTATTCCTCTGGACATCTTAGTGGGTTTGAGATGGTGGACTCCGAGGAGGAGGAGAATGTAGATCCTGAAATGCAATGCCTCCCCAATGTCATTGCTATGGCTTTGGGATCTGTGAAGAGATCTCTACTTGAGTCACTCGAGGTTGTAGATGCCGAGAAGAAACTGAAACATAATTCAGGTCAGTCAAGGAAGTGGGGACCTGTTCTCTCAACCAGACCAGATACTTGGCAACATGGAAATGTCAAGATTATGGAGAAAGCCACTGCTTACATGCAAAAGAAGAACCTGGAGATTCCACCATCCTTCCAACGTAAATCTTTTGCTTCCACTAATGCTAATATACTTGCTGATGAAGTGGCTAAAATTGATATTTTCGTTGGAGATAATGATATTGAAGAAAAAAGACATTATCTAGGATCTAGTCTATAGAGAAAAAGTTAGATGTTTACAGTTTGCTGATATTAATCCAGGAACTGTTTTACCTACTGATTTATATCCTACCATTAAGAAGGAGTATGGTGGTTCCCCCATTGGCAACAATACTATTACTACAAAGGAACCAGGAGGTGATGCTGGTTCGGGTAGTTCTTGTCCTAGTATAAGATCTTCTAGAGTGCCTTGTGGCCTTACACACCCTTTTAAAATTAAATGATAGGAGATTTCTGGAATATTTGTGGACATGGCCAACCTAATAAACTACAACGCCTAAGAGACTTTCTTAGTAAGAACGGTATTGACTTTGTAGGTTTCTTTGAGACCGAGAAGGAGACCATAGAAGATAACACTATTAAGGCCATTGCTGGTAGGAAAGACTTTATCTGGCATCAATTATCTTCCCAGGGTACTGTTGGTGGTGTCCTTGTGGGCATGAATAATCATGTCTTTAAGGTCATTGGTTTTGTCAATAGGAAATATTGTGTTGTCACTACTGTTAAAAATAAATCTGTTAAGTCTATGTGGCAGTTTGTTGCTGTCTGTGGCACTTCATATAATGAGCATAAGCTGGAGTTCCTTACGGAGCTACATGATATTATGTCTGATATCTCTTACCCTGTTATTTTGGGTGGTGATTTTAATCTAATTAGATGTGGGGCTGACAAGAGCAGTGGTAATATTAACAGTTCAACTAACTTTTTTTAATGATTGGGTTAACAAATGGGGTTTGATGGAGATTAATATTGCCAACAGGAAGTACACCTGGAGTAACAACCAGGATAGCCCCATTTTTGCTACTATTGATAGAGTATTTGTGTCCACTTCCTGGGACAGCTTGTTTCCCTTTTCTGTTTTAAAGGCTTTGCCTAGAATTGGGAGTGATCACAACCCCTTACTACTTGATACTGGTGCCCGGAGGGTTATCTCCGCAAAGATTTTTAGATTTGAGAAATGGTGGTTGGAGCAACCGGAGTTTAAGCAATTAGTAGAGAATGATTGGAGTTCGCCCACTCTAGGGAGGGATGCCATTGATTTTTGGCTTTCTAAAGCCAAACGTCTTAGGAAGAAAATCAAGGGATGGAGTGCTAATATTGAAGCGGCGGCTAAGAAGAGAAAGAGGGACTTAATCCAGGAATTTGATATCCTGGATGTTTTTGCGGAGTCTAACCAGGTCACGTACATAGACAAAGCAAAGATGAAAGAAATTAAGCATGAATTAGAGATCATTATGAGGAGAGAGGAGACTGCTTTTTGGCAGAGAGCAAGAGATCGTAGGATCAAAGATAGGGCTAAAAATAACGATTACTTCCATGCTCTAGCGAACCATAGGCACCGCAAGAACCACCTAACAGAACTGAAGGGAGATCAAGGCCCGGTTTATACCACGCAGGAAATGTTGGGGGTGGCTACTTCTTTTTATAAAAATCTTTTTGGACATGAGGAGAGACAAATCATTCATCTTGGACCTTCCTTTTGGGAGGAATATGAATAGGTTACTGTGACAGAAAATGATGCCCTCCAGAAGAATTTTTCAGAGGAAGAAATCAAAGAGGCCATTTTTGGTTCATATGCTCATGGTGCACCAGGCCCGGATGGATTGTCCTTCCTCTTTTACCAAACTGTTTGGGACCTGATAATAACTAATTTTATGGCAATGGTGCGAGATTTTGAAGAGGGTAGACTAGATATTCAACGACTAAATTTTGCGCCGATTATTCTGATTCCTAAAGAGCCTGAGGCAACAGAGTTGAAAAAGTTAAGACCTATTTGCCTTAGCAATTGTGCTATAAAAATCTCTTCTAAGGCCCTTAATAATAGGTTTTCTCCTATTAGTAACAAAATGATTTCTCCTAACCAAACTGCCTTCATTAAAGGAAGGTACATACTTAAGAGTGTGGTTTTAGCCCACGAGGTTATTCATGTGGTGAAAAAGTCTAATTCACGTGGGCTTGTGCTCAAACTCGATTATGAAAAAGCATACAATCGAGTTAGTTCGGATTTCCTTCTTGAATTGCTAGAGTCCAAAGGTTTCAGCACAAAATGGATATCCTGGATTAAGAGTTTGCTAATTCAAAGTACTTTTAGTGTTCATATCAATGATACCATGGGACCATACTTCGTAGGTGGGAAATGGCTTAAACAAGGAGACCCATTTTCCCCCTCCATTTCAATTTGGTTGCGGATGTCTTCTCTAAGATGTTAGTTAATGCATCCAAACATGGGTTGATCTCGGGGCTACTCCCGCAGATAGTCCCTGGTGGGGTGATTAATCTGCAATATGCCGATGACACACTCGTCTTTCTAGAGGACTCATATGAGAAAGCTAGGAACTTCAACTGGATTCTATCATGTTTCGAAAGCCTTTCGGGTATGAAAATAAATTTCCATAAGAGTGATCTACTTACTATTGATGTAGAGGAAGAGAGAGCAAACACCTTTGCTCAAATTTTTTATTGCAAGTTAGGATCTTTTCCTATTAAATATTTGGGAGTGCCTTTGCACTATGATAAACTTAGAATGGAGGATCTTCACACGATCACTGATAGAATTATTAAGAATATATCAGGTTGGTTGGGGAGATACCTCACATATAAGGGCAAGTTAGTTTTGATCTGTGCCTGTATTGTGAGTATCCCTGCATACCTTATGGGCATTATGAAATTTCCAAAATTGGCTATTGATGTTATTAATTCCCAAATGGCTCACTTTTTCTGGGGGACAGGGAGACCAGCACAAATATCATCTTGCAAAATGGGGGCTTATCTCCAGGAAGAAAAAAATTAGGAGGTCTGGGTGTACCCAATCCGGGGGACTTCAATATGGCACTTTTGGCATCTTGGGGGAAATGTTTCTTTGAGAATAATGATAGTGATTGGAAAAAACTTATTGCTTTTAAATATAATGTGCATTCTCCAAATTTTCTTTGGTCTAATCAGCAGGTAGGATCCCCTCTTTGGAAGAGTGTAACTTGGGCTT
This sequence comes from Hordeum marinum, assembly GCA_022496015.1. Lineage (NCBI taxonomy): Eukaryota > Viridiplantae > Streptophyta > Magnoliopsida > Poales > Poaceae > Hordeum > Hordeum marinum. The sequence goes on along the minus strand of CM039677.1, from coordinate 25,829,251 downwards.
TACAAGCTGCTAAAACTTTCTACTCCTGGAAAATTGGGAATGGAAATAATATCAGTTTTTGGCATGATAAATGGGTTGGGGATTATTCCCTGAAGGTTAATTTTTGGGATCTTTTTGAGATTTGTAACCAGCAGGACTGCTCAATTTCTCAGGTCTGGGATGGATCAAACCTTAGACTTACATTTAGACGTTGGGTAGATCAGAGGGGTATATCTAGTTGGTTTCAACTCATTAGTCAACTGGTTAATATCCCTTTGTTTGATTCCGAAGACTCGCCAGTTTGGCTGCTTGAACCAAATGGTAAATATTCAGTGAAATCCTTTTATAGTAGTATTAACTTTGGAGGTGTGATTTCTCCTTATGGAGACGCTCTTTGGAAGACTTTATGTCCTCAAAACATCCATGTCTTTTTATGGTTATGTTGGTATAATAGAAATTTGACAAGAGATAATGTAGTTAAGAGAAGACATGTGGAAGATCTGACCTGCTTGTTCTATAGTGAAGCTGAATCCATTCAACACTTATTCTTTGAGTGTATTAATTCTAATTGCATTGTGGCATTGATCTCTGAGTTCTTTCATATTCGAAGGCTTTCTAGCTATTCTGATGTTTGCTCCTTGTGGAAAGTTAACAAAAAAAACCGTGCTCAAATCTGGTAATTGCTGCCTCCTTGTGGAGTATTTGGAAGTTGAGAAATGAATTTTGTTTTGAGGGACGCACGTGGAGAGTTCTGGGATGCGGGCTTGCTAAGCTAAAGGGAATCCTGCAGAGTTGGCTAGTGCTCTACGACACTACACAAGCAGACATTCTGCGAAGTTTCATCATCCTGCTGGATAAGCACTTGGGGGAGCTCATGCGGATTGCCTAGAACTAAATCCGTGATTTCTCTTCTCTGAAATCTGGCCTACAATAAATCTGAGATGATGATGTAAAACTATTCATGAGAAGTTTCTTCAAAACCTGTTGCCTTGTGGCTGTCATGTTTAGGTTGTCTTCAGCTTTAGCATTCCTTCTGTTTTAGTATGTTGCTCAGTGATGTAAGTCTGGACGCGTTTGTGGCCTATGTTGCTTCATTAATAAAATGGGGCAGGGGCGAACCCCTTTCTTTCAAAAAAACATGAGCATGAGGTTTGGGACGAATGCGATGCTATCATGGATGCAACAAAAGACGGGGCACACGGCCCTCATGCCTGCGATCGCGGCCGCGAGGGTCATCATGGTAATGTTATGGGTTTGTCGCCCATGACAAGGGGCGAGAGGGTCGACGAGCGACAACGGAGGTACCGTAGGTCAGTGTGCTCAGTCGTGGAGGCGATGAGGCGGTGAAAAATTACAGTGATTCATATCAAATGAAGTTCAAACACGGTAAAAAATTACAGTGATTTTTTTGGAATATAAGTGATTTTTGGGAAGAAGAATCAATGCAACATGATTCACAAGGGCCCCACAAGCCAACAGGGCACGACTGGGGGTGGCCACACCCTGATAGCTTGTGGTCACCCCTTAAGTCTGTTGGAGCCCTTCTTTCGCTGCCAGAAAGATAATTTCGGGATAAAAATTCCCTCAAATTTTAGCCCATGGATCACCGGATATGTATGAAACGGTGAAGGCGTCAAAAAGCAGTCGCCAAAACAGGAGAGAAACAGAGAGAGAGTTTGAATTTTGGAGGGGCTATTGCCCTCCGAGTGCCATGACGGCCATGGACCATAGGGGAAACTCTCCTTCCATCTAGGGGGGGGGAGACCAATGAATAATAAGAAGGAGGGGGGCTCTCTACCATCTCTCCCATTGCCTTGTAACATTTTGGGTTGGCCTGACGAGTTCCATCAAGCCTCGGACCAGCTAGGGCATAGTCTAAATCGACGCCCAAATTTTTCTTGTTGATCTCGGCAGAAGCCTTTTCATATGCATAGTTGGCTTTGAACAAATCATCTTCACGATGCCATCTAATGCTGGATGGGTCGGGGTGTTCAGACAGTGCATATATGACCATTCAAGGATAGAAGCCAAGAGTTATGGCTTCGGCTTTAGACTTCGGGTGTAGATTCTGGTACACAATGTCATTCCAAGGAGGCCGGATTGCATTCTTATCTGAATATTCTGGTGTGACAAAGTGATAGAAGAACTACCCCTATGCCCAATATCTTCATATCCATTGGATTCAGTTCTTGCGACGTGTGTAAGGTTCATCAGGATCAGACTTGTACATCTCATATAGGTCTGGGGCAGGTCAAGTGCAGTATTTTGATGCCTTTGTCTTCCTCCCTTCTTCGGAGCATGTTATTTGACCATTGCATTCAACTGTTTGAAGGCTTCGCATAATAGAGCAATCAAGAACCGGCTTCAGGTGAGTCGAGATGAATCTGCAAATGAATTTAGACTATGAGATCCAAGTGATTCTGCCGTGGGCATGTCCTTGTGAAAGAATTAGGGATGCGAAAGGTGCCGGAGAGGTCATATGCATTCTCAGAATATTTTGAAGATAAAAACAAGGTTCGAATACAATGACCTCATATGCCAAGACATTCACTTAGTATGTGTACTTTGATGATACCATTAATTATGGTTAAGCAAATCAACACCTACCACATTAATTGCTTGTGGAGAAAGTATGGCACAATGGACAGAGGGACTGCATTTGTTGCATGGGAGCAAATCAGCAAACCCAAAAAGAGCACTACTGATGAAATTTCTCCACAAGTTCTGCACACAACATTTTCAAGCAGATTTGGAGGACTCCATGGAGACCAACCAATATTATCTTCTTCTGGCATTTATTACATGACACGATTAACACAAGGAACATGTTAAAGAGAAGAAATATGTACCTTGATGATTATAATTGTGTACTGTGTGCTAGAGCTGCAAAGGAAACAATCACTCATTTGTTTTGGAACCGCCAATTTGCATCACATGTTGGGTATCACTCAGTCCTACCAAAAACATGGGCATCTTAGTTTATGATGGAATCCCGCTAACCATGGAACATCTCCCATCAGATATTTCAGTGGATATTGTGATCATAAGCTGCCAGAGTACTTGGTCAGTTAGAAATGACAAAATCTTCAGAAGAGCTCCCCAAGCACTGAACATGTGAATATTCTATATGAAAGAAGGTTTACAGATCGCACATATCAGAGCTAAGCAAAGCGAAGCAGATAAGATTAGAGAGTGGACTCAACAACACCTTAAACTTAATCTTTATGTTTGAGAGAACATGAGTTGGATAAGTGGTTGTAATAAACTTGTCTTTTACTTTTTTGATTTGATAAATATAAAAATACCGTAGAACAATTGTTCTACGGTTTGGGCTAAAAAACATTCAATTAGTATGTGATAAGTTGGTTCCAAATTTATACAGATTCGTAAATGTGTACAAGTGAGGAATCAATTAATTTCAGGCAACATAAGTGAGACACTTTGTAATTTAAGAGTGAAGATGCTTAGTGCTGAAGAGTAGGAAGTGGAAAAACAACACATCAAGAAATTTTGAAGACAAGCTAGATCAAACGCACGGTAATTTGTTTAAAGACAAACTTGATCAAATGCACGGTAAACAAATTCAGTAAATTAACTAAACTATTTTTTGAAATATAGTATATATTTAGAACGTCTGAAAACATACACACATATCGAAGGAAAAACCAAAAGGAGAAAAAAATAAAAAATGATTCCCATTCCAGGTCTCAAAACACACACACACACACACACACACACATGGTGCTGAGGGTTCGGCTAGGACTTGGCTGGACTAAATGATTCCATGCATCTAAGTAGCTATGTGTTTACCTCATCAAACGTGTTATGAAGCTCTTGAAGTTGCCTATCAATGATACCCAAAGACATATCAGCATGAAACTGATGGTAATTCATGGTATTTTTGTAGAACACTCTTGCTATCTGTATAGTCCTATACATCCCGTCCATTTCAAAACATCCGACGTTGTGCATCACACAAAAAGAAGTGACATTCTCAAGGAATTCTTTCGATCCATCAGCTTTTCTCAGAACTTGCAGTTTTACCTTCGTGAACTTAAGAAGATCAATTGCATTCACAATATCTTGACCCCTGTTTTGCAAAGAGTTGCTTAAGTCATTTGTGTACCCAAATATTTCATTCATCAAATGCAACATTAAAGCAAACACAAATGATTTAAAAACTTGCAACATAGTCTGATCTCCTAAAGCCTCTGTCCCATTACTTTCTTTCCTAAGCCTATGAAAATATTTATCGAGAATTTTTCATGTCCTCCAACTAGAGGCCTTTTCCAGTACATGTAAATTGTCATAGTCTTTATTAAAACACTTGATTAGAACAATCAACGGGATTAGGATATTACCTCTAAGACAGAGGGACCAAACATAGTTGATATCTTTCGTATGAATCATGTTCCTAGATTCTCCATGTGCACCTTGTTCCACAAAATCCCCAAATCATGAGTATAGCCGCAAAAACACCCAAGACCTTTCGACAAAAGAATTATTTTATCACCACATGATCACACTCTACTCACTATCCTATTTACAACAAGTTCTCCTCTCCCTCTCTGTCATCTTCTTCCCGACCCGCACCACCACACGACAAGCTTACCGTCGACGCATCTACAATCACCGCTCCTTCGAGCTCCTCACCTAGCTGTTATGAGTAGAAATTGCACCCTGTAGAGGGCAGTTGGAGCTGCTCTAAGCTTACCGGTGTTTTTGCTATTAGGAAGCTGAAGACTACTACTAGCTTTTGCAATCAACTGGTGTAGCAATGAAGATTATATCGGGCTACGAATGGTGACCACCAGGGCTGAGAGCGATGACCCATGGTGGTACAATGACAGTGAGAGGTATCGCAACTCATGTCGAACGGAGTGGGGGGGGGGGCACCATCAATGTTGTGAGCCGCAATGAGCGTTCTATAACCATGGTGAGGCGATGCTACAAGCAGTAGTGGGACAGTGGTGCTACCTCAAGGATGGACCAGGGGTGCTGCGATGGGTGGTTGATGCTACTACTAAGCATGAGTCTTGGTGCTCCAACAATGATGATGCACAGAGAGAGAGGGCAGGTGGCAACAAGACATTGTAGAAATCTTTGCGGTGAAACTGCATATGGAGAAACTAGGAGAAAATTTTGACGCTACTAGGCGTCGACGAGGCACACATTGCTTCAATAGTTTATCTAAGATAAGAACCACAAAGGGATATGAAGACAGCTCCACATACAATTGTTCAGTCAAGTATGACAAAGCATGGTTTGGAAGGTGAATACATGAGTTTACATTCATGTTCTCAAGCACAAGAAGAGTCTTTTTCAAACACAATTTGCAATAGATAGCAGATTGGTGCCGCAAAGCGTTCACCATCGAGCACAGCAGAAAACACAGTCATTCAGCACAGGGTGCAGGTGGGCATGAAGCCGAGTCTCAGAAGAAGTCTGGGCCTTGCTGGAAGAACTCGAGGTCTGGATGAGAGCTTCCACCTGAATGCCTGCATCAAAAGAAAACAAAGAGGTTCGTATTAGCTATTCATGAGAGTTTCAGCTAGTGATCGCCCCTAATCCCAAGAAGGATGCAAGTAGAAATAAGCGTAGTGGTTTCAATTATATGTTTTGAGCTGTGTTCATTGACTTCCATGACGCAAGAATATATAGAAATATGTATTGTGCCGAATGTGGCACTATGGATTTGAGTTAGCATTCAGCGCGAAAAAGTGAACTACAAGAACTGTTTGTTTCTTATTTGAGAGAAAAAACCTTTCTAAAGCGGTAGTATTAGGTACAATAACAGGCCATCTTGAGCCTTACCCGTTGCCAATCATAAAGTGGGTCTATAGAAAATGTTAAGAAGAGCTAACTTACCTCACAAAGCGAGACAGTTCAAATTCTGTAACATCCGGTGGGCCAATTGGATCGTTGCGACCACCGGGTGGTACACTCTTATTATGAAATATTTGATTCGATTATGGCAATGGGATATTTAATAAAGGAAAACTGAACATACCCAAGGTCATCAAAAGGAGTAGAAGGATTTGTAGGAAAGAAGCATGGATCATTTGGACCTGTAGCAATCAAATAGGTTCCATGTTAGACGGTACAGAGGTATAGACGTAAAGAGATTCCACAGATATTCAGTTGACAACATATTACCAACGTGCATACTACCACCGGTGCCACCACTGCAAACAATAAGACGCATGGTTAATTATTTGCGAAAGAACTGATCTTTCGATGCTTTTACATGTATATTTTGGTAGGAGAAATACCTATTAGGGAAGAAGCCTACACCAGGAACAGGGGCGGTGTCATCATGACCAACCAGAATTACTGGAGGATAAAACAGTCTGTACCACAATACATAAACGTAAATATTAATCCCATTATAAATATCCATTCACCGGTAGCCTATTTATCCTATAAGAGTGCTAGAGAGTGCAAATTTTGGTAAAACCAAAATTAGATTGACATGAACCGGCCCCTTCACTAGTTTGTGCACTTGTAAAGAAAATTATTAGGACATTCAAGCACATGTACCAAATTTTAAAAATAGTATATAATCTTATGCATGATTAGCAAATGGACAGGACAATGTATAAGTATATATCGAAAGGATGTTCATATATATGTTAGGTATACAACAAATATGATCATATATAATTTCCATTGAGATTTTGTATATATACCTAAACTAAAATTTTCTGTTGCCAATTCTGTAGAAAATGTATGAACCTCTAAACTCACAAATGGGTGCATATGAACACGAGTTCATCATCATCTTTACCAATTCTTTAGAAAATTAATTGTATAGCAACTTGTTTGAACTATAGTTGTATATTCCATAGCCGTTACCTATTATGCAAGCATTCTAATGACCTTCCATAATATTATCTTGTACCTTATTAGAGTGATTCGTAAAATGATTGTAAACACGCACACGCACACGCACACGCACATGCACACGCACGAACGCACACGCACATATGTGTGCCACAAATGCTATCAGTTACATATGTTATATCCATAATAACATCAGTGATGACACCATGAATATTTTTTGTATGCTTCCAACATACATCAAGAGAATTTTTCATTGATCAAGACTGTATGACGTAACCATATCAATAGGTCATAGTACTAAAATTCTAAAGTTGTACTACAATTAGATGGAAACAGAATATGTGCAAGGATGTGTATGCTCATGAAAACAGAACAAGGTCAGCTGATATCAGGACCGAAAGTATGTTCCAAAACATTCAACTTGTGATTGAAGGAGGTGTAGATATGAATGAAGTAGGAGAATACTAGAAAAGAATCACTAGTGGTTAAGCCCGAGTTCTAATCAGATTGGACATGGCCCAATGCAATAACAACAAAGTACAAAAAGGTCAATAAAGGAGTGTCATACGAAAGAAGAAAGGAAAATACAAATGGTTGTACCTTGTAGTCGAGTTTTCCCACAAAACATTTTCAGAACTGGAAGTAGAAGTGACAAAAAAGTACAAAAGAGGTGAATAAAAGAGTGCCACACGAAAGAAAATGGGGAAATACAAACGGTTGTATTCGTACCCGGTAGGTTCAGTCATCCTTGTACTCGAACTTTCCCACATAACATATTCAGAACTGAAACAAGTGCGAACAAAGTAGAAAAAGATGAATAAAAGGAGTGACACAAAAAAATGAGTGCCACACAAAAAAAGAAGGGAAAATACAAATTATGGTATTCATACCCGGTTGCCTAAGTTGTCCTTGTACTCGGGTTTTCCCACGTAACATTTCCAGAACTGCAAGGAGAAGTGCTACATTTTAGAGAATTATTAACAAATGAAGTAAGCTACAACATAAAAGCTTTGGAAGTTGAAATTTAGGCAAAGAAGGAAAATCATCAGAATATTACCAGAAAAGCCTAAATTCCATAAATAATGATATTAATTCATTTATACCAAGTAAAAGTGCAACATGAAAGTATTTACACATAGGGCAATATACTAGATTTAGATAAACAGAAATTTGGTCTGTTTTTTACAATCAACGATGGAGATGGGACATACCACAAGTTGAAAACCCAACATAGAAATACCTTATTATTGACGAACTGTTCTCAACATGAGGAATCTGGGCAGCAGCAGTGTCCTTATGACCCAATTCAACCAATAAGGTGGTGCTAATGATATTAATGAAGCACGCAAAGTTCTTGTACATATCCTTATAATTCTTGTGCTGTTCTTTAGAGAAGAAATCCTTCACACTATATACGAAGAAACATGGTCAAAAACTCGAAACTACAAATTGGAAGATACACACTATTCAATATAAGGCCAGCCAACAGAGGAAGCACTCAAAATATTTTACATAATGATAAACTAAACATGACAGATTTTTCATGTTCGCTCCACTTGGCCTTTCTTAAAAAATAAATTAGAAATAAATTCTGTATTACTTATTGCACCTTATATCATGCTGGATATCCATATACATAGATTGTGCAGAAAATCGTACTCAATCGAACAAATACATTTCTATACTAAGGTATTTGTAGGAACCCAAGTCATCACATAGTACAATGGAGCAAGCACACTAACAGGTTGGCAGAATTCATAAACAGGCTCTATAAGTCCAACTCCTCGTTATTTGATACACCATTTCTACTGTTCCGCTCATAGCGACATCATTTCTACAATGCTGGTTGATACAAGTGAAGGTACTTAAAAAAGAATGTGCATGCAACAAAGCACAAAAAACCATTGCAATACCTCAACCATCAAAGTAGTCTCTACATATATAAAATGTCTCCACAGATAAAAAGGAACATGAAATGTGTAGCAAAGCTGCAATATTGGTTATATACATCATATGTCCAAAGAAATAGGTCTTGAGTTCAAATAGGATTGGTTACAATTCATGTTATTATGTTACCAAATATTTTAGTCAGCTCAGGTGGCAAGTATGGTGATAGAGTAAACCAATCATCAAAATACAAACTGAATATGTATAGTAGCAAATCAAATTTCAAATTTAGCACCACTTAGTAAACAAATAGTGGGAAGGTGAAAAGATCATCACTACCGACTGAAATATTTATTGGAGTGAAGATTACTACATAACATACATGCCATAGATCAAAAACCATATTTCTGTGTGAAGCAAGTAACATGTGTTGTAGTAACAATAATTAGCAAAGCACATGGAATCTAAGAATGATATCTACAATAATAACATGACTGGAGCATACTTTATTTTGATATTGCAGGGTTCCTTGTGTTGTGTCTCAGGATCCAGTGCATCAATAGCAAGGAAGTCAGCAATCACCAAACATTTCATTAGAATGAACTTCTTCTTGTTCTCCTCATCCTTGGAGTACAAAAAGGCATAGCCGTTTTCCATACTGTTCCAATCATCAATTCCCACCTCCTCCTCGTCTAGAAGCAAGGAAAACAAAAACATTAATTATATTAATTAAAGTATGGCAATTACAATATAATTCAGGACTCTGCATAGTCACTTTCCTCTTTCATCTCACAACAAAATGTAACTTAATTAATTCCCATCGAGTGAACCAACTACATAGACTTTAAACTCCCATTAGAAATTTACATTTATTATATTCCAGGTGGAATGACTGGTAAATTAGTTCTACAGTGCAAACAGGAAAACTAACTCATGGGTTCCATTGGCTTAATGACCGGATGTTCCATATCTAACTATTGGTTAGAATTATTTAGCCTAAAGCTAAGTTTTAAAATTTAGATGTCTATTTGCCGCCCATTAAGATAAGTTTGAACTTGAAAATAATTCTAATTTAATCTCTCCTAAAAAAGGGCAAGGTATGACATACGTCATATTTTCGTCCAACTCTCCTCACGTCATTCATACGTTCTGTCCCCATACAACCTCAATTTTATTGAATTTTTGCACGGAATCCTTAAAGACAGATTGAACGGTCCCACGTCTTATTGGCTTGCAAAGCAAAATCATGTTTCTTTTTTAAGCCAATAATGTTATGTGGGCCAGTCCATCAAACATGGTGTCTTATCCCTTAATTATACTCCTAATTAATTAAGCAACTTTTGTTAGGGAAGAGTCATGTAGGTCAGTTTAATGACCGTATTAGAGTTTGAATAGATTTACTAATGGATAGTTGGTCAAGTGTTGTCTACACTATATAAAGGGGGCGACTCTATGTAAACCGAGAAGAATATTTTTGTTTACTTTTACCTCCTATAAAGGGGCACAAAAAGAGGTGGCGATAAACAAACGTCAATCGGTGAGATGGCAACCCTCCGCATGTGTCATCTGTCGACCGACGACATCGACTCACTAACATAACTTGTGAGATATTTTGAGTGCTAGTACTTATTTTTACATTGTAATCGTATTTATTGCAAAAGTAGTATATATCTAGTATTCTAGTGATCTTGCTCTTAGATAGTCGTATTTATACATGTTTGTCCTTCACAAGTTCTGCTACACCTAAAAATTACCCATGCCTCCGCCACTGACCATCACCTCCACTCAGGATCATGTTCTCGCATTGCCCCACTTCCACAAGCTTGACTTCACAACATATGATGGCTGAGCCGATCATCTTGGTTGGCTCAATATGTGCAAGTAGCTTTTCCTGGCTAGCACACAAAGGAGGCCCACAAGGTTTGAACTACAGCCTACCACCTCACCAATGAGGTTCAGTTCTGGTACTTACATCTTGAGCTAGGCTTTGCCTTGCTCACATGAGAGCAGTTCTAGGAGGCCTACCACAATTAGTTTGGCCATCACTTCATGCAAATCCCTTGAGCCCATCTGCCGTTCTGCCTTTCATTTCCTCGATTGCAAACTACACCAGCGGGTTTCTAGTGGTCAAGTGCCACAAAAATGATCCATTGACACTGTCCCAACAACAGTTTCGGTACACATCAGGGTTGCCTGATGGTCTTCACATTGACGTCAAGCTTCAATGGCCATCTGACGTCCACACCACCCTATCTTTTTCCAAGGGCTATGAGCAAGATCATTTCACTCCAACAACAACACCACACTAGCCTTTTGGGCCTATGGGGCCTTGTGCCCCTCCGTTCTTCCTTTGGTCAATGCAGCAACATTACCTTCTGCTACAACACCACTACTAGCACATGTTCTTCCGCTGAACACTACATAACCAACCCCGCTACAACACCAAGACTAGCACATGTCCTTCCACTGAACACTACATAACCAACCCCGCTACAACACCACTACTAGCACATGTTCTTCTAGCGAACACTACATAACCAACCCCGCAACAACACCACTACTAGCACATGTTTGGCCCTTGACTCCAACTAAGGTTGCAAAATGTCGTAGTCAAGGCCTTTGCATCAACTGCGACAACATCTATGTTCGGGATCACCAGTGCATGTGACTTTTCTTCATTGAGCCTGATGAGTACGACAAAGACATTTCCACAATTGGTAGCACCCAAGATCGCTAGGAGGTCATTGACAACCTACAACTTTCAGACATGCTCTTTTTCGAGGAAGGGAGATATGTTAAGTAGGCCAGCTCATCAAATATAGAGTCTTGTCCCTTAATCAGAGTGCTAGTTGATTAAGAAACTTTCTTAGGAAAGGGTCCTGTTAATTTAGATGTCGTACAGTTTCAATTGATTTACCGGCTTCTTGGTCATGTCTTGTATATGATATAAAGGGCATAACCCATCTCAATAAAGCAGAGAAGATTATTGTTGTATACTTTTATCTACTTTTTAGTAATCAGGGTTATGTTAGTAGTAGATCCTTGCAAATAAGTATTGATTGAACTGGAAGCTAAAATACGCAATGACATAAACAATAAAGTAATAGGTAAATCAAGGCCATTACATACATAATATTTGTACCCCCGTTGCAACACACAGACACTTATCTAGTATAATACAAACCACATGAGTAATATGAACCGTCTCTCTTATGTCCAAAAGAAACATAGTTTTTGGAATGTTGGATTCTCGAATGCAGAAAGACAAAATTAGGAAGTATATAATATTGAGACCATGCCTTCGTTAATTTCACGAGAATCCGAATACCATGAATTTGCAATGACGTGACTTTTGCAACAGTTTAGGAGAGTGAATACGCATACAGTACACAAAGGGCAATTTGTAAGAGCTTTAAACTCTTGTTCAATAGAAAGGTGGAACTCCTGCCAGTTCCTCGGAAAAAAAAATCCTTGCCAAATATCAAATGAAAATAAATGTGTAGCAGAAGTCCTGCAAAATTTCCTTCGAAAGCATTTCAATCCAATTTAAGAAGACTTCAACATTAAAATGTACATTGGTACTGTAAACTAAAACCAATCGCTTCATCATTAGTTTAATTAATAATGTGTAACAGAAGGAAGTAATTGAATTCGTTAATACGATGGCAAGCATGTGCTTGCATCAGGAAACATTTTTTTGAAGGTATATGTTATAGTTGATGCACCAACCGTAGTTCAAACTGACTTGTTCAGTTACATGCATGTGTTAGAATTATTTTTGTGTAACCAAGTTCGTTTAAGGTTCAGAGTAGTGGATATTAGCTTTTGGTAAGTTATGTGGGCCAAGCACTAAAACATACTGATCTACTCGGTTGAAAAATTCTGCCATGTTTAGCAAGAGAAAGCAAGGCCGCAAGCAAACCGTCGAATAATTAAAGAGACTCCTACGTGATGAGGTGACTAGAATTTGCTGGATGTTTCTTACTGATGGCAAGGCTCGTGATGCTATTATTGTTGTTTTTACTTCTTTACTTGACAAGTAATGTGCCGCATGAATATCAGGAAAGCCAAGTGAACCCAGCTGACTTTTGCCTTCCAATTCGGCAGCTATGTGATTTATGTAGGGTAGAGAAACAAAGGTTGTAGATTGAATGGTGACATTGAGATCTTAGCTTTAAATAGCATGCTATGTGATTCTATGTTTGGCGCTAAATTGAGGTTATAGCGCCCTAAATGACACTAAATTGCACACGATACATTTAGCGCGAGGGCCCTCCAAATGCTATATATAGCCCCGAGATAGCGCACTATTTAAAACTATGATTGGCATGATATACCTTTAGGCGGTAAAGCGGAAAGTGGGGTGGTAAATCCAAATTCAAAACTGGTGCATCAATTCTAGTAATAGACAGGTTAGTATACATAGAACATGACACTGCAATGATCAAGTAGTAGTGCTCATGTAATTCCGTTGCATACAATGATATGAATCATAATCCAGCGTTCCAAGTATGAAGCCAGAGAGTCAATACAAAACTTAATTTAGCATAACATACAGTGCATTATTAAGTTCAGTCACACAGGCAAATTTAAATTACCAATTCCGAAATAGGAATTTCACTCCACTGCATGGATTGAATAGCTAATTTTAGATCAGAAAGATATAAACATAAAAGTCTGATTCTGAAATCCAAAATGACATACTATGTTACTCCATCCATCCTAAAATAAGTGTCTCTGATGTAGTACATTTTTTTTGGACAAAGGGAGAGCACTAGCTACCGGAAAGAAGCTAAATCTATCCACTCGGGAACTCAACCCGAAAATCATCATCAGCGATTATTTTGTGTAACCAGGTTCGGTTAAGCTTCAAAGTACTCCCTCCATTTCTAATTATAAGTCTTTTTAGAGAGAAACAAAGGTTGTAAATTATTATTTTGAATTCTTTACTTGACAAGTAATGTGTCTGCACGAATATCAGTAAGGCAGAGTCAACCCAGCTGACTTTTGCCATCCAAATCGACCGCCATGTGATTTGTGTAGGGTAGAGATAAACAAAGGTTATAAATTCAATGGTAGATATTGAGATCATAGCTTTAAATAGCAGGCTATGTGATTCTATGTTTGGCGCTAAATTGACACTATAGTGCACTAAATGACGCCAAATTGATATTAGCTTTAGGATTATTTTGTCAAACCAGATTTGTTTATGTTTCAAAGTACTTGATATTAGCTTGAGGTAAGTTATATGCAGGCCAAGCAGTACAACATACTGATATACTCTGTTTAAAAAAGTCTACCATGTTTAACAAGCACAGAGCAAGGCAGCAAGCAAAACCATCGAATAATTAAGAGACTCCCACGTGACGAGGGACTAGAATTTGCTCGACGTTTCTTCATGATGGCAAGGCTGGTGATGCCGTTGTTATTTTTATTACTTTATTTGACAAGCAATATTAATCTAGCTGAGTTTGGCCGTCCGAACGAAGGTTGTAAATTCAACAGTGGAGTATGAGATCATAGCTTTAAATAGCAAGCTATGTGATTCTATGTTTGACGCTAAATTGACGTATAGCACGCTAAATGACGCTAAATTGTACACGACACATTTAGCGCGAGGGCCCTCCAAACGCTATATATAGCACCGAGATAGCACGCCATTTGAAACTATGATTGGCATGATATATCTTTAGGCGGGAAAACAGAAGGTGGGGTGGTAAATCCAAATATAAAACTGATGTATTAATTGTAGTAATAGAGATGTTAGTATACATACAACGTGACACTGCAATGATCAAGTAGGTGTACTTATGTAGTTCCGTAGCATACAAAGATTTGAATCATAATCCTGTGATGCAAGTCTGAAGCAAGAGGTTAGGCGCTACCAGAGAAGATCAAACCATAGATCATAAATCTAGGGGAGTGGCTGATTGACTGAATGAAGTTGACAATTTGAGCTGTTAAGCTGTTTGACTAAGGGACACATTTCCCAAATCAACCACGCCTGAACTAGAAGAAGCTGCTACTGGTTCAAGACCTTGCACCATTTACACCTAAATATAGCCGAAGCATCGATCTACATCATCATCAGAGATGCTACAGTACGCTCACACTGAAAAACACATAGGACTATATACTACCTGCGGAGCCATAAGTAGCCGAAGCTGCTACGTACGGTACATAACATAACCCCTAGGGCTAAGGGCGTAAGGCGGAGCGCACCTGCGGGCAGGGGGTCGAGAAGCGCGGAGGGAGTATCCGTCGGCGAGGAACGCGGCGTTTGCAGCGAACGCGATGCCGTCGTGGGCGTAGCGGAAGACGGGGCGCGCGGCCCTCAAGACCGCCATGGCGGCCTCTGCGGTCACCATCCTAACGATCGTGGGCGTCGGTCTTGGGGGCGGGGAGGCGGTGGTCGCGGGGTTTCTTGAGAAATACCTGTTTATCGACGGGAACTGCTCTCAGCGTCAGGCTTCTTGGGCAGCAACAAGCAGCGCCCTTACCATCCAAATAAGAAATTCCATATTACCTGCAGGCCTGGATCGGCGGCGAGCAACGGAGGGAGCGAGGGCGGATCGGGCGTCCGGGGAAAGAACGGAGACTGCGGTGGTGATGGGAGGGAGTCCTGGGGGTAAGCGGCGGAGCACCGGCGCCGCGTCGGACGGTGCGGCGGAGGGGACGATGGAGAGGAGAGGCTGGGTCGGGGAAAAAAAGTTGAAAAAGACTAACCAGTAACTGAGATCTGAGGATGACTTGGGGGTGACTTGACTTGGCTTGGCTTGCCCGAACCCAGCTTCAGTGAGTCATCGCTGCAACTTATCTGCCTTTCAACCTAGATCCAGCGGTCAATAAAGGTCAAAGCGAAATCTTCAGTTTCAGTTCCCAGCGCGTCCATGCTCACCTT
The DNA here is from genome assembly GCA_022496015.1 of Hordeum marinum. Lineage (NCBI taxonomy): Eukaryota > Viridiplantae > Streptophyta > Magnoliopsida > Poales > Poaceae > Hordeum > Hordeum marinum. The sequence continues at coordinate 25,813,641 of CM039677.1, read as the reverse complement.
CCATGCTTGTAAGCTCGTTGCTATGCTTCTTCCTGCATCCACGGGCAGGTCAGCCTGGACGTGGCGAGCGGGCTTCGTGGCCCGCTCGTGGCCTGCTCGGTCCTGGCCCGGTAAATATTCTAGCCGGTCCGGGCTGTCGATTTCGGCCCAAAACTTGGTTGGTCCGGTTCGGTCTTTGACCGGGACCGCTCGCAGGACCGAAGAACTCACCTGGCGGCATGGCCGGAGCATGGCTGAGGCATGCCCGTAGCATAGCGGGGCCGTGGCGGAGGCGTGGCAGGCCCATGGCGAGAGCGTGGCGACCCAGACATGGCGGGGGCGCAAGAAACTGCCGTCATGTCCGTCCGCCGCGGCGGTGGTCGTTCGTCCCCGTGGCCAATGGACTCTGTGGCCATGGAAACCATGTCCACTAGATGTGCCACACTGGGATCTATCAATTCCGCCAAAAATTCGACGTGGGAGGTTCTATATCGTCGCATCGGGCATCGTCTCTTTCATCTCCGTCCGTCGGCAGTCGTGCCAGATGCATCGCCGAGGAGCTTCCTGTGGTGATCTTTTTGGTTCCTCCAGCTCCCTCTCGCTCTTGTGAAGCTCCTAGACATCTTTTCTACGATCTGCACTTCCTCTGACATGTATCCCTGATGAGCAACCATTGTCGGAGCTCTAGAGCGCGCTCTGTCTTTGTCTTGGCCGGTCCTCTCGGTCCGGCCCGAGCTCGACCATTGTCGGTCCGGTCCCTGAAAACAGGACCACGACGCTGCTCGGTCCGGTCCGGACCGGACCGCCGGCGGCCGGTCCAAACGCCGGCTCGGACCATGTCCAGGCTGATGGGCAGGGTGTCGTGAGTATAGCTCGATGCCGTCTTTGGGGCTCCGCCTCCACATAGTAAACATATTTTGAATCCAGAAGCTTCTTGAAGTAGCGGACTGAAAGTCGACGATGTAAACCAGGAGATGCCGATGGCCATGGTTTTTTAAACAAATCGTTGCCCCGAAGATGAGTGCGAGGTTTGCGGGGAATGCGATGCTGTCATGGACGGAGCAGAAGACGGGGTGCACGGCCCTCATGACCGAAATAGCCGCCGTGACGGCCAACGTGGTAACTTTTTGGGCGTCTCGCCTGCAGCAAGGGGCGAGAAGGTCGACGGGCGACAGCGAAGGCATCGTCGGTCAGTGCGCTCAGTCGTGTACCACTTCCTACCACTTGCATCATTTGGTGGTAGGGTACCACTTCCTACCACTTGCATCGTGTCAGCTCTTGCTGACATAGTTAAGTTGCTACCACCACATGCCTCGACGGTAGCATGTTATACCCTGCCGTGAGGGACTATGGCGATAGGCCACTCGGGGGTGGGGGGGTTAAGTCATAGGGGGCTTGGTTGAGCCACCCACCCACCAATTCATCCCCGAACTCTTTCTTCCCCGAGCTGCTGCCTCTCCCACAGCCACACCCCTATCAAGGCCCTCTTCATTGTGTGCTATTTGTCGGGTGAATCTTGGCCATTACCATCACTCGTGGTACATCTCGCATCTCGCACATTTTGGTTGGTTGGAATCATCTCATTTGGCATTGCTAATATTGAAGGAAACCCTAGATTTTACTCATTTTTGTGTTAAATCAATGAATATGTTGGATGGTAGGGTTATATTTGTGCTTCATTATGTGTAGTATGCATATTATAGTGGCTGGTAGCAAGAACTAGGGTTATGGTTAGCGTTTTGCTAGGCTTAGGGTTAGTGCTAAGGAATACCATCATTAATGTATTAATTAAGCCATGGACTAGTGGTAGCTGCTTTGTTGTTTGGACGAAATGCATAGTAATCACATGACGCATACAATACATTAGACTTGTAATTGATGTCTTTATTTTATTCAGATTGTATTTAGATTGAGAGACTAGTTAATATTCATTATTTAGACAAGGAGGCATTCTTGAGTAGGGATGCTGACAATGGAGAGGAATCCATGGTTGCTAATACAATCCCTAGTTATGAGGAGGTTCTTGAAAGAATGAGAAATGTGTTAAAGTTTGACCATAACATGCGGTTAAACTAATAGGAAGGTATGATCTGGGAGTCAGATTAAATCTTGATTGAAGAGTATTCCAGTCACCTGAATTTGCATTGGAAGGTATACCGGGATAAAGTTGCGGACTGGGAAGAAAAGTCACTTGTTTGCTGCCAAGGTTGAATGTCATCGACTTGAAATTGACTTGAACCAGCATGACTCCTCCCCAATTCATGCTAGGAGGGTCGGGGTGTATGCCTCTAATTCTTCTAGGCAACTACCAAGTAGCCATGCAAATGAAGTACATGTATGCCATCGATACTCTTCGTCGTATCTATATTTTCTGATTGTTTCATGTCAACATTCTATAACATTCATATACTTTTGGCAATATATTATTTTTGGGGCTAACTTACTTATCTCGTGCGCAGTGCCAGTTCATGTTCTTGTGTTTTTTTGTTTCGTAGAAAATTCATATCAAACGAAGTTCAAACACAGTAAAAAATTCCGAAGATTTTTTTTGTAATATATGCGATTTTTGGAAAGAAGAATCAACGCAGCACGATGCCCGAGGGCCCCACAAGATGACAAGGCACGACCATGGGGTGGTCGCGCCCTGATAGTACATCTGGGCATGGGCAGCCCGACCTGAGCGCGACCCGAAAAACCAGGGTTAGGCTTTGTGTTCGGGCCGGGCTCGGGCTTAAAAATCGGGCTCGGGAAGCAGTTCCGGCCTGGCTCAGGCTGATACGTCTCCGTCGTATCTATAATTTTTGATTGTTTCATGCCAATATTGTACGACTTTCATATGCTTTTGGCAACTTTTTATACTATTTTTGGGACTAACATATTGATCCAGTGCCGAGTGCTAGGAACCCTGGTTGTTGTATGTTTTTGTTTCACAGAATATCCATACCAAACGAAGTCCAAACGCGATAAAAACTTAGGGAGATTTTTTTGGGAATATATGTGATTTTTGGGAAAAAGAATCGACGCGAGACGATGTCCGAGGAGGTGGCAAGCCTGCTAGGCGCGACCCACCTCCCTGGCCGCACCTAGCAGGCTTGTGGTCACCCCTTAGGTGGGTTGGAGCTATACTTTTGCCGCAGGAAAGCTAAATTTTGGATTAAGATCCCCTCAAAATTTCAGTCCGGTCGGGGTCACGGATCTCCGGATATTTAAGAAATGGTAAAGGCCAGAATCTATGTAGCGACCCGACCTGAAAGGTCAAGTCTCCGGTGTTTCCGTACCATCCCAAGATCATGCTGGTACACACACGGTACATCCATGTATATATCAAAGGGAAATCACACAGCATTATATTAATCGAAATCTCATATCGAGTCCTTTATTACAATAAAAATTACAATAAAGTGGCTAAAACCCAACTCATGAGAATATCTAAATCTTGCGGAAGCGTCGAAGGTAGATGAGTCCATCTGACTCCAAGGGCATCTCACTGAGCATAGAACGTGTCCTCACTCCTGGTCGGAAAAGTACTCTGCAACATGATACATTGCAGCCGTGTAGGTCAGCATATGGAATATGCCCGCAATGTCACAGTAGAGGTGTGAAAATAATCAGCTAGTCTATATGCATATATGGCAGGTGGGGTGGTAAGTTTTGCGTAAAGCCAATTTTTCCTACATCAAGAAAAGGGGCTAAGCAAAATATTACTAAGTTGGTTGATTAATGAGATGGTTCCACCAACCAATTCTCATTCCCAAAATTATTAATACCCACATCATCATTATTAATTGTGTTGATAGTTCCGGAAGTTTCAATTCCTTTGGCTCAAGTTGTCCATGACCGTGGACACGGCTAATCGATTAGGTTTAAGTACTCTGCAGAGTTTTGCACACGTTCCCCACAAGATTTGGTCGCCTCCGTTTGATTTCTCGCACTTCAGGGTGTTTGAGAAACGGATGACCAAAACATGGTCTTCCAAAGGGTTTCCCTGCGACTCTGTCGGTGCCCATCCTTTCCTACCGTTCTTCTACCTCTCGTAGCACTGCCTGTCCAGGGTCACCACGATATCCAACCAAGCCAGAGCCCATAATGACTTGTGGCTGTGCAGGTAAGCCTTGGGTTTTAAAGCATCCATCCATCTCTTTGTGCCTGGGTGGACCTTTCCGCGTGAATACTGGCCATCTCCAGCATCACCTAGGCAAATCCACTGGTTTCTCCAGGGTGCCGTTCAACCATCATCCACCCAGAGGTATGTTGAAAACTCGGAGTCTTAAATCTTGATCATTATGTAGGTCTTGAAATTATTAACTCTCTCAACTCTCATGAATCACACAACCAACCCCGTCTACTAATAGCATAGCAAAAGGTAAAACAACGTTTCCCGGGGCCAATGTGTCAAGAGGTTGAGGGGGGTACCTACCACATGATGCTACTACAATGTAACCAAGTTTCCAACTAACCTATCTTGCATGCAATTGGGGAGATGGTAGAACTAATGCATATAAAACATGGGTAAACATGGTCAAAGTGACTTGCCTGATTGATGATCTTCGTACGTGAGTGACTCTAAGTAACAAGCTTCGCACTCCGGATAATCTAACGAAGCAAACAAGCGCTCAATAAGCATACAACAGAATATTGTAACTCACAAACATCAACCAAGAACTAGTAAACAATCAAGACAAAACAATGCACAAATCTCAAGTAAGAAAACACACAAAGTTTTGTTTTCAAAAGGTGAGGAATGAAAACACTACTGACATAATGAAACCATTTGAATTAACAAAACAATTGTTGTCAGCAAGGAAACAATAGAATATTTTATTAATAAACAGAATATAATCAATTTAAGTTTGTTGGGAAAAGTTTAGTAAAGTTTATACAAGTTTGTGATAAACACTATATGAATCAACTATAGTTATATTAACAAAAGAATGAAAAACTAAACTTATTATTTATTTGTAGAACATGTTCTTAACAGAAAATAATTTACAATTAAATCTGTCTTAGAAAACAGAATTAAAATATACAAATTTTTTTTTGAAAACAAACTATTACTAGTTAGTTGTTTTAATCAAATTATGCCTATTTGAAAAGAAGTTGTGATTCCTATGTTAAATAAAATTAAACTAAGCAAATTTATATTTTTATTATCAGTGAGTGAAAACACTAAATGTTTACTAACATAACCTAATAAACAAATAAAACCAATTCTAAATCAAACTAATTAAAATTGAGTTTATAAAACTATATTATAATACTAAGCAGATTCTGTTTATAGCTAAAACACTACTCAAATATATCCTAAAAATCTTCAAGCTAAGCATGAAGGTAGTCCTAACTAATACCAAACAGTAGCAAAAAGATTCATATCAAAATCTATTTTGAAACTCTAGTTATTCAGATTTGAAGATTTTGAGAAAATTTGATTAAATTCAAATTTTATAGGTCAAATTTGAAATTTAAAAGTACAGGGTGAACCTACATGAAAAATGTGAGCTATTGCAAAAAGAATCAATTCAAAACACTAAATAGATTAAAAGATATAAGCAAAACAAATTTTGAAAACATTCTGTTAATTAAAACAAAAACAGAAAAAGAGAAAAATGATTTGCGACGGTCAGGGGGCTACGTGGCGCTGTCGGATTGGCTAAGGGTGGTGTGCGCTCGAGGGTTCCGGGCGGGCGACCGGTTCCTAAAGGAAAACGATTCGGATTTAATACGATCTAATCTCAGCCGTGGATCTTAGATCCAAGGGGTGGGAGTGCTCACAGGGTTAAGAGGTCGCCGGCGAGGGGGTCTCCGGCGAGCCTGGAAGCGGCGAATGCGACGGCGAGGTGCTCCGGTGGTCGAGGGAGACGGGGAAGTGGTCCGGGCGACGGCGACGGGTCTTCGGAGTCGAAAGGTGAGGTCGGTTGGGCGAGAGGTGGTCGGAATTGGTGGCTACGGTCGACGGGAGATCCGGTGAGGGTGGGAGCTCCGGCGAGCAATTGCGGCAGCGCCTCGGCGAGAGAGAAAGAGAGCTCGGGGGGAAAATGGATGCGGGGAAGTGGCCGGCTTATATAGGGGCGCTGGGGAGTGCGGGGTGGAGAGAGGAGAGAGATCCGGGAGGGTGAGGAAACGACCGGCGTCGATCTCCGGCGCGTGCGGGGAGAAAAGAGACGACCGTTCGGGGCAACGGTCGGTCTAGGTGGGGTCCAGCGGCAGTGAGAGAGAGAGAAGTGAAAGCGCATCGGTCGGCCGGTCGGTAATGAATTCGCGAGTAACTGCCGTGGGCCGGCCCGTTTAATACCGGATACGGTTACCGTTTCTTTTTAATAATTTTCCAGAGACATTCAAAAGCTTTTAAAGCATTCAAATCGTCTCTAAATATAGGGGTATTATTTATCAAAATTAACAGAATAATAAATTCTATTTAATGAACATTTCTATTCTGTCATTTGAACACTTTGAAAAAATAATATTTTCAGAAATTGCCTAATTGTTTTTAAACCCTTTTTGCAAATATTTTCAAAATAACCCCTGGTTATTATTGTTCAAATAAACCACCAACTAGTCCCTGGTGTGGAGTGTCATGTTCCTCCTCTCCTATTTGAACTTTTAACCAAAATTTCAAATGGGTGAAAGCAACTTAGGGAAAAGTAGAAAGAGCTTTTCTGGAATTCAGAAGAGGCATTTCAACTAACACATACAATCAAGCAATGATGCAGATGGATGCATAAATATAAATCATAACATTCCAAAATGAAATTTTGGGATGTTACAAACCTACCCACCTTAAGATGAATCTTGCCCTCGAGATTCGGGTTGGCTAGAAAATAGGTGCGGATGGTCTCTACGAAGATCTTCTTCGCGTTCCCAGGTGGCTTCTTCCTCGGTGTGGTGACTCCACAGAACTTTGCAGAACTTGATGGTCTTGCTGCGGGTAACTCTGTTGGATGTCTCGAGGATCTTGACAGGCTTCTCCTCGTAAGTCAGATCACTGTCAAGCTGTATGGCCTCTAGGGGCACGGTGTCTCGAAAAGGGATGTCAGCCATCTCAGCATGGCATTTCTTTAGCTGGGAAACATGGAACACATTATGAACTTCGGATAATCCTTCCGGCAATTCCAGTTTGTATGCAACTTCGCCTCTACGTTCAAGAATTTTGTAGGGGCCTATGAATCTGGGTGCTAATTTTCCTTTAACACCAAACCTCTTGATTCCACGAAGCGGGGACACACGAAGATAAGCTCGGTCTCCCACTTTATACGTCACTTCTTTGCGTTTGTTGTCAGCATAACTCTTCTGTCGAGATTGAGCTACCTTGAGTCTGTCACGAATCATCTTGACTTTCTCTTCAGAATCTCGGATAAGGTCGGGACCAAAAAGTTGTCGGTCTCCAACACCATCCCACGTCAGTGGTGTTCTGCATCTCCTTCCGTATAAAGCTTCGAAAGGGGCCATCTTTGGACTGGTCTGATAACTGTTGTTGTACGAAAATTCTGCGTAAGGTAAGTTGTCATCCCAACTAGATCCATAATCTAGCGCACAAGCTCTCAACATGTCTTCCAGAATCTGGTTGACTCTCTCAGTCTATCCATCTGTCTGCGGATGAAAGGCTGTACTGAACTCTAGCCTTGTACCCAAAGTTTCATGTAACTGATGCCAAAACTTTGAGGTAAATTGTGTTCCTCTATCTGACACGATACTCCTCGAAACTCCATGTAAACATACGATCCTGGTCATATATATCTTGGCTAGCTTAGCACTGGTATAAGTGGTTTTCACTGGAATGAAATGAGCTACCTTGGTCAAGCGATCTACCACTACCCAGATGGAATCATAACCTGAACGGGTCCTGGGCAATCCTGTGATGAAATCCATACCAAGCTTTTCCCATTTCCACTCGGGTATCTGCAAAGGTTGGAGTAACCCTGCTGGTTTCTGATGTTCTGCCTTTACTCTCTGACAAACATCACATATTGCAACATGTTCCGCAATATCTTTCTTCATACCTGTCCACCAATAACTTTCCTTTAAATCTAGATACATCTTGGTGTTGCCTGGGTGTATCGAGTAAGGTGAATCGTGGGCTTCCTGAAGTATCAACTTCCTGAGCTCTGGGTCATTGGGCACATAGATTCGGTTCACAAACCACAAAGTTCCGTGTTCACCCTCACGAAAACCTTTAGCTTTACCATCTTCCATTCTCTGTTTAATCTCAGCTATCTCCTTGTCTGATTTCTGGGCTTCACGAATTCTTTCGGTCAAGGTGGACTGAATTTCCAGTGTAGCAACATATCCTCTTGGAACTATCTCTAGCTTGAGCTCTCTGAGATCATCGACTAACTCTTGAGGTAATCCTCCAGCTGTGAGTGTGTTCACATAAGTTTTCCGACTCAAGGCATCGGCTACAACATTAGCCTTACCTGGATGGTAGTGTAATCTCATGTCATAGTCCTTGATTAACTCTAACCATCTCCTCTGTCTGAGGTTCAACTCTTTCTGCGTGAAGATATACTTCAGGCTCTTATGGTCGGTGTAAACATCACAACTATTTCCGATAAGAAAATGTCTCCAAGTCTTGAGTGCGTGCACTACGGCTGCTAGTTCCAAATCATGCGTGGCATAATTCAACTCATGAGGTCGTAGTTGTCTGGATGCATAGGCTACAACTTTTCCATCCTGCATAAGTACTCCTCCAAGTCCTTGACGTGAAGCATCACAGTAAACCTGTAAGTCCTTCCGAATATTGGGCAAAATCAACACTGGGGCTGTGACCAAACGTTTCTTCAACTCTTGAAAACTGGCTTCACATTCCTCAGTCCAAACATACTTAGATTCTTTCTTCAACAACTCTGTCATGGGCTTGGCAATCTTTGAGAAATTCTCAATGAATCTCCGGTAATATCCGGCAAGTCCGAGGAAACTGCGAATCTCCTTAACTGAGGTAGGGGACTTCCACTCGGTGACGGCTTCAACCTTAGTAGGGTCCACTGCTATTCCATCTCCGGAAATAACATGTCCAAGGAATCCGACTTCCGTCAGCCAAAATTCACATTTGCTGAACTTGGCATATAGTTGATGCTCTCTCAGCTTCTCCAGAACTAAACGCAAATGTTCCTTATGCTCTTCCTCGTTCTTGGAGAATATCAGAATGTCATCGATGAACACCACAACAAACTTGTCTAGGTATTCCATGAATACTTTGTTCATCAAATTCATGAAGTAGGCAGGAGCATTAGTCAATCCAAAAGACATGACCGTATACTCATACAAGCCATACCTCGTGGTGAAGGCTGTTTTGGGTATGTCCTGTTCACGAATTTTCAACTGGTGATACCCTGATCGAAGATCGATCTTGGAGAATACTTTGGCTCCTATGAGCTGATCAAACAAATCATTAATCATCGGCAGAGGGTACTTGTTCTTGATAGTCACCTCGTTCAAGGCACGATAATCGACTACCATTCTCAAGGTTTTATCCTTCTTCTCCACCAAAAGAACTGGGGCTCCCCAAGGTGAAGAACTGGGGCGTATATAACCTTTGTCCAATAACTCCTTAATTTGCTTCTTGATTTCCAATAGATCATTTGCGGGCATCCGATAGGGTCTCTTGGAAATTGGGGCTGTCCCTGGCTGTAGCTCTATTAGGAACTCAATCTCCCTATCTGGTGGCATGCCTAGTAATTCTTTCGGAAATACATCTGGAAAGTCTTTTACCACAGGTACTTCCTCCTGAACAACTCCCGTGAGAGAATTTAACCGAGCACTCATACGTGTGCGTCGGGATACATACTTAATCCTCTTGTTCTCCGGGGTGGTGAGTGAAACAGACTTGCTGAGGCAATCAAGATTTCCTTCATACTTGGTCATCCAATCCATGCCTAGGATTACATCCAATCCCTGGGATTCTAAGACGATGAGGTCGGTGGGAAAAACATGGTTTCCTATATTGAGTTTCAAGGCATGGCATCCTATCCCTGCCATCATCATACCTCCTGGGGAAATGACCTTAATGGGCTGACTAAGGGTTTTGGTGGGCAAGCCATACTTATCCACAACTACCCTTGATATGAATGAATGAGTTGCACCGGAATCAAAAAGTACTGTAACAGGACGTGAATGCAATAAAAACGTACCAACCACAGTCCCGGGTTGATCATAGACTTCTTCCACGTCGAGATGGTTCACCTGGGCACGAGGAAAAAAGGTTTGGCTTCTTGGCTACGGAATTGCCGTTGTTGTTGCCGTTTCCACTGCCTTGCTTGCTCTGGGAACACTCAGTAGCATAGTGCCCTGTCTTCTGACACTTGAAACAGGTAATGTGACTCAGATCCTTCTGAGCAGGAACTTGACGGTGCTGGTTGTTGTTCCCATTCCCATTGTCAGTCTTGAAATTGCCATGGTTGAGACGGTTGTTCCCATTTCCTCCATGATGGTGGCCTCCATGGTTGGGCACAGCATGAGTGTGTCTTCCAAACTTACCGGTCCCTGATCCGGTATTCCCTGAGTACGGGGAGTAGCGAAGCTTCTGATGAGCTCCAGAGTTGAACTTCCCCTGAGCGTACTTCCTCTTGCGGTTCTCAATCTGCTGCTGTTTACCTTCCAGAATAAGTGCCTTATCCACTAGCTCTTGGTAGTTGTTGAAATTAGCCACTACCAGCTGCATGCTCAACTCATCGTTGAGTCCTTCCAGAAATTTCTCTTGCTTGGCCGCATCATCGGCCACGTCTCCTGGTGCATAACGTGCCAATGTGTTGAAGTCGTCCACGTACTGGGCCACAGAGCGATTACTCTGGCGGAAGTTGCGAAACTCGCACTTCTTCAGACTCATGGCTCCAGCTGAAACATGTGCGGTGCGAAAAGCTTGCTGGAACTGCTCCCAAGTCACATCTGCAATAGGATAAGTGGTGGTGTAGTTCTCCCACCATGAAGCTGCTGGTCCTTCAAGTTGATGTGCGGCAAATCGCACCTTCTCAGCATCAGTACATCCAGCGGTGACAAGTTCTCTCTCCATCTTACGGAGCCAGTCATCTGCCACAATGGGCTCAGTACTGCTGGAGAAAGTTGGAGGGTTCAACCTCAGAAAACGGGTGAGATTGTCAGTCTGGGGTGGATGGTGGTTGTTGTTGTTCTGGTTGTTGGTCTGATTCTGAATCAATAACTGCATCAGTGCATTCTGTTGCTGAAGGAGTTGAGTGAGTTCCGGCGGAAAAGTGAAGTCGGTCTCACGTCGTGGAGGCATCTTGCTGTTTTCAGAGGGATGAGAATTAGAATAGAACAAGGGTCTAGAAGAATTTCACTACCCATATGCAATGCAACAAACATATCACACCAAACACTCATTCATTTATTCAATCAATGTCAAACATCGAGAATACAAATCTCAAACAACTAAGCATTGACCTACGCTTTAATGATTAAAATAAAAGATACATTGGAGGGCATAACTAAGGTTCTCCTCAAAAGTGCATAGTCGTAGGTCCTCCGGTGGTGCTTTCCTCATAGTCTTCATCGTCGCTGATGAAGGGTGCCATGTCTCCTTCGGGATGAAGGTTTTCCCCCATGTCTAGCTGCTCCTCCAGAGTTGCGATGCGTGCATTCTGCTCATCAATCCTCTCTAGGAAGTCCTTCACTTCATGCTCGTGTTCATAGTTGGCCTCTCGCAGATCAGCTTCAAGGTCCAGCTCGCGGTTCATCAGATTCTTGATTGTCTTTGTATCAGCACGAACTCGAAGCTCCAGAGTCCTGATGTGAGTCTCCAGGATCTGGATATATGACATGGTGGAGTCTCCAGTGGGAGGGGTTATGATGTTGCCATGAGCATCTCTGCGGCAAACCATGCTGAGTCCTGGTGAAATGGTTCCACCTCTGTATTCCTCCTGGATACGTCCAAGGGCACGATGAATGGCCATGTCTCTTCCAAGTATCCAGCTGGGTGCCACGAACTTGAAGTCGATGGGTTTCTTCCGATTCCCAAAGGTCTTCCCTGGGATGTGCACCTCGATCTTGTAGCGTCCATCTTGGGGAAATGACATGATAGGAGTCCCGGTGATGCTCGGCAAAGCAATCCTTACGTCCTTGACGATCCTCATTAGCTCCTTACCAAAGGGCATCGTTGCGTCAGGCTGGCAAAACTCCGTGATCAACACTGGGATGAAGGTGGCCATCTATAAATTTTGAAATAATCGGAGAGGAGTCAGAAATGAATAGATGAGAGTATAAGATATTTAAAGACAAAGATAAACAATCCTAAGGCTTTCCAATCCTAGAGGTTACGTCCTACGGTCAGCGTGTGCTCTGATACCATTTCTGTAGCGACCCGACCTGAAAGGTCAAGTCTCCGGTGTTTCCGTATCATCCCAAGATCATGCTGGTACACACACGGTACATCCATGTATATATCAAAGGGAAATCACATAGCATTATATTAATCGAAATCTCATATCGAGTCCTTTATTACAATAAAAATTACAATAAAGTGGCTAAAAGCCAACTCATGAGAATATCTAAATCTTGCGGAAGCGTCGAAGGTAGATGAGTCCATCTGACTCCAAGGGCATCTCACTGAGCATAGAACGTGTCCTCACTCCTGGTCGGAAAAGTACTCTGCAACATGATACGTTGCAGCCGTGTAGGTCAGCATATGGAATATGCCGGCAAAGTCACAGTAGAGGTGTGAAAATAATCAGCTAGTCTATATGCATATATGGCAGGTGGGGTGGTAAGTTTTGCGTAAAGCCAATTTTTCCTACATCAAGAAAAGGGGCTAAGCAAAATATTACTAAGTTGGTTGATTAATGAGATGGTTCCACCAACCAATTCTCATTCCCAAAATTATTAATACCCACATCATCATTATTAATTGTGTTGATAGTTCCGGAAGTTTCAATTCCTTTGGCTCAAGTCGTCCATGACCGTGGACACGGCTAATCGATTAGGTTTAAGTACTCTGCAGAGTTTTGCACACGTTCCCCACAAGATTTGGTCGCCTCCGTTTGATTTCTCGCACTTCAGGGTGTTTGAGAAACGGATGACCAAAACATGGTCTTCCAAAGGGTTTCCCTGCGACTCTGTCGGTGCCCATCCTTTCCTATCATTCTTCTACCTCTCGTAGCACCGCTTGTCCAGGGTCACCACGATATCCAACCAAGCCAGAGCCCATAATGACTTGTGGCTGTGCAGGTAAGCCTTGGGTTTTAAAGCATCCATCCATCTCTTTGTGCCTGGGTGGACCTTTCCGCATGAATACTCGCCATCTCCAGCATCACCTAGGCAAATCCACTGGTTTCTCCAGGGTGCCGTTCAACCATCATCCACCCAGAGGTATGTTGAAAACTCGGAGTCTTAAATCTTGATCATTATGTAGGTCTTGAAATTATTAACTCTCTCAACTCTCATGAATCACACAACCAACCCCGTCTACTAATAGCATAGCAAAAGGTAAAACAACGTTTCCCGGGGCCAATGTGTCAAGAGGTTGAGGGGGGGTACCTACCACATGATGCTACTACAATGTAACCAAGTTTCCAACTAACCTATCTTGCATGCAATTGGGGAGATGGTAGAACTAATGCATATAAAACATGGGTAAACATGGTCAAAGTGACTTGCCTGATTGATGATCTTCGTACGTGAGTGACTCTAAGTAACAAGCTTCGCACTCCGGATAATCTAACGAAGCAAACAAGCGCTCAATAATCATACAACAGAATATTGTAACTCACAAACATCAACCAAGAACTAGTAAACAATCAAGACAAAACAATGCACAAATCTCAAGTAAGAAAACACACAAAGTTTTGTTTTCAAAAGGTGAGGAATGAAAACACTACTGACATAATGAAACCATTTGAATTAACAAAACAATTGTTGTCAGCAAGGAAACAATAGAATATTTTATTAATAAACAGAATATAATCAATTTAAGTTTGTTGGGAAAAGTTTAGTAAAGTTTATACAAGTTTGTGATAAACACTATATGAATCAACTATAGTTATATTAACAAAAGAATGAAAAACTAAACTTATTATTTATTTGTGAAACATGTTCTTAACAGAAAATAATTTACAATTAAATCTGTCTTAGAAAACAGAATTGAAATATACAAAATTTTGTTTGAAAACAAACTATTACTAGTTAGTTGTTTTAATCAAATTATGCCTATTTGAAAAGAAGTTGTGATTCCTATGTTAAATAAAATTAAACTAAGCAAATTTATATTTTTATTATCAGTGAGTGAAAACACTAAATGTTTACTAACAGAACCTAATAAACAAATAAAACCAATTCTAAATCAAACTAATTAAAATTGAGTTTATAAAACTATATTATAATACTAAGCAGATTCTGTTTATAGCTAAAACACTACTCAAATATATCCTAAAAATCTTCAAACTAAGCATGAAGGTAGTCCTAACTAATACCAAACATTAGCAAAAAGATTCATATCAAAATCTATTTTGAAACTCTAGTTATTCAGATTTGAAGATTTTGAGAAAATTTGATTAAATTCAAATTTTATAGGTGAAATTTGAAATTTAAAAGTACAGGGTGAAACTACATGAAAAATGTGAGCTATTGCAAAAAGAATCAATTCAAAACACGAAATATATTAAAAGATATAAGCAAAACAAATTTTGAAAACATTCTGTTAATTAAAACAAAAACAGAAAAAGAGAAAAATGATTTGCGACGGTCAGGGGGCTACGTGGCGCTGTCGGATTGGCTAAGGGTGGTGTGCGCTCGAGGGTTCCGGGCGGGCAACCGGTTCCTAAAGGAAAACGATTCGGATTTAATACGACCTAATCTCAGCCGTGGATCTTAGATCCAAGGGGTGGGAGTGCTCACAGGGTTAAGAGGTCGCCGGCGAGGGGGTCTCCGGCGAGCCCGGAAGCGGCGAATGCGACGGCGAGGTGCTCCGGTGGTCGAGGGAGATGGGGAAGTGGTCCGGGCGACGGCGACGGGTCTTCGGAGTCGAAAGGTGAGGTCGGTTGGGCGAGAGGTGGTCGGAATTGGTGGCTACGGTCGACGGGAGATCCGGTGAGGGTGGGAGCTCCGGCGAGCAATTGCGGCAGCGCCTCGGCGAGAGAGAAAGAGAGCTCGGGGGGAAAATGGATGCGGGGAAGTGGCCGGCTTAAATAGGGGCGCTGGGGAGTGCGGGGTGGAGAGAGGAGAGAGATCCGGGAGGGTGAGGAAACGACCGGCGTCGATCTCCGGCGCGTGCGGGGAGAAAAGAGACGACCGTTCGGGGCAACGGTCGGTCTAGGTGGGGTCCAGCGGCAGTGAGAGAGAGAGAAGTGAAAGCGCATCGGTCGGCCGGTCGGTAATGAATTCGCGAGTAACTGCCGTGGGCCGGCCCGTTTAATACCGGATACGGTTACCGTTTCTTTTTAATAATTTTCCAGAGACATTCAAAAGCTTTTAAAGCATTCAAATCGTCTCTAAATATAGGGGTATTATATATCAAAATTAACAGAATAATAAATTCTATTTAATGAACATTTCTATTCTGTCATTTGAACACTTTGAAAAAATAATATTTTCAGAAATTGCCTAATTGTTTTTAAACCCTTTTTGCAAATATTTTCAAAATAACCCCTGGTTATTATTGTTCAAATAAACCAACAACTAGTCCCTGGTGTGGAGTGTCATGTTCCTCCTCTCCTATTTGAACTTTTAACCAAAATTTCAAATGGGTGAAAGCAACTTAGGGAAAAGTAGAAAGAGCTTTTCTGGAATTCAGAAGAGGCATTTCAACTAACACATACAATCAAGCAATGATGCAGATGGATGCATAAATATAAATCATAACATTCCAAAATGAAATTTTGGGATGTTACAAACCTACACACCTTAAGATGAATCTTGCCCTCGAGATTCGGGTTGGCTAGAAAATAGGTGCGGATGGTCTCTACGAAGATCTTCTTCGCGTTCCCAGGTGGCTTCTTCCTCGGTGTGGTGACTCCACAGAACTTTGCAGAACTTGATGGTCTTGCTGCGGGTAACTCTGTTGGATGTCTCGAGGATCTTGACAGGCTTCTCCTCGTAAGTCAGATCACTGTCAAGCTGTATGGCCTCTAGGGGCACGGTGTCTCGAAAAGGGATGTCAGCCATCTCAGCATGGCATTTCTTTAGCTGGGAAACATGGAACACATTATGAACTTCGGATAATCCTTCCGGCAATTCCAGTTTGTATGCAACTTCGCCTCTACGTTCAAGAATTTTGTAGGGGCCTATGAATCTGGGTGCTAATTTTCCTTTAACACCAAACCTCTTGATTCCACGAAGCGGGGACACACGAAGATAAGCTCGGTCTCCCACTTTATACGTCACTTCTTTGCGTTTGTTGTCAGCATAACTCTTCTGTCGAGATTGAGCTACCTTGAGTCTGTCACGAATCATCTTGACTTTCTCTTCAGAATCTCGGATAAGGTCGGGACCAAAAAGTTGTCGGTCTCCAACACCATCCCACGTCAGTGGTGTTCTGCATCTCCTTCCGTATAAAGCTTCGAAAGGGGCCATCTTTGGACTGGTCTGATAACTGTTGTTGTACGAAAATTCTGCGTAAGGTAAGTTGTCATCCCAACTAGATCCATAATCTAGCGCACAAGCTCTCAACATGTCTTCCAGAATCTGGTTGACTCTCTCAGTCTATCCATCTGTCTGCGGATGAAAGGCTGTACTGAACTCTAGCCTTGTACCCAAAGTTTCATGTAACTGATGCCAAAACTTTGAGGTAAATTGTGTTCCTCTATCTGACACGATACTCCTCAAAACTCCATGTAAACATACGATCCTGGTCATATATATCTTGGCTAGCTTAGCACTGGTATAAGTGGTTTTCACTGGAATGAAATGAGCTACCTTGGTCAAGCGATCTACCACTACCCAGATGGAATCATAACCTGAACGGGTCCTGGGCAATCCTGTGATGAAATCCATACCAAGCTTTTCCCATTTCCACTCGGGTATCTGCAAAGGTTGGAGTAACCCTGCTGGTTTCTGATGTTCTGCCTTTACTCTCTGACAAACATCACATATTGCAACATGTTCCGCAATATCTTTCTTCATACCTGTCCACCAATAACTTTCCTTTAAATCTAGATACATCTTGGTGTTGCCTGGGTGTATCGAGTAAGGTGAATCGTGGGCTTCCTGAAGTATCAACTTCCTGAGCTCTGGGTCATTGGGCACATAGATTCGGTTCACAAACCACAAAGTTCCGTGTTCATCCTCACGAAAACCTTTAGCTTTACCATCTTCCATTCTCTGTTTAATCTCAGCTATCTCCTTGTCTGATTTCTGGGCTTCACGAATTCTTTCGGTCAAGGTGGACTGAATTTCCAGTGTAGCAACATATCCTCTTGGAACTATCTCTAGCTTGAGCTCTCTGAGATCATCGACTAACTCTTGAGGTAATCCTCCAGCTGTGAGTGTGTTCACATAAGTTTTCCGACTCAAGGCATCGGCTACAACATTAGCCTTACCTGGATGGTAGTGTAATCTCATGTCATAGTCCTTGATTAACTCTAACCATCTCCTTTGTCTGAGGTTCAACTCTTTCTGCGTGAAGATATACTTCAGGCTCTTATGGTCGGTGTAAACATCACAACTATTTCCGATAAGAAAATGTCTCCAAGTCTTGAGTGCGTGCACTACGGCTGCTAGTTCCAAATCATGCGTGGCATAATTCAACTCATGAGGTCGTAGTTGTCTGGATGCATAGGCTACAACTTTTCCATCCTGCATAAGTACTCCTCCAAGTCCTTGACGTGAAGCATCACAGTAAACCTGGAAGTCCTTCCGAATATTGGGCAAAATCAACACTGGGGCTGTGACCAAACGTTTCTTCAACTCTTGAAAACTGGCTTCACATTCCTCAGTCCAAACATACTTAGATTCTTTCTTCAACAACTCTGTCATGGGCTTGGCAATCTTTGAGAAATTCTCAATGAATCTCCGGTAATATCCGGCAAGTCCGAGGAAACTGCGAATCTCCTTAACTGAGGTAGGGGACTTCCACTCGGTGACGGCTTCAACCTTAGTAGGGTCCACTGCTATTCCATCTCCGGAAATAACATGTCCAAGGAATCCGACTTCCGTCAGCCAAAATTCACATTTGCTGAACTTGGCATATAGTTGATGCTCTCTCAGCTTCTCCAGAACTAAACGCAAATGTTCCTTATGCTCTTCCTCGTTCTTGGAGAATATCAGAATGTCATCGATGAACACCACAACAAACTTGTCTAGGTATTCCATGAATACTTTGTTCATCAAATTCATGAAGTAGGCAGGAGCATTAGTCAATCCAAAAGACATGACCGTATACTCATACAAGCCATACCTCGTGGTGAAGGCTGTTTTGGGTATGTCCTGTTCACGAATTTTCAACTGGTGATACCCTGATCGAAGATCGATCTTGGAGAATACTTTGGCTCCTACGAGCTGATCAAACAAATCATTAATCATCGGCAGAGGGTACTTGTTCTTGATAGTCACCTCGTTCAAGGCACGATAATCGACTACCATTCTCAAGGTTTTATCCTTCTTCTCCACCAAAAGAACTGGGGCTCCCCAAGGTGAAGAACTGGGGCGTATATAACCTTTGTCCAATAACTCCTTAATTTGCTTCTTGATTTCCAACAGATCATTTGCGGGCATCCGATAGGGTCTCTTGGAAATTGGGGCTGTCCCTGGCTGTAGCTCTATTAGGAACTCAATCTCCCTATCTGGTGGCATGCCTAGTAATTCTTTCGGAAATACATCTGGAAAGTCTTTTACCACAGGTACTTCCTCCTGAACAACTCCCGTGAGAGAATTTAACCGAGCACTCATACGTGTGCGTCGGGATACATACTTAATCCTCTTGTTCTCCGGGGTGGTGAGTGAAACAGACTTGCTGAGGCAATCAAGATTTCCTTCATACTTGGTCATCCAATCCATGCCTAGGATTACATCCAATCCCTGGGATTCTAAGACGATGAGGTCGGTGGGAAAAACATGGTTTCCTATATTGAGTTTCAAGGCATGGCAAACTATCCCTGCCATCATCATACCTCCTGGGGAACTGACCTTAATGGGCTGACTAAGGGTTTTGGTGGGCAAGCCATACTTATCCACAACTACCCTTGATATGAATGAATGAGTTGCACCGGAATCAAAAAGTACTGTAACAGGACGTGAATGCAATAAAAACGTACCAACCACAGTCCCGGGTTGATCATAGACTTCTTCCACGTCGAGATGGTTCACCTGGGCACGAGGAAAAAAGGTTTGGCTTCTTGGCTACGGAATTGCCGTTGTTGTTGTCGTTTCCACTGCCTTGCTTGCTCTGGGAACACTCAGTAGCATAGTGCCCTGTCTTCTGACACTTGAAACAGGTAATGTGACTCAGATCCTTCTGAGCAGGAACTTGACGGTGCTGGTTGTTGTTCCCATTCCCATTGTCAGTCTTGAAATTGCCATGGTTGAGACGGTTGTTCCCATTTCCTCCATGATGGTGGCCTCCATGGTTGGGCACAACATGAGTGTGTCTTCCAAACTTACCGGTCCCTGATCCGGTATTCCCTGACTACGGGGAGTAGCGAAGCTTCTGATGAGCTCCAGAGTTGAACTTCCCCTGAGCGTACTTCCTCTTGCGGTTCTCAATCTGCTGCTGTTTACCTTCCAGAATAAGTGCCTTATCCACTAGCTCTTGGTAGTTGTTGAAATTAGCCACTACCAGCTGCATGCTCAACTCATCGTTGAGTCCTTCCAGAAATTTCTCTTGCTTGGCCGCATCATCGGCCACGTCTCCTGGTGCATAACGTGCCAATGTGTTGAAGTCGTCCACGTACTGGGCCACAGAGCGATTACTCTGGCGGAAGTTGCGAAACTCGCGCTTCTTCAGACTCATGGCTCCAGCTGAAACATGTGCGGTGCGGAAAGCTTGATGGAACTGCTCCCAAGTCACATCTGCAATAGGATAAGTGGTGGTGTAGTTCTCCCACCATGAAGCTGCTGGTCCTTCAAGTTGATGTGCGGCAAATCGCACCTTTCAGCATCAGTACATCCAGCGGTGACAAGTTCTCTCTCCATCTTACGGAGCCAGTCCTCTGCCACAATGGGCTCAGTACTGCTGGAGAAAGTTGGAGGGTTCAACCTCAGAAAACGGGTGAGATTGTCAGTCTGGGGTGGATGGTGGTTGTTGTTGTTCTGGTTGTTGGTCTGATTCTGAATCAATAACTGCATCAGTGCATTCTGTTGCTGAAGGAGTTGAGTGAGTTCCGGCGGAAAAGTGAAGTCGGTCTCACGTCGTGGAGGCATCTTGCTGTTTTCAGAGGGATGAGAATTAGAATAGAACAAGGGTCTAGAAGAATTTCACTACCCATATGCAATGCAACAAACATATCACACCAAACACTCATTCATTTATTCAATCAATGTCAAACATCGAGAATACAAATCTCAAACAACTAAGCATTGACCTACGCTTTAATGATTAAAATAAAAGATACATTGGAGGGCATAACTAAGGTTCTCCTCAAAAGTGCATAGTCGTAGGTCCTCCGGTGGTGCTTTCCTCATAGTCTTCATCATCGCTGATGAAGGGTGCCATGTCTCCTTCGGGATGAAGGTTTTCCCCCATGTCTATCTGCTCCTCCAGAGTTGCAATGCGTGCATTCTGCTCATCAATCCTCTCTAGGAAGTCCTTCACTTCATGCTCGTGTTCATAGTTGGCCTCTCGCACATCAGCTTCAAGGTCCAGCTCGCGGTTCATCAGATTCTTGATTGTCTTTGTATCAGCACGAACTCGAAGCTCCAGAGTCCTGATGTGAGTCTCCAGGGTCTGGATATATGACATGGTGGAGTCTCCAGTGGGAGGGGTTATGATGTTGCCATGAGGATCTCTGCGGCAAACCATGCTGAGTCCTGGTGAAATGGTTCCACCTCTGTATTCCTCCTGGATACGTCCAAGGGCACGATGAATGGCCATGTCTCTTCCAAGTATCCAGCTGGGTGCCACGAACTTGAAGTCGATGGGTTTCTTCCGATTCCCAAAGGTCTTCCCTGGGATGTGCACCTCGATCTTGTAGCGTCCATCTTGGGGAAATGACATGATAGGAGTCCCAGTGATGCTCGGCAAAGCAATCCTTACGTCCTTGACGATCCTCATTAGCTCCTTACCAAAGGGCATCGTTGCGTCAGGCTGGCAAAACTCCGTGATCAACACTGGGATGAAGGTGGCCATCTATAAATTTTGAAATAATCGGAGAGGAGTCAGAAATGAATAGATGAGAGTATAAGATATTTAAAAACAAAGAGAAACAATCCTAAGGCTTTCCAATCCTAGAGGTTACGTCCTACGGTCAGCGTGTGCTCTGATACCATTTCTGTAGCGACCCGACCTGAAAGGTCAAGTCTCCGGTGTTTCCGTATCATCCCAAGATCATGCTGGTACACACACGGTACATCCATGTATATATCAAAGGGAAATCACACAGCGTTATATTAATCGAAATCTCATATCGAGTCCTTTATTACAATAAAAATTACAATAAAGTGGCTAAAAGCCAACTCATGAGAATATCTAAATCTTGCGGAAGCGTCGAAGGTAGATGAGTCCATCTGACTCCAAGGGCATCTCACTGAGCATAGAACGTGTCCTCACTCCTGGTCGGAAAAGTACTCTGCAACATGATACGTTGCAGCCGTGTAGGTCAGCATACGGAATATGCCGGCAAAGTCACAGTAGAGGTGTGAAAATAATCAGCTAGTCTATATGCATATATGGCAGGTGGGGTGGTAAGTTTTGCGTAAAGCCAATTTTTCCTACATCAAGAAAAGGGGCTAAGCAAAATATTACTAAGTTGGTTGATTAATGAGATGGTTCCACCAACCAATTCTCATTCCCAAAATTATTAATACCCACATCATCATTATTAATTGTGTTGAGTGTTCCGGAAGTTTCAATTCCTTTCAGAAACGGATGACCAAAACATGGTCTTCCAAAGGGTTTCCCTGCGACTTTGTCGGTGCCCATCCTTTCCTATCATTCTTCTACCTCTCGTAGCGCCGCCTGTCCAGGGTCACCACGATATCCAACCAAGCCAGAGCCCATAATGACTTGTGGCTGTGCAGGTAAGCCTTGGGTTTTAAAGCATCCATCCATCTCTTTGTGCCTGGGTGGACCTTTCCGCATGAATACTCGCCATCTCCAGCATCACCTAGGCAAATCCACTGGTTTCTCCAGGGTGCCGTTCAACCATCATCCACCCAGAGGTATGTTGAAAACTCGGAGTCTTAAATCTTGATCATTATGTAGGTCTTGAAATTATTAACTCTCTCAACTCTCATGAATCACACAACCAACCCCGTCTACTAATAGCATAGCAAAAGGTAAAACAACGTTTCCCGGGGCCAATGTGTCAAGAGGTTAAGGGGGGTACCTACCACATGATGCTACTACAATGTAACCAAGTTTCCAACTAACCTATCTTGCATGCAATTGGGGAGATGGTAGAACTAATGCATATAAAACATGGGTAAACATGGTCAAAGTGACTTGCCTGATTGATGATCTTCGTACGTGAGTGACTCTAAGTAACAAGCTTCGCACTCTGGATAATCTAACGAAGCAAACAAGCACTCAATAAGCATACAACAGAATATTGTAACTCACAAACATCAACCAAGAACTAGTAAACAATCAAGACAAAACAATGCACAAATCTCAAGTAAGAAAACACACAAAGTTTTGTTTTCAAAAGGTGAGGAATGAAAACACTACTGACATAATGAAACCATTTGAATTAACAAAACAATTGTTGTCAGCAAGGAAACAATAGAATATTTTATTAATAAACAGAATATAATCAATTTAAGTTTGTTGGGAAAAGTTTAGTAAAGTTTATACAAGTTTGTGATAAACACTATATGAATAAACTATAGTTATATTAACAAAAGAATGAAAAACTAAACTTATTATTTATTTGTGAAACATGTTCTTAACAGAAAATAATTTACAATTAAATCTTTCTTAGAAAACAGAATTAAAATATACAAAATTTTGTTTGAAAACAAACTATTACTAGTTAGTTGTTTTAATCAAATTATGCCTATTTGAAAAGAAGTTGTGATTCCTATGTTAAATAAAATTAAACTAAGCAAATTTATATTTTTATTATCAGTGAGTGAAAACACTAAATGTTTACTAACAGAACCTAATAAACAAATAAAACCAATTCTAAATCAAACTAATTAAAATTGAGTTTATAAAACTATATTATAATACTAAGCAGATTCTGGTTATAGCTAAAACACTACTCAAATATATCCTAAAAATCTTCAAACTAAGCATGAAGGTAGTCCTAACTAATACCAAACAGTAGCGAAAAGATTCATATCAAAATCTATTTTCAAACTCGAGTTATTCAGATTTGAAGATTTTGAGAAAATTTGATTAAATTCAAATTTTATAGTTCAAATTTGAAATTTAAAAGTACAGGGTGAAACTACATGAAAAATGTGAGCTATTGCAAATAGAATCAATTCAAAACATTTAATAGATTAAAAGATATAGGCAAAACAAATTTTGAAAACATTATGTTAATTAAAACAAAAACAGAAAAAGAAAAAAATGATTTGCGACGGTCAGGGGGCTACGTGGCGCTGTCGGATTGGCTAAGGGTGGTGTGCGCTCGAGGGTTCCGGGCGGGCGACCGGTTCCTAAAGGAAAACGATTCGGATTTAATACGATCTAATCTCAGCCGTGGATCTTAGATCCAAGGGGTGGGAGTGCTCACAGGGTTAAGAGGTCGCCGGCGAGGGGGTCTCCGGCGAGCCCGGAAGCGGCGAATGCGATGGCGAGGTGCTCCGGTGGTCGAGGGAGACGGGGAAGTGGTCCGGGCGACGGCGACGGGTCTCCGGAGTCGAAAGGTGAGGTCGGTTGGGCGAGAGGTGGTCAGAATTGGTGGCTACGGTCGACGGGAGATCCGGTGAGGGTGGGAGCTCCGGCGAGCAATTGCGGCAGCGCCTCGGCGAGAGAGAAAGAGAGCTCGGGGGGAAAATGGATGCGGGGAAGTGGCCGGCTTATATAGGGGCGCTGGGGAGTGCGGGGTGGAGAGAGGAGAGAGATCCGGGACGGTGAGGAAACGGCCGGCGCGTGCGGGGAGAAAAGAGACGACCGTTCGAGGCAACGGTCGGTCGAGGTGGGGTCCAGCGGCAGTGAGAGAGAGAGAAGTGAAAGCGCATCGGTCGGCCGGTCGGTAATGAATTCGCGAGTAACTGCCGTGGGCCGGCCCGTTTAATACCGGAAACGGTTACCGTTTCTTTTTAATAATTTTCCAGAGACATTCAAAAGCTTTTAAAGCATTCAAATCGTCTCTAAATATAGGGGTATTATATATCAAAATTAACAGAATAATAAATTCTATTTAATGAACATTTCTATTCTGTCATTTGAACACTTTGAAAAAATAATATTTTCAGAAATTGCCTAATTGTTTTTAAACCCTTTTTGCAAATATTTTCAAAATAACCCCTGGATATTATTGTTCAAATAAACCACCAATTAGTCCCTGGTGTGGAGTGTCATGTTCCTCCTCTCCTATTTGATCTTTTAACCAAAATTTCAAATGGGTGAAAGCAACTTAGGGAAAAGTAGAAAGAGCTTTCTGGAATTCAGAAGAGGCATTTCAACTAACACATACAATCAAGCAATGATGCAGATGGATGCATAACTATAAATCATAACATTCCAAAATGAAATTTTGGGATGTTACAATCTAGGAGCGTAGAAACAGAAGGAAACAGATTGAGAGAGAGAGAGAGAGAGATCTAATATCGGAGGGGCTCTTTCCCCTCCGCCGCCATGGAGGCCATGGACCAGAGGGGAAACCCTTCTACCATCTAGGGGGGCAGGTCAAGGAAGAATACGAAGGAGGGGGGCTCTCTCCGCCTCTCTCCCGGTGGCACCGGAATGCCGCCGGGGCCATCATCGCTAGGGCGATCTGCTCCAACAACTCTGTCATCTTCACCAACACCTCCATCACCTTCCCCCATATATCTATAGTGGTCCAATCTCCCGCAACCTGTTGTACCCTCTACTTGAACATGGTGATTTATGCTTCATATTATTATCCAATGATGTGTTGCCATCCTGTGATGTCTGAGTAGATTTTTGTTTTCCTATGGGTTGATTGATGATCATGATTGGTTTGAGTTGCATATTTTATTATTGGTGCCGTCCTATGGTGCTCTACGTGTCGCGCAAGCGTGAGGGATCCTCGCTATAGGGTGTAGCAATGTGTTCATGATTTGCATATGGTGGGTTGCTTGAGTGTCAGAAGCATAAACCTGAGTAGGTGGGTTGTTGCATATGGGAGTAAAGAGGACTTGATACCTTATAATACTATGGTTGGGTTTTACCTTAATGATCTTTAGTAGCTTCAAATAATTGCTAGAGTTCCAATCATAAGTGCATACGATCCAAGTAGAGAAATTATGTTAGCTTATGCCTCTTCCTCATATAAAGTTGCAATAATGTTGACCAGTCTAGTTATCGATTGCCTAGGGACAATTCTGCAACTCCTACCACCACTTTACCACACTTGTTAAACTAACTTCGTTGTTTCTTTTTCTTAGCAGCCCCTAGTTTTTATTTACGTGCTCTTTATTATCTTGCAAACCTATCCCGTCACACCTACAAAGTACTTCTTGTTTCATACTTGTTCTAGGTAAAGCGAACGTTAAGCGTGCGTAGAGTTGTATCGGTGGTCAACAGAACATGAGGGAATATTTGTTCTACCTTTGGATCCTCGTTGGGTTCCACACTCTTACTTATTAACAAATGCTACAATTGATCCCCTACACTTGTGGGTTATCAAGACCTTTTTCTGGCGCCATTGCCGGGAAGCAATAGCGTGGGGTGAATATTCTCGTGTGTGCTTGTTTGCTTTATCACTAAGTAATTTTTATTTTTCTGTTATTAACTTGTTTTCTATCTTTAGATGTGGGCAGGAAACGAAAAATACCAAAAAAAATAGTTGTACTTGCTGCTCCAAAAGTTGGGCAACCACTAGTGTTTCGTACGACCGAAGAATATTACACTAGTGCAGAACAGGCCTATAGTCCCGGGCCGGATGGACCTTTAGTACCGGTTCCCCAACCGGTACTAACGGGTCGGGACTAAAGGTCCAGACCTTTAGTACCGATTGGACCACGGACCGGTACTAAAGGCCCTCCACGTGGCTGAATACCCAACTAGGTTAGTTGAGGGAAAATCATTAAATGAGCATGCTCATTATGTGTGATACCACATATCTCAAAAAGGGAAACTCTTGTGGCATCAAATTAATACTTTGTTTTGCCATGCTTGGAATCTATTTGAAATCTATGATTTTACTTGTTCTAAAGAAGCTAAAAAACACCCTCCCTACCAATGTGTGTTTAATGATAATGAAATATTATCCTCTTATGCCAAGGAGGCCTATTGCTATAATGACGTTGAACAAATTGAAGAATTTGTTGCTTTTAAGGGTGCCTATGAAATTGCTTCTTTCATTGACAAGTATGATGCTACTCTTTAAAATTCTAATTTATTTCTCCATAATTTAATATTTCTATGAAAACTATGCTTCTAATGCTTACGTTAAATAGTTTATTGAAAGAATGACCGTTGCCTTACAAGAGACTAATATTTTGCAGGAATCTATGGAAGAGGAAGTTGCTGAAATTGTAAGCTCATTAGATGAAAAAGATGAGGAGGAAGAGTTGATTAGCTACCCAAGCCCACCTTGTAATGAGAGTAACTCTTCAACTCATACATTGTTTAATTTCCCTTCATGCTTACCGAAGGATGAATGCTATGTTGATTTCTATGATCCCTTGGATTCATTTGAAATGTCCCATTTTGATGAACTTGATGCTTGCTATGCTTGTGGCCGTGATGCCAATATGAATGATGCTTATGGAGATGAACTTGCTATAGTTCCATATGTTAAATGTGAAATTGTTGCTATTGCACCCACACATCATAGTCCTATTATCTTTTTGAATTCTCCCAAATACACTATATCGGAGAAGTTTGCACTTATTAAAGATTATATAGAGGGGTTGCCTTTTACTTTGATAGATATAATACGCATGTGCTTTCTGCTCCTACTTGCAATTATTTTGAGCGAAGAACTACATCTTCACCTCTCTATGTTTCCAATAGGATAAAATTGCAAGAAACTGTTTATACTATGCATTGGCCTTTACTTTGTGTGCATGAATTGTTTTTTTGTGCATTGGAAGCGAGTTAGACTTCATTGTTGCATGATATGTGTTACTTTGTGCTCACTACTAAATTAAAAATAATTTGTAATTAAAATTGGCTTTGATATACATTGGGATCTGGGTGGATCCACTACTCGAGCACTTTATGCCTAGCTTAATGGCTTTAAAGAAAGCGCCGCTAGGGAGACAACTCGGAAGTTTTAGAGAGTCATTTTATTCTGTCTGTGTGCTTTTATTTAGTTTAAAAACAAAAAATGAAGTGGGGAACTTACAACTTTTTCAAAAAGAAAAGTGAAAGTGAGAAAGACGTGCAACGTTGAAGTGGGGGCTAGCCTTGAACTTTGTTCATGCCCATGGAACCTTTGTGAATCCTGATTACATAAAATTTTCAACAAAAATAATTATCCCCTTGTACACATCCATTGTATTATAAAAATAATGTGCCAAGATTTGTCTTTTGGATTATTAGATTGCTTGTTTGGTGTGTGCAGTGCAAAAACAGAAACATTGGCTGTAGTGCGTGAATTTACATTTTTTTACTGGAATGTAAAAAGTTTCTAAAATTTTTACACAGTAGTGCTATGAAAACTATTTATTTTATCCTAATGTCTCGGAATTTTTAGAGTTACAGAAGTACGGTGAATGTTCAGATTACTATAGATTGTCGTGTTTTTGACAGATTCAATTTTTGATGCATTATTTTGCTCGTTTTGATGAAACTATCGATTGTATCCGTGCTATAAGCCATGGAAAAGTTATATTATAGTAGCTACAATGCAAAAACAAAATATGAATTGGTTGGCAATAGTACTTAAAGTGGTAATTTGCTTTATTATACTGACGAATCTCACGAGGGTTTTGTCAAGTTTTGTGTGATTGAAGTTCTCAAGTTTTGGGTGAGATCACGATGGATGAAGGAATAAGGAGTGGAAAGAGACTAAGCTTGGGGATGCCCATGGCACCCCAAGGTAATATTCATGGACTCCTAGGAAACTAAGTGTAACACCCGGATAATTAAGCTACAGTAATCCGTGTAATCAAGCTAGAGTAACCTATGGATTATGCTAATCCATTTTTGCTAATCCGGATATGATCAAGTTAAAAATTCATATATCAATTTAAATTTCACTTCAAAATCCAATTGAATTTTATGGTGATAAAATAATTCTCCAAATAGCACCAGGATAATGTTGCATAGTTGTGGAATAATCCAAAACAATTATTGTTAAGGAAAACAACATCACCCTCAAGCTGGTGTGGACCCCACCATCCAAAAAAAAACCATTTTGCATTTAAAATGCCCTTTAAATTGCATGGATAATTCCAACATTACCCAAAAATCCTCAAACTTGTTGTGGCCACTCAAAATATTGCAAGTTATTAAATGGGCCATGTTACACATTTTTGCTAAAAGTAAATATGGCCAAAAGGGATTAAAACAAAAACTTATAAAAGAAAAAGCAAAAGAAACCCTCCCCCCGGACCGGTCCAACTCGGCCGTGGCCACCCTAGCCAGCCCAACTGGCCCCTCTTACCAAGCCGGCCTAGCCGGTCAAAACCCTAGCACCCACTTCCCCACTCGCCTCTCCCCACCCCGACCCTCTCCTCCCCTGGATCTGGATCGGGGGGAACCCCCCAACCCCGATGCGCCACCAACGCCCGACGCCCAACTGCCGCCGGTCCTCCCTGCCACCGTCCGCCTCACCCCGGGGACCCCTCACCACCACCCGTCGATCTTGCCAGCGCCCCTCCTCCATCGGTGCCACAACACTGTCACCGTCGCCGCCGCCTCCTCGTCTCCTCCCTAGCGGACCCCTTCATGCCTTGCCGACCCTCTTCCCATGAACGCAGGTGAGGCTCCGACCGGCCTCCCATTCCTTCCCCCTCTGATCACTGGCCGCATCGCTACGCTCGACGTCGCCGCACTCACCCGCCGCCCCTGGCCACTGTGCCATGCGCGTGGCGCTTCCTGTCGTTGGGCCTCTAGCTGCCCCCCTACGCGCTTCCGCGCACGACGCTCGTGCCTAGCCACCCCCGCCGCCGCGGCACCGCTATGTCGTTGCCCATGCTCGTCACTCGCCACGCGAGCCCGCACCCTCGTCGTGCCCCATGCTGACCACCACCGCCCCTTGCGGTTGCCCCCCCCCCCCGGTGCAGCTCCGCGCCTGGCCGTCGGTGAGCCCACCACTACTGGAATCAGACAATTTGCCATCTGCCAGCTCTTTGTCGTCCGCTGGCGGACGGCAAAGAGAACCTTTGCCATCAGCTAGCTCGAAGCGGATGGCAAAGAGACGGCGGACGGCAAAGAGGTGCTTTGCCATCCGCCTGCTCTTTGCCGTCAGCTAGCGAACGGCAAAGAGCTGGGGTGGGGTCCAGTTGACGACACAACTGCAACGGCCCACCACCCCACCTATTTGTCGTCCGCTAGCGGACGACAAAGAGTATACCTAACCTAACGTTAACGGCGCACCCCATGCCCGTCGCCCCCATCGTCTTCCCTCCCCCCCGCACCCGCACGCCCGCCCGCCCCTCCCCCCGCCGTGCCGCCACCCCCCTGGTGCTGCCTTGCCAGCCGCCCGCACCCACCCCGCCCCGCCGGCCGCCCGCAGGGCGCCCAGCCCGTGCCCGCACCCCTTCACCCTGCCCCCGCACCCGCCAGCGCCCCTCCGCTGTCGGCCGCCCCGCCCCCACCCTTGCCCCCGCCGGCACCCCTCCGCCTGCCGGCCGCCCCGCCCACGCTCCTCCTCCGCTGGATGCCCCGCCCCCGCCCCCACCAGCGCCCCTTCGCCCGCCGGCTGCCCCGACACTGCCCTCGCCAGCACCCCTCCGCACCACCGCCGCCCGCGCCCACCCGCCCACTGCCCGCCCGCGTCCCCCTGCCCCCCGACGCCCTACAGCCGGCCTCCACCTACCCCACTCCGGTGAGCCCCCTCCCCCTCTCTACTTTTATTTTTTTAATATTCTAGTTAGTAATTTAGTTAGTTATTAGTTTTAGTTAATTATTTTAGTTAGTAATTTAGTTAGTTAGTTGTAGTTAATAGTTTAGTTTAGTTAGTAATGTAGTTAGGTTAGTTAGTTAGTAATTTAGTTTAGTAAGAAGAAGAGGAGGAGAAGGAGATGAAGAAGAAGAAGAAGAAGAGGAAGGAGAAGACGAAAAAGAAGAAGAAACGGAGGAGGAGGAGGAGGAGAAGAAGAAGAAAAGAAGAAAAAAGAAGAAGGAGAAGAAGAAGAGGACGAGGAGGGGTGCGTCGGCGCCGACGTAACCCCGACACCCCGACATGGCACCCCCGACCATGACACAGCACCCCGACCCCGACATGACAAGCCCGACACCCTGACCCCAACACGACACCCCCGACACGCCAACCCCACCTCATATATTTGTGAATTATGAGTTAGCTAAGTCATATATTTTTCGATTTTGTTATACAGAACATCATATTTATGTTAATCAGGTGGATTTAAATGTGCAGTTGTTTCATCGCTGCACGGGTCTGGTGTTCGATGACCTCCCCGTCCGTTCGACGAGCTTCGCCCCTGCATTCGTGGGTGAACACAAATTACATCTCCTCCTACATCCTTCATTTCCTCTGTTCCGGTATTCGTGCCGATGAAACTTGCTAGCTATAGGTGTCTTGAATCATCAGTATGCGTAACCACTATGCGTCTCCCGTTCAAAAGGGTTACATCTATAAATATGCATTCATTAGCATATTTATAACCGTGATTCTTTCGAATTGTCCAACGTTATCCATGGACAGCCCGAGTATGTGTACATTGGGTTCGTTTTCCCGTATGCTCTGCTCCGGATCCGATGCACAATTTCGTCAGTGCCTCCCTGTTGTTCTCCGGGTACACATCCTCTCCGCTTATTGCCGAGACGTGTATCAGGAGAACAACAGGGAGGTGCTGACGAAATTGTGCGTCGGATCCGGAGCGAAGCATGGGAAAACGAACCCAATCTACACATACTCGGGTGGGATTAGGACCTATCTTTACCTACTAGTGTCTAGGGTTGCATCGACGTAATGAAACTAACAAACTCTATTAACTGATGAATAAGGTTTGCTGAATTATGTATATATTTTGTGTGTGTCCAGTCACTAGGCAAGATAAGTGATCGTGGGTGGATGTACGCCGGTCACACTAGTCAGAAAGAAATGACCCGTGAATGGTTAACCAAGGAGTTTGTGAGAGTCGCATTTGCAAATGGACAGAAAACAACCTGGTGCCCTTGTGTCGATTGCGACAACTGTAAGAAGAAGTCAGAGTTTGAAATGATCAAACACCTGCAGAGGTGGGGTTTTACGCCTAATTATCGGTCTAGACATTTCATGGTGAGTATGCCCAATGTGCCAGAGCTGAGGTGCTTCGTCGTCGCACCGACGAACATGGTACCGGGATCAAAGACATGGTGCAAGACTTTGATGATGCTCGGGATTTGGACGATGAGATGGAGGAATCTGCAAAGCCCTATTATGAAATGTTGGAGTCTTCAAAACGTCCTCTCCACGAGCACACTGAGCTTTGTCAGCTAGATGCCATCGCGCAAGTAATGGCTCTAAAGTCCCAGTTCAACCTGGGCAGAGAATGCTACGACGCGATTATGACGATATTTGGATGCTTTCTAACCAAAGCTCATGTATTGCCACCAAACCTGTACCAGTCGAACAAAATCCTGCGTGCGCTTAAGATGCCCTATGAGAAGATAGATGCCTGTGAGAATGGATGTGCCTTATTTAGGCTTCAGTATGCGGGCTTGAACTATTGCCCCATTTGCAATGCTTCCAAGTATGTTCTGGTAGACAACGGTATGGGTGAGAAGAGTCGGACCAAAATCCCCATGAATGTTCTTCGGTATCTGCCAATCACACCAAGACTTCAACGGCTTTTCATGGTCGAAGAGACGGCTAGACAGATGACGTGGCATAAATTGGGCAAAAGAACAGAACTGGATGCAGATGGGAATCCGATGTTGGAACACACTTCGGACGCTTTTGCGTGGAAGTACTTCGATGCATTACATAAGGATAAAGCGGCAGAACCAAGGCATCATCGAGTTGCCATCAACACGGATGGGTTCAATGTGTATGGTATGACGGCAGCACAATACAGTTGTTGGCCTGTATTTGTCATTCCACTCAATCTCCCCCCCCCGGGAGAGATTATGAAAAGAAAGAACATTTTCCTGACCCTGATAATTCCAGGGCCCAAATATCCAGGGAAGAATCTGAATGTGTACATGCAACCGCTTAAGGATGAATTGCAAGAAGCCTGGGATAAATGGATCAAGACATACGACGCCGCTACAAAAAAGAACTTCAAAATGCATGTGTGGAACATGTACTCGATGCATGACTTGCCGGCGTATGCGCTATTCGTTGGCTGGTGTGTGCATGCAAGGTTTCCGTGCCCCACATGCAAGGCAGCACTTCAGTTCCGTTGGCTGGAGGCAGGTCGCAAGTTTTCTTGCTTCGACATGCATAGACAGTTCCTGGATCCTGACCATAATTATAGAAAAGACAAGAAGAATTTCATCAAAGGTAGAGTTGTCAAAAACATTGCACCACCTGCGTTGACAGGCCAACAGATCCTGGATCAGATAAATGCTTTCGAGCCGGATCCAAATCGTCCGGGGTATTTCAAAGGGTATAATACGGAACACGCCTGGACTCACAAGATATGTTTGTGGGATCCGCCTTACTTCAAAGACCTCCTTTGCCCACACAACATCAACGTGATGCACACTGAAAAGAATGTTGCGGAGGCCCTTTTTGGTACATTGTTCGGCATACAGGGGAAGTCGCGGAGGCTAGAGTCGACAAGGAGGCTCCATGTGATAGACCGTTACAAAACATTCGACAACCGAAAGGAAAGAAGAACTAGAGGAAGCCAAAGGCATGGTTTAATCTTGGAAGGCCAGCTATGTGAGAAATGATCTTGTGGGTGAAAATGCAGTTGATGTTCTCCGATGGGTATGCAGCGAATCTAAAGAGGGGAGCGAGTCTTGAAAAATTGAAAATATTTTGTACGGTCTTAAGAGTCATGATTGGCACATATGGCTTGAGCGGGTAATGTTGGTGATGTTGCGTGGCTTTATCCCTGTGGATGAATGGCTAGTACTAGCAAAGCTAAGCTATTTCTTCCGTGCTCTTTGTGTGAAAGAACTATCGCCTGTCGTGCTAGACGAACTGGAAGAGTTGGCGGCGGAGTTGATTTGCAAGTTAGAAAAGATCTTTCCACCGGGCTTCTTTAATCCAATGCAGCATTTGATTTTGCATCTCCCGACCGAGGCAAGATTGGGGGGGCCCATGCAAAATCGTTGGTGCTTCTCAACTGAGAGGATGCAGAAGACGCTTCGAGCAAAATGTAAAAATAAACGTAGAGTTGAAGGATCGATGGCCGAGGCATTCATTACTAAGGAGGCGGCAAACTTCGTGACAGCACACTACACAGCCCAGAATCGCCATTTGCATAATCCGAAGCCTCGGTACAATGATGGCGACCATGAAAAAGGTTTATCCAACCTCAGCCTATTCAAAGGGAAGCTCGCACCAGCCGGTGCTTTGAGATCAATAGGGTTGGATGTCGAAGAATGGCAGACCATTTCGTTGTATATCCTCAACAACCTAACAGAAGTGCGGCCGTACATCGAGTAAGTTCTCGGTACATTGTTTCGCAACTTCTAAATCCTTTGAAATGCTCTTATTCCCGGATATGTGATACAGTCGATACGTTGCCAAATTCTCGGCTCGAGTGGTGATCCAAAAGGATTCCATCGAAGAGTATGAGCTTCTGGCAAAGCATGGAGGCGGCTATCCCGGTTTCATCTCTTGGTTCAAGAAAATGGTAATTTCCATTAAATAGACGATTTCATTTCTTTGCCTAGTTTGCGGATAATGCAACAATTCTTTGGTATTAAACTTGTAGGCTAATGCAGAGTCTATGGACTCCGAATTGAGACAAGTCGCAAATGGTTTTGACTTTAAGGTCCGTTCATTTGACAAATACGAAATCCATGGGTATCGCTTTCGTACTTTTGGCAAAGAAGTATCTATGGCCGACCAAAAGACTACAAATTGTTGTGTCTCCGCTGTCAGTGACGGAAGGGTCGAGTATTGTGGAAGAGTTGAAGCAATTTATGAACTTACCTTCTTTGGTGAAAACCCACCAAACGTCGTAGTCTTCAAATGTTATTGGTTCCAGCCGAAGGAGACTAGAAGGACTCATGAACATATAGGGCTAGTCGAAATCAAACAAAGCACCCATTTGGATGTTCCCGATGTCTATATTACGGGTCAACAGGCGACCCAAGTTTTCTATCTACCATGGGCCTGCCAAACGGATCCAAATTTGAAAGGTTGGGATGTCGTTTATGATGTGCCGCCACATTTTAGACCACCTCCCCTCAATAAAGATGATTATGAATCTCACATTAACCCAGACACATATGAAGGAGAATTCTTCCAAGAAACACGTGTTTCCAAAAAACGCTTGAAGAACCGCTCTACTTCACCCCAGAACATTGAGGTCGACGGCAAGAGTGAACCCGACTTCACCCCTGAGCAGGAAAAAGAAGAATAGAATAAGAAGAGGTTACTGCTGCGGATGACCTGACAATGCTTGACCGATTACATAGAGGCCTTCCACATGTTGATGCATTTATTCATGATGCTGATGAGCACGTCATTACTGATAGTGATGATGATTATGCATTTATTGATCCCGGAGCATATAGATGATGAAGATTAATATTAGTAATGTGAGGTATTCATTTATTATTATGTATATATATATATATGTTATTACGTATTCAATTTTTTTATGTTGAACTAATTTCGTTCACCCTTTGTCATTGTAGGTGTTGACAGATGGTGGGCGGGGGTCCAGAGCGCTCTGATCCTCCTTCCTCGGGGTGTGCTTAGCTTAAGTTGATGGTAAGTTTTCCCAAGTGTTCTCATTAACAAATGCATACTTAGCTTAAGAAATGACCTACTTAGCTCCAAAATGACCTATACTTAGCTTATTTTCCTCAAAAATTACATGATATGCTTAGTTAGCTAGAAAATGGTATATTCTACCTAGGATAGCTATAAAATGACCTATACTTAGCATTTTTTCCTCCAAAATGACTTTATATGCTTAGTTAGCTAGAAAATGGCATTAGTACCTAGTATAGCTCAATAATGATCTATAGCTAGCTTAGCTAGTTCATTTATGACATAATTAGCTCACTTAGGTACAAAATGGCATAACTACCTAGGATAGCTCAATAATGATCTATAATTAGCTTAGCTAGTTCATTTATGACATAATATGCTCACTTAGGTAAAAACATGGCAAAATAATCTTGGTTTAGCTCCAAAATGACCTATACTTAGCTTATTTTTCTCAAAAATACATAATAACCTTACTTAGCTCCAAAATGATATATTCTACCTAGGATAGCTATACTTAGAGGAGAGGAGAAAAAGAAAGAGAAGATAAATTATTCTTCTTTTTCTTCTACCTAGTATTCTTCTTTTTCTAACTCTCATCTTTCCTACTTTGAAGATTTGCTATAGATGAGGAAGCTTGCATTGATGAAGTGTACTCTTCTACTTCTGCTTCCTTTGTGTTTATTGGATATGTTGGAAACTTGTTTTGGATATGTATGTTGGACACTTGTTTTCGATATGTATGTTGGATATGTTGTTCGAATCTTCTACATGTTGTTGGAACTTGTTGAATGATATGTATGTTTTGGATATGTATGTTGGATATGTATATGTTGGCTATATATGAATATTTTGTCAAATTGAACGATTTTAAGAAGAACAAAAAAAACAGGGGCTATATGGCTAGTTTGCCGTGTGCTGGCGGACGGCAAAGGGCTTTGCCGTCGGCCAGCAGACGGCAAAGTGGCCACATGGCAGCTACGTGTGCAAACTGGGGCTGGCCTAGGTGGGTTCTTTGCCGTCCGCTGGTAGACGTCTGCTAGCGGATGGCAAAGCACGCTATTAAGCCCCTAACGAAGGTAAGTGGCCACGTGTGCCGTCCAGGCCCTTTGCCGTCCGCTGGTGGACGGCAAAGATTCAAAGGTCTTTGCCATCCGCCAGTGGACGGCAAAGAGGCCTTTACCGTGGCTCATTCAGCCGGACGTTTTGTCGTCCGCTGGCGGATGACAAAGCCTTTGCCGTCGGGGATTCATACCTTTGCCGTCCGGGATGGCGGACGGCAAAGTATCTGTTTCCTGTAGTGCATGGTGGCTGCTAGTTGGCCCTTGACCTCGCCTCGGTTCCGATCTGAGGCGAGGGGATAAAATCCCACACTACCATGAGGGGCCACCCCCCAACTCCCATTGACAGGGATGCCACACAACCCCCTAGCCCTATGACAGACGGGGCCCACGCCCACAGAACGTGTTACAATAATAATAATATGAAAGTAAATAAAAAATAATAAATAGTAATTAATTAATTAATTTGATAATTATTTAACTTAATTAAGTCTATTTGAATTAACTAATTAAGTTTAATTAACTTAATGACTAATTAACTTAATTAATTTGTTAATTAAGCTAAACAATCACTGACAGGTGGGACCCACACGTCAGTTTGACCCAGTCAAGAGTACAGTTGACTGCTGACGTCATTAATGCTCTTTTCGAATTAATTTAATTCTGTGAATTTCAGAAAATGATTAAAACTTTAAAAATTAGTATAAAATAATCTGTAACTCGGATGAAAATAATTTAACTCGGATGAAAGTTGATCAGAAAAATCTCACGAATCCGAATACGCAGTCCGCTCGTCCGTCGCATGCTCCTATCATAGCGGACATGGGACTTCTCCATCGATTTCGCCTGTCCGGTCGTAGCCAGAGACCCGGGAAATATCGTGAGATATTCTTCCGATCTGTCCGCAACGTGTAGTACTGCGTTTGTGTATGCCTAGGCTTGCTTATTGGCATGTCATGCATCGTGTTGCATCTGTGCTTTATATTTATTGTTTCTCCCCCCTCTTCTTACCGGTAGACCCCGAGACTGACGCTGCTGCTAGGTACGACTATGTGTGTGACGATCAGCATTTTTCCATACAGCAGCAAGGCAAGCAACCCCCCCTTGAGTATTCTGATATCGCCCATTCTTCCCTCTTATTCTTGCATTAGAGTTTTGCTACTGTATTAGTTAGCACCAATTCTGATGCATAGCCTATTTTTTATTACTACTGTTATATTACCTCCTATCCTAAAACGCTTAGTATAGGTATGGTCAGTGATACCCCAGAGACCCCATCATTGTCCCAATTGCCCCTGATTTCACTATCGAAGTCATCGAGGACTTGAAGACAGAAGACTCGGTCATCATGACTGACTGACAAAACCTTACTAACTCGTCACCTCACAATCCTTACGTATGGCACTTTAGAACTACTATCGAGTGACGAGGGTGATACCTCACTTTGCACTCCCGATGTTAATTCTGTGGCGTAGCTACTCGATCGTGGGTATCAAGGGTGATCCCTCCTTCCGAACTATCGATAGCGACTCTTGTCATACACATACCTCGAGTGGGATTCAACGAGGGTGATTCCTCGGATATCCACTTGGCGTATAACCACACAGCTACTATTGAGTTGACACTGTACTAACATGACGGGACTGAAGGGACAAGCGGTACCACTCTGTTAAGGTGGACCTGAGTTCCCGACAGTCTTGAGATGGGTCGGACCCAAGGGTACCCATGTGTGTAAGATAAGGTGGGATGTGCCGGTAAGGCATCCAAAGGGTTAAGATGGGGCTTAGACGGGCAGGAGAGGCCCTTGCCAAACATCCTTGAGACAGGGCAATAGGACCACACTTCATGGGTCGCGCTTGCCCCACATTAATAAAATACTAATGGGTTGGGTATTTTATCTGAGTTGGTCATTTGACCTTTTACGCACCAAACCTCCACGTGGGAGAAGTTATGGGTACTCAGCGTTATTGTATCAGCCGAAGCTCTTCGGACGTCAGCAATGGAGCAACACACACCGGATTGGACTGGACGGTACAACTCTTGGACTCCAGTGTGCTAGGTCTTCTTGGGTCCGCGTGTGCATCGTGCAGGAGCGCGGAGGGCAAGTGGGCCCATGCCCCCTTTGTGCTTAGAATTTAGACCGGTGAGCTGGCCTCTTCGTTGAGCCTAGGTGGGGCGACGACGTTTTGGATCTCGAGGCCGGGCATTACCCGCAAAAATGTGTCTGGCCGGAGGTGATCAAGCGTGTTGGAAATGCAGTGCACCCTTGCAGGGAAGAAATTATCTATTCAAATAGCCGTGTCCACGGTAAGAGGACGACTTGGAGTTGTACTTTGACCTACTACAACTATAATTGTGACTGTAAATTGAAATGAATGTTGGCTCCGAGGTTGCTTCCTTGCAGGGAGTCAAGGAAGAATCTCTAGGCATGGTTAGTTAATAAAATTGCTACAATAATATGACTATCTGTGAGTTACCAATCTACTCTCTTCTAATGTTGCAAGATGCTGAAGATGCTAGTCTTCGATAGGACTAGGCCTTCCTCCTATTCTTTATTTGTGTAGTCAGTCTAGATATACCCCATTCCTTGATAATGATGCATAATTAGCATAGTTCTGATGTTAGTCTTGCGAGTACATTGGATGAGTACTCGCCGCTGCTTTGCTTTCTCTTTCCCCCTCGATACGATTCTGCATTCAGACGATGGAGCCCAGGAGATGGAGTACACGGAAGACGACTACTATACCAGCCTACTACTACATTGAGAGTGCCGACACTCAGGAGTAGTTAGGAGGTTCCCAGGCAGGAGGCCTCGCCTCTTTTGATCCGTGTTATGTTTGTGCTAGCCTTTTTAAGGCAAAACTTGCCTAACTTACGTGTGTACTCAGATATTATTTGCTTCTGCTGACTCGTGCTTGTCGAGTTTTGTATTCAAGCCCTGGAGGCCCCTGGGTTGTAATATGAATCTGTATTTGACTTTAATTTGTGTCTAGAGTTGTGTTGTGATATTGATTAGGGAGTCCCTAATCTTGGTCATACTCATTGCGTGTATGTTTAGCGTAAAGTTGAAATTGGGGGCGTCACACTAAGCTTGGGGATGCCCCTGAAGGCATCCCCTCTTTCTTCTAACAACCATCGGTAATTTTACAGGGAGCTATATTTTTATTCGTCACATGATACGCATAAATCTTGGAACTTCGTGTGCTTTTTATTTTTCTTTTAATAATGCACCATGCTGGCATGAGAAAGTCCTTGGTTAATTTATAGAAGGATCTTTGCACCTCACTTATATCTTTTGAGTATGGCTTTATAGAATTCTTCATGTGCTTCACTTATATCATTTGAAGTTTCGATTGCTTGCTTCTCTACACATAGAAAGCCGCCATTTGTAGAATGCTCTTTTGCTTCACTTATATTTCTTACAGCGTGGGTATATCTTTTGTAGAAATAATTAAACTCTCATTCTTCGCTTATATCTATTTAGAGAGTTAACATGAGTTGGTCATTCACATGGTTAGTCATAAAATCCTACATAAAACTTGTAGATCATTGAATATGATGTGTTTGATTCCTAGCAATAGTTTTGCGATATAAAGAGGGTGATATTAGAGTCATGCTAGTGAGGAATTGTGGATTGGTAGAAATACTTGTGTAAAGGTTTGTGATTACCGTAGCATGCACGTATGGTGAACCGTTATGTAAGGAAGTCAGAGCATGATTTGTTTATTGATTTTCAACCTGTGTCTGAGGGTCGGGAGGGCGTGATGGTTAAATCCTACCAACCTGTCCCCTACGAGCATGCTTCTAATACTTTGCTTCGATGAGAATAGAATTTTGCAATAAGTATGTGAGTTCTTTATGACTAATGTGAGTCCATGGATGATACGCACTCTCACCCTTCTACCTTTGCTAGCCTTTCTAGTACCGCACAACTTCCATCGGTGCATTGAACCCACCATATATCTTCCTCAAAACAGCCACCATACCTACCTATTATGGCATTTCCATAGCCATTCTGAGATATATTGCCATGCAACTTACACCGTTCCATTTATTATGACACGCACCATCATTTTCATATTGCTTTGCAAGATCGTAAGATAGCTAGGATGATGTTTTCATGGCTTGTCCGTTTTTTGATGTCATTTGCTATGCTAGATCATTGCACATCCCGGTACACCACCAGAGGCATTCATATAGAGTCATATTTTGTTCAAGATATCGATTTGTAATACTTGAGTTGTAAGTAAATAACAGTGTGATGACCATTATTATTAGAGCATTGTCCCATGTGAGGAAAGGATGATGGAAGCTATGATTCCCTCACAAGTTGGGATGAGATCCTGACTTTATGAAAAATAAAAGAGGCCAGCGAAGCCCAAATAAAAAAATAGGCCTTAGATGCCCACCAAAAAAAGAGAGAGAAAAAAACAGAAGGGACAATGCTACTATCCTTTTTTTCTACACTTGTGCTTCGAAGTAGCACCATGATCTTCATGATAGAGAGTCTCCTATTTTGTAACTTTCATATACTAGTGGGACTTTTTCATTATATAACTTAGCTTGTATATTCCAATTATGGGATTCCTCATATTGCCCTAGGTCTTCATGAGCAAGCAAGGTTGATGCAGACCCACTTAGTTTCTTTTTGAGCTTTCATACACTTATAGCTCTAGTGCATCCATTGCATGGAAATCCCTACTCACTCACATTAGTATATATTAATGGGCATCTCCATAGCCCGTTGATACGCCTAGTTGATGTGAGACTATCTTCTCCTTTTTCTTCACAACCTCCACCATATTCTATTCCACCTATAGTGCTATATCCATGGCTCACGCTCATGTATTGCATGAGAGTTGAAAAAGTTTGAGAACATAAAAGGTGTGAAACAATTGCTTACCTTGTCATCGGGGTTGTGCATGATTTATATACTTTGTGTGGGGAAGATGGAGCATAGCCAAACTATATGATATTGTAGGGATAACTCTATTTTGCCATTATATTTTGAAGAGATACAATTTCTTTGTTAGTATGCTTGAAGTATTATTGTCTTAATGTCAAATGATAGAATAGTGCTTTGAATCACTTGTGTCTTAATATTCATGCCATGATTAGATTATATGAACAAGATTGCTAGGTAGCATTCCACATCAAAAATTATCTTTTTATCATTTACCTACTCGAGGACGAGTAGGAATTAAGCTTGGGGAAGCTGATACGTCTCCGTCCTATCTATAATATTTGATTTTTTTCATGCCAATATTTTATACCTTTTATACTTTTGGAAACTTTTTATACTATTTTTGGGACTAACATATTGATCCAGTTCCCAGTGTCAGTTCTTGTTTGTTTCGCAGAATTTCCATACCAATCAAACTCCATCTGCGATAAAAAAACTTACACATATGTTTTTTTGGAATATATGTGATTTTTCGGAAAAAGAATCAACGCGAGACGATGCCTGAGGAGGTGGCAAGCCTGCTAGGTGCGACCCACCCCCCTAGCCACGCCTCGTATGCTTGTGGCCACCTCTTAGGTCGGATGTAGCTGTACTTTGGCTGCAAGAAAGATAATTTTTGGGTAAATATACCCTCAAAATTTCAGCCCAATTGGAGTTACGGATCTCTGGATATTTAAGAAATGGTTAAAGGCCAGAATCTGGGAGCGCGGGAACAAAAGGAAACAGAGACAAAGAGAGATCAAATCTCGGAGGGGCTCTCACCCCTCCGCCGCCATGGGGGCCATGGACCAGAGGGGAAACCCTTCTCCCATCTAGGGGGGAGTTCAAGGAAAAAGAAGAAGGAGGGGGGCTCTCTCCCCCTCTCTCCCAGTGGCACCGGAACGCTCCCGGGGCCATCATCGCAACGGCGATCTACTCCAACAAATCTGTAATCTTCACCAACACCTCCATCACCTTCACCCATCTATCTACAGCAGTCCACTCTCTCGCAAACCGCTGTACCCTCTACTTGAACAATGTGCTTTATCCTTCATATTATTATCCAATGATGTGTTGCCATCCTATGATGTCTGAGTAGATTTTTATTGTCCTATGGGTTGATTGATGATCATGATTGGTTTGAGTTGCATGTTTTATTATTGGTGCTATCCTATGGTGCTCTCTGTGTCGCGCAAGCGTGAGGGATCCTCTCTATAGGGTGTAGCAATGTGTTCATGATTTGCCCATGGTCGGTTGCTTGAGTGATAGAAGTATAAACTCGAGTAGGTGGGTTGTTGCATATGGGAGTAAAGAGGACTTGATACCTTATAATTCTATGGTTGGGTTTTACCTTAATGATCCGTAGTAGTTGTGGATGCTTGCTAGAGTTCCAGTCATAAGTGCGTATGATCCAAGTAGACAAATTATGTTAGCTTATGCCTCTCTCTCATATAAAATTGCGATAATGATGACCAGTCTAGTTATCGATTGCCTAGGGACAATTCCACAACTCCTACCACCACTTTTCCACACTCGTTCAACTAACTTAGTTGTTTCTTTGTGTTAGCATCCCCTAATTTTTATTTACGTGCTCTTTATTATCTTGCAAATCTATCCCGTCGCACCCACAAAGTACTTCTAGTTTCATACTTGTTCTAGGTAAAGCGAACGTTAAGAATGCGTAGAGTTGTATCGGTAGTCGATAGAACTTGTGGGAACATTTGTTCTACCTGTAGCTCCTTGTTGGGTTCGACACTCTTACTTTTCGAGAAAGGCTACAATAGATCCGCTACACTTGTGGGTTATCACGGGCTTACGAAAAATGACGATTTACACGGAGGCTTGGCCCAGAATTCACCTTTTAAGTCCATTCGGGCCGGGCTCACGCCTGATTTTATAGTTTTTGCCCGGATCGGGCCAGGCTAGGGCCTGGGATTTCGAGTTCAGGCTTTGTAAATCCCAGCCCGAAGCCCGGTCCGGCCCGGGGTATGCCCATGTTTACCTGATAGAGCTTTGTAAAGTTAGTGGGAGCCATTCTTTTGTTGCAGGAAAGATAATTTTGCGGTGAAAATTCCCTCAAAATTTCAGCCGACGGGTCTCCGGATATTTAAGAAACGGTGAAGGCGTCAGAAAATAGTCGCAAAAACAGGAGAGAAATGGAGAGAGAGTTCCAATCTCGGAGGGGCTACTGCCCTCCAGGTGCCATGGCAGCCATGGACTACAAGGGAAACTCTCCTCCCATCTAAGGGGGTAGACCAAGGAATAACAAGAAGGAGGGGGGATCTCACTCGATGGCATCGGAGCATCGCCGGGGCAACCATCGTGATAATGATCTACACCAACAACTTTGCCGCCATCACCACCAACTCTCTCCCGCTCTATGCAGTGGTCTAAAACCTCTCCTCCCCGTTGTAATCTCTACTTAAATATGGTTCTTGATGCTATATATTATTATCCAATGATATGTGGTTATCCTATGATATTTGAGTAGAGTTCTTTTGTCCAATTGGCTGATTGATGATCGTGATTGGTTTGAGTTGTACGTTTTATTTTGGTGCTGTCCTATGGTGCCATCCATGCCGCGCACACATGGAGGATACCCGCTGTAGGGTGTTGCAATACGTTCATGACTCTCTTATAGTGGGTGGCTAGAGTGACAGACGCTTACACCCGAGTAAGGGGGTTGTTGTGTATGGGAGTGAAGGGGACATGATGTGTTAATGCTATGGTTGGGTTTACCTTAATGATATCTAGTATTTGTGGATTCTTTCTATAGGTCCAATCATAAGTTCATATGATCCAAGTATGGAAAATATGTTAGTGTATGCCTCTCCCTTATATAAAACTACAATCATGATTACCGATTTAGTTATCAATTGCCTAGGGACAAATCTTTCTCTTGTGCTACAAAAATATTTATACTAAACAATTAACTTAAATAATATTTATCTAAACAAACCCTAGATTTTATTTACTTGTTCTTTTTTTCATTGCAAAACTATCTATTACAACTACTAAGTACTTGTAGTTTTATTCCCGTAAAATAGTTTCATACTTGATCTAGTTAAAGTAAGTGTTAGTGTGCATAGAGTTGTATTGGTGGTCAATATAATTGGCTGGATAGTAATTCTACCATTAGATCCTTGTTGGGTTCGACAGTCTTATTTATCGAAAAAGTCTATAAACGATCCCCTACACTTATGGGTTATCAATACCTTTTTTGACGCCGTTGCCTGGGAGCAATAGCGTAGCGGTTGATATTCTCATGTGTGATTGTTTCCTTTATCACAAAGTAATTTTCATTTTCTATTATAAGTTGTTTTCTATCTTTAGTTATGGGTAGAATGCAAAATACCAAAAAATAGTTGCACTTGCTAACCTAGTGGTTGAAGAACCACC
Organism: Hordeum marinum; assembly: GCA_022496015.1. Taxonomy (NCBI): domain Eukaryota; kingdom Viridiplantae; phylum Streptophyta; class Magnoliopsida; order Poales; family Poaceae; genus Hordeum; species Hordeum marinum. The sequence goes on along the minus strand of CM039677.1, from coordinate 25,769,080 downwards.
CAAAATCTACTATATTGCTGAAGCTTCTTACATGGATCATCTTTGACCCCTTTGTGATTTTGCTAAAAGCCCAACTAGCTTAGTTGAGGGAAAATCATTAAAGGGAAACTCTTGTGGCATCAAATTAATACTTTGTGTTACTATGCTTGGAATTTATGCGTAATACATGATTTTACCTTTTGTTCCGAAGACACTAAAAAACACATTCCCTATCAATGTGTGTTTAATGTGAATGGAATATTATCTTCTTATGACAAGGAGGCCTGTTGTTATTATGATATTGAACAAAATGAAGAATTTTTTGCTTTTAAGGGTGCATATGATATTGCTTCTTCGTCTGAAAAGGTATGATGCTACTCTTAACAAATCTGAAAATTTGACATAAATAAATATTGCTATGAAAACTATGCTTCTAATGATTATGTTCAAGGATTTATTGACAAAAAGTCTACTACCTTGGAAGAGAGTAATATTTTGCAGGAATCTATGGAAGAAGAAATTGCTGAAACTGTGAGCTCATTAGATGAAAAATATGAGGAGAAGAGTGAAGAACAAAAGGAGGAGGAGCGGATTAGCTACCCGTGACCATATTCTAATGAGAGTAACTCTTCAACTAATATGTTGTTTAATTTCCCTTTGCACATAGCGAAGGATGAATGCTATGATAATTTCTATGTTCCCTTGGATTCATTTGAAGTGCCCTTTTTGATGAACTTGATGCTTGCTATGCTTGTGGCCATGATGCCAATATGAATTATGCTTATGGATATGAACTTGCTATACTTCCTTATGTTAAGCATGAAATTGTTTCTATTGCACCCACACAGGATAGTCCTATTATCTTTTCGAATTCTCCCAACTACACTATATCGGAGAAATTTATTAGGGACTATGTTCATAGGTTGTGTTTTAATATTACACATGATGATTTTGATGAATATAATATGCATGTGATTGCTGCTCTGATACGTCTCCAACGTATCTATAATTTTTTATTGTTCCATGTTCTTATATTATCATTCTTGGATGTATTACAATCACTTAATAGCAACTTTATATCATTTTTTGGGACTAACTTATTGACATAGTGCCCAATGTCGGTTGCTATTTTTGGTTGTTTTTTACTTCGCGGGATATCAGTACCAAACGGAGACCAATTTCCACGAAACTTTTTGGAGATTTTTTTGGACCAAAAGACAACTTGGGTGTCACGAGAGGCTCCTACTCCGCCTCTCCACTCTATAAATCGTTAGAAATTCCAGAAACCCTACGGGAGTCGACAAAACATGATTTCAGCCGCCGCAAGTTCCAGAACCACGAGATCCAATCTAACACCATCACGGAAGGGTTCATCTTCGTCATGGATGCCTCACCAATGATGTGTGAGTAGTCCACCATCGACCTACGGGTCGGTAGGAAGTAGCTAGATGGCTTTCTCTCTCTCTTTTGATTCACAATACAGTGGTCTCTTGGAGATCAATTTGATGTATGACTTTTTGCGGTGTGTTTGTTGGGATCCGATGAAGTTTGAGCTCATAATCAGTTTCTATCCATGAATATTATTTGAGTCTTCTTTTGATATATTATACGCATGATTATTTATAGCCTCATATTTCTTCTTAGAATCTTTGGTTTAGTTAGGCCAACTAGATCTGTTTTTCTTGCCATGGGAAGAGGTGCTTTGTGATGGGTTCGATCTTGCGTGTCCTCTCCCAGTGACAGAAGGGGCAGTGAGGTACGCATATATTGTTGCTATTAAGGATAACAAGATGCGGTCTACTCCTACATCAATAGATCTTGTCTACATCATCTCATCGTTCTTATTGCATTACTCCGTTTCTCTATGAACTTAATACATTAGATGCATGCTAGATAGCGGTCGATGTGTGGACTAATAGTAGTAGATGTAGAATTGTTTCGGTCTACTGATATTGGACGTGATGCCTATGTAATGATCATTGTCTTGGATATTGTCATGATTATTTGATCTTCTATCAATTTCCCAACAGTAATTTGTTTACCCACCATGAGCTATTTTCTTGAGAGAAGCCACTAGTGAAATCTACGCCCCCCGGGTCTATCCTTTTAATATATTGCTTTCTGATCTATCTTTTTTGCATTTGCTTTTAGATCTATTATTACAAAAAAACCAAAATACCTTGCTGCACTTTTTATTTGCATCTTTTATTTTGTGCTCTTACGTGATCTATTTATCCAATCTCATACAATTCAACCTATCTTCTATCATGGAGAGATTGACAACCTCTCTTACGCGTCGGGTTGCAAGTATTTGTCTTTGTGTGGAGTTACCATTTACATAGTGTTGTTTGGTTCTCCTACTGGTTCGATACCCTTGCTTTCATAACTAAGGGGAATTCTTACCGTAATTGTGATGCATCATCCCTTCCTACTTGCAATTATGACAAGTGAGGAACGGAATCTTCACCACTCTATGTTTCTAATACGATAAAATTTCAAGAAACTACTTACGCTATAATTTGGCCTTTACTTGATGTGCATGAACTGTTCTTTTATGTCATGCCAATGAATAGGAAGAGAGTTAGACATCATTGTTACATGATATATGTTGCTTTGTGCATACTACTAAATTACGAATCATTTTTAATTAAAATTGGCTTTGATAAACCATGGGATCCGGGTGGATCAATGGATCAAGTACTTGACCACTATATGCCTAGCTTAATGACTTTAAAGAAAGAGCTGCGAGGGAGACAACCCCGAAGTTTTAGAGATTCATTTATTTATTTTCTGTGTTTTTTAAAATAATTAAAAAATAAAGTGGGGAACCTAAAACCTTTTCAAAAAGAAAAGTATATGTGAGAAAGACGACCATCGTTTAAGTGGGGGACATCCTTGAAAATTCGTTCAAGCCCATGGAAACTCTGTGAATCTTGATTACAACAACTTTTCCACAAAAATAATTATCCGCTTCTACAAATCCATTATATTCTAAAAAAATGTGCCATGATTTACCTTTTGGATGTTTGAATTGCTTGTTTGATATGTGTTGTGCAAAAACAGAAACTTTTGTTGTAGTGTTTGAATTTTCATATTTTACCAGAGCGTGAAAAATTCTGATATTTTTAAACAACACTTTTATGAAAATTGTTGATTACATACTAATGTTTCAGAAGTTTTTGAGTTACGGAAGTATATGTTTCATCTGCATCTTTATAGACTATCCTGTTTTTCACACATTACTATTATAGTTGCTTTGTCTGCTTTCGTTTGAGTTCCTGTTGGGCCGCATTGACTTGGGAGCCATAGAATTGTGATAGAATACAGAAGGTAATGTGATATTATAATAACACAATAATGTTACGGAAGGACATGATGGGTTTTGATGGTTATATGTACTAACCTTAGCAAGTTTTGTGTCGATGAAGTGTTCGATGTTCGAGGAGGTATTGATATGGGAGGAATAAGGAGAGGCAAGAGTTGAAGCTTGGAGATTCCCAAGTCACACCAAGTAAATATTCAAGGAGACTCAAGCGTCTAAGCTTGGGGATGCCCCGGAAGGCATCCCATCTTTCTTCTTCAAAAAAATATCGGTATGTCTCAATTTTTCTTTTGTTCACATGATATGCGTAAATTCTTCGAGCATCGTGTGCCTTTTATTTTTATTTTAGGAATGCACCACGCAGATATGGGGAAGTCCATGGTTAATTTATAGAATGCTCTTTGCACTTCACTTATATGTTTTGAGTATGGTTTTTATAGAATGCTTCATGTGAATCACTTATATCATTTGAATTTGGATGTCTGTTTCTCTACATATGGAAAACCGTTATTTTTAGAATGCTCTTTTGCTTCACTTACATTTATCGGAGCATGTCCAAGTATTTTTAGAAAGAATTAAACTCTCATGCTTCACTTATACCTATTTAGAGAGTCCACGAGATTTGGTCAACACATGGTTAGTCATAAAATCCTACATAAAACTTGTAGATTGATACGTCCATTTTTCGTCATGAATTCTTATTATTGGTTACCTCATTGTTGTTCATTATTCCACATTATCACACATTTCTTATCTCCTTTCTCTCTAAATATGCAAGTTACATCATAACGAGTGAAATATCTTGAAACTAAAATTCTGGACCAGAAAACCGAGAAAAGGCAGAAAAATCACCAGTCTCAAAATGACCTAAAAATTTACGGAGAATATTTTCGGAATATTTAAGAATTTCAGGAGAAAAAATATACCGGAGTGGGGCTGTCAGCAGGGCACAAGCCAACCGGTCGCCCCGTAGTGGCGCGGCCAGATGGCTTGTGGGCGCCCTGCTAGTCCTCCGATGCCCATCTTCTCCTATATGGTGTGTTTTACCTATAAAAAATCACAAGCAACCTTTCGAGACGAAGCGCCGCTGTCTCAAGGCAGAAACCTGGGCATAGGCCCTTCTACACTTTAGCAGTAAGATTTCGCTAGGGAAATCCCTCTCTGGGAGGGGAGATCGAAGCCATCGTCAGCACGAACGCTTCCTCCTTTGTCTGAGGACCAATATTCATCAACATCTTCACCATCACCATCTCATCTCCAACCCTAGTTCATCTCTAGTATTCAATCTTTCTTCCAAACCTCGGATTGGTATATGTGGGTTACTAGTTGTGTTGATTACATCACATAGTTTATTCTTCTTGGATTACTTGGTGGAAGAGAATATGTTTATATCCTGAATTACAATCAGTACACCTATTATCTTGAAGGGTTTATGATGTGTGATTAGTTACTATTGTTCCTGAGGACATGGGAGAAGTCTTGTTATACGTAATCTTGTGAAGTTGGTATGCGTTCGATATTTTGATGATCACTACAGGAATCAGTCACTTTGCCGTCAGCCATCCCGGACTGCAAAGGCATGCATCCTGGACGGCAAAGTTTTTGCCGTCCACCAGCAAACGGCTGAATAAGCCACGGTAAAGGGCGCTTTGCCGTCTACTGACGGACGGCAAAGATCTTTGAATCTTTGTCGTTCGCCAGCGGACGGCAAAGGGCCTGGACGGCACATGTGGCAAGGTAGCTCCGTTAAGGGCTTAACGGCGTGCTTTGCCATCCGCTGGCAGACGACAAAGACCTTAGTTCTTTGTCGTCTGCCAGCCGTTGGCAAAGTACCTGTTTTTTTGCTGGCCTAGGTGGGTTCTTTGTCGTCCGCAAGTAGACGGTAAAGAACCTTAGGTCTTTGCCGTCTGCCAGCAGACGGCAAAGAACCCACCTAGGCCAGCCCTAGGTTGCATAGGCAGCTGCCACGTGGCACCTTTGTTGTCTGGTGGCTGACGGCAAAGCTTTGTGTCGTCTGCCAGTAGACGGCAAAGTGGCTATATTGCCCCTGTTTTTTCTGTTTTTTCTTAAAATCATTCAATTTGACAGAATATCACATATATATCAACAATATCAACAATATCAACTTCTCCTTACTCAGATAATTTTTCTGGCACTTCTTCTTGGCCCTCTTAATGTTACTCGAGGCGTAGTAGTCTCGAATAGCCTGCACCCGAGCCTCGTGCCGTAAGTTCTGAAGTAGGCGCTTGCACTCGGCTTCGAGAACAATAGCCGCTTTCGCCTCGTCTTCCTCAAGACACCTGTAGAAGGTCTGCAATCAAACAAGACAACACATTAGACACATGATTAGTACAATCACTAGGTGTTGTTGATTTTTAATTCTGTAAAGGAGAAATTACCCAAAAGCGACGGATCACAATGTCAGCCACCGTCTCGCACAAGACACTGTCGGCCATATCCTCCGACGGGGCCGAGGCAGCCTTGTAGAGCTCCCAGTTAGTGCTACCTGTGGAGACTCACCCTCACCGGGCAACTGGACCTTCCCCGGGAAGTGGTGCCGGAGAAGCACACCAAGGACCTGGTTGGGCCTGCGGACACCACACTCGTATTTCCAACCCCTGCAGTAGGACAAGGCCAACACATTAGATATTAATTTGAAGAAAGATGAAGGCAAAAGGTTAAAAAGATTAAATGCACTTACTTCTCCTCATTAGGCGCAATCAACCACCTTTGCTCACGGGTCGTCGGTACGGGCGGCAGCTTTGTACAACCATGCTGGTAGACCTTCTTGCCCTCCTCAACCAGCTCGCCCTTGCTATATGTGTCCTCATACAAGTTGTCCTTGCCACCATCAGACAAGTTATCCTTGCCACCATCAACATGGCCACTAGACTCTGGAGTGACGTGGGACGAAGACTCTGGGACTCGAGTCTCTTGGGATGAAGACTCTAGGATCGGAGTCTCCTAGGATGAAGGCTCAGTGACCCAAGGCTTGTGGACCAGAGTCCAAGACGGGTCCAAGTCAGACGGGTCCACCTAAGACGGAGCACTCCTATGGTCGGGAGAATCAGCTGGGGGTGGCGGCGAGGAAGGCGCAGCAGCATTCCTACCTCTAGCACCTCTCTTCGACTTCCCCCGACCTCTCCCTGTCGAAGAAGAAGCGCCCGCCCGTGTCTGCATGTTGTGTACCAGCGCTCTCGGAGTTGTTGGGGTGGAATAATAGCACCCCTCCCAGCACGCACTGAGGAAGGAGGCTCAGAGCGCTCTCGACCCCCGCCCACCATTTGTCAACACCTTCAATGACAAAGAGTGAACGAAATTAGTTAAACATAAAAAAATTGAATACCTAATGACATGAACTCATTAATAATATATATGTACATAATAATAATTGAATACCTCACATTACTAATATTAATCTTCATCGTCTATATACGCTCCAGGATCAATAAATGCATAATCATCATCACTATCAGTAATGACGTGCTCATCAGCATCATCAATAAATGCATAACCATGTGGAAGGCCTCTATGTAATCGGTCAAGCATTGTCAGGTCATCCGCACCAGTAACCTCTTCTTCTTCCGTCTCTTCTTGTTCCTGCTCAGGGGTGAAGTCGGGTTCATTGTCGCTGTCGACCTCAATGTTCTGGGGTGAAGTAGAGCGGTTCTTGAAACATTTTTTGGAAACACGTGGTTCTTGGAAGAATTCTCCTTCATATGTGTCTGGGTTAATGTGAGGTTCATAATCATCTTCATTAAGCGGAGCTGGTCTAAGATGTGGCGGCACATCATAAACGACATCCCAACCTTTCAAATTTGGATCAGTTTGGCAGGCCCACGGTAGATAGAAAACTTGGGTCGCCTGTTGAGCCGTAATATAGACATCGGGAACATCTAAATGGGTGCTTTGTTTGATTTCGACTAGCCCTATATGTTCATGAGTCCTTCTAGTCTCCTTCGGCTAGAACCAATAACATTTGAAGACTACGACATTTGGTGGCTTTTCACCAAAGAATGTAAGTTCATAAATTGCTTCAACTCTTCCATAGTACTCGACCCCTCCTTTGCCGACATCAGAGACACAACAATTTGTAGACTTTTGGTCGGTCATAGATAGCTCTTCGCAAAAAGTACGAAAGCGATACCCGTTGATGTCGTATTTGTCAAATGAATGGACCTTAAAGTCAAAACCAATAACGACTTGTCTCAATTCGGAGTCCATAGACTCTGCATTAGCCTACAAGTTTCATACCAAAGGATTGTTGCATTAGCCGCAAACTAGGCAAAGAAATGAAATTGTCTAATTAATAGAAATTATCGTTTGCTTGAACCAAGAGATGAAACCGGGATAGCCGCCTCCATGCTTTGCCAGAAGCTCATACTCTTCGATGGAATCCTTTTGGATCACCACTCCATCCAAGAATTTGGCGACATATCGACTGTATCACATATCTGGGAATAAGAGCATTTTAAAGGAAGAAGTTGTGAAACAATGTACCAATAACTTACTCGATGTATGGCCGCACTTCTGTTAGGTTGTTGAAGATATACAACGAAATGGTCTGCCATTGTTTGACATCCAAACCTATTGATTTCGAAGCACCGGCTGGTGCGAGCTTCCCTTTGAATAGGATGAGGTTGGATTGACCTTTTTCATGGTCGCCATCATTGTACCGAGGCTTTGGATTATGCAAATGACGATTCTGGGTTGTGTAGTGTGCTGTCACGAAGTTTGCCGCCTCCTAGGTAATGAATGCCTTGGCCATCGATGCTTCAACTCTATGTTTACTTTTACACTTTGCTCGAAGCGTCTTCTGCATCCTCTCAGTTGAGAAGCACCAACGATTTTGCCCGCCCCCCCCCCCAATCTTGGCTCGGTCAGGAGATGCAAAATCAAATGATGCATTTGATTAAAGAAGCCCGATGGAAATATCTTTTCTAACTTGCAGATCAACTCCGGCGGCAACTCTTCTAGTTCGTCTAGCACGTCAGGTGATAGTTCTTTCGCACAAAGAGCACGGGAGAAATAGCTCAGTTCTGCCAGTACTAGCCATTCATCCTCAGGGATAAAGCCATGCAACATCATCGACATTACCTTCTCAAGCCATATGTGCCAATCATGAATCTTGACACCAAATATTTTCAATTTTTCAAGACTCATTCCCCTCTTTAGATTCGCTGCATACCCATCGGGGAACATCAACTACATTTTCACCCACAATATCATTTTCCTCATAGCTGGCCTTCCAAGATTGAACCATGCCTTTGGCTTCCTCCAGTTCTTCTTTCCTTTCGGTTGTCGAATGTTTTGTAACGGTCTATCACATAGAGCCTCCTGGTCGACTCTGGCCTTAGGATTATCCTTTGACTTCCCCTCTATGCCGAACAATGTACCAAAAAGGGCCTCCGCGATATTCTTTTCAGTGTGCATCACGTCGATGTTGTGTGGGCAAAGGAGGTCTTTAAAGTAAGGTAGATCCCACAAACATATCTTGTGAGTTCAGGCATGTTCCGTATTATACCCTTTGAAATACCCTAGACGATCTGGATCCGGCTTCAGAGCAATTATCTGATCTAGGATCTATTGGCCTGTCAACGCAGGTGGTGTAGTGTTTTTGACAACTCTACCTTTGATGAAATTCTTCTTGTCTTTTCTGAACTGATGGTCAGGATCCAGGAACTGTCTATGCATGTCGAAGCAAGAAAACTTGTGACCCGCCTCCAGCCAACGGAACTGAAGAGCTGCCTTGCATGTGGGGCACGAAAACCTTCCATGCACACACCAGCCAACGAATACGACGACAAGTCATGCATCGAGTACATGTACCACACATGCATTTTGAAGTTCTTTTTTGTAGCGGCGTCGTATGTCTTGATCCCATTATTCCAGGCTTGTTGCAATTCATCCTTAAGCGGTTGCACGAACACATTCATATTCTTCCCTGGATATTTGGGCCCTGGAATTATCAACGTCAGGAAAATGTTCTTTCTTTTCATAATCTCTCTAGGCGGGAGATTGAGTGGAATGACAAATACAGGCTAACAACTGTATTGTGCTGCCGTCATACCATGTACATTGAACCCATCCGTGCTGATGGCAACTCGAGGATGCCTTGGATCTGCCACTTTATCCTTATGTAATGCATCGAAGTGCTTCCATGCAAAAGCGTCTGAAGTGTATCCCAACATCGGTTTGCCATATGCATCCAGTTCTGTTCTTTTGCCCAATTTAATGCACATCATCTGTCTAGCCGTCTCTTCAACCATGAAAAGACGTTGAAGTCTTGGTATGATTGGTAGATACCGAAGAACATTAATGGGTATTTTGGTCTGACTCTTCTCACCCATACCGTTGTCTACCAGAACATACCTAGAAGCATTGCAAATGGGGCAATAGTTCAAGCCCGCATACTCAAGCCTAAATAAGGCACATCCATTCTCACAGGCATCTATCTTCTGATAGGGCATCTTAAGCGCACGTAGGATTTTGTCCGACTGGTACAGGTTTGGTGGCAATACATGGCCTTTGGGTAGAAAGCATCCAAATATCGTCATCATCGCATCACAGCATTCTCTGCCCAGGTTGAACTAAGCCTTGAGAGCCATTACTTACGCGATGGCATCCAACTGACAAAGCTTAGTGTGCTTGTGGAGAGGACGTTTTGAAGACTCCAACATTTCATAAAAGGCCTTTGCAGATTCCTCCATCTCATTGTCCGAATCCCGAGCATCATCAAAGTCTTGCACCATGTCTTTGATTCCAGTACCATGCTCATCGGTGCGACGACAAACCACCTTAGCTCTGGCACGTTGGGCAGACTCACCATGAAAAGTCTAGACCGTATAATTAGGCGTAAAACCCCACTTCCACAGGTGTTTGATCATTTCAAACTTTGACTTCTTCTTACAGTTGTCGCAATCGACACAAGGGCACCAGGTTGTTTTCTGTTCATTTGCAAATGCGACTCTCACAAACTCCTTGGTTTTTGTTAACCATTCATGGGTCATGTCTTTCTGGCTAGTGTGACCGGTGTACATCCACCCACGATCACTCATCTTCCCTAGCTACTGGACACACACAAAATATATACATAATTCAGCAAACCATATTCATCAGTTAATAGAGTTTGACAGTTTCATTACGTCGATGCAACCTACACGCTAGTAGGTAAAGATAGGTCCTAATCCCACCCGAGTAAGTGTAGATTGGGTTCATTTTCCCATGCTCCGCTCCGGATCCAACGCACAATTTTGGGTAGCACCTCCCCGCTGTTCTCCTGATATACGTCTCGGCAACAAGCAGAGAGGATGTGTACCCGGAGAACAATAGGGAGGCACTGACAAAATTCTGCATCGGATTTGGAGCAGAGCATATGGGAAAACAAACCCAATCTACACATACTCAGGCTGTCCATGGATAACGTTGGACAATTCGAAAGAATCACGGTTATAAATATGCTAATGACTGCATATTTTTAGATGTAACCCTTTCGAACGGGAGACGCATAGTGGTCACGCATACTGATGATTGAAGACGCCTATAGCTAATAAGTTTCATCGTCATGAAGACCGGAACAGAGGAAATGAAGGGGGCAGGAGGAGATGTCATTTGTGCTCACCCACGAATGCAGGGGCGGAGCTCGTTGAACGCACGGGGAGGTCGTCGAACACCAGACCCTCGCAGCGACGAAACAACACATTTAAATCCACCTGATCAACATAAATATGATCTTTTGTATAACAAAGTCGAAAAATATATGACCTAACTCATAATTCACAAATATATGACCTGTCGGCTTTTGTAAGGCCGAAGAGCACCTTTTTCAGGATCAGGGTGTCAGGGGTGTTGTGTCGGGGTAGGGCTGCTGTGTTGGGGTCGGGGGTGCCGTGTCGGGGTGTCGGGGGTCGGGGTGTCTGTGGTGTCGTGTCGGGGTCGGGGGTGTCGTGTCGTGGGAGGGGTGCTGTGTCGGGGCCGGGGGTGCCGTGTCGGGGTGTCGGTGTGTTGTGTCGGGGGTCGGGGTGTCTGTGGTGTCGTGTCGGGGTCGGGGTGCTGTGTCGGGGTTGGGGTGCCGTGTCGGGGTCGGGGTGCTGTGTCGGGGTCGCGGTGTCATGGTGCCATGTCGGGGTCGGGGTGCTGTGTCGGGGTCGCGGTGTCGGGGTGCCATGTCGGGGTCGGGGTGTCGGTGTGTCGTGTCGGGGTCGGGGTGTCGGGGTCAGGGGTCATGGTCGGCATCGCAAATCCTCGACCCCTCGACATCTCGGCGACCCTTGACCCCTCGACCCCTTTTCCCCTTTTCCCCTCGACCCCATGACACCTCGATCCTCGACCCCTAGACCCTCGACTCCTTTTAGCCTCGATCCTCAACTCCTCGAACACTCGGCGACCCTCTTTTCCCTTGGCGACCCTCCTTTTCCTCCTCCTCTTCTTCTTCTTCTTCTTCTTCTTCTTTATTTTCCTTTTTCCTCTCCATCTTTTTATTCTTCTTGCTTCTTTTCCTTCTTCCTCTTTTCTTCTTTTTCTTCTTCATTTTCCATTTTTTCCTTTTTCCTCTCCACTTCTACTTTTTCTTCTTTTCTTATTTTTTCATCTCACAAAACATACTAATAACCTAAAATATGACTAACCTAAAATATGACTAAATATAAAGAAACTAACCTACAAACTACTAACCTAAAAAAAGCAACTAACCTAAATCAAGAAACAACAAGAAAAAAAGTAAGAAAAAAAGAGGAAGAACCTCACCAGGGAGGACGGACGGAGCGGCGCCGGGTGGCAGGGGGCGGCTGGACGTAGACGGGCCGGGCGGTGAGGGGCGGGGCGCTCGGGCGACGGGGCGTCGCCTGGCGGCGGGGGCGGCTAGACGAATAGGGGCCGGGCGGCGGGGGCCGGGGGCGGCAGGGCGGCCGCAAGGCTCGGGCGGGGCACCGGGCGGCGGGGCGGCCGCAAGGCCTGGGCGGGTCGCCTGGGCGGCGGGGCGGTGGTGGTCGGTGGTGGGGGCGGCTCGGGCATAGGGTCGGCGTTAGAGAGACAGATGGGATAGAGAGAGAGGGGTGAGGCACCGGCTTTTGTTAGGTCAATGCTCTTTGCCGTCTGCTAGCAGACAGCAAAGAGCCTAGCTAATGGCCGTTAGGTTGGCCACTTTCTTTGCCGTCTGCTAGCAGACGGCAAAGAAACTGGATGCTAGGTTGTCCTCGTTAGTGGGCCACCCTTCCTCTTTGCCGTCCTCTAGCTGACAGCAAAGCTAGTTTTCCGTCCGCTGGCGGACGGCAAAGAACTGGCTGATGGCAAAGAGCTTCTTTGTCGTCAGCTAATTATTTGCCGTCTGTTTTCTGGAAACTGATGGTAAACAGCTGCTTTGCCATCTGCCAGCTGACGGCAAAGAACTGGCAGACGACAAATTTGCTGTCTCCAGTAGTGTGATATGAATGTTGTTACCCTCTTAGTGGTGTCATGTGAACATCGACTACATGACACTTAACCATCATATAGGACTAAGGGAAGTCATTGTGGAGTAACAAGTAGATGATGGGTTGCGAGAGTGACAGAAGCTTAAACCCCAGTTTATGTGATGCTTCATAAGGGGCTGATTTGGGTCCACATGTTTCATGCTATGGTTAGATTTATGTTAATTCTTCTATCGTAGTGGCGAATAATTGCGAGAGGGGTTAATCATAAGTACGTTGTTAGTTCAAGTAAGAATAGCACCTTAGCACCAGTCCACCCACATATCAAATTATCGAAGTGGCGAACGCGAATAAACTCAACACGATGAACATAACTAGAAAGAAATTCCCATGTGTCCTCGGGGGCACTTGCTTAATATAATAGTACTTTTAGGCCCGTCCTTTGCTACAAAAAGGGTTGGGCTACCTTTATGCACCATTGTTACTATTGTTACTTGTTACTTTTTACAAATTATCTTGCTACAAAACCATCTACTAGTGTTACTGACAGCACTTGCACGGAATACCTTACTGAAAAGTGCTTATCATTTCCTTTTTCTCCTCGTTGGGTTCAACACTCATATTATCAAAAGGACTACAATTGATCCCCTATACTTGTGGTTCGTGAAGAATCTTTTCTGGCGCTGTTTCTAGGGAGTGAAGCGCCTTTGGTAAGTGGAAATTGGTAAGGAATCATTTTCTGTATGTGCCGAAATTTACTTTTGCTTGTCACTATGATTGGTCACCCTTTCAGTAGCTTATTCGGGGCATATTTGCCCCAAATGGAAGATGAGGGAATTGTTCCTCCACCTACTGCACCTACTGAAAATATTTATTATGAGATTCCTTCAGGTATGCTTGAAAAACTATTGTCTGATCCTTATGATGGTACAACTCATCCCGATTTCCATTTTATATTTGTCGATGACATTTGTGGATTGTTTCAGCTTGCAGGTTTTTCTAGGGACAAAGTTAAGGAGAAAGTTTTCCCATTATCTTTGGAGGGAAAAGCATTTATGTGGTATGTGCTATTGGATAATATTGAATCATGGGATTGGAATCGCTTGAAGCTGGAATTTCATCAGAAGTTTTATCCAATGCATCTAATTCACCATGATCGGAATTATATATATAACCGCTGGCCTCGCAAAGGATAAAGCATTGCTCAAGCTTGGGGAAAGCTTAAATCTATGATGCACACATGCTCCAACAATGAGCTTCCAAGAAAAATGATTATACAAACTTTTTATGCTCGTCTTTCTTGTGATGATCAAATATTATTGGACTCTTCTTCCTCTCGATCATATATGAATGAAACTATTGAATTCAGATGGGATCTTTTGGAAGTAATTGAACACAACTCTGAAGATTTGGGGCTCTACAAAGGTAATGATTCAGGTATAAAACTTAATTTCGACTGCATTAAATCTTTTACGGAAAGCAACACCTTCCATGAGTTTAGCCACAAATATGGTATTGACTCAGAAATAGTAGCTACTCTCTGTGAATCATTTGATACTCATGTAGATCTTCCCCAAGAGAAGTGGTTGAAATGTCGTCCTCCCATCGAACCACTAGAGGAACCTATTAAAATTGAGAAAGAAGAAATAATTGTTAGTCATGCTGATCCTGTTGTTCCCACTACTTACATTGACAACCCCCCCTTTTCCTGTTAGAATAAGGGAACATGCTAAGACTATGACCCTGGTTAATAAAAGTCATATTAGAACACCTATACCTCCCAAACAAATAAAAGTTGAACCTAATGTTTCCATGGTCAAATATATTCTAGATAACAATGTTGAGGGTGAGGTTCTTTATTTCTGTGGGGAAGCTGCTAGGATTGCGAAACTCAATCTGAACGAATAGGATAAGTTAAACAAAAATAAGTCAGTGGTTGGCATGCCTATTGTTTGTGTTAAAACTGTAGAACATTCGTGTCATAGCTCGTGTGACCTCGGTGCTAGTGTCAATGCTATACCTTATACCTTATATGTATAAATTATGAGTGACATAGCACCCTCTACTATGGAAGATATTGATGTTACTATTAAGCTTGCAAACCGAGATACTATTTCACCATTTGGGATCGTTAGAGATGTTGAGGTTCTTTGTGGGAATGTCAAGTACCCCACTGATTTCTTAGTATTTGGTTCAGAACAAGATAACTTTTGTCCCATTATATTTGGTATATCTTTCTTAAACACCGTTAATGTTGAAATTGATTGTCTTAATAATAAGGTTAGAGTAAGCTTTGGTGATGTGTCTCATGAATTAAATTTCTCCAAGTTTACTAATCAATCACATGAGAAGGAATCACCTAGTAAAGAAGAAAGATTGGTCTTGCTTCTATTGTCGTACCACCTACTGATCCTTTAGAGCAATATTTAATAGACCATGTGAATGATATGCAAATTAATGAAAGGAATGAAATATATAAGATTCTCCTTGAATAAACACCTATCCTCAAACACAACTTACGAGTTGATATCTTAAGGGATCCTCCTCCACCCAAAAGAGATCCCGTGTTTGAATAAAAAATTTACCTGATACTCTGAAATATGCTTATCTTGATGAAAAGAAGATATATCATGCTATTATCAGTGCTAGCCTTTCATAGCATGAAGAAAGAAGATTACTTAAAATTTTGAGGAAGAACAAGGCTGGTATTGGATATATTCTTGACGATTTAAAGGGCATGAGCCCCACTCTATGTCAGCACAAGATTAATATGGAACCAGACGCTAAACCTGTTGTTGATCATCAACGCAGCTTAAATCCCAAAATGAAAGAAGTGGTAAGAACTGAAATACTAAAGCTTCTGGAGGCAGGTATAATCTATCCTATTGCTGATAGTTGGTGGGTAAGTCCTACCCATTGTGTCCCTAAGAAAGGAGGTATTACTGTTGTTCCTAATGATAATAATGAGCTTATTCCACAAAGAACCGTAAGTGTTTATAGCATGGTAATTGAATTTAGGAAATTAAATAAAGGTAATAAAAAGGACCATTACCCCTTGACTTTTATTGATCAAATGTTAGAAAGATTATATAAGCACACACACTTTTGCTTTCTTGATGGATATTATGGATTTTCTCAAATACTTGTATCAAAAGAGAATCAAGAGAAAACTACCTTTACTTGTCCTTTTGGAACTAATGCTTACAGGCGTATGCCTTTTGGCTTATGCAATGCACTTGCTACATTGCAAAGATGAATGAATGTTATATTCTCTGATTCTTGTGAAAAAATTGTTGAGGTTTCAATGGATTATTTTTCCGTTTATGGGACTTCTTTTGATGATCGTTATATTTACCTTGATCGAGTTTTGCGGAGATGTGAAGAAACTAGTCTTGTCTTGAACTAGGAGAAGTGCCACTTTATGGTAAATGAAGGTATAGTGCTTGGGCACAAGATTTATGAGTGAGGCATTGTGGTACACAAGGCTAAAGTTCATGCGATAGAGAAAATGACATGACCGAGAGCTATCAAAGGTATAAGAAGTTTCCTTGGTCATGATGTTTTTTATAGGCGTTTCATTAAAGAATTCTTAAAGATTTCTATGCCATTGACTAATTTTCTTCAAAAGGATGTTCACTTTTTTATGATGATTATGTAGAAGCTTTTGAAATACTTAAGAAGGCCTTAATTTCTGCACCTATTGTTCAACCACCTGATTGGAACATACCATTTGAAATTATGTGTGATGCTAGTGATTATGCTATTGGCGTTGTTCTAGGGCAAAGAGTAGACAAGAAAGTAAATGTTATTCATTATGCTAATAAAACTATAGACTCTTCTCAAAGGAATTATACTGCCACTAAAAAGGAACTTTTAGCAGTTGTTTTTTCCTATGATAAGTTTAGACCCCACATTGTCGATTCCAAAGTAACTATTCACACTGATCATGCTGCTATTAAATACTTTATGGAAAAGAAAGATGCTAAACCTAGACTTATTAGATGACTACTTTTACTTCAAGAGTTTGACTTGTGTATCATTGATAGAAAAGGAGCTGAAAATGTCGTAGCCGATAACTTGTCTAGGATAGAAAATGTTCTTGATGACTCACGTCCTATCGATGATAGTTCTCCTGATGAACAACTTGCTGCCATAAATACTCCACTTAGTTCTCCTTGGTATGCTGATTATGCTAATTATATTGTTGCTAAATACATTGCTCCTAGCTTCACATATCAACAAAAGAAAAAATTATTTTATGACCTAAGACATTACTTTTGGGATGACCCATATCTTTATAAAGAAGGAGTAGACGCTATTATTAGACGATGTGTACATGAGCATGAACAGGAACAAATTGTTCGGAAGTGTCATTCCAAAGCTTATGGAGGACACCATGCCGGTGACAGAACTGCACACAAGGTGTTACAATCTGGTTTTTATTCGCCTACTCTTTTTCAAAGATGCTCGTAAGTATGTCCTTTCATGCAATGAATACCAGAGAGTTGGTAACATCGGTAAGCGTCAAGAGATGCCCATGAATTATTGACTTGCTATTGAACAATTTGATGTCTAGGGTTTTGACCTTATGGGACTTTTTCCTTCCTCAAATGGGTATACACATATTCTAGTTGCTCCTAAATATGTTACCAAGTGGATAGAAGCTATTCCAACTAGTAGTGCTGATCATAACACCTCTATTAAAATGCCTAAAGATATTATTTTCCTGAGGTTTGGAGTTCCTAGATATCTAATGACTCATGGTGGTTCACATTTTATTCATGGTGCTTTCCGTAAACTTCTAGATAAATATGATGTTAACCATAGGATTGCATCACATTATCATCCCCAGTCTAGTGGTCATGTTGAATTGAGAAATTGAGAAATAAAAATCATATTGCAAACGACTATTAATAGATCTAGGAAGAATTTATCTAAGAAACTATATGATGCAGTTTGGGCTTATAAAACTGCTTATAAGAATCCTATGGGTATGACTCCGTACAAAATGGTCTATGGGAAGGTGTGTCATTTAACTCTTGAGTTAGAACACAAAGCTTACTAGCAATTGAAGAACTTAACTATGATTTTAAACTTGTCGGCGAGAAGAGGTTATTTGACATTAGCTCACTTGATGAATGGAGAACTGTTGGAAATATGCCTTAGAGGTAATAATATGTTAGTTATTATCATATTTCCTTGTTCATGATAATCGTTTATTATCCATGCTATAATTGTATTAATCAGAAACTCAGATACATCTGTGGATACATAAACAACACCATGTCCCTAGTATGCCTCTAATAGACTAGCTCGTTGATCAAAGATGGCTAAGGTATCCTAGCCATTGACATGAGATGTCATTTGATAATGGGATCACATCATTAGGAGAATGATGGGATGGACAAGACCCAAACTATAAACGTAGCATATGATCGTGTCAGTTTATTGCTACAGTTTTTTGCATGTCGAGTATATGTTCCTATGACCATGAGATCATGCAACTCACTGACACCGGAGGAGTGCCTTGTGTGTATCAAATGTCGCAACATAACTAGGAGACTATAAAGGAGCTCTACAGGTATCTGCAAGGGTGTCTTTTGGGTTGGCATGGATCAAGACTGGGATTTGTTACTCCGTGTGACGGAGAGGTATCTCAGGGCCTACTCGGTAATACAACATCACAACAATCCTTGCAAGCAATGTGACTAAGTGTTAGCCATGGGATCTTGTATTACGGAACGAGTAAAGAGACTTTCCGGTAATGAGATTGAACTAGGTATAGAGATACCGACGATCGAATCTCGGGCAAGTAACATACCGAAGAACAAAGGGAATAGCATACGGGATTAACTGAATCCTTGACATAGAGGTTCAACCGATAAAGATCTTCATAGAATATGTAGCAACCAGTATGGGCATCCAGGTCCCGCTATTGGTTATTGACGGTAGATGTGTCTCGGTCATGTCTACATAGTTCTCGAACCCGCAGGGTCTGCACACTTAATGTTCGGTGATGTTTCAGTTGTATAGAGTTATGTATGGTGGTGACCGAAGGTTGTTCGGAGTCCCAGGTGAGATCCTGGACATCACAAGGAGCTCCGTAATGGTCCGTAGGTAAAGATTGATATATAGGAATTCGTATTTTGGTCACCGGAAAAGTTTGGGCTCATCGGTAGTGTACCAGGAGTGCCGGGAGGGTATCGGGGGACCATCGGGAGGGGTATTTCAACCCAAGAGGTTACATGGTCTGTGGGAGGATAAATACCAGCCCTTAGTGGGCTGGTTGCAGTCCCACAAAGGGCCCATGCGGCTGGGAAGAAAAGCCTAAGGAGAAAAAGGTAGGAAAAGGCAAAAAGTCTAAATAAGGAAGGAGTCCTAATCCTAATAGGATTGGAGTAGGACTCCTTCACCTCCAATTTTGGCCAGATCTTGAGGGTTTGAGGCTGCCTCCTCCCATCCCTCCCTCCTATATATACTAGAGTATTTAGAGGGAAAAGCTAACCCTAATAGCCACGTGCTACCCGTTCCTCTAGTGCATAGTTTCTCCTCTAGATCGGTTTTCTACAGTGCTTAGGCGAAGCCCTGCCGGAATTGCTCCACCACCATCACTGCAGCGCCATCACGCTGCCGGAGAACTTGTCTACCTCTCCGCTCCCTCTTGCTAGATCAAGAAGGCAGAGATCGTCATCGAGTTGTACGTGTGCTGAACGTGGAGGTGTCGTCCGTTCGGTGCTAGATCGAAAGGACCGTAATCTAGATTGCAAGACGGATCGTGATGAGATCGTGGGACGGATCATGATGATTTCGCGGGATGGATCGTGATTGGATCGCGGGACGGATCATGATGAGATCCCGGGACGCTCGGCGATTTGGATCGCGGAGACGTTCGACTACACCAACCGCGTTTCTTAATGCTTCCCGCTTAGCGATCTACAAGGGTATGTAGATCCACTCTCCCTCTCGTAGATGCTCATCACCATGGATAGATCTTGCGTATGTGTAGGAAATTTTTTGTTTTCCATGCAACGTTCCCCAACTGTGGCATCATGAGCTAGGTCTATGTGTAGATGAGATCTCGAGTAGAACACAAAGAGTTTGTGGGCGTTGATGCTTAGATTGCTTCCTCCCTTGGTCGTGTTTTGTTTCAACGGTATTGTGGGATGAAGCGGCCCGGACAAACCTTACTCGTACGCTTACGAGAGACCGGTTCCATCGACTGACGTGTAACTTCATTGCACAAATATGGCTGGCGGGTGTCTGTTTCTCCTACTTTAGTTGGATCGGATTCGACTAAGACGGTCCTTGAGAAGGTTGAAAAGAAACTTATGTATCATCGTTGTGGTTTATTCATACGTAAGAATTGTTCTTGCTAGATACCCGTAGCAGCCACGTAAAACTTGCAACAACAATTAGAGGACGACTAACTTGTTTTTGCAGGGTATGTTGTGATGTGATATGGCCAATTACATGATGAGATATATGTGATGTATGAGATGATCATGTATTATATAGAATATCACGACTTGCATGTCGATGAGTACGGCAACTAACAGGAGCCATATGCTTTACTTTATCGCTAAACGGTAGCAATAGTAGTAGAATCATGGTGCGCGTGACAACCCCGATGGTGACACGTTGATGGAAATCAAGATGATGGAGATCATGGTGTCATGCTGGTGACGATGGACATCATCCGCTGCTTTCAAGATGGAGATCAAAAGCACAAGTTCATGGCCATATCATGTCACTTATGATTTGCATGTGATGTTAATCCTTTTATGCACCTTGTTTTGCTTAGGACGATGGTAGCATTATAAGGTGATCCCTCACTTAATTTCAAGATAAATTGTGTTCTTCCCGAGTGTGCACCGTTGCAAAAGTTCCTCGTGTTGAGACACCACGTGATGATCGGGTGTGATAGACTCTACGTTCACATACAACGGGTACAAGCCAGTGTTGCACATGCAGAACACTCGGGTTAAACTTGATGAGCCTAGCATGTATAGACATGGCCTCAGAACACAAGAGACCGAAAGGTCGAACATGATTCATATAGTAGATATGATCAACATGATGATGTTCACCATTGAAACCACCTCAACTCACATGATGATTGGACTTGAGTTGGTGAATTTGGATCATGTATCACTCGAATGACCGGAGGAATGTCAATTTTGAGTGGGAGTTCTTTAGTAATATGATTAATTTAACTCATTATCATGTACATTGTTAGTTGTGTCTTTGCAAATTGTGTTGTAGATTACTTGCTCGCGCTGTAGATCCCTCGAATTTTTATATGTTCCTAGAGAAATAGAGTTGAAAGATGATGGTAGTAATATTGCGGACTGGGTCCGTGATCTGAGGATTGTCCTCATTGCTGCACAGAAGGCTTATGTCCTTAATGCACCGCTCGGTGCGCCAACCCCTCTAGCGTCGTTTGTAGATGTTGTGAACATCTGACATGCATCTTTTGATGACTACTTGATAGTTTAGTGTGTCATGCATTACGGCTTAGAATTGAGGCTCCGAAACGTTTTGAACATCATGGAACATATGAGATGTTCTCAGAGCTGAAATTACGATCTCAGGCTCGTGTCCGTGTTGCGAGATACGAGATCTCCAACAAGATTCTTTGCCTGGAAGATGAAAGAGAATAGCTCAATCGTTGAGCCTGTGCTCAGATTGTCTGGGTGCTACAATCGCTTGAATCGAGTGGGAGTTGATCTTCCAGATAAGATAGTGATTGATATAGTTCTCCAAGTCACTGTCACTAAGCTCCTAGAACTTGGTGATGAACTATAAAATGCCAGGGATAGAAATAATGATCCCTGAGCTGTTCGCGATGTTTGACAACGCAAAGGTAGAAATCAAGAAGGAGCG
Source organism: Hordeum marinum (assembly GCA_022496015.1). Taxonomy (NCBI): domain Eukaryota; kingdom Viridiplantae; phylum Streptophyta; class Magnoliopsida; order Poales; family Poaceae; genus Hordeum; species Hordeum marinum. The sequence goes on along the minus strand of CM039677.1, from coordinate 25,747,489 downwards.
TCAAGTGTTGATGGTTAGTCAAACCACTAGTTTTGAGAAGGGCAAGAGCAAGGAGGGAAACTTCATGGATAGCAAGTCACTTGATGCTCCAGTGAAGCAACCCAAAGTTGAACCCAAACCTGAGACTAAGTGCTTCGATTATGAGGAGAGCGGTCGCTGAAGCAGAACAACCCTAGATACTTGGTAGATAAGAAGGCTGGCAACGTCGACAGAAGTATATTTGATATACGTATTAATGATGTGTACCTTGCGAGTACTCCTAGTAGCACCTGGGTATTGGCTACCAGTTCGGTTGCTAAATGTTAGTAACTCGAAATAAAAGCTACGGAATAAACGGAGAACTAGCTAAGGGTGAGGCGCCGATGTGTGTTGGAAATGTTTCCAAGGTTTATGTGATCAACATCGCACGCTCTCTCTTCGGGATTAGTGACGAACCTAAATAAATGTTATTTGGTGTTTTCCGTTAAGCATGAACATGATTAGATCGTGTTTATTGCAACACGGTTATTCATTTAAGTTAGAGAATAATGGTTATTTGGTTTACATGAATGATACCTTCAATGGTCATGCACCCAGTGAGAATGGTTTGTTGAATATTGATCGTAGTAATACACATGTTCATAACATTGATGCCAAAAGATACAAAGTTAATAATGATAGTATGACATACTTGTGGCACCACCACTAAACGTCATATTGGTATAAACCACATGAAGAAACTCCATGTTGATGGATCTTTGGACTCATTCGATTTTGAATCAGTTGAGACATGCGAACCATGCCTCTTGGGCAAGATGACTAAGGACCCCGTTTGTTGGAAATATGCCCTAGAGGCAATAAATAAAGTGTTTATTATTATATTTCCTTGTTCATTACAATTGTTTATTATCCATGCTAGAATTGTATTAATTGGAAACATGGATACATGTGTGGATACATAGAAAAACACAATGTCCCTAGTATGCCTCTAGTGAACAAGCTCGTTGATCGAAAGATGGTTAAGGTTTCCTAGCCATGGACATGAGATGTCATTTGATAATGGGACCACATCATTAGGAGAATGATGTGATGGACAAGACCCAAACTACAAACGTAGCTTATGATCGTGTCAGTTTATTGCTACTGTTTTCTGCATGTCAAGTATATGTTCCTATGACCATGAGATCATGCAACTCACGCATATCGGAAGAGTGCCTTGTGTGTATCAAACGTCACAACGTAACTGGGTGACTATAAAGGTGCTCAACAGGTGTCTCCGAGGGTGTCTGTTGAGTTGGCATGGATCATTACTGGGATTTGTTACTCCATGTGACGGAGAGGTATCTCAGGGCCCACTCAGTAATACAACATCACAATAAGCCTTGCAAGCAATGTGACTAAGTGTTAGTTATGGGATCTTGTATTACGGAACGAGTAAAGAGACTTGCCAGTAATGAGGTTGCACTAGGTATGGAGATACCGACGATCGAATCTCGGGCAAGTAACATACCGAAGAACAAAGGGAACATCATACGGGATTAATTGAATCCTTGACATAGAGGTTCAACCGATAAAGATCTTCGTAGAATATGTAGGAACCAATGTGGACATCCAGGTCCCGCCATTGGTTATTGACCATAGAGGTGTCTCGGTTATGTCTACATAGTTCTCGAACCCGCAGGGTCTGCACACTTAATGTTTGGTGACGTTTCCGTAGTATAGAGTTATGTATGGTGGTGACCGAAGGTTGTTTGGAGTCCCAGATGAGATCTCGGACATCACGAGGAGCTCCGGAATGGTCCGGAGGTAAAGATTCATATATAGGAAATCCTGTTTTGGTCGCCGGAAAAGTTTCGGGCTCATCAGTAGTGTACCAGGAGTGCCGCTAGTGTACCGGGAGGCCTCCGGGAGGGGTATTTCGACCCAAGAGGCTTCATGGGCTGTGGGAGAGTGAATATCAGTCCTTAGTGGGCTGGTGGAAACTCCCACACAAGGCCCATGTGGCTGGAGGAAAAAAACCAATAGGAAAAGGTGGAAAAAAGGCAAAAAGGAGCAATCCTAGTCCTACTAGGATTGGCGGAAGAGTCCTCCTCTCCTAGTAGGTTCGGCTGAACGAAATAGGCTTGGAGGCCAAGGCTGCCTCCTCTCCTCCTCTCCTCCTATATATACTAGAGGGTTTTGGGTTTTTACAGCCACGTGCTACCCGTTCCTCCAGTGCATAGTTTCTCCTCTAGATCGGATTTGTTCAGTGCTTAGGCGAAGCACTGCCGGAATTGCTCCACTACCATCGCCCGAGCGCCGTCATGCTGCCGGAGAACTCTTCTTCCTCTCCACTCCTTCTTGCTGGATCAAGACGGTGGAGATCGTCATCAAGCTGTACGTGTGTTGAATGCGGAGGTGCCGTCCGTTCGGCGCTAGATCGGAAGGATCGTGATCAAGTTCATGGGATGGATCGTGATCAAGTTCGTGGGACGGATCGTGATCAAATTCGTGGGACGGATCTTGATCGGATCGCGGGAAGGATCGTGATTGGATCGCGGGACGGATCGTGATTGGATCGCGGGACGCACGGCGATTTGGATCGCGAAGACGTTCGACTACACCAACCGCGTTTCTTAACGCTTCCCGCTTAGCGATCTACAAGGGTATGTAGATCCACTCTCCCTCTCATAGATGCTCATCACCATGGATAGATCTGCGTGTGCGTAGGAAATTTTTTGTTTCCCATGCAACGTTTCCCAACACCGTTTTCTGGTTTAATGGAGCGGGCAAGTGATTTATTGGAAATGATACATGTTGATGTATGCAATCCAATGAGTCTTATAGCATGCGGTGGATATCGTTATTTTCTTACCTTCACTGATGATTTGAGTAGATATAGTGTATATTTACCTAATGAAACACAAGTCTGAATCATTTGAAAGGTTCAAGCAAATTCAGAGTGAAGTTTAAGATCATCGTGACAAGAAGAAATGTCTATGATATGATCGTGGAGGTGAATATCTGAGTTACGAGTTTGGCATACAACTTTAGACAATGCGAAAGTTGTTTCACAACACACGCCACCAGGAACACTATAGCATGATGGTGTGTCTGAACGTCATAGTCGTGCTCTATTGGATATGGTGCGTGCTATGATGTCTCTTATCGTTTTGCTACTATAATTTTGGGGTTATGCATTAGAGACAACTACATTCACTTTAAATAGGGCACCATCTAAATCCGTTGATATGACACCGTGTGAATTATGGTTTGATAGAAACCTAAGCTATCATTTCTTAATGTTTGGGGCTGCGACGCTTGTGTGGAAAATGTTTTCACCAAATGAGCTCGAACCCAAAGCAGACAAATGCATCTTCATAGAATACCCTAAGAACAGTTCGGTGAACCTTCTATCTCAGATCCAAGCATAAAATGTTTGTTGCTAAAACTAGGTTCTTTCTCGAGAAAAAGTTTCTCTCGAAAGAATTGAGTGGGAGGAAGATAGAACTTGATGAGGTTGTTGAACCTCTGTTTCAACCAAAGAGTAGCGCAGCGCAGAAAGATGTTTCTGTGGAACCTACGCCAGTTGAAGAGGAAGTAAATGATGATGATCATGAAGCTTCGGATCAAGTTACTATCAAACCTCGTAGGTCGACAAGGATGTGTACTGCTCCTGAGCGGTATGACAACCCCGTCTTGGAGGTCATGTTGTTGGACAACGATGAACCTGCGAGCTGTGGAGAAGCGATGATGGGCCCGGATTCCGACAAATGGTTAGAGGACATGAAATCCGAGAATGGATCCATGTATGAAAACCAAGTATAGACTTTGGTAGACGTGCTCGTTGGACGGCAGGTCGTTGAGTACAAATGGACCTTTAAGATGAAGACAGACGCTGATCGTGAATGTCACCATTTATAAAGCTCGACTTGTCGCAAAGAAGTTTCCGCCAAGTTCAAGGAGTTGACTGCGATGAGACTTTCTCACTCATAGCGATGCTAAAGTCTGTTGGAATTATGTTAGCAGTTGCTGCATTTTTCAATTATGAAATCCGGTAGATGGATGCCAAAACATCATTTCCTTCCTTAAGGAAAGGTTGGATGAGATACAACCAGAAGGTTTTATCAGTCCTAAGGATGCTAAAAGGTGTGCAAGCTTCACTGATCCTTCTATGAACTGAAGCAAGCATCTCGGAGTTGGAATATACACTTTGATGAGGTGATCAAAGTTTTTGAGTCTATACAAAGTTTATGAGAAACTTGTATTTACAATAAAGTGAGTGGGAGCACTACAGAGTTTCTGGTAAGCATATGTGGTTGACATATTGTTCATCGGAAATGATGTAGAATTTCTGGAAAGCATAAACGGTTGTTTGAAAAATGTTTTTCAAAGGAAGACCTGGATAAAGCTTCCTAATTATTGAGCATCAAGATCTATAGAGATAGATCAAGATGCTTGATGAGACTTTCTAGGAGTACATCCCTTGACAAGATTTTGAAAGAGTTCAAAATGGATCAGTCAGAGAAAGAGTTCTCGCCTGATTTGTAAGGTGTGAAGTTGAGTGAGACTCAAAGCTCGACAACGGCAGAAGAAAGGGAAAGGACGAACATCGTCCCCTATGCCTTAGCCATAGGCTCTATATATTATGCCATGCTGTGTATCGCACCTGTGTGTGCCTTGCCATGAGTTTGTCAAGGGGTACAAGAGTGGTCCAGGAATGGATCACTGGACAGCGCTTAAAATTATCCTTAGTAACCAGAGGACTAAGGAAATGTTTCTCGATTATGGAGGTGATAAAGGGTTCGTCGTAAAGAGTTACGTCGATGCAAGCTTTAACACTAATCCGGATGACTCTTAGTAGCAATCCGGATACGTATGCCATTTGGAATAGTACCAAGTGGAGTGTGGCAGTAGTATTTACAGTTTAACATAGGGATTTACAAAGTACACACGGATCTAAATGTTGCAGACCTGTTGACTATAAGACCTCTCTCACATGCAAAGCATGATCGAGCCCCATTACTCATTGGGTGTCAGATTCATAACAATGCGAATCACATGGTGATGTGAACCAGATTATTGACTCTAGTGCAAGTGGGAGACTGTTGAAAATATGCCCTAGAGGCAATAATAAATTAGTTATTATCATATTTCCTTGTTTATGATAATCGTTTATTATCCATGCTATAATTGTATTGATCGGAAACTCAGATACATGTATGGATACATAAACAACACCATGTCCCTAGTATGCCTCTAATAGACTAGCTCGTTGATCAAAGATGGCTAAGGTTTCCTAGCCATTGACATGAGATGTCATTTGATAACGGGATCACATCATTAGGAGAATGATGGGATAGACAAGACCCAAACTATAAACGTAGCATATGATCATGTCAGTTTATTGCTACAGTTTTGTACATGTCAAGTATATGTTCCTATGACCATGAGATCATGTAACTCACTAACATCGGAGGAGTGCCTTGTGTGTATCAAACATCGCAACGTAACTGGGTGACTATAAAGGTGCTCTACAGGTATCTCCGAGGGTGTCTGTTGGGTTGGCATGGATCAAGACTGGGATTTGTTACTCCGTGTGACGGAGAGGTATCTCAAGGCCCACTCGGTAATACAACATCACAACAATCCTTGCAAGCAATGTGACTAAGTGTTAGCCACGGGATCTTGTATTACGGAACGAGTAAAGAGACTTGCCGGTAATGAGATTGAACTAGGTATAGAGATACCGACGATCGAATCTCGGGTAAGTAACATACCGAAGAACAAAGGGAATAGCATACGGGATTAACTGAATCCTTGACATAGAGGTTCAACCGATAAAGATCTTCATAGAATATGTAGCAACCAGTATGGGCATCCAGGTCCCGCTATTGGTTATTGACGGTAGAGGTGTCTCGGTCATGTCTACATAGTTCTCGAACCCGCATGGTCTGCACACTTAATGTTCGGTGACGTTTCGGTAGTATAGAGTTATGTATGGTGGTGAACGAAGGTTGTTCGGAGTCCCAGATGAGATCCCGGACGTCACAAGGAGCTCCATAATGGTCCAGATTGATATATAGGAATTCCTATTTTGGTCACCGGAAAAGTTTCGGGCTCATCGGTAGTGTTCCGGGAGTGCCGGGAGGGTATCGGGGGACCATCGGGAGGGGTATTTCGACCCAAGAGGCTACATGGGCTGTGGGAGGATAAATACCAGCCCTTAGTGGGCTGGTTTAAGTCCCACAAAGGGCCCATGCGGCTGGGGAGAAAAGCCCAAGGAGAAAAAACTGGGAAAAGGCAAAAAGTCTAAATAAGGAAGGAGTCCTAATCCTAATAGGATTGGAGTAGGACTCCTTTACCTCCAATTTCGGCCAGATCTTGAGGGTTTGAGGCTGCCTCCTCCCCTCCCTCCCTCCTATATATACTAGAGGATTTAGAGGGAAAAGCTAACCCTAATAGCCACGTGCTACCCGTTCCTCTAGTGCATAGTTTCTCTTCTAGACTGGTTTTCTGCAGTGCTTAGGCGAAGCCCTGCCAGAAATGCTCCACCATCATTGCCGCAGCGCCGACACGCTGCCGGAGAACTTGTCTACATCTCCGCTCCCTCTTGCTGGATCAAGAAGGCAGAGATCGTCATCGAGCTGTACGTGTGCTGAACGCGGAGGTGCCGTCCGTTCGGCGCTAGATCGAAAGGACCGTGATCAAGATTGCGAGACGGATCGTGATGAGATCGCGGGACGAATCGTGATGATTTCGCGGGACGGATCGTGATTTGATCGCGAGACGGATCGTGATGAGATCGCGGGACGCTCGGCGATTTGGATCGTGAAGACGTTCGACTACACCAACCGCGTTTCTTAACGCTTCCCGCTTAGCGATCTACAAGGGTATGTAGATCCACTCTCCCTCTCGTAGATGCTCATCACCATGGATAGATCTTGCGTGTGTGTAGGAAATTTTTTGTTTCCCATGCAACGTTCCCCAACAAGAACACAAGTGAGGGAGTCCTGTATTAGGGGGGCCTCGGATAGCCGACCTATTGTATGGGCCGGACTGTGTGGGACACTCACCGAACACCACATGACATGAAGGCCCAGTTACCAGGATGGAAGCTTCGAGGACCATGGCTTGCGCTCCACGTCTGATGGAGTGAATAGGCATGTTTATCTCTTCGGCATGTAACCGACCATGTGTAAACCCTAGGCCTCCTCGGCATCTATATAAGCCGGAGGGTTTTAGGGTATAGGACAAGGCAACTCATCTAGGGTTAGACATACGATCTCGAGGTAGATCAATTCTGTAACCCATTATTATACCATCAATACAATCAGGCAAGACGTAGGGTATTACCTCCATAGGAGGGCCCGAACCTGGATAAACTCGTGTCTCGTGTCTCCTTCGTCTCCTGTTACCGTCGATCCTAGTCTCATAGTTCGGGACCCCTACCCGAGATCCGCCGGTTTCTACACCGACAACAAGCCTATGAAAATGCTGAGTTGTTCAAAGAAAAGGTTAAAAGATGGCATGACAAGAGGATTCAAAAACGATAATTCAATGTTAACAAGTTCACCTCTCCCTCTCCGTTGTCTTCTTCCACATCCCACCCCCGCATGAGAACCTTGCAACCGGCGACACACCCCTAATCACCGATGCTGCGAGCACCACGCCTAGCTGCTATGAGTACAGATGGCACCGTTATAGCTAGAGGGCAGCTGGTGCCGCTCAAAGCTAGTTGTTGTTTTTGTTGCGGGGAAGATCAAGACTTCTAAGAGATATTACAAGCACCCACTATAGCGACGAAAATCGAGCGGTGCTAGGAACGGCAATCACCAGGACTGCAAGAGATTACCCACGGTGCTACAACGACCTTGAGCACCATGGTATTACCTCACCATGAGAGGCCCAAACCTACTTAATCTCTCTCGTGTGAATCCTGCCCCAGATTCTTCACATGCACCTTGTTCCAGAAAATCTCAAATTCATGAGTATAGCCACACAATACCCACGACCGTTTGACAAAATAAATCAAGTTATTCTATGACTACGTAATAACACTCTACTCACTAGCCTATTTATAACAAGTTTACCTCTCCCTCTTCGTCCTCTTCCACATCCACACCACTGCACGGGAACATTGCAACTGCCGACACACCCCTAATCACCAATGCTGCTAGCGCCACACCTAGCTGCTATGAGTATAGATGACACCGTTATACAGGCAGCTGGCACCGCGCAAAGCTCATTGTTGTTTTTGTTGTGGGGAAGATGAAGACTGCTAAGAGAGATTACAAGCACCCAGTATAGCGACGAAAATCGAGTGGTGCTAGGAACGGCGATCACCAGGATTACAAGAGATTACCCACGGTGCTACAACGACCTTGAGTACTGCTGCAAGCCATGTCGAACGGAATTGAGGGTGGGGATGGCGACCATCGGTATTGTCAAGTGCAGCGGGCGTTCTTCAAGCATGGTGATGGGATGCTGCAAGCAGGGGTGAGATGGTCGTGCTGCTGCAAAGAGGGAGCAAGGGTGCTGCTCAGGCTGGGCGTTCGGTTCCCCCAAACCGTTCAGGTCGGTGCTTCGGTAGATTTTAGATTTCGATTTTGTCTGAATACTGACCGATCGGTCAATAGGAAAGTAGCTAACTGAAGATTCTGTGTACCAAAATTTTCCTTCCGTCATCGGTTCGACCGAACAACACTGAGATATAGCTTTTACCCGTGGGTACTAGTAGCAGCAATCGCTACTAATTTATTCTGAATGTGCAGTGCATGTAACAGTGCCTACTAGCTACTACCTCCGTCTGGGTTTATTGGTCCCCTTCGTATTTTGTGCCCAACTTTGACTATAAATTTGAGTAACAAATTATAAGTTATATGTCATAAATTTATATTTTTGGATTCATATTTGAAAGACTTTCTAGTGATACTATTTTTAAGATATATAATTTATTTTTTAATAGTTAAATCGAAGGTCAAAGTTTAACCCAAACGACAAAGAAGACTATTAAACCAGGACGGGAAGTAGTAGCTACAAAAGCTAGTCTCCTTGGCTACTACGTCCTACTTCTTCCAAGTGAAACTTTATTACTCCGTAGTACAATTAGGGGTGGCGGCTCACTAGATAAAATACTCCATGTAGCAAAAATTAAGCAGTGGTAGTACTCCACTAGTACTACTCCTATAGTACTTCTCTTTTTTAGACAAAATTTGTAGCGGCAGCAGCGGTTCACTGTGTCAGGTTCAGCCCTTCCCCATGGGCTGTGGGGCACATGCGGCAGATAGCGGATAGAAAATAGAGTCCATGTTTACGTGAAGGGCCTGTTTGGTTTGCGACTAAGTTTGCCAATGGTTGTCACAGCTAAGATTAGGTAAGTTTGACCAATTTAGGTGTGTGTTTGGTTCAAGACACATTAGGGTTTCACATCACATACACATAAAAAATGTGGTAAAATTTTCTTAGGCTTGCCAACTTGTGGCTTTCATCTTGAAGAACTAACCTTAAACAAGTATGGCAACATTATGTGACAAAGTATGGCATTGCTAAGTGTAGAACCAAACAGCCTCCTAGAGCGCTTGAGTAGCAACAGACGTCCAGGTCGATCCTCTATATTTACTCGGTTTTCGGTCAGCTTGGTTACCCGAGGGATAAACCCGAATTCATCGAACTTAGTTCGCTTTTCAACATATGCAAACCGAGTACTCGGTTTCGGTGTATTCGGCTTTCGTGACGGTTAATTCAGTTTGGGACATCGGTTTTCGGGTTATATGCGGGTGCTGCTATGGCAGTCGGCGCTGCGACAAAGCAGGACTGTCGATGCTCTGGCACTCAGGCAATGATGACACTGCAAGGGCGTGGGCGAGTTTTACGGTGATAATGCATGTGGAGAAACTGGGAGCGAATTTTAAGGCTACTAGGCAGCGATGAGGCAGACATTTCAGCAATAGTTTAGTCAAGACAACAACCAGAAAGGGATATGAATACAGCTCTACTACAATTGTACAGTCCGCAGAGGGATGTGAAGACATGCAGGTGGGCGTGAACCCGAGTCTCAGAAGAAGTCTGGGCCTTGCTGGAAGAACTCGAGGTTTGGGTGAGTGTTTCCACCTGAATGCCTTGAATGCCTTGAACGCCTGCGTCAACAGAAAACCAGGAGTTTGGCATCAGCTGTTCATCAGTTTCAACTAGTGACCACCCCTAAACCCCAGCAAGATTCAAATTGAAATAAGCATAGCGTCTTCAATTATATATTAGTGGACTGTGTTCATTGACTTCCATGACGCAAGAATATATAGATATGTGTGTTAGCAATCAGAGCGAAAAATAAATGAACTACAAGAATGGTTTGTTTCTTCCTTGAGACAAGAAACCGGTCGAAAGGGGTGTCAAGTACATTGACAGACCATCTTGAGCCTTACCAGTTGGGTTGCCAAGCATAAAGTGGGTCTATAGAAATATTAGGAATACCTAACTTACCTCACAGCGCAAGATGGTTCAAATCCTGGAACATCGGGTGGGCCAATTGGATTGTAACGACCATCGCGTGGAACACTCCTATTATGAAATATTGATTATGTTTATCACAAAACAAAAACTTCAATGGAATATTTAGTAAAGGAAAACTGAACAAACCCAGAGTCACCAACAGGAGTAGAAGGATTTGAAGGAAAGACGCATGGATAACTTGGACCTGTAGTAACCAAACAGGTTGCAAGTGAGATAGTATAGAGGTACAAATGCCAAGAGATTCCACAAATACTCAGTTGACAACATATTACCAACGTGCATACTACCACCCGTCCCACCACTTGAAAAAATAAGACACACATGTTAGTTATGTGTGAACGAACTGATGTGTCGATGTTTTTACATGAATTTTTATGTTAGGCGACAAACCTGTGAGGGTAGAAGCCTGCACCAGGAGCAGGGAAGGTGTCATCATAACCAAACAGAACCATTGGAGGATAAGTCAGGCTGTACCACAATACATAAACGGAAATATTAGCCCCGTTATCAGTAAGTTGACATGAACCCGTTCACTAGTTTGTGCACTTGTAAATAAATTTCTCAGGAAATACATAGCACTATGAAGTGTTAATTCAGGCTCGATGTGACAAATTTCAAAGGAAACATATAATCATAAGTGTGATATAGCGAAAGGGCTGTAGAGAGTAAGTATACAATAAAAGGGTGTTCTTATATGTATATTTAGGTACATAACAAACATGACCATATATAATGTCAGTTGAGATTTTGTATACATGGCTAAACTAAACCTTTTCTAGTGCCATAATTTGTTTGAGATTTTGAAAATGTCTGAATCTATAAACTCACGAACGGTTGCAGATGGAAATGAGTTAATCGTCATATGTACCAATTTTTCGGGAGAGTATATTATTTCATAGAAACTTTTTTTGAACTGCTGTTGTATATTCCATAGGAATTACCTTCCATAATATTATCTTCAGGCTGATTCATAAAATGAATAGTATAAATACACATATATTTATATATGCTATCAGTTACATATGTTATATCGAAAGTAACATTTGTCATGACTCCATTCATATTCTTTTGTTTACTTCCAACATACATCATGAGAATTTGCATTGATGAAGACAATATAAAGTAAATATATCTATTAGTTTTCGTACCAAAATTATGAAGTTGCACTAAAATTAAATGGCAATAGAATTTTTTTAAGGACATGTGCATGCTCATGAAAACTAAAGAAAGCCAGTTGATATCTGGACCGATGCTATTCAGCTTGTGAATAAGGCGCTGCACCCAAGAATGAAGTCAGAGAAAACTAGAAAGGACTCACTGGTGGGTAAGGGCAACTCCGAGGCAGATCACCAAATCGTCCCTCAATGTGAGGACCCAGCATTTTTGCCATGTAACAGCGGTCACAAAATTTGTCTAGACCGGTCCAGACGTCTGAAATCCTAGAACAAACTCTACCTATCTGAGCCCTTCCATGACCTAAGTCGCCATCCGCTGTGGACATAGACTGTTCCTTTGCCATGTGGTACAAGAGCCTCATGCTGGCATGCCTCACCCAAATCACGGCAGAGGTCCATGACACGGAGGCCCAACATCAGCCCTTCATTGATGTGTCCAACCTTCGAGCTTTCTAGAGCGCTCAGAGGAGTAGCTGGAAGAGGGCGCCACATGGCCTTGGATAGCTCACCATGGAGGAGGTGCCAGTGAGGACCATGAGCCTGCTCGACAGGAGGAACACCGGTATCTGGGTTCAACATGCTAAGGGAGAGGAAGTACTACAACCGGGTGTTGGCGGAGGGGAAGCAGGAGCAGGCGCCCACACCACTAGAGGATCCGCCGTTGGTTTTTGCGTTCCTGTTGCTCCTCAAGGCGCACCAACTAGCGGAGGATCAACTCTCGGTGGAGCGGGCATCCGAAGATGTCGTCGCAACCATTCTTCAAGGGAGACTCGAGCATTGTCAACCAGAAGGAGCGACGCTAGATTGCCTGCATAGTGCCTCACCATCCACCACGAGTGTTGGCAGCTCTGTGTCAACAAGGCAGAGCCACACCGCCTCTTTGAGGCGCTACATGTGGCGGTTGACAGTGCGTCGGACTATGGACGCCATACGAACGCCGGTGGCTCCGTCTCATTTGATCCAGCCGACAACAATGAAGAGGCGGAAACGTCCAGCACGAGGATCGTCGATCCCACCTCCACCGGTGGCAACAATGAGTAGGCAGACTCGTACGAGCTGTATTTTAAATGGTGTTTTAGATGTTTTATTTAAGGCCTTTTTATATGTAATAAAAAAATTCAGAAAATCGCCGCAAAATCTGGCTTCCACGACATTTGGTGATGTCCCTTTTTGCGATCCGCTTTTGAGTTTCCTTAAGCCTTAGTGAGTTCTACTCATGCGGAACAAGACCCAATAAAAATGACAACGAAGTAGAAAAAGGCAAATAAAATAGTGCCACACGAAATATGGAGAAATACAAATGGTTCTATTCATACCTGGTAGGTTCAGTAGACCTTATACTCAGGTTTTCCCATAGAACATTTTCAGAACTGGAAGGAGAACTGACATCAAAATACAAAAAAGGTGAATAAAGGAGTGCTATACCAAAGAAGAAGGGGAAGACACAAAGGGTTGTATACATACCTGGCAGGTTCAATAGTCCTTATACTCATATTTTTCCATAGAATATTTTCAGGATTGGAAGGAGAACTGACAGCAAAGTACAAAACGGTGAGTAACGGAGTGCCACACAAAAGAAGGTGATATACAAATGGTTGTATTATACCTGGCTGGAACAGCAGTCCTTGTACTCAGGTTTTCCCACATAATATTTCCCGAACTGTAAGAAAAGGTGCCACGTGTTAGAGAATTACTAGCAAATGGAGAAAAATCATTAAAATATAACCAGAAAATCCCAAATTTGGATCATATTAATTCATCCGTACAAAGTAAAAATGCAACATGGAAGTAATTAGGAAGGGCAATAGCAATGACAACCAAGTACAGAAAGGTGAATAAATGAGTGCCAGACAAAATAAGGGGAAATACAAAAGGTTGTATTCATACCATATAGGTTCAGTAGTCCTTATACTCAGGTTTTTCCACAGAACATTTTCAGAACTGTATGAAGAAGTGACAATAAAATACAAAAAAGGTGAATAAATGAGTGCTATACAAAAAAATAAGGGGAAAGACAAAGGGTCGTATTCATACCTGGAAGGTTCAATAGTCCTTATACTCATGTTTTTCCACAGAATATTTTCAGGACTGGAAGGAGAACTGACAACAAAGTACAAAAAAAGGTGAATAAAGGAGTGCCCCACAAAAGAAGAAGGGGAAACACAAAGTATTGTATTCATACCAGACAGGTTCAATACTCCTTGTACATTGGTTTTCTAACAGAATGTTTCTAGAACTAGAAGAAGTCACAACAAAGTACAAAAACGTGAGTAAAGGAGTGCCACACAAAAGAACAAGGTGATATACAAATGGTTGTATACATACGTAGCTGGTTCAGTAGTCCTTGTACTCAGGTTTTCCCGCATAACATTTCTAGAACTGTAAGCAAAAGTGCCACGTGTTAGAGAATTACTAGCAAATCGAGGGAAAACATTAAAATATAACCAGAAAAGCCCAAATTTGGAAATAATCATATTAATTCATCCTTACCAAGTAAAAATGCAACATGGAAGTAATTAGAAAGGGCAATAACAATGACAATGAAGTACAAAAAGGGGAATCAATGAGTGCCAAACAAACTAAGGGGAAATACAAAAGGTTGTATTCATACCAGGTAGGTTCAGTAGTCCTTATACTCAGGTTTTTCCACACAACATTTTCTGAACTGGATGAAGAAGTGACAATAAAATACAAAAAATGTGAATAAAGGAGTGCTATACAAAAGAAGAAGGGTAAAAGACAAAGGTTTGTATTCATACCTGGCAGGTTCAATAATCTTTATACTCATGTTTTCCCACATAATATTTTCAGGACTGGAAGGAGAACTCAGAGCAAAGTACAAAAAAGGTGAATAAATGAGTGCCACACAAAAGAAGAACGGAAAAGATAAACGGGTGTATTCATACCCGGTAGGTTCAATAGTCCGTGCACTAATGTTTTCCCACGGAACATTTCCAGAACTTGATGGCGTGACAACAAATTACAAAAAAGGAAAATAAAGGAGCGCCACACAAAAGCAGAAGGGGAAATACAAATGGTTGTATTCATACCTGGCTGGTTCCATAGTCCTGATACTCAGGTTTTCCCACAGAATATTTTCAAAACTGCAAGAACTGCGAGGTGTTAAAAGAGTTACTAGCAGATGGTGTTGACTACAACAAAAGCTTTGAAAGTTTATATTTAATCTAAGGATGAAAATCATGAGAATATGAAAAGCCCAAATTTCCGAAATAATGATGTTAATTCATTTATAGCAAGTAAATATGCAACATGACGTATTTACAGAGCCCCGCAAAAAAGTAGTTATAAAGGGCAGTATACTAAATTTTTTTTCGCGATGAGATAAACAAAAACTTAGTCAGATATTTAGTGTCAGAGATGGACATGGGACATGCCACATGTTTAGTTCCCAGCATAGAAATACCTGTTTATTGACCAACTTCTCTCAACATCGGGGTTCTGGGCAGCAGTAGCGTCCTTACCATCCAATTCAACCAATAAGCTTGAGTTAAGGATATAAATGAACCCCGTAAAGTTCTTGTACATATCCTTATAATTATTGGGCTGTTCTTCAGAGAAGAAATCCTTTACACTATATACGAGGAACAAGGGTCAAACACTAAAAACTTTGTACTAGAAGATCCACGTGTGGATAGAACTACTAAACAGATCAAACAAGTACCAAAATTATTTTACATAATAATGATATACTAAACACGACAAAATTGTCCTTTAGGTGCACTTGGTCTTGCTTAACAAAGAAATTCGAAAAGCCTTCATTGTTACTTACTGTATGTTGTGTCGCACCGGGTATCGATATCCATAGTTCGTGCGGAATATCATACTAAATCGAACAAAATACATTTTATACTAAGGTATTTGTAGAAACCGGAGTCTAGAGCAATCACACTAACATGCTAACAGAATTCATAAACAGGCTATATAAGTCCAGCCCGTCTTTACTCGCCATGCCATTATACCGTTCCGCTTGTAGCGAAACCGTTTCTGTAATATTGGTTAATACAAGTGAAGCTACTTCAAAAATGTATTTGGTACCAACTCACTAACTTGCAATGCTCATGTGCATACAACAAAGCATAAAAAACAATCACAGTAGCTTATCCATCAAAATTGTCTTACATATATAAAAAGTCTCCACACTTAAAAAAATAACATGCAATTTGTAGCAAGCTGCACTATGGTTATACATCTTATGCCCAAAGAAACAGGTGTTGAATCCAATCTCATGTCTTTCTATTCATGTCTTTATGTTACCAGGTATTTTAGTCAGCCCAGGTGGCAAGGATGGTGATAGAGTAAACCGACCATCAGCACGAACTGAAATACGTATAACAACAAACCAAAGTTACAATTTAGACCCACTTGTTAGTAACCAAAAAGTGGGAAGGTGAACGGATCATGACTACCGACTGAAAATATTTATTGGAGTGAATATTACCACATAACGTACATGTCTTATATCACAAAAGATAATTTCTGTGTGAAGCAAGTAATTAACATGTGTTCTAGCAAGTTATATATTGGTCTGACATAGTGCATCCATTGTGTTTTAAGTAAGTTATGACAGTAAGCAAAGCACATGAATCTAAGAATGTTCCAAAATAATAATAATAAGACTGGAACATACTTTATCTGGACATAGCAGGGTTCCTTGTGATGTGCCTCAAGATCCAGCGCATCAATAGCAAGGAAGTCACCAATCACTACACATTTCAGTAAAATGTACTTCTTGCCCTCCTCCTCCTTGGAGTACAAAAACGCATAGCAGTTGTCCATGCTGTCCCAACCATCAATTCCCACCTCCTCCTCGTCTAGAATTAAGCAAAATAAAATCATTACTGATATAACTAGATGATGCCCCACGCGTTGCTGCGGGAAATCTTGCAAAAATAAATGCATAAATATATTAAAAAAACATCAAACCTAATTGAAGGAAAATGTAATCTGAAAAACATACAGTGTATAAAAATTGAATTTCAATTAAAATAATATTGTTTCAAAAAAATGTAAAAGGCCAACGACATAGATATGTACAATCGCCCCACACATATATCCACAGTACAAAATCTAGTGTGAAAAATAAATTTGAAGAATTAACATGCATGAATTTATGATCTGGTTGCATTGCATGTATAGTTTAGTGCAAAAAGTGGGATTTATGACTTGCATGTGACTTGCTTATGTGGCATGGTTGCATGGCTAGAAAAAATAAGTAGTGAGTTGTAGCTATTTAGGAATAGAAGATTAAAGGCTGGCAATTACAATATAATTCATGACTCTACAGAGTCAATTTCCTCTTTCATCTCACAACAAAATGTAACTTAATTCCTATCGAGTGAACCAACTACACAGAGCTGAAACTCCCATTACTAATTTACACTTGGCCCAGCTAGATGATTGGTAAATTATTTCCACAATGCAAGCATGAAAAATAATTCACGGGTTCCATTCATTTAACGACAGTATGTTCCATCTCTCACAATTGGTAACAATTATTTAGCCTAAAGCTAAGTTTCAAAATTTAGATGTCTATTTCTCGCCTATTAAGATAAGTTTGTCTTGAAAATAATTCTAATTTTCTCTCTCCTAAGAAAGGGTAAGGTCTTTCTTACGTCGTTTTAACTCCCCTGGCCTCGCTACATACGTACACTCCTCATACCACCTTGGTTTTATTGATTCCCCCCACTAACCCCTTCAAATCTTACTCAACTACCACACGTCTTATTGGCTTACCAAATAAATTCATGTTTCTTTGGTAGGTCAATGGTGCTATGTAGGCCAACCCATCAAATATGGAGTCTTATCCATTAATTAGAGTCCTACTTGATTAAGAGACTTTGTTAGGAAAGAGTCAAGTCAGTTTAGAGATCGAAATAGTGTTTGCATAAATGTACTGGCTTGTTGTCATGTCTTGTCTATACTGTATAAAGGAGCTGTCCCCTCTAAATAACGCAGAGAATAATGTGTTTTAGTTTACTTTTATCAACTTCTAAGCAATTAGGGTGGGTTATATAAGTAGTAGAACATTTCAATTTGGTATTAAATCCATCTCTGATGGCGGGAAAACAAATCAAGATCGAGGCTGTTATGAAGCCATTGGAGGCCTTCACATGCCAACAAAGTGAGCAAAAGATTGCCCTCGCTGGGCTGGTGCAATGGCTGACGATGCTCGAGCAATGACTGTCGGCCCGCCACCACCACCAGATTCAGAGGCTGCTGACCAAGAAAACACTTCTGCAGCACGGGCCCTTTAGTCCATCGACAATGCGCAACCGGTGCTTCCCCTTGTGAACACCACCTTTGGTTGACCCTTCTTCAGTGGGGTAATCGCTAGAGCCGCTAGGGACGGACCTCTACCAGCTAGGAAGACTAGACACTCCACCACCCACTCATTTTCCCTCCTACGTGGCTTCGCAACACACCCATGCGCCGACTCGTGTCAACCACCACTAGCTGCCATCCCCCTCTCACCATCTCCTTACTCGCCGCAGCTTCCCCCTTACTACAATTTAGACAACTTCGCACACCACCTCATAGCTCAAATCATCCTCAAATCCCTCCCTAATTTTGCCATGCATCTACCAAAAGTAGAAGCTACCTTCATGGCTCTACGTGCCAACCGATTTCATACGCCGTTATAGCCGCGCCCAAACTCGTCTGTGGAACCCCGCGCGTCACCTCCCTTCGGCCACTACCTAACCATCACCTTGGCTCAGCATCAGGTTCCAGCTGATCTAGGAGTACATTACAAAACACATAAGTAATATGAACCTTCTCTGTTATGTAAAATCTTATGCATTGACAGTCTGTTTTACTCTGAAAAATGCAATAACAGTTACTAGTAGGAGGTACGTACAAAGGACGTGTATGACTGCATGAGCTTCGGCATATAATCCATGATTAAATTTCCAAAGGAAACATAGTTTCGGGAATGATGGATTTCACCAGAATACAAAGTATATAATATAGAGACCATGACTTTCTTAATTTCACAACAATCCAAAGAACATGAATTTACAATGACGTAACTTTTGCAACAGTTCGAGTAAGTGAATACACATACAATACACAAAAGGAAATTTGTAAGAGCTTTAAAATCTTGTTAGATACAAAGCTGGCTCTCCAGTCAATTCCTTTAAAAAAATCTTACTAGAAATCACATTCTCTACTATTAAAGGGGATTCTACAGTCGTCGTGATGGTTCGACCACCTCCTTCCAACCATCCATCCACGATCGCATCTCGCACGAGAACCACACCAATTTTTAACAGCAAGTCCCACTTCCAAACCTCCGGTTTACAAGGGGAGGAGAACCAAAAAAGAAACAACCCTACCTACGCATGCACGTCTCCTATGTGATCCCAAACTGCCTCTGACCAGGCAAAATTCCTATGCGATCCCTAACTTCCTCTGGTCCAGGCAAAATACAAGCCCCAATATGCGCACCTCTACACATGCACAATCTGCAAGTGCTTCTCCTACTGTGAACCACTATCCCTGCTCTCTATTTCCTAACGACCCGACCTCTTGTTCCTTCTTCCTCGTCATGCTTGCAACCACGTCGGCCGCCATGTGCACCGTTTCAACGGTCTTCCTCTGTGCGGAGCACGTAAATAGCGATTACGCAGGAGGGGAAGTGGCAGACGAGCATGGTTCATGCCTACGATCAAGGTGGCCACTGCGCTCTACCTCCTGGCCTCTGAACTCACCAGCATTCATCACAAAGATGGTGTTATTTCTATCATCTTCGTCAAGATGCGCCTAGTGGTCGTATATGAAGCCCCCCGGGATCAATCATCGTGCTTTACCATCCATAGAAGATGGAGGCGGAAGCGGATGAGGCACGTAGCCCCGGTGAATTGCCACAACTCGTGGAGGAGCGAAAAACAGGCCGGCAACGTGCTTGAGCTAGGGCAGTGGCGGCAGCAATCCAGGTAAATTTTCCTCTCATCTCTTATTCTCGTTCTCTCGTTTACAAGGGCATGCCCTCATCTGTTATCCAGGTAGGTTTTTCTCTCATCTCTTATTCTCGCTCTCTCGCTCTAAGAAGGACTTTTGCAGATGAAGATGAAAAATCTAAGGGAAGATTTTGGTGAGGAAGAAGAGCAAGGAATTTTATTTCTGGTCAATAAAACAAGTTTATTCCTGGAGATTGACGTTATGATTCGCGCTTATTCAGTAACACCGAGATTACTAATGGGTGTAGCATCGTCTGATCAAGAGAAAGGGATACCTTTCTACAGTTTATTTTATGAATGATAATGATACAAAATCATCATGGAATATTAATATGATATCATAGTATGTGCTTTCTTTGCTTGATATATGTATATTCTATCTCTATGTATATAATCATGCCATCAAAATTCTTTATTTCCTAGAGACAAAATAGCTACATAGCACATATTTTATAAGTTTGCTTCATAATAAACATTCTAATATTTATTTGGCAATATTTTGCAGGTTTTGACGTTGCTCCATTCCATATTGCTGATCTTCATAAAAAATGCAGAAGACTTGTTGCGGATTCATCATCTATGATCTCACGTGTTACATGTCCCATTCTATTTTTTTAACTCTTACATCTCTTAGATATGTGGCAACATCCATAATGTAGTTCTACATGAGTCATCATAATTTAAAGATGGTTTTCTAATCTTTCACAAGTGCAACAAAATAGACATGATTTGCTATTAATCTTTCATATTAGACTGTCAATGCTACTTATTGTAGATATGTTGCTACACTCTTAAATATTGGAAATGTTCCTTAAGTACTTCCCTTTACTTGTAGCCTTTAGGTATGATGATCAGGGTCAGGATTCATTAATTAACTGATGGATTTGTGCAAATATTTTGAGATCAACTGAAAAGAAAATTTCTACTTCTTGATTTCCCATAAAAGAGTTGTGTAGCCATTAGGTGGACAGTTCCGTAAGTATTCATGACGCTGTAATATAACAGTTCTTTGCCTTCTACTTATATTTGGTACTGTAACAGAGAACCATCTATCTTGAACGAAGTGCGTCATTGTTGTATTGCGTATACTGTAACCAAGCATATGAAAGATTTGGTATATGGTTCTATTGGTCAAAAGTCATTATTCATGTTTCAAGGGGTTGCCATACTCCTTTTAAGTATTAAAGCTGGGAAGACATGAAGCAGACTTTTGCTTTATGTACTCCCTCCATAAAATATAACGCCCCTGACTTTGCACAGGTTTCAGTGTGCGACTTTGATCATTTTTATATACCTAAGTACATGGGTTGGACTTGTATACATTGTATTCAGTAGACATACAAAAAGTGATAATAAAAGTTGTGCGTGGAAGACCCAAAAAAGTTAAGCGTGTCTTACATGTTGGGGAGGAGGGATTATTATTTTATTGGCTTCATTTAATATCTGATTAGTTTGTTTCAAATGAAGTGCCAAATTTAGTGTTTAATTTTTCTTTCCCGTGTCATGCAAGCACATCTAATCTTTATGTGTTGGCTGATGTACCTAGACTGTATATGGAATCCTAACGATCTACACTGCCAACTATACCTGGTGACAAATTGCGTCAATAAGGCTTTTGTCGGCAACACAAAGAAAAAGTTGTGACACGGAGAAGGAAACAAATTGTCAAAGTAATACAGTTGTCACTTAAATTTTGGATTCAATTTTACCTTTTGAAGTCGTCTTCCAATAACTTTACTCATAAAACTTAGAGCTCATAGGATACACCTAAGTAAATCAATTTTACCTTCTGAAGGTCATCTTGCAATAACCAAGCTGATCAGATTATCTTATACTTTAAAATAAGCACATCAAACATTGAATAGTGCAATGATTTGACAGGTAAGATCATTATTTTAGATATCTCCCATGGCAACACATGGGCATTTGACTAGTGAAAATAAATGTGTAACAGAAGTCCCACAAAACTTCATTCAAAAATAATTCAGTCCAATCTAAGAAGACCAACTTCAACAACAAAATTTATCCTGGTAGTACTAACTTAAAACCAATCGCTTCAATTAATAATTTCTAACAAAAGGAAGTGGTTGAATTTGTGCATACGATGGCAAGCATGTCAAGCATTGTATTTCTTTTGAAAGTTTATGTTATAATTGATGCACAATCTGTCGTTCAAATTGAGCTGTTCAGTTATGTCAATGTGTTAGGATTATTTTATGTAAAGGTTCAAAGTACTTGATATTAGGCAATCTCTCCGATTCGGCGGCTGTGTAATTTATGTAGGGTAGAGATAAACCATGGTTGTAAATTCAACTGTGGATATTTAGACCATAGTTTTAAATACCAGGCAATGTTATCCCATCTTTGTCTCTAATTTGATATTATAGCGCGCTAAATGATGCTAAATTGTACAAGATGCATTTAGCGCGAGGACCCTCCAAACCCTGTAGCATTGAGATAGCGTGCTATTTAAAACCATGATTGACATGCTATATCTTCAGGCGGGAAAACAGAAGGTGGGGTGGTAAATCCAAATTCTGAACTAGTGTATTATAGGAGTAGAGATGTTAGTATACATTGGCAGTGCAATAATCAAGTAGTACTTATGTAGTTTCGTAGCATGCAAAGAAATGAATAATAATCCAGTGATCCAAGTCTGAAGCCAGAAGTTCAATAAATTAGCTCTGAATGTTTCAAGTCGAAATCGAGAGAGTATAAATTCAGGTGGAAATTATCTCTGAATTTAATTAACACTTCAAACAGGTTCAGTTAGCCGTTTTCAAAAAAGAAAATCGGCAAGTTCATGGGCCCGTTGTTGGGCCAAGCCGTGAGTATGCCCCACTTAAATTAAGTGAAGGAATAAAAAGAATTTCATGGTGGAAAAAAAGGTGGGAAATGTTGGCTAAGTGTATGACACGCGTTCGATCATAGCAAAAGTTGCTTGACATGTTATTGTTGGCTAAATCATTATTAGACCTGTTGGAATGTTGGCTAAATGTTTTATGACGTGTTCAACCGAAAAAATGGTTTGAATGAAATATTGTGGGCTAGAAATTATGGTGTGTGGTGATGGATAAATAAAATATTATTGTATTGGCTCAAAAAATAAAGTGTCAAGTTAACAGAAATGTTTACTTGGCTCAAACGGGTCCGGCTCAAACATAATGTGTACGTGTCAAGTTTTTATGTGTACATAGAAATTGTTTATTAAAGTTTCGGAGATGTCTGTAGGATGTGTGTAGGTGTTGTGATGGATCATGTAGCTTAATTAACTTGGTTTCTCGAATTGAGATCGAAAAGATATATATATATATATATATATATATATATATATATATATATATATATATATATATACATGGAAAATGCATCCTACGACCGGATGTAGTTACTCCCATGTCTCATATACTATCATGTGGTACTATATATACTACTTTATTATTTTTAGTATGTTCATATACTATATCTAAGATACTCCAAAGTGAATTCTATGAAAAAGATTGCAAGTTGACTCATATTTTTATTATATTTATAAAATATGTACATATATGTACGTAAAAAAAATATGCTCAAGATATGAGACATACTACCAAAAAAATTATATATGTATGTATATATATATACATACATACATACATATATATATATATATATATATATATATATTAAACATTAGAAGATAGGATTCACTCCATGACAAACTCCATGATACAAACACTGCCCATGATACTAAGGGATACATATATTAGCCCCCCCCCCGGCCTTACAACTCATCACTAATAATTATCAGCCCTTATACATGATAGCTCACGATGACACATTCTTAGAACACGGCCCCTTAGAACATGGTCAGCCATAGCTTGCACATGATCAAACCATAGGGGAAGCGACATGGAGACATCTTCACTCCTCATGTTCCGGCGGGTTGGGGAGGGCGAGAGAATGCATGTGGCCCGGGGTGGGGAAGATGTAGTCGAGCTGGCTGAAGATATTGTATGTCGAGAACGTGATGAAATCGCACCCAAAGAAGAAGGACCGGCTAAGGAGATGATATGCATCGAAGGGATTGGTGAAGCGTACGATGAGGCCAGTTCCTCCGATGCGAGCCTCCCTGATGGTGAACATGAGCGGAGAGACGGGCGGTAATTGATGGTAGCCGGCCCTAATGAACACGGTGACAAACTCTATTGGACCCCTCCACCTCGAGATTTCCCACACCCGGAGCTCGTTGTCAACCATGACTCCGGCAGGATACTCCCTCTCTGGCACGATGTCCGGCACAAGGAAGGTTGGCCCGACGTACTACATGGTGCCAATGGCGAGCGGGGCTTGGATCTAAGATGCGACGGGATGCGAGTATGTAGTTTGGGGATTGAGAGGGGAGAGAGGTGCGGGTTCGAGGTAGAAGAGGTGGGGTTAAATAGGGGGATCCATCACGCCATTTGCCCTCATCGTGGTGGGAAAGTGCCCGGTGTGAATCGATACAATGGGCGCCCCATGACAATAATGAACGCCTAATAACTGCATCGTCTTGGAAAGGGGAGCATCTCCCGCATTGATACCAGCCCGCTGTATTGTGTCGTGGGAAAGAGGACCATGACTTATTGCATCGATGCGAAGAGGGGCTTGCCCGCTGGTTTTTGGTTTGCGTCTCTGCATCGTGGTCGCCAACGCCCTGCTCGCTCGCTGCATCGTGGTCGCCATGGTCGCCAATGCCCAACCCGCTCGCTGCATTGTGGTCTCCGTGGTCGCCCTGCCCCCTGCACTGGCCCGTGGTGTGCACGCCTTATGCAACGGTTCAATGGTGTTAATGGTAGGCATGCGACATTTTACTGCGTGGAGAGTGGTGCAGAAGAGGGCTACATCGAGGGCGAACCAGAGCAGGGCGGGCATTATGCCTGCAAGGCGGGCGGTGTGCGTGGGGGGCATGCAGGTGGGCACAGGCGCTGCGATGACATGCGGGCATGCATGCTACAACAGGCGCGGGTGGGCATGCACGCAAGGATGGAAAGGGCGCTGCGTAAACTTGGTCCATGCACCGCTTCAACTTGTGCCGTAGGATTTAAATGAACGGTGCAGATGCCCCCATCGACAGAGGCTAATCCAAACCCAACAGATTCAGCCAATCAGCGCGTCTCATGCGGATTGATCCACACTATAGCAACCCCTGCGCCTGATATCAACCGTCCACACACAACGATCGACGACCCGGGAGTGTGTGGGGTTTTGAGAGGGTTTATGTGACTAGGGTTGAGCATAACTAATTCAAAAACAGATCAAAAAAATATAAAACTTGCACACATTGTCTTATTATGTCGTATAGTAACGAGAAAAAAATATAAATATGGTTTACATACATTTTTATGA
The DNA here is from genome assembly GCA_022496015.1 of Hordeum marinum. Lineage (NCBI taxonomy): Eukaryota > Viridiplantae > Streptophyta > Magnoliopsida > Poales > Poaceae > Hordeum > Hordeum marinum. The sequence continues at coordinate 25,722,498 of CM039677.1, read as the reverse complement.
AAAATCCTTCACTAGATTGTCATTCCTCGAACAATGTAGTATGGATTTCAAGGGAGATAGTATGGGGCACCCGAGAGTACATGGTTTTTTGAAAATGAAAATCGTCAAAACCTCATCAAAGCTTCATTTTGTAGTGACTAAGAAAGATCTTAACTTAATTTCTCATTTCCATGTTTTAAACTATTTTTATATATGATTTTCTATAAACCATGTTTTTTCAAAAAGAAAATAATAGAAAATAATATTAATTTATTAAATAGTGAGACTTTTGATGTACACTATATAGGTAGAATAGATGTATAGAACATTTATTTGGCTGATTTAGACAGGATGCAAAAAATTGCTTAGAAATGAGGCCGCTTACCCTACCGTTGGAGGTTATTTCAAACACTCTTTTCATGAGTATGAGTTTAACTTAGGAAAAGGAATCGGATTGATCAACTAACAAACATATTTGAGTTAAGAGACTTGAGATAGCATTAAAACATCAATACACCAGCCCTAATTCAAATTGGGCCAATTCAAATTTGAGTCCAAATTTGAATTTAAAAAAATAACCAAACAAGTTTGAATAGGAAAACAGAGATACATAGTGCGTACCAGTACGCACCAAGTTGCAAATATTATTACATGACACAAATTTTCAAATAATTCTTTGTTCTACGTCTTCCTACCATGTCGTGTGCCCTTGTGCGCGTTAGCATTTCTTGTTTTCGGTTCTAGTACACACACAAGTACACTGATCTTCTTAGTTTTCTTCACTAGTTTCAGCACCTCATCAACACACACTAGTGATTCATTTTTAACAGTTTCACCCTCGAGAGTAGTTTCTTCGGTGTGCACCTTGACATGAGTTTCTTCAGTCTGAACCTCGACACGCTTAGGTTCAGTTTCAACCTCGAGAGTAGTTTCTTCGGTGTGCACCTCGTCCGTCTGAACCTCGACACGCTCAGGTTCATTTTCAACCTCGAGAGCAATTTCTTCGATGTGCACCTCGTCAGTCTAAACCTTGAGAGCAGTTTCTTCTGTGTGCACCTCGTCGGTCTGAACCTCGAGAGCAGTTTATTCAAGCACACTTCTCACCTTTCTGCAGCCATTGCCTCCTACTTTTTTTGTTGGCCAACACTCTTCAACAACAAGGGTTTGACTTGCATTCTTCCTCCTGGCCATTGGAAAAAATGACATACATATAGTAAAAGGAACAAAGCACCAAACAAAAACACACAAAAATAAACAAGAACATACTTTGGCTTTTCAGGAGTGTAAGGGCATCTCACATATCCCACTCTATGCCCAAGTTCCTGGCACAACTTGCATATGTTTTTGTTACCTTTTTGGCTTTTCATCTTTCTTTCCCTTCTTACTACTCTCACCTTTCTCAAACTAGGCCTTGAATCTACTCTGTTTGCGCCTGCCAGCCTTTCTTTTCGTCATGGAAGGACACATGAAAAATTTAATCTCCACTTCAGGCCACTGAAACTGATCTGTAAGTGCTGGAATTTGAGTAGCATATGCAGCTTTGAATTTTGCTACCGAATAATATTCATGCAAATATGGGTGCAAGTTCATCTTCTGTAGGGAGGCTAAGAAAAAAATGGCATGATCACATGGTTTACCAGTGTGTTGCCACTCGAGGCAAGTGTAATCATGCAATTCAGTGTTAACAACATGCCTTCTTCCAGTTTTGTTATGTCTAACTTCAGCACCGTAAAGTGAAGATTTTTCAACAAAAAAATGTGAAAGACTTCTGCTCCTGTTGACCACCTGTTGTACCACTGCTGGAAGCTTATCACCTTGCAGACAATCATCTATCCTTGTTCTCAATTCCCACAACCGCATGAGCATGATCCTGATTTGGTCAACCATGTCATGCACAGGCAAATCTTTTAACTGCTTCACCTTATTGTTGAAACTTTCTACCAAATTTTTGTTGATGTGATCACACTTGATGACAGTGTTGAATCCTGACATATATCATAACAAAGAATGGTAGGTGTTCAGTGATGGAACAAACTCATTGCATGCTGCCATTACCTTGTCAAGATCATATGTGTGTGTTTGTCTAGTGTAAGATCTTGCTGCTAGCCACATGCGCCCAAATTCTTTTCCTCTAATTTTTGATTAAACTCATTCACAAATGGCCGAAGCACTCCCTCTGCTCAGCATGTGGGAAAACATTTTTCATTGCATTTTTAAGCCCCTTACTTGCATTTGTGTGTATAGCCAAAGGTGACACTGGTCCTAGGCAGCTTTTCAACTACATCATGAACCATGTCCATGAAGCCTCTGTTTTTGACTGAAACAAGCCAACAACAACAGGGGACATCCAATTGTGTCCATCTAGAGCATTGCATGCTGCTAACTGACCATTCCACATGCCCGTCAAAAAAGATGAGTCTGTGCTCAAATATGGACGACACCCTGCTTTGAAGCCATCAATGCAAGGCTTCAAAGACATAAAAAATTGGAGAACCTGACTTCACCTTTCATTGATACCTCAGTATCTATCTCCACAACACTGCTAGGTGACCTCTTCTCCACCTCTGCTTTGAAGTTGTACAACATCCTAAATATATTTGCCCAATAACCATATAAATTTTTCATTGACCTTTGTTTTGCCTTCCACACTGTGGTATATTCCATTTTAGTGGGGTACGTCTTTTCCAAGTCTATTTTGAGTTTCTTGGCAGTAGTGTTAGGTGTTTTGGCTAAAATTGGGGTGATCTTTTCTGCAACCCAAAGTTGTGATGTCATAGTTGATAAACTCTGTGAACTTGTAATACAAGTATGTTGATTGAGGATTTGGTTAACCGTGACAGTACTTCCATTAGGTTTCAGTCTAACAGATATGTACCACTTTCAAGGCTTGACACTAGCGTCAAATCCTCTTCACGTCGCATAAAACTTCTTTCTATCAGTCCGAACAGTCTTGGCATCAAACTCATGTTTCACTGCATAAGTCTTGAAACACATCCTAAATTCATCCCTGGTTGGCCAGAACTTCCCCACTTCAATGACAGGGTTTTCCTTGTCATACACATGCACCAGCTCATCATTTATATAATCTGCAGCTTCTTCCATCAACTGTGCATCTACATCTTCATCAGCATTAGCAGGCAAACTAGATTCACCGCTGTCCTTATCTTTGTCATCGAGTGGAATGCCAAAAAGTTTGGCCATCTCAATGTCAGGCATTAGTGCAATGACCAAATCAGTAGGCTCATCTAATTCAACTGCATTCCAATCAATAGCTGCAGTTTCAGTTCCAGTCACCTGTCCCTCTTCGGCTATTAGTGTGAGTTTAGTAAACAAGGGAATCAATGACCTTTGTGAATCCCAATCATCATCTACCATCTGCGCGGCCAACTGTGATGGCACATATCCAACCTTCGAATAAATATTCAGATTAATGATCTCAGTAAAAAAATTAGCCCGTTTGCTTGTCCAGCCGTCTTCCCGATCGATTTCTTCAACAATATGTTCACCATCTTCTATTCTGACATACTCTCCTTTCCAATCATCAAACCGCAACAGTGATACTTCTTGCTCTGGACCCCAAACAATACCCTCCCCAATTTTCTCCATCCATTTATTCCCTGCCTTCTCTCCCATGTTCTGTATAACTTGTGGATCAATCTCTCTAAACTCAACCTCCCATTTCACAATTGTGTCTCTCTCAATGTTCTATATGCTACCATCAACTAATTTGCCTTCGATGGAAAGAATTGACCGTCAGTTCGAAGGTCCGAGGGGAAGCATCCCCTCTATCAGTGGCGGCGCGGCCAGTGTGAGAATGAGCAGACGAGGCCTTAATTGCATTCAAAATTGGGCAAACGCATTACCTATTCGAAGTTGAATCTGGCGGCTCCATAACAATATGCCCACGGCCCGCTCCCCTCACCACAATCTATGTATCGATTCAACCAGGGAAACAGAGGAAATGAGCTGAGATCTATGGGCCAGAGATGGGAATGAGACTAGGGTTCGGATTCACTCACCATGTTCTGAGAATGAAGGCTCCATCGCCGCCGCCGCCACCGAGAACGCAAGATCCACCGCCGCCAGAGAAGAAGGGGTGGGGAGGACAGAGTGGGAGTGGGGCCACGGTCGGGCGACCGGGCACAGGCAGCTGTTTTGACCCGATGCAAAATTAACTAAGTTGGACTCACATGTCTTAACATAAACTAGCTTGGTTGACGACCAGTTTAACACCATTTAACACCTGTGTGGCCCTGGGCTATTTAGACGCTCAAATGTGTCGCACCACATCCATTCTCCCAAACAACGTCACACTCGTTCCAATTCCCATGAAAAATGTCGCACAGGAGCTATTGACCCAAATTCCTCGGCGAGCAATGTAGCCTTCATCACTGCTACAGCTTCTGCATGAGTAGCGTCTGCAAGGTCTTTTAATTTCCCAGCCGCTGCAAACAAAACAACTCCCTCTGAATCTCTGGCTCTGCAACCCCATCCACCGTCCCCCGTTGCCTCAAAGTAAGTTGCATCTAAGTTAATCATAATCCAGTTTGAAGGGGGTGGCCTCCACTTGGGATCTGTTGCGATACTTGCTTTTGCCGGAGGAGAGAAAAATGGTTTCCACTCATTAACTGTCAGATTTAGCTGGGAAGCAAATACTTCTGGCCCAGTATGTCTCTCGCCATGCCTTATCCTACTCCTTTGTGTCCACCATTTCCACAAGAGGTATATTACATTTAGTTTCTTCTCTTCACGAGGTGAAAAATGCCCTCAAGGACTCCCAAGGAACTGGGCTGTTGCATCAGTGTTTTCTTTTCATTTTCCAAATCTGCAGGTCTTCACATTGCTTTGACATATTTGTATCAAAAAAAGAATTGACCGCCATCTTCAAAATAACCTCCGCATATAGCGCGTCCAGTGTCAAGCTGGACACCTCGCCTCTGAATATTCATGTGGAGAGGATGACTGTTGTGGCCCAGCCTCCACATAAAATGGTGTACCTTTCCAAGGCAGGCGACCTTCCACAGAGCCTTCCAGAAGACCTGTCTCCAGCCATTACCACCTATAGCTTCGCCGGCCGGCAGTAAGCCTGCTGCTGCACCATCTTGGTGTGTACATGATAAGCCAACTTGACTGAAAACAAACCCTTTGAGTTAAAATGCCATGCTATGAAATCGTTGTCTTGTTCGCACCAAGGAATACTTAAGTTTTTTTGTGCATCTATTTGCTGAAACGTTTGCCTCATGAGATCAACATCCCACGAGTGAGGGACTGGATTGAATAATTCTGAAACACGCGTGAGTAGGTGAGCACCCTATCCTGTCAAAGGCGTTCTTGACATATCCCTAGGAATCCAAGGGTCACTCGGTATCCTCACCCTATCGCCACATCCAGTTCTTCATATATACCCTTCTCTCACAGTCTCCACACCTTTTAGAATACTTCTTCAGGTATAGCTCATGTTCGCCACTGGTGCTGAATAAAGAACGTCATTGCTTGGGTAGTACATGGCTCGAAGGACCCTTGCACACAAAGAATCATGGCACTTGATTAATCTCCAAGCCTGTCTCCAAGCATCCCAAGGTTAAAAGAATTAATCTCCAAACCTCCATCCTTCTTGGGTAGTTCCATTTTTTCGCAACTCACCCAGTGCACCTTGTCCTGGTCACTTTGCTGCGCCCACCAGTACTTGGCGATCAATTTACTCAGCTCCTCACACAATCCTTTCATCAGATCGAAACACCCCATCACATACGCTGGAAATGCTTGGGCTATGGACTTCACAAGGATGTCCGTCCCCTGCATTGATAAAAAAACGCTCAATCCAACCTTGAATCCTTTTCCAAAGCCTTTCTTTAATGTATTCGAAACATTGTGTAACAGAGCGACCCACATACATGGGTAGACCCTGGTAATTCCCATTACTAGGCTCTTGTCCCAGGCCTAATATCTGCATCACTGATTGCTTAGTCCACGTCTTTGCATTCTTACTGAACATAGTGGGGGATTTGCCCCTATTGATCATTTGTCCAGAAACCTCATAAACCTCAAGGATCTGGCTGATTGTCGTTGCACCATCCTCGGTCGCCTCAAACAGCAGGAGCGAGTCGTCGGCGAAGAGCAGATGGGAAATTGTGGGGGCCAAGGGAGCCACCCTAATACCCTTCAGATTACCCACTTGTTCAGCTTGGTGGAGTAACGCCAAAACCCCCTCGGCACATAGCAGGAAAAGATATGGGGAAATTGGGTCACCCTGCCGCAAACCTCTGCCCGGGATAACTGTGTCCGTATATGAACCATTCACCTTGAATTTGTAAGACACAGTTCAGATGCGTTTAGATATAAGTTGGACAAAATCATAACAGAAATCCAACTCGTTGAGAATCCTTTCTAGAAAGCTCCACTCAACGCGATCATACGCTTTGCTCATATCCAGCTTAAGCGCAGCATAAGCAGAAGCACCTGTCCTTTTCCGCTTCAGAAAGTGAGACAACTCATAAGTTAGCAATGTGTTGTCCGAAATAAGTCTTCCCGGACGAAGGCACTCTGATTGTCTAAAATGATCTCACCCAAAATGTCTTTTAGGCGGTTGGCAATTACTTTGGACACAAGTTTGTAAACAATATTGTAGCTAGAGGCTAATCGGGCATACGTCCATAAGCCATTCCGGGTTCTTTACATGTGGGATAAGTACAACGATCGTGTCGTTCCATCCCTCGGGCATACTGCCGCCTCGCAATACTTGTAAAACTTCCTGTATCATAGAATCACCGACCAGTTGCCAATACTTTTTAAAGAAAATAGCCGGTAGACCATCCGCCCCTGGAGCTTTAAGATCACCGATACTATCCAAAGCCCGCTTCACTTCTTCATGGGTGAACTCAGACATTAGGTACTCATTCATTTGTGCAGACACCTTAGATGAAATCTTTTTTGCGTAAAGAGAGAGGGTGTGTGTGAGAGAGAAGGGCTTTGAGAGACGAGGCGTCGGTCACCTGTGCAATGTGTGAATGTGTGGGCTGCGCTCACGAGCCTAAACTGGCGTCATGAACGAGCCCAACAAGCAGATCGACTGACCCAAATAAGGGGTAAGTTTATTTCGGTCAGCCCAACAGACCAAAAGTACCAGACCGAAAAAACAGTACAAAAGAATCTTATAATAGATCGACCGGCCAAAAAATTCGACTGGCCCAAATCCAAAATGCAGGCGACTCACATGTAGCTAAATTTAATATACAGGATCATCGCTGCACACGCACGCACGCGTATCGCACGAGGTACGTACTCCGGCCGTGTGAAGGTGACGTCGTCGTCAGCAAACATCTTGGGTTGCACGCTCCATGAAGAAATGGAGCACGTCCATGGTCACTTTTAGCAGTGGAGTGACGATGAAGAACAAGGGCAACAAGCTGTAGCTAGCTAGACACACAAGTAGTCAAGTGGCGGTATAGGTACATGTAGAACGTCCCTACGCGACCGACAGACGGTTCGATTTAGCTATACATTCGGGATCCCAAGAGCCAGCTCTCATTATACGAGCAGAAGCAATGCACGAGTGCGGTTCAAGCATGCACCGGCTTGCACTACATGCATGCATGCGGCGGCTGGGGTGGCCAACTTTCATATTAGCACATGCATTCTCGATCGGTAAGCTACACGCTTTGGCTTTGCAAGCACTATTACTACTACTAATTAACTATGCCAGCGCAACACAGCTTGTAAGCTAGCTAGTTGCACCGGACGACCAGCACAACGGATGGCGAAGTCGTTGCACACATGGATGAACGTATGGACAAAACGAGAGGTAAACTCTGACTTTGGCGAGGATTGTAATATACTACAAAGCCAGCTACTACTATCTTGCATGGATTCGACGCGACTGCACTATAAGTAGTGGCAAGGGTACGGTGCATACTCCATGAATCAGCTCGTGCCACTCACCCAAGCAACGTAAGCAGGCAAGCAATAGACCTTGCAATGGCGGCGTCCTTCACATGCGCTATCCTCGCGCTACTAGCCCTTTTCGTCTGCGGCGCCCACGGGCAGCTCAGCCCGACGTTCTACTCCACGACCTGCCCGAACCTGGCGACCATCGTACGCAACGCCATGAACACTGCCGTCGCCAACGAGAGGCGGATGGGCGCCTCCCTGCTCAGGCTCCACTTCCACGACTGCTTCGTTGAGGTATGCATGAAAACATATTATCCATGCATGCACTTGGCTGCCTCAGATCGATCGATATATCGATTCTGTACCATGTATAATTCGGATTTGATAGGCATGGCACGAACCATGTATAATTCGGATTTGATTTTGTTAGGGGTGCGACGGATCGGTCCTCCTGGACAACGTGCCTGCTACTCCGACTACTCCGGCTTTCGTCGGCGAGAAGAACGCTTTCGGGAACATCAACTCCCTCCGCGGCTTCGAGGTCATCGACACCATCAAGAGCAACGTGGAGCAAGCCTGCCCTGGAGTTGTCTCCTGCGCCGACATCCTCACCCTCGCCGCACGGGACGGCATCGTTCTGGTAAGAATGCAATGCCAAAAACTGTGCAGATGAATAGAAAGAGATTTTGTTATGTCTTAGTCGATGATATATTCTTTTCATCTTGCATGGAGATTCGTATAATATATTTATTTTTAGGTTTTCCCTTTTTTCTTCTTATAGACTTAGCGACACCCGTTAAATAATGCCTTGTGAGTACCATACATTCATTTGAACTCGACTGGGGCATGTCGTTTGCATATGCAGCTCGGTGGGCCAACCTGGGAGGTTAAGCTCGGCCGGCGGGACTCGATGACGGCGAGCATGGACCTGGCGAACAGGGACCTCCCGCCGCCGTTCGCCAACCTCGTCAGCTCTGACGGTAGCGGCCTTATCGCGAGGTTCCAAAGGAAGGGCCTGAGCGCCACCGAGATGACCGCGCTCTCTGGCGCGCACAGCATCGGCTTCGCACAGTGCAAGAACTACCGGGACCGCCTCTACAACGAACCCAACATCGATTTTCAGTTCGCCCAGCAGCTCCAGGCCAACTGCCCCGCCGTGGGCCCTGCCGGCGACACCTTCCTGGCTCCATTCGACGTGCAGACGGTGAACACCTTCGACAACAAGTACTACGACAACCTCGTCTCCCGGCGCGGCCTCATCCACTCCGACCAGGTGCTGTACAGCCCCGGCGGCTCGCTGGCGTCGATAGTGAACAATTACAGGTCGAACAACGCCCTCTTCTTCTCAGATTTCGTTGTTGCGATGAAAAAGATGGGGGACCTCAGCCCGCTCGCCGGAACCGCCAGCCAGATCAGGACCAACTGTAGGTTCGTCAACCCTTGATCATGCATCATGGTCTCGTATGATATTATATGAACTATTCTGTAGCTAAAAAATAATAAACGCGACCTGGTGACATGAGATACATACTGATCTTTCACCTTTGTAAACTGTAACTACTATACTTTACAACTTCTGTCTGATGCCCTACTGGTGTCAACTACCTACTGGCTACTGCTTAAGCTATACATATTAATCATTCCAAGTGATCATTGAGCTCCAATACATGTATGTTTGTAAACAATGCTATTATTGATGTCAACAGGAAGGTCCTCGTGCCATTGTTGCATCATTTGTTATATCTTCCTTAATTGTTTCCTGTGAATCCTGACATTAACCGTGCTCTCCAGAATGTATCATGGTAGAAGCGTGTGGATCATGCAAAGTGAGACAACTATGTATAGGAAATCTTCCCCGGTCTTTGTAGCATGTCGCCAACACCTACCTAAAAGAGAAAAGAGTGCATATTGTCCGACCTCCATAGCTTAGTTTAAGAAACCATATACCGGCAGGCAAACCGATGAGATTGTGCGTTTAGATTTTCACCAGTCCAACCAGCAGCTCAGCCAGTTCATTCGTGCCCCCCTCCCCCCCCCCCCCCCCCCCCCAAAAAAAACAGAATTTCAGCTAGCTATTTTTTTTTACAAAGTTGAGCTTATATCAAATGAATGAATACATGTTATATTGGATGTAATCAAGGACATTGTTTGATTCATAGTAGCAGTTTTTATAACTATGTTCCATAGTAGCATTATATTTTTCGCCATCTCCATTAATATAGAAAGCACCCGTTACGGATACTAGCCTTTGTATTGGCTTCCAAGGCAAATCCTCTCTTATTCCGCCAGTACATGCCTAAGAAAAGATCCCTTGTGTTGCTTAAACTCAGGGCTACTTGCGTTTTCTGCCTTCCAGCACATGAGTAATTTAAAATATGTTCGAGTGTTGTAGAAGATCCCCTCATGATTTGTACATACAAGTCATGATTTCATATAAAGATATAGTATTTTACAGTTATACGAGTATATTTGTCGATAGTCGTTCCATAAATGTTTGTGAATTCCATATTTTCTATTGGAAAATTATTTACAAATCAGATTATAGACTTTATCATATTAAGTCTCTGCATATGCTTGTGTTTCTGTTTGTGATTCTAAGTAGTTAATTAAGTTCTAGCGGACATGGAAGAACCCTGGTCTAGTTTTCTTCTTCCGTTGTAATTCTATAATGGTTATAGTAGACACCTGAAGTCACTATTGAATCATGTCGTCAATGTGTTTGCAACAAAACAAGATGCGCTTGTAGCATAGCATGTGTAAAAAAAAATGTACGTAACATACAAAAATTCCAAATCACTAACCATCATTAGGAGCGGCGATCTAGCGCACTCAGGTGCGCAAAATTATGATCATGCATTTTCGGTTTACATTGCATCTAAAAATGTTTATTGAAATCTGCAAGCTGGTGGTTCATGCATCTCCTGCTCCGATCGCGAGCAACGATGAATCCGGTGTCCACTCCAGCTCTGCCACACTATTAGCAGTTGTCCGAGTGGTCCACTTTCCCATACCACGAGGAAGCCTCGACTTCAATGATACCAAGTCAATTGTTGGGCGCCGGCAGCCTTCTTCAGATGCCTGCGTAGTCAAAATCATCCTCTCTAACGCAGGAGCACTGACGAGCAGCAGATGCACCATATCAAAGCAGTACCCTTGCCCGGAGAAGCCGCTAAACTTCACCTCATGGAGTTGCTTCAACGAGATCAAGCCGTGTTCCCAGTTCCCGCTGTGTCCATCAGTGTCGTACCCCTTCTCGCTTTGACCATTCTTTGGTGGTGATACATTAAATTCAAACGAGTATTTACGGTTAGAAACATCAAAACCATGAGTCAGTGATCAGAGATAAAATAAATAGTATATGCGGGGGGTGTATGAAACGTTACAATTAGCTCACCAGGTAAACATCTAGATGGAGATACCGGAGGTTGCTACATCGCCGTAGGAGACCGGTCGCAATTGCTCTGAAGTGGCTGCCTTTTTTTGAGTAAAATCTTACCGTCAAATTTCTGAAGCCGGGGAATTAGGGTATCGCTGTTATTTCATCCTCTACTGCTTTTTCCGATTGCCCCTGTATAATGAATAATCGGGTAATAATAGAGTTAAACTCTTCAGCTTTGCTAATGTAAATTTCCATTGCAAATGGAATACAAAGCTAAAGTGGTCCTCCATACTACAAAAGAAAGTCACAAGATGCAGTATTATTTCCACATGGAACGAACATACCTCTGGACTCGGTATGTATAAGCAGTGGCGAACGTTGGGGCCGCACTCTTGCAGTAGTTGGATCGTGTGACCTTGGAGGTTGAGCTGCTGACAATAGCCAAGCTGTAGGGAGGACTCCAGTGTCTCCAGCGCCGGTGCCCGCAAGGCGAGACTAGACTGGTCGCGTTCACTGTACACCATGAAGTGGAACCCGAGGTGGAGCGCCGAGAGCCGTGGGGCGTCGACGACCAATCGCCTCACGGAGAGGTCATCCAGATCCAAGATCTCGAGGGCGCTGCCATTGAGCTGCAGCTCCTTCAGCCCGGACAGATTCCTGAGTGTTAGCTTTCGCAGCCGCGGGCAGCACGAGGACGACGATAGTCGCCGTCGATGAATTTTATGGTGCTGAGAGACAGGTCTGTTAGAGCATGAAACTCTACCGTTGGCGGGAGCAGAAGGATGCCATTGTACAACTCTAGGGACATCGTTGTCGCCCTCGTGGAAGGCGGCATCTGCAGCCTGGGCTTTGGCTTCTCCACCGCTCGTCCTGTCAGATTGATCATCAACGGCGCCCACACATGGAATTTCAACGAACCAATCACGATCTCCATGGCATGGCGGAGCCACACGTTGGCCTGCGAGTCGCCTGGCCAGAGCGTGCTGCTCAAATCGAGCGTGTCAATATAAGCGTCGCCATTGGCGCGTCGTGCCAGGACGTTGTGTATAAATTCGTTGTACAGCGTTTGGCCGTCCTCCTCCTTTTTCTTCTTCTTTTTGTTGTTCTTCTTCTTCTTAGTGGTGGCGCCGCGGCCTTGCCCGATGCGGAAGTGGAGGACGGGGGCGCGCGTCGAGATGTCGCGCCACCGCCCCGAGAGCGCGGACGTACGTGCGACGTCGCGTGCTTCCGGCATGAAGCGGAGGATGTGGAGGAGGAGGTCATCGTTGAGGCCGTTGATACCGTCTGCACCGTCACGTGCCGACGGCGGCGTCATCGTTTGCTTTTCGCCTTGCACGCCGGTTCAATTCAGCGATCCTCCTGCGCAGGTTCCGTGGTGTACGTACGATACGTGACGTATATGTAGCAGTTGAACGGAAACAAGAGTAGTACTAGTTGTGGACTTTCTCTCCTGAACAGTTGGAATCACTTCTTTGATTATATTTAGGTCAAACTGAGTTGTAAATAAATCGAGCTTACTCCAGTCCTTGCGCGTCAAACAATCCAGATCTGTACCTCCAAATATCCGCCATACCCCCAAGTAGTATCACCATCCGGGCACCGGCGCTGAAGACGGCGGATGCCTCCCTAGAAATCGGAAATTACCAGCTCGGAATCCAAACTTGCACGATGCAACTGCTGCAACAATGCCGCCCCATTAATCGCCATATCTTAGACATATTTGTTTTAGAAGTACGTAATCTCATGCCTTTGCTCGCTCTGCCTTCTCTTTTTTGTTGATTGTTTTGGAAGAGCTTATCACACTTGCCGCGCGATCGCTCTGCCTTCTCTTGGATTTTATTAATCAGTGGGGGCACTTTTTCTTGTTCGTTGCTTATATGAAAATTTTCATTAGCAGAATTAAGGACTTCTCCTAGGTCCTAGCTGATTAAAAATTAGCATGTGTGTACTATTCTTTATGCAGACGCTATCAAAGATAGAACAGGAGGTAATGGCAGAGATACCCAAAATCCCTAGCATCGAAAATTTGACCCTAATATTACTCAGAAAATAGCCACGACTTCGGAGAAACTGTAGCCAGCTTCCTAGGGCGATGCAGCAATCTTCGGTATCTCCAACTAGACAACCTAATTCAGGTGGCGAACTTTTGACCTTTCATATATCTTGGATATATATGTTGTTTATATCATCGATTATGATTTCAAAGACGCTTATGCCATTTCTTGTTCAAATTGAATGGATCATCACCGAAGTATGACCCTCCCTATGATGAGGGATGCAGTACCTGCGACCTCCCTCGGAGCTTGAAAGACGACATGATCTCGCTCGAGCACCTCCAAGAGGTGGTTTTCGGTGGGTTTTCCGGAAAGAAGTATTGCCTCGACATGGTGCAGCTTCTGCTCGCAAGCGCACTGGCATTGGAGAGGATGCTCTTGACAACGAAGGCATCTAAAGAAGGCTGGCAGCCCAAAAAAATGGTAATGGGGTCATTGGAGTCGAGGCTTCCTCATTGTCGAGGGAATTGGACCACTCGCCATGCTGCTAATCTGGCATCTGCGGAATATGAGTGGACGCCATAGTTCGTCGCTGCTCTTAGTTGGAGCAGGAGTTGTGTGAACTTCAACCTTGCATTTTTTAGTGAAACGTTTTCATGTGAGATCTGTATGGTCGAATGGTTAAGTACATAAAGCACATGAACGACCAAGTTGCAGGTATGACTCTAGTTCAATTAATCATCCCACGATAAAAAAAACACAACACACTGGCGCGTGTGGTCGCATGTGTTTGAAGAAGGTTCTTAGAAGAGCATGCAGTTGTGTATTAGTGAACAATGATGTATTTCATATTGTTAGGTCAACAAATATCTTGAATAGAAAATATCCGCTTTTAAGAAAATTTTAAATTTAAATGCTTGGTATATAGGTAGACATCACATCGCTTTTTAAATTTAATAACCGTGTAGTGTTACAGTTATGCGCTCAGCATCGGCTGTTGAGTCCTAGGCTTGTAAGTTTTGGAGTATTGTTTTAGATTCCTATCTGTAAAACAATATTCCGAAAAAAGGGACATGTAGGGTTAGAAACCCTAACCTGAACAATAAGGTGATAAGCAGCCGGGCTTACCACTACTTTAGTGGACGCCACAACGAGAACACGCATATCTTTACTATTAAAGGAGAATCTGTCGTCGTCGTCATGGTTCAACCAGCCTCCTTGGTTCAACCTCCGCTCTCCTCGTGCGTGCTCCCCTCCCACCACCGATTTCTTCATATGTTCGATCGCAAGAAAAGAGAAGAAAAAACATCCCAATTCCTCACGTCCCGGTGTCCCGCTGAAAACAAGAAAGAAAAATTGTCTTCACCCATGTCCCAACTCCTTGCCCCTGATCTTGTTTCTTTCCGGACTAAAATCGCCGCCCCTTGTGCTCGCTGCCCGCCCCCCACACACGATCCGCTGGATGCCTCACATCCCGTGCCTTCTGTCCGCCGGGGAAGAGAGAGAGAGTGAGTGAGAGAGAGAGAGAGGGATGAGCACAGTGGTGGTGCTCCTCGCTCCCGATCCATTCTTCTCGTCGTGCGCCATCATAATCGTCTCGCTGCGTCCCCTCTCCTTCCTCCCCCTCCCCCCCCCTCCTCCGACCACTCTCCTCGAACACTGCATGGATGGAGATGAAGGAGAGGCGGGTGGATTAGGTGGCCGTCCAACTCCAGCGCAGGATGAACATAGTGGAGACATAGACAAGGCGGGAACTGTCGCGGGTTCCGAGGGTGAAGTCGCGTCAGAGGCAAGATCGACCCCTTGAGCCGCGGGAGGTAGAGGCTGAGGCAGCGGGATGGGAACAGAGGAGAGGTAGAGGAGTGTGGTCTATGTTACAAGCAACACAAACTCTCTGTCCGAGCTAAGCGAACGGCGCGAGAGAGGAAGGATTTTTTTAGATCAACGAGAGGAAGGATTGTCCATGGCAGGCTGAACATGGACGGACTTGATGACCATCACGCGGCACCGGGCATCGCGCGGCGACCTCACCATCCTCCACTCCCACATCATACTCGTCTGCAAATTCATCGGCCTAGCCAAGCTCCTCCGCCGTCAAAAAGGACGACGTCACCAAGCTCATCTACCTCGTAGTCCAGACCAACGTCCAGGCTTGATCCTTCCCTTGGGAGTTCATAATGACTCATCCATTCATCGAAGTGTGATGTGCTATCAAACAAATGATACTCTCTCCATTCGAAAATGCTTGTTCTAGAAATGGATGTATCTAGACTTATTTTAGTTATAGATACATTCAATTTATTCATTTATAGGACAAGCATTTTCGGACGAAGGGAGTATTAATTTACTTTCTTTGAAAATTCACAAAGGGGCGTTCTGCTCAGATGGTCTGTATGCTCTACTACTCTGTACTATAATAGGGTTTATTTCTATCCATGGATTGAGACACAAGCTTTGCTTTTCTCGAAATAAAGAATATTTTACGAGGGATAGGCTTAGTAACCTCTGTTATTTTCATTTGTCATTTGTACATACGTGTTTCCTTTTTGTTTTGTATATATGGAAATTATTTGCATTATTTCAAGATGTTGAAACAACAGTTGTTGTTGGCAATATTTTGGTGAACATCTATTGATCAATCATATTTGATTTGATCTCATCATTTTGTATATTTGTGGTCATCGATGTAGGAGATGAATAACATGAGAAAGATGGCGTCGACACTTTATAGGACACAGTTAGATAAGGAGGCATGTAGAGAAGATGAGACAAATCACGGTTTGTATGGTGGTAACTACACATGGGAAGGAATCACAAGGTTGGCATGCAGTTTTGCAAACTGTAACGTTCGCTGAATAAATATCTATATATTGTCCTCGTATCATACTACATGACTTTCTACTGTAGGTTTTCAATATTACTAAATAAACTAGGTTCAAATTCTACAGTTGGATCAGTTACTTATAAAAGAATTAGTCAATATCTAAAATATTAAAAATCGTTTAATAAGAAAAGTATATTATTATTATTGTTTCGTCCGTAGCAATGCAGGGGCACTTAACTAGTATATATATATAAAGGGAGTCTTCTCTCCGATTTCCACTAACAGAAACCAGACCATTTCTAAAAAAAAAACCCGTGTAATATATTATTATATCTGCGATAGTTATTTATTTGTTGAATTATTCGTGACATCATTTGTATTGCATCGGCAGTCCGTTGTCATCATACCGAAGTCACCCAGGTGTTTATTATAAAAACTCGTAGTCCTTCGTGCTTGCCGCTTTCCCTTTGTCTTCGTTGACCTCTCCAGCCAACCACACGCTTGTACTTGACCACCTTATTCCTCGGCACATCCAACAAGACCCATCTGCAACCTAGGCCTGAAGACTGGCTGAACCCGAACCGCCCTATAGTAACCGAATGGTCCGGATCAACTTCGAAATACCCCTAAACATCTTTTATTCTTTGTTTAGACCATCCGGAGCTGTCCAATACAAATTGAAGGGCACCAATTAACCGTCTTGTAGTCGCATTGTTATATTTGCCAAGTCCAACCTAGAATTACCACATAATATATGTGGTAAGCAACCTAAATTATTAAAAAAATGTCCAACCTAGAATCTAGACACCTTGTCCCATCCTTCCATTCTACTGCCACCGTCGTCTGTCCTCCCACCTAGGGATCCTCCTAGATCCCATCTGCCCGGCCAACCTCCAGCCGCTAGTCACTCTCCCTCGGATTTTCCATCGTACCAACCCTACCTCCCCTCGATCCACCCATCCATCCTCACCCACGCATGCGTCCATGCTCAAGCCCCAACGAGCAAAAAAGGATATCGAGCGGGCTCCTCCCGAGCGGCCTCAATGCGGTGCCCCTCTGCCTCCTCATGGAGCTCTACAGGGCAACCTCACCACCGTTCACCTCCAACATCCATGTTGGCGAGCGCCCCGCCGAAGCTTCTCCAACGCGCCATCCCTTGCCTATCCTCTCTCCCTGCTCATTTTCATTCCTCGTCCCCTATTTCTCTTCTCTAAATGTTACATAGTCTCTGGCCATTGCAGGAACTCCGCCACCCGTCCATGGTACCCCAGGAGCCCCTGTCCATGAGCTCGTCCTCTTCTTGGTTCCCAAGACCGTTGTAAACTTAAAATGTGTTATGGACGACAATTCTTTTTTCTATTGTACATACACGAATGCACTAGTTTGATGGCAATTTTTATTCTACAACTATGTACGCATGTCCTGTTTCTGTTTTTTTTCCTCAATATCACAGACATGTGGCATTTTTACTTTGCAAATGTTTAGAAATATATTATGAACATGAGTGTTGTTAGCAGCTGACTAGTATCTCTGATCTCAAGATAAGTGGGAGTATATGATTCACTCTTTACAAGCACAATTGTGCAGAATTTGAGAGGAAGAGGAAAGGGGAACTAGGGTTCTAAGGTAGCCGCCGCCGCCGAGCCGTCCTGATCGATCTTCGATGCCCTTCTGGTGTTTTCCTCCTCGACTTATACTTCACGTGTTGCGTTCACCCACTGGTTGCCTGTCACTCTTGTGTTGGGTTTCTTGGCCCGCCTAGCTCGAACTTGGGCCGCCCCCTCGTCAGGCCCGATAGCCAATTGGGCTGACGGTGTGGTGCTGTTAGGGGTGCTAATACCCTCCCCTGCTTGAGTTGCGGCTTGTCCCCAAGCCGCTGCACAAGGGAAACGTGAATGCAACTCGTCTTTGTCTTCCCACGTCGGCTCGAGTGAGTCTCCGGACCAGCGTACCAACACTTGATCCACCACCCTGTTGGCTTTAATCTTCATGCGACTGTCAAGAACTTCCATAGGAATTGCAAATTGATTAGTATCATGAGGTAACGCAGGGGAAACTGACACACCTGGCTTGACGGCTTTCCGTAGCAGAGAAACGTGGAACACAGGGTGGATCTTGGAATGCTCAGGCAGACCTACTCTGTAAGCAACTTGCCCAATTCGGTCTTGCACCAAGAATGGTCTGAAGTAGCGAAATGACAGTTTGTGACAGGCCCGCCGAGCTACAGAACTCTGAATATAAGGTTGAAGTTTGATGTAGACAGCATCTCCAACAGCAAAACTGCGTTCTGATCGGTTTTTGTCAGCTTGATGTTTCATTCTCATCTGAGCTCGCAGCAAATGTTGGCGGATTAAAGCTTGCATTTCCACCCTCTCCAAGAGCCAAGCATTCAGATTAGTTACAGGAGTCGCGGCAGCTGCCTCAATTCCCCAGTGTCGTGGTTCGTGACCATACAGGACAAAGAATGGTGTTTTGCCGTGCGCACTGTGGTAGGTAGTGTTGAACCAATATTCAGCCAGAGCCAACCAGGAACTCCATTTCTTTGGGCACGCATGCACAAAACATCTGAGAAAGGTCTCCAAGCATTGATTGGTGCGTTCAGTTTGTCCATCCGTAGCAGGGTGGTATGGGGTACTCATCCTCAAGGTTGTGTTAGTCAGACGAAAGAGTTCTTTCCAGAAGCGACTAGTGAAGACTGGGTCTCGGTCAGACAAGATTGAGTCAGGGAGCCCGTGCAACCGATAGACTTGATCAACATAGGCAGTCGCCACTTGCGAAGCAGAAAATGGATGCGCCAATGCCAGGAAGTGGCTGTACTTGGAAAATTTGTCGACCGCCACCAAGATGCAATTAGCTCGACCATATTGGGGCAACCCCTCGATGAAGTCCATGGACACCATTTGCCAAGCACGCTCGGGGGTCGGTAAGGGTTCCAACAGACCTGGGTACTTGCAACTTTCCGGCTTGGCTTGCTGGCATACCTCGCAGGATTGGACAAATTCAGTGACAATCCGCTTCATCCGTGGCCAGGCACACACTTTTTTCAAACGCTGGTATGTGGCCGGCGCCCCCGAGTGACCTCCAATGGATGATTGATGCCCCGCGATCATTATTTGCTGCTGTAATTCGCTATTCCGTCCAATCCAAACTCGCCCTTGGTAACGAAGGAGGCCGCTTTCCAGAGAAAATTGTTGGTGTGACTGGGGATTGGTGAGCATCTCTTCGATGATTTTGAGGGTGGGTGGATCCTGGGCATAACCATCTTTCACTTCCTGGAGCCACTCGGGTTGGCAGAGAGAGATAGCATAAAGCTCATCGTGCACTGATATTGGCCGACGAGAAAGAGCATCGGCAGCCCCATTGTCAATGCCTTTTCGGTAGCATAATTTGTAGCGAAGACCCAGTAATTTGGTGAAGGCCTTCTGCTGCCAAATGAACCAAACTGCGTTGGTCCGTCTTGATGATGAATTCAGCGGTTTGAAGATACTGTCGCCAATGTTCAACCGCTAATAAGATAGCCAGCAACTCTTTCTCATACGTGGATAACCCCCTATTGCGAGGGCCGAGAGGTTTGCTTAGAAATGCTAGGGGATGGCCATCTTGTTGCAACACAGCTCCGACACCCAGATCTGTCGCATCAGTCTCAATGACGAATTGTTTTTTGAAATCGGGCAAAGCAAGCACAGGGGCTGTCCCTAATGCATTCTTTAAGGCCTCAAAAGAAGTTGTGCACTCACTTGTCCAGACAAATGGAATGTTTTTCTTCAAGAGGTGTGTCAATGGTTTTGCTATAATCCCATAGTGGCGAACAAACTTCCGATAGTAGCCGGAAAGACCCAAGAATTGCCTTAGCTGCTTGACATTAATAGGAACTGGCCACTTCTGTACCTGCTCTATTTTATCAGGTTCAGTGGAAACACCGTGCTGGCTGATGACAAATCCTAGGTAAGAGAGCTCCCGCTGAGCAAATGAACACTTAGAAGCTTTGATTTGCCATTGGTCATTGCGCAAAAGTTGCAGGACCTCACGGAGATGCTTGACATGGTCGGAGAAGGACTTGGAGAAGACTAAAATGTCGTCAAAGAAGACCAAAGCACACACACGTGACACTGGCTTCAGTGTGTGGTTCATTGCTCCTTGGAATGTGGCTGGACCACCTGCAACCCCAAATGGTAAGACCTTGTACTCGTAGTGGTCTGAGTGGGTTTGGAATGCAGTCTTGAACTCCTCGCCTTCCGCCAATCTTATTTGATGATAACCGGCACGGAGATCAAGTTTCGAGAACCAACTTGCTCCGGAAAGTTCATCGAGTAACTCGTCAATGACCGGGATGGGGAATTTTGGAGTGATGGTTAGCGCGTTCAACTTGCGATAGTCAATGCACAAACGCCATTGGCCATCCTTCTTACGCACCAAGATGGCAGGGGAAGCAAATGGGCTATTGGAGTGCTGAATGACCCCAGATGCAAGCAACTCTTCAACCTGACGCTCAATTTCATTTTTGGTGTCCGGTGAGTGCCGATACGAACGAATGCTGATGGGTTGAGCCCCTGGAAGGAGTGGGATCCGGTGGTCGCAAGCCCTACGAGGTGGAAGGCCTTGGGAATCTGCAAACACATCAGAGAACTCTTGCAAAAGGTGCTGAATTTCGTCCGGCACTGCAGATATGTCAGCAGATTGTTGTGCTTGTTTTTGGTGATCAGGTGTAGAACAAAGATACACGAGATGATCCACTTCACCCTGGATACACATGTAGTGCAGTTCTTCCCCGGAAATTTGAGGGCATTTGTCTGGAGAAAACTGGTGCCCTTGCAACTGAATTGGTGCAGATGCCGAAGGAATTGTAATTGTTTTGTTGATCCAATCAATGTGTGGGTTCAAAGCTTCCAACCAATCCATTCCCACGATTACGTCAAATCCCCCCAATGGCAGCACCTTGAAAGAAGTGACAAGCTGATGATCTTGCACTATCCACGGACAGTCACTTAGTTCTTGCTCGCAGCGAAGTTCAGCTCCATTTGCAATCTTCACACGAGCTGCTTTGGGCAACTGTTGCAATCCCTGCAATTCCACGGTGCATCGCAAGTTGATAAATGAGGCCGAACTGCCTGAGTCGACCAACACTTCCACAGTTTGGCCCTGGATCAATGCACTGAATTGCAGTAGTTTGGAAGAGTCATTTCCATTGAATGCTTGCAGGGATACTGCATAAACTGTTTCTTCGGTGGAATCCGGACCAATACTTGTCTCTCCGTCTGTGTTTTGTTCAATCCCCATGAAATCCATGAATTCCTCCAACACATGCATCTGGATTGTGGTGGGACAAGTATGATCATGCCCCCAGCGCTCACCACACTTAAAGCATAATCCCCTGGCTCTTCTGTATGCACGGAGAGTGTTCAGCGGGCTTGTTTCTTGTGGTGCTTGCCTTGGTTGTTCAACCGGTGCTGCCCGGACCACTTCGATGCCTCGGCGATCCGCTGCGACTGGTGTTGTAGGAGGACGAGGCTGGTGAAGGGGCACTGCCTGAAGAGGTAGGCAAGGCGCTGGCTGGAAAACTTGTTCAGGGGGACGAAATTGTTCCGGCCTCCCCCCGTCGTGCACTTCCTCCTGAACCAATGCAAGGGCGCAGGCCGTGTCCAGATCTGGAGGCCTCTGTACCATGATCGCGGCGCGCAAGTCCGTCCTCAGGCCGCCGATGAACCGTGTCAAAAAATAGAAAGGATGAACCTCGTCAGAATAGGATAATAACTGATTCATCAAATGTTCAAAGCGATCAATGTAATCCTGTACTGAACTATGTTGTTTAATGGCAAAAAATTGTCTAATAAGGAGCTGATGGCGATCACGCCCAAAGCGAGTTGATAAAACATTGCATAGCCCTGCCCAATCTAAGCCTAACACCTTCTTACGAATTGATTGCAACCAGACTGCT
The DNA here is from genome assembly GCA_022496015.1 of Hordeum marinum. Classification (NCBI taxonomy): domain Eukaryota; kingdom Viridiplantae; phylum Streptophyta; class Magnoliopsida; order Poales; family Poaceae; genus Hordeum; species Hordeum marinum. The sequence continues at coordinate 25,700,500 of CM039677.1, read as the reverse complement.
GTCGTAGGAGAAAAATTCAGTGTAGCCATTTGCACCCACACCGATTCAGGAATGCCATATATGTGAAAATACTGCTCACAGAGATCCTTCCACAGCAGTGGATTCTCACCATCAAACAATGGAAATGGCATAGATGGTGGGTTGGGAGCATTGGAAGCAAAAAATGGATTCAGATTCCCTGAACCCCCAGAGTGTAACAGGGCAGTGGCTATAGCTGGATGGAATTCGACCGTACCGTTGGTCGGAGGGGCCGGCGGGCTGTTGGTCAGCCCGGCGACCGCCGTCCGGGAAGATGAGGCAGCGCCGTGGCCATCGGCCCGAAGAGAATCGCATAGAAGATTTCCATCAGAGGGCGATGTGCTCTTGCGCGCTGACAAATCGGGAAGATCTCCTGGTGACGCCTCCCCTGCGTCAGTGGCTTGGCCATCATGGCGTTGCTTCTGGAGTAAACTGACCGCCTCTTGAAGATCGGTGATCTGCGATTCGATCTCCGGCTTCCAGGTCGCGAACTCTGCAGCGACCGAGGACTTGATGTCCTCCCTCCACTCTGCTCGGAGTTCCCTGAAGAGGTCCTTGATATCGGCCTTGGTGATCGGATCCATGGCCTCTCGTTGGAGTCGATCTGCCCGCTGCTGCCGAGTCTCGATAATCGAGGCCGCCAGATCGAAAGCGAATTTTTTTCCGCTGGCTCTGAGTACCAAGTGTTAGCAGCTGACTAGTATCTCTGATCTCAAGATAAGTGGGAGTATATGATTCACTCTTTACAAGCACAATTGTGCAGAATTTGAGAGGAAGAGGAAAGGGGAACTAGGGTTCTAAGGTAGCCGCCGCCGCCGAGCCGTCCTGATGGATCTTCGATGCCCTTCTGGTGTTCTCCTCCTCCACTTATACTTCACGTGTTGCGTTCACCCACTGGTTGCCTGTCACTCTTGTGTTGGGTTTCTTGGCCCGCCTAGCTCGAACTTGGGCCGCCCCCTCGTCAGGCCTGATAGCCAATTGGGCTGACGGTGTGGTGCTGTTAGGGGTGCTAACAAGTGTCCTATTTTTCTCTCAGTTTTTATGGATGTGGATGGTGTTTTCAATCAGCTTCAGCAGGTGGTGGTCGCCATAGCATGGTTTTGAAACATGTCAACTAAAAACGAAAATACTTAGAGTGAATGCGTGGTAGTTTTGTCACTTAGAAGCATGTCAAATTTTGTTTGCAACTATATATGTTTTTTTCCACCCATGTCAAATTACATGGATTTCTCAAATCCATGTCTGAAGAGTTCTTTTATTTCAAAAATGATGGAAACCCTTTTTATGTACGCTTTTTTTACCTGACGTGCAAATTGTGAGCTTTTTAAGACATAGTTTTCAGCGGCGAAAGCAATGCCTCTTTTTTTCAGCCCACTTTATTTATTGGGGATGTTTTTATGTTTAGCGATCCTGAAGTGTAGTTCTCTGGAGGAATACTCCCAGATCGAACTATGTTTTCGCTGGGTCCCCTCCAATATCGAGTATCAGTTTTCTATTGACGTGCTCCGATATTTCTGGAGGAATACTCCCAGATCGAACTATGTTTTCGCTGGGTCCCCTCCAATATCGAGTATCAGTTTTCTATTGACGTGCTCCGATATTTCTGGAGGAATACTCCCAGATCGAACTATGTTTTCGCTGGGTCCCCTCCAATATCGAGTATCAGTTTTCTATTGACGTGCTCCGATATTTCTGGAGGAATACTCCCAGATCGAACTATGTTTTCGCTGGGTCCCCTCCAATATCGAGTATCAGTTTTCTATTGATGTGCTCCGATATTTTTGTACAAACTTGAAAATAAAATATACTCAACTGGCATAAAGTTTGCCTCAACTAAGTATCACGCGAAGCTTACATATCGAGCTATTCGATCCGTATCGAGTTGAAGCTGACCGGCGGCTCGAACTAGTTTGAGCAATCTTGAGGCTTACGCATCCTTTGGAAGTGGGGTCCGCAGCATATGAGTGTAACGCTTGTCATGTAGATTGACCACACAGTGAGATCAGCCCGTGCACCGTTCCGCATCAAGCGCCTGCGCATGGGAGGCTCGCTATTATTAGCGATTGACGGATCTAAAAATCGCACGTTAGTATATATTTTAGAAAAAACAGATGAAATATACTTTCTTTGTCCTTCAATAATACAAGACGTTTTTGCAGTTCAACTAACAGCCATGGTTTGTGTTGGCCATGGATAAGGAAGACGCACTTTGGATTTTGTTGACATGCGGCGGCCTCTGTCCCGTATGATCGAATACACTTGTCCGCCCTGTGACCCTGCACGCAGATTTGAAATTTCATGGATTTTAGAGAAAAGAGGTAGTCATACGGCATACCGCGTATGACCGTGAAGCAAACGAAAATAGATCGGAAGCCACAACAATCGTTGGCAATCTTCTTCCCAAACAAATCGTCCGCAGAGAAGAAATTCTTCCCGGATAAGTAATCCCTCTGGACGAGTTGATGTCGGGAGCGTGTGCGAATCTGCGCGGCTTGGCGGTGCCGGTGAAGGAGGGGAGGGGCCGCCTGACCGCCGGCAGAAGCAGCAGCCGACGCAACGCCGTCGCCATAGGTTATCTTATACTCTTTCTTCGAGGATCGATGGCCGATCTTCCCGTACCGTGCAATGCAAGAACGATGGGTCGCCTGTCAAATAAACGCGATGGCCTCACCTGAGGTGGTTGGTTCGCATCTTAGTGTACGTATATGGAGGTAGTAGCGTCGGTCGGTCGGCCATCGATCAAGTCACCTGAGGTGGTTGGTTTATGCACGTAGTAGCGTCGGTCGGCCGGCCATCGATCAAGTCACCTGAGGTGGTTGGTTCGCATCTTAGTGTACGTATATGCAGGTAGTAGCGTCGGTCGGCCAGCCATCGATCAAGTCACCTGAGGTGGTTGGTTCGCATCTTAGTGTACGTATATGCAGGTAGTAGCGTCGGTCGGCCAGCCATCGATCAAGTCACCTGAGCTGGTTGGTTCGCATCTTAGTGTACGTATATGCAGGTAGTAGCGTCGGTCGGCCAGCCATCGATCAAGTCACCTGAGCTGGTTGGTTCGCATCTTAGTGTACGTATATGCAGGTAGTAGCGTAGGTCGGCCGGTCATCGATCAAGTCACCTGAGCTGGTTGGTTCGCATCTTAGTGTACGTATATGCAGGTAGTAGCGTCGGTCGGCCGGCCATCGATCAAGTCATCTTAGTGTACGTATATGCAGGTAGTAGCGTCGGTCGGCCGGCCATCGATCAAGTCCAAGTCGGGCTCCACCACTACGGCTCCCAGGTCCGTGTGGAACAACATGTCACGATAGGCTGTACGTACACGCCAAGGAGTTTAACAAGGAGTCCAACCGGTACTTAGGAAATCTAGTTAGGAGTTTATTTCTTTGTATTAGGTTGTAACTAGATTTTCTTATCTCTACCTTTCTTGATCTCCAAGATGTACTTTAAATCTTGTATGCGCTATTCAGGGCGTATAACATGCACCACGTCCCCTCACAACGAGGTAAGACGTTTTTCGCTCTCGCACATGGTATACAAAGCCCTTCCTCCTCATAGCATCTAGTTCCGATCGCCATTAGTGCAATAGCCATGTCTTCCTCCGGATCTTCCCACCAAAACCTCAATGGTCAGGTCACGGAGAAACTTACCCGCAACAACTACGTCATGTGGCGCGCACAGATCGTGCCGCAGATGAGAGGTGCCAGCGTCTTTGGATACGCCGATGGAACCTCACCGGAGCCGGCCAAAACCCTCGTCGACAAAGACGGGAAGGAAACTACCACGCCCAATCCTCTCCATCCAATTTGGGTCAGGGAGGGCCAGCAGGTTCTCGGGTACCTGCTCAACAATATCTCCAAAGAGGTGCTTGTGCAGGTGACCGCGATCACCACCGCGGGTGCGCTCTGGGCGGCTCTAGAGGGCATGTTCTCTTCCCAGTCACTCAGCCGTGTGAACAATATTCGCACGACGCTCATCAGCGCATAGAAGGGACACAATCCGTCGTCACCTTCTTCGCCTACATGCGCAGGCTTGCAGATGAACTCGCCGCCGCCGGCATGCCGATCCCAGACGACAAACTTGTCTCGTACATCCTCCATGGGCTGGACATGGACTACCAGCCCATGGTCTCCGCCCTCGACGCTCGTGTCACGCCGGTTGATACGTCCATTTTGCATCATGCTTTTATATTGATATTTATTCAATTATGAGTTGTTATGACACGTTATGGTACAATACTCATGCCTTTTCTCTCTTATTTTACAAGGTTTACACAAAGAGGGAGAATGCCGATAGCTGGAATTCTGGGCTGAAAAAGGAGCAAGTTTGAGATGCCTATTCTGCACAACTCCAAAAGCTGTGAAAATCAACGTGGAATTATTTTGTAATATATAAAAAATACTGGGCCAAAAATATACCAGAGAGGAGCCACCAGGAGACCACAAGCCTGTCAGCCGCGCCCCCCGCCCTTGCCACGCCTGGAGGACTCGTGGGCCCCCTGAAGCTCCTCTGGCCCCCATGTTCTCCCATATCAAGGGTTTCGTCCGAGAAAAAATCATAATACAACTTTCGGGAAGAGACGCCGCCGCCATAAGGCGAAACTTGAGCAGAACCAATCTAGAGATCCGGCAGGACTGTTCTGCCGGGGAAACTTCTCTCCCGAAGAGGGAAATTGTCGCCATCGTCATCACCAACACTCCTCTCATCAGAGGGGACTCATCTCCCTCAACATTTCCATCAGCACCATCTCATCTCCAAACCCTAGTTCATCTCTTGTATTCAATCTCCGTCTCGCAACTCCGATTGGTACTTGTGAGGTTGCTAGTAGTGTTAATTGCTTATTGTAGTTGATGCTAGTTGGTTTGTTTGGTGGAAGATCATATGTTCAGATCCTTAATGCTATTCAATACCTCTATGATCATGAACATAATTATGCTTTGTGAGTAGTTATGTTTGTTCCTGAGGACATGGGATAAGTCTTGCTAATAGTAGTCATGTGAATTTGGTATTCGTTCGATATTTTGATGTGTTGTATGTTGTCTCTCCTCTAGTGCTGTTAAGTGAACGTCGACTACATAACACTTCACCATTATTTGGGCCTAGAGGAAGGCATTGGGAAGTAATAAGTAGATGATGGGTTTCTAGAGTGACAGAAACTTAAACCCTAATTTATGCGTTGCATCGTAAGGGGCTTATTTGGACCCACTAGTTTAATGCTATTGTTAGACTTTGTCTTAATTCTTCTTCCGTAGTTGCGGATGCTTGCGAGAGGAGTTAATCATAAGTGGGATGTTTTTCCAAGTAAGGGCAACACCCAAGCACCGGTCCACCCACATATCAAACTATCAAAGTAGCGAATGCGAATCATATGAACATGATAAAAACTAGCTTGACAGTAATTCCCATGTGTCCTCGGAAGCAATTTACTTTATATAAGAGTTCGTTCAGTCTTGTCCCTTGCTACAAAAGGGATTGGGCCTTATTACTGCACCTTTGTTACTATTATCACTTGCTATCTGTTACAAATTATCTTATCATACAACTATCTGTTACCGACTATTTCAGTGCTTGCAGAGAATACCTTACTGAAAACCGCTTACCATTTCCTTCTGCTCCTCGTTGGGTTCGAGACTCTTACTTATCGAAAGGACTACGATAGATCCCCTATACTTGTGGGTCATCAAGAATCTTTTCTGGCGCCGTTGCCGGGGAGTGAAGCGCCTTTGGTAAGTGGAATTTGGTAAGGAAACATTTATATCGTGTGCTGAAATTTATTGTCGCTTGTCACTATGGAAACTAATCCTTTGAAGAGCTTGTTCGGGTATCTTCACCCCAACCAGAAACACAAAGAGTTGCTCCTCAACCTACTGCACCTACTGAAAATATTTATTATGAGATTCCTTCGGGTATGCTAGAGAAACTGTTGGCTAATCCGTTTACAGGAGATGGAACATCACATCCCGATTTGCATCTAATCTATGTAGATGAGGTTTGTGGTTTATTTAAGCTTGCAGGTTTGCCCGAGGATGAGGTCAAGAAGAAGGTCTTTCCCTTATCTTTGAGGGATAAAGCATTGACATGGTATAGGCTATGTGATGATACTGGATCATGAAATTACAAACGATTGAAATTGGAATTTCATCAAAAGTTTTACCCTATGCATTTGGTACATCGTGATCGGAATTATATCTACAACTTTTGGCCTCGTGATAGAGAAAGTATCTCTCAAGCTTGGGGGAGGCTTAAGTCGATGTTATATTCATGCCCCAACCATGAGCTCCCCAGAGAGATTATTATTATGAACTTTTATGCTTGGCTTTCTCATGACAATCGCACCATGCTCAACACTTCTTGGACCGGTTCTTTCATGAAGAGAAATATTGACTTCAGATGGGATTTATTGGAAAGAATTAAACGCAATTCTGAAGATTGGGAGTTTGATGAAGGTAATGAGTCAGGTATGGATCTTAAGTTCGATTGTGTTAAATCTTTCGTAGAAACAAATACTTTTCGTGATTTTAGCGCTAAACATGGACTTGACTCTGAGATAGTAGCTTCTTTATGCGAATCATTTGCCTCTCATGTCAATCTCCCTAAGAAGAAGTGGTTTAAATATCATCCTCCTATAGAAGCTAATGTAGTTAAATCTGTTCCAGTTGAAGAGAAAGTAATTGCTTATAATGATTCTATTTTTCCTACTGCTTACATTGAGAAACCACCTTTCCCTGTTAGAATTAAGGATCATGCTAAAGGTGTGTCACATGAATTTAATTTTTCTAAGTTTGGTAGACAACATCATGAAAAAGAATTGTCTAATAAGGATGAAATTATTGCTCTTACTTCTATTGCTATGCCTCCTACTGATTCTTTAGAGCAATACTGGCTTGAACATGAAAATGGTATGCATATGGATGAGAGGAATGAGATAGATAGAGTTATCTTTGAACAACGTCCTATCCTTAAGAATAATTTTCCTGTTGAATTACTTGGACATCCACCTCCACCAAAGGGTGATCCTGTGTTTGAGCTTACACAATTACCTCATACTCTTAAGTATGCTTATCTTAATGAAAAAAAGATATATCCTGTTACTATTAGCGCTAACCTTTCAGAGCATGAAGAAAAGAAATTATTGAAAACTCTAAGGAAGCACCGAGATGCTATTGGATATACTCTTGATGATCTTAAGGTCATTAGTTCCACTCAATGTCAGCATAAAATTAAAATGGATCCTGATTCCAAACCAGTTGCGGATCCCCAATGAAGATTGAATCCTAAGATAAAAGAGGAGGTAAGAAAACAAATACTAAAGCTCCTGGAAGCTGGTATTATTTACCTTGTGGCTTATAGTGATTGGGTAAGTCCGGTGCATTTTGTCCCTAAGATGGGAGGTATTACCGTTGTGTAGGAGATATGCCCTAGAGGCAGTAATAACAGTTATTTTGTATCTCCAGAGTTTGTAATGAATGTTTATGTTCCATGTTATAACTGCAATGATTCTCGAGTCTACAAATTAAACGAGGCTAGGAGGGAAACTCATGTGCATGTGTGGTATAATAAACGGTAAATTGTATTCCTAGTCTTGCCTGTAAGACTGGCTCAAGTGTTGCATGATGGTCCTGTTTTCCTGATCATGGGCATGGCTATGCCGGCAATTTTGAGGACGCGATGTTGGTAGAACACTCATGTTGAATCGATCCGAATTGATGTTATGCTATGAGATACATTCGTCACAAGTTAATGGTTAATAACACAGAGATGGTTAATGTTTGCATATTTCCTTAGACCATGAGAGTATCGAGTTTCTTCACGCTTGCTTCATGAACTTTGGGGTTTGTTAAACGTCATCCGTAAATGGGTGGCTATTACGGCGGCTTACGGGTTCATGGAAAAGTATGTCAAGTAACTTGATAGCTCAAGATTGGGATTTGCTCCTCCGACGATGGAGAGATATCTCTGGGACCTCTCGGTGTTACGGTATCCATCATCGTCTGGCCAGACACTTTGTGATTTGATCACGGGGATGCCAGAACACGGGAACGAGAAAAGAGAACAATACCGGCAACGAGGTAACTGGCATAGTGGACAAGTTGTTGATCCACGAGGATGCCTACATGTCTCACCTCGGGTAATTGTAACATATCGCGAAGCAACAGGAATAGCTCACGGCAACTAGAGGTTCACTCGAATATTCATTCGTGTGGGTATAGGGGTCAATATGGGTGTCCACGGCTCTGATGTTGATCATTGATCGGAAGGGGTTCCGGGTCATGTCTATGCTTCACCAAACCTATAGGGTCACACGCTTAAGGGTCATCTATCTGTTGAATACTAGAGAGGGAGTCTGAGAGAAAATCATCGAAAAGTTTCGGACACCGGAAAAGTTTCGGACAGCGGAAAAGTTCCACAGACAGGTCACCGGAACAGTTTCGGTGAAACTGAAAAGTTGTTTCAGGGGATACCAAAAAGTCAAATTGGTTTCGGCACATGCCTGATAATTCTTGAAGGGTGCCAGCATCGTTCTGGAAACTTTCTGGAATTTTCCGGGATGAAAACTGGAAATGTTCCGGAGCTGCCGGAACCACTTCAGATGCTTTTCGCAGATGAAAATCACTATTCCGGAATTTTTCCGGATCGCATTGAAAATTATTTTAGTGGGGTACTAGAATTGTTCTAAGCCCACATAAATATTTTCAGTTCGAGCGGACGCTGAAAAATGTCGCCGTGAATAGTGAAAGTGCTTTTTGGACTACTTTATGGAAAGCCACCTTTTGGGGCTTTGCTCCAAAAGATCTTGGGGATGACATGGATGGATTGGAGCCATTTTTGGGGCCCCACATGAGGGTGTGGCCGGCCACATGGTGGACTCCTTCATGGAGTCCCTCTTGTTCCTTGGTTTCACTTTTATGCCCTTGTGGAAGGACTTCATTCATGTGCATTTTGGGTTTTATTGTAAAACCACCCTACCCCTTGGTTTTCCTATAAATAGGAGGTGAGTGGGCTGCCATTTCTTCATCCTTGGGATCTCATACACATGCTTTGCTTTGCAAGCTCTCTCTCTCCCTCCCACGAAAAGAGTCTTTCGTAGAGCCGGAAGGCTGTCTGGGTCCGGCAGGAACTAGTTCTGGACGGCGAAGCCCTGCCGGATAGATGACACCGTATGTGTGCAACCCCATAGAGAGGTCGTAGTTTCGATCTTTTGCCCGAGGGGCTGTTCGTGTGTCCTCCCGTAGAGCTGTCCGAGTCTTCGTTCGAGTTTCGAGGGTCCTCCCGAAGGGCTGTCCGCGACATCGTCCGGGGGACTGTCCGACCGCCTCCCGAAGGGCTGTCCGACGAGGGAGTACATCCTCGCGGTTGGGAGGTTGTAAAATCCTAGCTGCGGGGATCTGCACCAACGATCTCCACCGACTCTTCTTCTGCTGCGCTTCGAGTCGGTACGGATCAGATCAAACCATGTATGCAGTCTCCATAGTGGTCCTGGGCGTGCTCGCTATACCGGAAATTTTTGTTTTCTATCGCATTCCCCAACACGTTGTTCCTAATGATAAAGATGAATTGATCCCACAAAGAATTGTTACTGGCTATAGGATGGTAATTGATTTTAGGAAATTAAATAAAGCTACTAAGAAAGATCATTACCCTCTACCTTTCATTGATCAAATGTTGGAAAGATTGTCTAAACATACACACTTTTGCTTTCTAGATGGTTATTCTGGTTTTTCCCAAATACCTGTTTCACAATCTGATCAGGAGAAAACCACTTTTACTTGCCCTTTTGGTACCTTTGCTTATAGACGTATGCCCTTTGGTTTATGTAATGCACCTACTACCTTTCAAAGATGTATGATGGCTATATTCTCTGATTTTTATGAAAAGATTATTGAGGTATTCATGGATGATTTCTCCATTTACAGATCTTCTTTTGATGGTTGCTTGAGCAACCTTGATCGAGTTTTGCAGAGATGTGAAGATACTAACCTTGTCTGGAATTGGGAGAAGTGCCACTTTATGGTTAATGAAGGCATTGTCTTGGGACACAAGATCTCTGAAAGAGGTATTGAAGTTGATAAGGCTAAAGTTGACGCCATTGAGAAAATGCCATGCCCTACAAATGTTAGAGGTATAAGAAGTTTCCTTGGTCACACTGGTTTCTATAGAAGGTTCATTAAAGACTTCTCTAAGATCTCTAGGCCTCTCACTAATATCTTGCAAAAAGATATTCCATTTGTTTTTTATGACGATTGTGAAGAAGCCTTTGAAATACTCAAGAAAGCCTTTATAACTGCACCTATTGTTCAACCACCTAATTGGAACTTACCTTTTGAAATTATGTGTGATGCTAGTGATTATGCTCTTGGTGCTGTCCTAGGACAAAGAGTTGATAAGAAATTAAATGTTATTCATTATTCTAGTAAAACTCTAGACAGTGTCCAAAGAAATTATGATACTACTGAAAAAGAATTTCTAGAAGTTGTGTTTGCATGTGATAAGTTCAGACATTATATTGTTGATTCTAAAGTTACTACTCACACTGATCATGCTGCTATAATAAAACTCATGGAAAAGAAAGACGCTAAACCTAGACTTATTAGATGGGTCCTCTTGCTACAAGAATTTGATTTACATATCGTGGATAGGAAGGGTGCTGAGAACCCCATAGCATATAACTTGTCTAGGTTAGAGAATGTTCTTAATGACCCACAGCCTATTAATGAGAGCTTTCCTGATGAACAATTGAATATTATCAATGCTTCACGCAGTACACCATGGTACGCTGATTATGCTAATTATATTGTTGCTAAATATATACCACCTAGCTTCACGTACAAGAAAAGAAAAAGATCTTTTATGATTTGAGACATTACTTTTGGGATGATCCTCACCTGTATAAAGAAGGAGTAGATGGTATTATTAGACGTTGTGTACCCAAGCATGAACAGGGACAGATCCTGCAGAAATGGCACTCCGAGGCTTATGGAGGACACCATGCTGGAGATAGAACTGCACACAAGGTATTGCAATTCGGTTTTTATTGGCCTACTCTCTTTAAGGATGCTCGTAAGTTTGTCTTGTCTTGTAATGAATGTCAAAGAATAGGTAATGTTAGTAAACGTCAGGAAATGCCTATGAATTATTCACTTGTTATTGAACCATTTGTTGTTTGGGGTTATGATTATATGGGTCCTTTTCCAAAGTCCAATGGGTATACTCATATTTTAGTTCTTGTTGATTACGTTACTAAGTGGGTAGAAGTTATTCCAACTAGTAGTGCTGATCATAACACCTCTATTAAGATGCTTAAAGAAGTTATTTCCCTAGATATTTAATGACTGATGGTGGTTCACATTTTATTCATGGTGCTTTCTGTAAAATGCTTGCTAAGTACGATGTCAACCATAGAATTACATCTCCTTATCATCCTCAATCTAGTGGTCAGGTAGAGTTAAGTAATAGAGAAATTAAATTAATACTCGTTTGATGCCAAGTAGCTGGAATTCTGGGCTGAAAAAGGAGCAAGTTTGAGATGCCTATTTTGCACAACTCCAAAAGCTGTGAAAATCAACGTGGAATTATTTTGGAATATATAAAAAATACTGGGCTAAAAATATACCAGAGAGGAGCCACCAGGAGGCCACGAGCCTGCGAGCCGTGCCCCCCCTGGCCGCGCCTGGAGGGCTCGTGGCCCCACTGAAGCTCCTCTAGCCCCCATATTCTCCCATATCAAGGGTTTCGTCCGAGAAAAAAACCATAATACAGCTTTCGGGAAGAGACGCCGCCGCCACGAGGCGGAACTTGAGCAGAACCAATCTAGAGCTCTAGCAGGGCTGTTCTGCCGGGGAAACTTCTCTCCCGGAGAGGGAAATCGTTGCCATCGTCATCACCAACACTCCTCTCATCGGAGGGGACTCATCTCCCTCAACATCTCCATCAGCACCATCTCATCTCCAAACCCTAGTTCATCTCTTGTATTCAATCTCCGTCTCGCAACTCCGATTGGTACTTGTGAGGTTGCTAGTAGTGTTAATTGCTTATTGTAGTTGATGCTAGTTGGTTTGTTTGGTGGAGGATCATATGTTCAGATCCTTAATGCTATTCAATACATCTTTGATCATGAACATAATTATGCTTTGTGAGTAGTTACGTTTGTTCCTGAGGACATGGGATAAGTCTTACGAATAGTAGTCATGTGAATTTGGTATTTGTTCGATATTTTGATGTGTTGTATGTTGTCTCTCCTCTAGTGGTGTTATGTGAACATCGACTACATGACACTTCACCATTATTTGGACCTAGAGGAAGGCATTGGGAAGTAATAAGTAGATGATGGGTTGCTAGAGTGACAAAAGCTTAAACCCTAGTTTATGCGTTGCGTCGTAAGGGGCTGATTTGGACCCACTAGTTTAATGCTATGGTTAGACTTTGTCTTAATTCTGATTTCATAGTTGCGGATGCTTGCGAGAGGGGTTAATCATAAGTGGGATGTTTGTCCAAGTAAGGGCAGGACCCAAGCACCGGTCCACCCACATATCAAACTATCAAAGTAGCGAATGTGAATCATATGAACATGATAAAAACTAGCTTGACAGTAATTCCCATGTGTCCTCGGGAGCACTTTACTTTATATAAGAGTTCGTTCAGGGTTGTCCCTTGCTACAGAAAGGATTGGGCCTTATTGTTGCACCTTTGTTACTATTGTCACTTGCTATCTGTTACAAATTATCTTAGCATACAACTATCTGTTACCAACTATTTCAGTGCTTGCAGAGAATACCTTACTGAAAACCTCTTATCATTTCCTTCTGCTCCTCGTTGGGTTCGACACTCTTCCTTATCGAAAAGACTACGATAGAGCCCCTATACTTGTGGGTCATCACCGGTCACGCTTGACGAGCTCTTCTCCATGATGATCAACTTTGACCAGCGCATGGCACTCTTCCAAACCTCGGGTGGATTCAAGTACTCGGCGAACACCGCGTACCATGGACGCGGCGGCGCTTCCCGACAGCGCGGATCTCCTCGCACCAGAGGCAGGTCCTCGGGCGACAGCTCCAACGACAACTCCAACTCCCGCAACGACCGTTCCCCTTCCACCAACAATCGGGGACGACGCGGTGGTTCAACCCGATCTCGTCTGAATGCCCCTCGTTGCCAGATTTGTGGTAAACCTGGGCACACGGCCAAAGATTGCTGGTACCGCTACGACAAGGATGACACCTCCTCAAAAGACGAGGACAAAGTTGCTGCTGCTGCGGATGGCTCCTACGGGATCGACACCAACCGGTACGTCGATAGTGGTGCCACCAACCACATCACCAATGAACTTGAAAAGGTGACAATGAAGGAAAAATATCCTGGCAAGGATCAGATTCACACGGCCAGTGGTGAAGGTATGAGAATAAACCACATAGGTAATTCAATTTTTAATACCCCTCGTCGCAAAATTCATCTTAGAAAAATATTGCATGTTCCTAGTGCCAACAAAAATCTTCTTTCTGTTCATAGAATTGCTCTTGATAATCATGTCTTCCTTGAATTTCATCCCTACTTCTTTTTGACCAAGGATTGGGTAACGAAGAAAATTCTCTATCGAGGTAGATGCGTTCGAGGGGCTTTATCCGTTGATTCCGGAGAATAGAAGATTCAATAAACAAGCTTATGGTGTTGTCAACCTCTCGTCAACACGATGGCACAATAGATTAGGACATACCTCTTTTTCTTTAATTCAAACTTTGCTTAGGAAAAATAAGCTCCCGTATGTTGGTGAGCGAGATGTTGAAACTATTTCGATTCTTGTCAGCGAGCTAAAAGTAATCAATTTCCCTATCCCATTTCTACCAGTGTTTCCACCAAACCTTTGCAATTAATATTCTCTGATGTCTGGGGTCCTGCTCCTAGCTCTGTTGGTAGACATACTTACTATGTACACTTTATTGGTGATTTTAGCAAGTTCACATGGATCTATCTTCTCGAAAGACGATCCGATGTTTTCCAAGTGTTTAAAAACTTCCAAGCACTTCTTGAACAAAAATTTGATAGCAAGATCATTGCTGTCCAATCTGACTTGGGAGGGGAATATGAAAATTTAAATTCCTTCTTCCAAACCTTGGGCATTTCCCATCATGTGTCATGCCCTCATGCTCACCAACAAAATGGGCCAGCAGAACGTAAACATAGGCACATTGTCGAGGTTGGTTTATCCCTCCTTGCTCATGCCTCCATGCCACTAAAATTTCTGGATGAAGCGTTTCTCACTACGGTTCACATCATCAATATGCTCCCTAGTCGTGTCATAAACAATGAAACTCCAGTAGAACGGCTTCTCCACACCAAACCAGACTACACCACTCTCTGTGTTTTTGGGAGTGCTTGTTGGCCCAACCTTCGTCCCTACAATCATCGCAAACTCATGCTTCGTTCAAAACAACGTGCTTTTCTAGGGTATACTGCCCAACATAAGGGGGTAAAATGCCTTCACATTTCAACCGGCCGGGTTTACATCTCACGAGATGTTGCCTTCGATGAGACTAAGTTTCCCTTTTCAGATCTTCATCCCAATACTGTTGCCCTCCTCCAAAAAGAACTTCTGCTTTTTCCTTCCGTTTTCTCCGGTTATGATCAAGGGGGCATTAATAATTGTGATGATCATATGTTGGCTAACCCTCTCACCAGCACATATGAGTCCGATGATGTTGCAGGAACAGAAAATGATGAAAACGGCGATCAAATTCGTGAAGAAATCAGCTCAAACGAGCTGTATCGCATGTGCCGCAACATGGGGAACATATCGTCCTCGGGATCTGAGTTGCAGTCACGCAGAGAATCGGCCTCGGGATTGGCCCCAGGTGATAGCAACAGGCCTGCGACAGCCGTGCCAGACGCGACCGCGTCGCGACAGCCTCCGATCGAGAGCGCCGCTCCCACCGACCCGCACAAATCACCTGTTGCCATGCGGCGGCCAGTGGCTGGTTCGGACCGCGAGCGCCTCTCGGGCCAACCGCTATGCTACAAGCGGCGCTCCTCCACCCGCACGATAGGCGCGGGCACAGATGTGGGGCCGGGCTGGTCTGCGCCATCACAGGCTCATGATGAGCCACTTAGGCACACCAGATCTTCTGTGCCTCCCTTCTCTACCAGGTTCCAATCGGCTGCCACAGAGGATCCGGTCCATGCTAGGACGTCTCCGGACCATGTCCGGTCATCAGGCAGTGATACGTCTCCGTCGTATATATAATTTTTGATTGTTTCATGCCAATATTCTACAACTTTCATATACTTTTGGCAACTTTTTATACAATTTTTTGGACTAACATATTGATCCAGTGCCTAGTGCCAGTTCCTGTTTGTTGCATGTTTTTTGTTTCGCAGAATATCCAACCAAACGAAGTCCAAATGCAATAAAAACCTACAGGGATTTTTTTGGAATATTTATGATTTTTGGGAAGAAGAATCAACACGAAACGATGCCCGAGGGGGTCACGAGCCCAGGAGGCGCGCCCTACCCTTCCAGGCGCACCTGGCAGGCTCGTGACCAACCCTTAAGGCGGTTGGGGCCCTACTTTCGCCGCAATAAATATATGTACATAATGAAAATCCCCTCAAAATTTCAACCTGATCGGATTTATGGATCTCCGGGAAATTAAGAAACAGCGAAAGGTTAGAATCTGGGAGCGCAAAAACAGACGGGCACAGAGAGAGAGAGATCCAATCTCGTAGGGGCTCTCGCCTCTCCGTCGCCATGGAGATCATGCACCAGAGGGGAAACCCTTCTCCCATCTAGGGAGGAGGTCAAGGAAGAAGAAGAACAAGGGGGACTCTCTCCCCCTCTCTCCCAGCGGCGCCGGAACGCCGCCCGGGACATCATCGTGTGACGACGATCTACACCAACACCTCCTTCATCTTCACCAACACCTCCATCAACTTCCCCCATCTATATTCAGTGGTCCACTCTCCCGCAACCCGCTGTACCCTCTACTTGAACATGGTGCTTTATGCTTCATATTATTATCCAATGATGTGTTTCCATCCTATGATGTCTGAGTAGATTTTCGTTGTCCTATCGGTGATTGATGAATTGCTATGATTGGTTTAAATTGCTTGTTGTTATGTTGCTGTTGGTGCCCATCATATGAGCGCGCGCGTGGATCACACCATAGGGTTAGTTGTATGTTGATAGGACTATGTATTGGAGGGCAAGGGTGACAGAAGCTTCAGCCTAGCATAGAAATTGATGCATACGGGATTGAAGGGGGACCAATATATCGTATTGCTATGGTTGGGTTTTACCTTAATGAACGTTAGTAGTTGCGGATTCTTGCTAATAGTTCCAATCATAAGTGCATAGAATTCCAAGCAAGGGATGACATGCTAGCAGTGGCCTCTCCCACATAAAACTTGCTATCGGTCTAGTAACATAGTCAATTGCTTAGGGACAATTCCGCAACTCCTACCACCACTTTTCCACACTCTTTAAACTAACGTAATTTTTTATTTATCTAAAAAACTGCTAGTTTTTATTTATGTGTTCTTTATTATCTTGCAAATCTATCCTATCACACCTACAAAGTACTTCTAGTTTCATACTTGTTCTAGGTAAAGCGAACGTAAAGTGTGTGTAGAGTTGTATCGGTGGTCGATAGTACTTGAGGGAATATTTTTCCTACCTTTAGCTCCTCGTTGGGTTTGACACTCTTACTTATTGAGAAAGGCTACAATTGATCCCCTATACTTGTGGGTTATCAAGATCTTTTTCTAGCGCCGTTGCCGGGGAGAGATAGCTTGGGGTGAATATTCTCGTGAGTGCTTGTTTGCTTTGTCACTAAGTAGAGTTATTTGCTGTTCTAAGTTGTTCTCTATCTTTAGTTATGGATATGGAACACGAAATACCAAAAAAAAATTAGGTGTACTTGCTACTCATGGAGATGGGGAACCTCCTAAAACCCTCGATGCTCGTTATGTGGAAAATATTATGCACTACTTTGATAATCCTGAGAGATCCCCATTTAACTTGATAATGGGATACACGTTGGATCAACGTGAATACTTTAGGGATTATCGCTTATCTCAAAAAGGGAAACACTTATGGGATGAAATTAGAATACTGGGATGGTTTGCTTAGGATGCATGCTCGAGATGTGACTTTACTTGTTGCTCTAATATAGAAGTTCGACACCTTCCATTTCAATGCAAATTTATGATAATGAAACCTTAGCTTCATATGCTAAAGGTATTTGTGAATACTATGATGTGGAACGAAAAGAATAATTTGTTGTTCTTAAAGGTGCTTATGAAATTGCTTCTTTGCTTGAAAAGTATGATCATGATGTTCCTTATGAATCTGAAATTTTTCCATACTTAAATATTGCTATGAAAATTATGATTGCAATTCTGATATTATTGAATTTATTGAAAGAATGACTGCAGCTTTGGAAGAGATTAATATCTTGCCGGAAACTATGGAAGAAGAAATTGCTGAAACTGTGAGCTCATTAGATGAAAAATATGAGGAGGAGAGTGAAGAACAAAAGGCGGAAGAGCGGATTAGCTACCCGTGCCCACCTTCTAATGAGAGTAACTTTTCAACTCATACATTTTTAATTTCCCTTCGTTATTATTGAAGGATGAATGCTATGATAATTGCTATGATCCCCTGGATTCGTTTGAAATATCCCTTTTTGATGAACTTGATGCTTCCTATGCTTGTGGCCATGATGCCAATATGAATGATGCTTATGGAGATGAACTTGCTATAGTTCCTTATGTTAAACTTGAACTCTTCTCTATTGCACCCACATATGATAGTCCTATTATCTTTTTTAATTCTCCCAACTACACTATATCGGAGAAGTTTGCTCTTACTAGGGATTACATTGATGGGTTGCCTTCTACTATTACACATGATGATTTTGATGAATATAATATGCATGTGCTTGATGCTCCTACTTGCAAGTATTATGAGAGAGGAACTACATCTCCACCTCTCTATGTTTCCAATACGATAAAGTTGCAAGAAACTGCTTATGCTATGTATTGGCCTTTACTTGATGTGCATGAATTGTTCTTTTATGACATGCCAATGCATAGGAAGGGAGTTAGACTTCGTCATTGCATGATATATGTTACCTTGTTCTCACTACTAAATTACAAATCATTGTTAATTAAAATTGGCTTTGATATACCTTGGGATCTGGGTGGATCCATTACTTGAGCACTTTATGCCTAGCTTAATGGCTTTAAAGAAAGCGCTGCATGGGAGATAACCCAGAAGTTTTAGAGAGTCATTTATTTCTGTTGAGTGCTTTTATATAGTTTGAAAACAAAAAAATATAGAGGGGAACTTAAAAGTTTTTCGAAAAGAGAAGCGATGGAAAGGTGATGCATTGCGGAAGTGAGGGTCGACCTTGAACACTTGTGTTCATGCTCATGGAAACAATGTAGAATTTTTCATGAAAGTTTCTCACAAAAATAATTATCCCCTTGTACAATTCCATTGTATTATAAAAATAATGTGCCAAGTAAAGCCTTTATGATTAGTTTGGGTGATAGTTGTTTGATCATGCTGAAAAAGACAGAAACTTTGTGCTCACGAAATTATTTTTAATTCCTATCCAGAAAGAGGTTTTGAGTTGATTCTTTTTTCTTATGATTGATATACAAATTGCATTAATTATCATAATGTTTCAGAATTTTTGGAGAGTCAGAAGTATGGTGTATGTTCAGATTACTACAGACTGTTCTGTTTTGACAGATTCTGTTTTCTATGCATTGTTCTCTTATTTTGACGAATCTATGGCTAGTATCGGGGGGGGGGGGGTATGAACCATGGTGAAGTTGGATTACAGTAGATATAATGCTAATATGAATTTGGAATGAGTTCACAACAGTACTTAAAGTGGTGATTTACTTTGTTATACTAACGGGTCTCACGAAGGTTTTGTTGAGTTTTGTGCGATTGAAGTTTTCAAGTTGTGGGTGAGACCACGATGGATGAAGGAATAAGGAGAGGCAAGATCCTAAGCTTGGGGATGTCCGAGGTACCCCAAGGTAATATTCAAGGAAGACTCAAGCGACTAAGCTTGGGGATGGCTCAGAAGGCATCCCCTCTTTCGTCTACAATCTATCGGTAATTTTACTCGGAGCTATATTTTTATTCATCGCATGATATGTGCAAATGCTTGGAGCGTCTTTTGTGTTTATTTTTCCTTTTTCTTTTATGCACAATGCTGGTATGAGATAGTTCTTGGTTTATTTATAGAATGCTCTTTGCACTTCACTTATATCTTTTCAGTATGGCTTTACAGAATGCTTCATGTGCTTCACTTATATCATTTGAAGTTTGGATTGCCTATTTCCCTACACATAGAAAACCACCATTTGTAGAATGCTCTTTTGCTTCACTTATATTTGTTAGAGCGGAGCATATCTTTTGTAGAAAGAATTAAACTCTCATGCTTCACTTATACCTATTTAGAGAGTTAACATGAGTTGGTCATTCACATGGTTATTCATAAAATCCTACATAAAACTTGTAGATCACTGAATATGATATGTTTGATTCCTTGCAATAGTTTTGCGAGATGAAGATGTGATATTAGAGTCATTCTAGTGAGTAATTGTGTATTCGTAGAAATACTTGTGTTAAGGTTTGTGATTCCCGTAGCATGCACGTATGGTGAACCGTTATGTGACGAAGTCGGAGCATGATTTATTTACTGATTGTCATCCTTTGTGTGGAGGTCGGGATCGCGCGATGGTTAACTCCTACCAACCCTTCTGTTGGGGAACGTCGCATGGGAAACAAAAAATTTCCTACGCACACGCAAACCTATCCATGGTGATGAGCATCTACGAGAGGGAGAGTGGATCTACATACCCTTGTAGATCGCTAAGCGGGAAGCGTTAAGAAACGCGGTTGGTGTAGTCGAACTTCTTCGCGATCCAAATCGCCGAGCGTCCCGCGATCCAATCATAAACCGTCCCGTGAACACATCATGATCCGTCCCGCGAAATCATCAGGATCCGTCTCACGATCTTGATCACGATCTGTCCCCCAAACTCATCACGATCCGTTCTGTGATCACATCACGAACCGTCTCGCGATCTCGATCACGGTCCTTCCGATCTAGCGCCGAACGGATGGCACCTCCGCGTTCAGCACACGTGCAGCTTGATGAGGATCTCCACCTTCTTGATCCAGCAAGAGGAGGTGGAGAGGAGAGAGAGTTCACCGGCAGCGTGACGGCGCTCCGGTGATGGTGGTGGAGTGATTTCGGAAGTGCTTCGCCTAAGCGCTGCGGAAAACCGATCTAAAGGAGAAACTGTGCACCGGTGAAACGGGTAGCACGTGGCCGGGAATTCTGTCCAAAAACCACCCAATCCACTAGTATATATAGGAGGAGAGGAGAGTAGAGGCATCCACGGCCTTTGGGTCGGCCGAAATAGGAGGTGGGAAGCAATCCTACTTCACCTCGAATCCTAGTTGGAGTAGGATTGCCTCCTATTGGCTGATTTTCCACTTTTTGCTTTAGGACTTTCTCTCCTGCGCCATGGGCCTTTGTGGCTGTTTTCCCAGCCCACTAAGGGCTGGTTATTATTCTACCACAGCCCATGGACCTCTTGGGGTCGAAATACCCCTCCCGGAGGCCTCGCGGTACACTACCGGCACTCCCGGTACACTACCGGCACTCCCGGTACACTACCGATGAGCCCGAAACTTTTCCGGAAACCAAACTGGGACTTCCTATATATGAATCTTTACCTCCGGACCATTCCGGAGCTCCTCGTGACGTCCGGGATCTCATCCGGGACTCCGAACAAACTTCGGTTACCACCATACATAACACTACACTACCGAAACGTCACCGAACCTTAAGTGTGCAGACCCTGCGGGTTCGAGAACTATGTAGACATGACCGAGACACCTCTACGGTCAATAACCAATGGCGGGACCTGGACGTCCACATTGGTTCATACATATTCTATGAAGATATTTATCGGTCGAACCTCTATGTCAAGGATTCAGTTAATCCCGTATAACGTTCCCTTTGTTCTTCGGTATGTTACTTGCCCGAGATTCGATCGTTGGTATCTCCATACCTAGTTCAACCTCGTTACTGGCAAGTCTCTTTACACGTTCCGTAATACAAGATCCCGCAACTAACAATTAGTCACATTGCTTGCAAGGCTTATTGTGATGTTGCATTACCGAGTGGGCCCCGAGATACCTCTCCGTCACGCGGAGTAACAAATCCCAGGCTCGATCCATGCCAACTCAAGAGACACCATCGGAGATACCTGTAGAGCACCTTTATAGTCACCCAATTACGTTGCGACGTTTGATACACACAAGGCACTCCTCCGATATCTGTGAGTTGATGATCTCATGGTCATAGGAACACATACTTGACATGCGGAAAACAGTAGCAATAAACTGACACGATCATATGCTACGTTTGCAGTTTGGGTCTTGTCCATCACATCATTCTCCTAATGACGTGACCCCGTTATCAAATGACATCTCATGTCCATGGCTAGGAAACCTTAACCATCTTTTGATCAACGAGCTAGTCCATTAGAGGCATACTAGGGACATGGTTTTGTCTATGTATCCACACATGCATTTAAGTCTCCGATCAATACAATTATAGCATGGATAATAAACGATTATCATGAACAAGGAAATATGATAATAACTAATTTCTTATTGCCTCTAGGGAATATTTCCAACAGTCTCCCACTTGCACTAGAGTCAATAATCTAGTTCACATCACCATGTGATTCGCATTGTTATGAATCTAACACCCAACGAGTTCTGGGGCTCGATCATGCTTTGCATGTGAGAGATCTTATAGTCAACGGGTCTGTAACATTCAGATCCGTGTGCACTTTGCAAATACCTATGTCAAACTGTAAACACTACTACCACACTCCGCTCGGTACTATTCCAAATGGCTGCTCCACTATACTTATCCAGATTGCTACTACGATTCATCCGGATTAGTGTTAAAGCTTGTATCGACGTAACTCCTTACGACGAACTCTTTATCACCTCCGTAATCGAGAAACGTCTCCTCAGTCTCTTAGTTACTGAGGATAATCTTGACCGCTGTCCAGTGATCCACTCCTGGTTATCTCTTGTACCCCCTGACGGACTCATGGCAAGGCACACACAGGTGCGGTACACAGCATGGCATAATATAGAGCCTATGGCTAAGGCATAGGGGACGACGTTCATCCTTTCTCTGTCTTCTGCCGTTGTCGAGCTTTGAGTCTCACTCAACTTTCACACCTTACAAATCAGGCAAGAACTCTTTCTCTGAGTGATCCATTTTGAACTCTTTCAAAATCTTGTCAAGGTATGCACTCATTGAAAGTCTCATCGAGTCATCTTTGATCTATCTCTATAGATCTTGATGCTCAACAATTAGGTAGCTTCATCCAGGTCTTCCTTTGAAAATCACTTTCCAAATGACCGTTTTATGCTTTCCAGAAACTCTACATTATTTCTGATCAACAATATGTCATCCACATATACTTATCAGAAATTCTATAGTGCTCCCACTCACTTTATTGCAAATACAAGTTTCTCGTAAACTTTGTATAAACATCAAAACTTTGATCACCTCATCAAAGCGTATATTCCAACTCCGTGATGCTTGCTTCAGTCCGTGGACGGATCACCGAAGCTTGCACACCTTTTAGCATCCTTAGGCCTGACAAAACCTTCTGGTTGTATCACATACAACCTTTCCTCAAGTAAACCGTTAAGGAAACGATGTTTTGACATCCATCTGCCAGATTTCATAATTGAAAACACAACAACTGCTAACATAATTCCAACAGACTTTAGCACCACTACGAGTGAGAAAGTCTCATCGTAGTCAACTCCTTGAACTTGTCACAAATGTCTTTGCAATAAGTCGAGCTTTAAAAATAGTGACATTCACCATCAATGTCTGTCCTCATTTTAAAGATCCATTTGTACTCAACGACCTGCCGTCCAACGAGCAAGTCTACCTAAGTCTACACTTGGTTTTAATACATGGATCCTATCTCGGATTTCATGGCCTCCAACCATTTGTCGGAATCCGGGCCCATCATCGCTTCTCCATAGCTCGTAGGTTCATCGTTTGTCCAACAACATGACCTCCAAGACAGGGTTGTCGTACCGCTTAGGAGCAGTACACATCCTTGTCGACCGACGAAGTTCGATAGTAACTTAATCCTGAAGCTTCATGATCATCATCATTAACTTCCTCTTCAACTAACGTAGGCTTCACAGAAACATCTTTCTGCACTGCGCCACTCTCTGGTTGAACAAAGGTTTAACAACCTCATCAAGTTCTATCTTCCTCCCACTCAATTCTTTCGAGAGAAACATTTCCTCGAGAAAGGATCCGTTTAAGCAACAAACACTTTGCACTAGGATCTGAGATTGAAGGTTCACCCAACTGATCTTAGGGTATTCTATGAAGATGCATTTGTCCGCCTTGGGTTCGACCTCATTAGGCGAAAACATTTTGCACACAAGTGTCGCAACCCCAAATATTAAGAAATGACAGCTTAGGTTTCTATCAAACAATAATTCACACGGTGTCATCTCAATGGATTTAGATGATGCCCTATTTAAAGTGAATGTAGTTGTCTCTAATGCATAACCCCAAAATTACAGTAGTAAAACGATAAGAGACATCACAGTATGCACCATATCCAATAGAGCATGACTATGATGTTCGGACACACCATCACACTATGGTGTTCCAGGTGGCGTTTAGTTGTGAAACAACTTTCACATTGTCTTAAGTTGTATGCCAAACTCGTGCCTCAGATATTCACCTCCACGATCATATC
Source organism: Hordeum marinum (assembly GCA_022496015.1). Lineage (NCBI taxonomy): Eukaryota > Viridiplantae > Streptophyta > Magnoliopsida > Poales > Poaceae > Hordeum > Hordeum marinum. Next base: position 25,676,641 of record CM039677.1, on the reverse strand, counting down.
GCAGTCATTTTTATCTTCTTGCCACGATGATCTTTAAACTTCAGTCTGAATTTGCTTGAACCTTTCAAACGATTCAGACTTGTGTTTCATTAAGTAAATATACACTATATCTACTCAAATCATCAGTGAAGGTAAGAAAATAACGATATCCACTGCACGCTACAAGACTCACTAGATTGCATACATCAACATGTATCATTTCCAATGAATCACTTGCCCGCTCCATCCAACGGGGTCCTTTAGTCATCTTGCCCAAGAGGCATGGTTCGCATGTCTCAACCGATTCGAAATCGAATGAGTCCAAATATCCATCACCATGGAGTTTCTTCATGCGCTTTATACCAATATGAAATTTTGCGGTAGTGCCACAAGTATGTGGTACTATCATTATTTAACTTTGTATCTTTTGACATCAATCTTATGAACATGTGTATTACTACATCAAGATTTCAACAAACCATCTTCAATGGGTGCATGACCATTGAAGGTATTATTCATGTAAACAGAATAACCATTATTCTCTAGCTTTAAATGAATAACTGTATTGCAACAAACATGATCTAATCATGTCCATGCTCAACGCAAAACACCAAATAACATTTATTCAGGTTCGTCACTAATCCTGAAGGTAAAGAGAGCGTGCGATGTTGATCACATCAACCTTGGAAACATTTCCAACACATATCGTCACCTCACCCTTAGCAAGTTCTCCGTTTATCCCGTAGCTTTTATTTCGAGTTACTAACATTTAGCAACTGAACCGGTATCCAATACCCAGGTGCTACTAGGAGTACTAGCAAGGTACACATTAATAACTCGTATATCAAATATATTTCTATCGATGTTGCCAGCCTTCTTATCTACCAAGCATCTAGGGCTGTTCTGCTTCAGCGACTGCTCACCTCATAATAGAAGCACTTAGTCTCGGGTTTGAGTTCAAATTTGGGTTGCTTCACTGGAGCAGCAACTGACTTGCTATCCATGAAGTTTCCCTCCTTGCTCTTGCTCTTCTCGAAACTAGTGGTTTGATTAACCATCAACACTTGACGCTCCTTTTTGATTTCTACCTTCGCGGTGTCAAACATCGCGAACAGCTCAGGAATCATTATTTCTATCCCTGGCAATTTATAGTTCATCACCAAGTTCTAGTAGCTTAGTGACAGTGACTTGGAGAACTATGTCAATCACTATCTTATCTGGAAGATCAACTCCCACTTGATTCAAGCGATTGTAGCACCCAGACAATCTGAGTACATGCTCAACGCTTGAGCTATTCTCTTTCATCTTGCATGCAAAGAATCTTGTTGGAGATCTCATATCTCGCAACACAGGCACGAGCCTGAGATCACAATCTCTGCTCCTAGAACATCTCATATGTTCCGTGACGTTCAAAATGTTTCGAAGCCTCAATTCTAAGCCGTAATGCATGACGCATTAAACTATCAAGTAGTCATCGAAATGTGCCTGTTAGATGTTCACAACATCTATAGACGACGCTAGAGGGGGTGGCGCACCGAGCGGTTCATTAAGGACATAAGCCTTCTGTACAGCAATGAGGACAATCCTCAAATCACGGACCCAGTCCGCAATATTGCTACCAACATCTTTCAACTCTATTTCTCTAGGAACATATAAAAATTTAAGGGAGCTACAGCGCGAGCTAGTAATCTACAACATAATTTGCAAAGACACTATTGAACATGTTCATGATAATGAGTTCAATTAATCATATTACTTAAGAACTCCCACTCAAATTGAAATCCCTCCGATCATTCAAGTGATACATGATCCAAATTCACCAACTCAAGTCCGATCATCACGTGAGTTCAGGTGGCTGCAATGGTGAACATCATTATGTTGATCATATCTACTATATGACTCATGTTCGACCTTTCGGTCTCTCGTGTTCCGAGGCCATGTCTGTACATGGTAGGCTCGTCAAGTTTAACCCGAGTGTTCTGGGCGTGCAAATCTGGCTTGCACCCGTTGGATGTGAACTTAAAGTCTATCACACCCGATCATCACGTGGTGTCTCAACACGACGAATTTTCGCAACGGTGCACACTCGGGGAGAACACAGTTCATCTTGAAATTCAAGTGAGGGATCACCTTATAATGCTACCGCCGTACTACGCAAAACAAGGTGCATAAAAGGATTAACATCTCATGCAATTCATAAGTGACATGATATGGCCATGAACTTGTGTTTAAGATCTCCATCTTCGAAACACCGGCATGATCTCCATCGTCACCGGCACAACACCATGATCTCCATCATCTTGAACTCCATCAATGTGTTGCCATTGGGGTTGTGGCGCCAGTCCTGCTTCTACTTCTATTGCTACCGCTTAGCGATAAAGTAAAGCATTACATAGCGCTTAATGATTGACACGCAGGTCATACAATAATTAAAGACAACCCTATGGCTCCTGCCGGTTGCCGTACTCAACGACATGCAAGTCGTGAAATTCTATACATCACATGATCATCTCATACATCACATATATCTCATCATGTAATTGGCCATATCACATCACAACATACCCTGCAAAAACAAGTTAGACGTCCTCTAATTGTTGTTGCATGTTTTACGTGGCTGCTACGGGTATCTAGCAAGAACGATTCTCACCTACGCATAAACCACAACGGTGATACATAGATTGCTTTTCAACCTTCTCAAGGACCGCCTTTGTCGGATCCGATCCAACTAAAGTGAGAGAAACTGTCATCCGCAAGCCATTTAAGCAACAAGTTGCGTCGAGGGAACCGGTCTCTCGTAAGCGTAAGAGTAATGTTGGTCCGGGCCGCTTCATCTCACAATCCCGCTGAACCAAAATCCGACCAAGGGAGGAAGCAATCTAAGCATCAACGCCCACAAACCTTTTGTGTTCTACTAGAGATCTCATGGAACCATCAACCTGGCTCTGATACCACTGTTGGGGAACGTCGCATGGGAAACAAAAATTTTCCTACGCACACGCAAACCTATCCATGGTGATGAGCATCTACGAGAGGGAGAGTGGATCTACATACCCTTGTAGATCGCTAAGCGGGAAGCGTTAAGAAACGCGGTTGGTGTAGTCGAACTTCTTCGCGATCCAAATCGCCGAGCGTCCCGCGATCCAATCACGAACCGTCCCGCGAACACATCATGATCCGTCCCGCGAAATCATCACGATCCGTCTCACGATCTTGATCACGATCTGTCCCGCAAACTCATCACGATCCGTTCCGTGATCACATCACGAACCGTCTCGCGATCTCGATCACGGTCCTTCCGATCTAGCGCCGAACGGATGGCACCTCCGCGTTCAGCACACGTGCAGCTTGATGAGGATCTCCACCTTCTTGATCCAGCAAGAGGAGGTGGAGAGGAGAGAGAGTTCACCGGCAGCGTGACGGCGCTCCGGTGATGGTGGTGGAGTGATTCCGGAAGTGCTTCGCCTAAGCGTTGCGGAAAACCGATCTAAAGGAGAAACTGTGCACCGGTGAAACGGGTAGCACGTGGCCGGGAATTCTGTCCAAAAACCACCCAATCCACTAGTATATATAGGAGGAGAGGAGAGGAGAGGCAGCCACGGCCTTTGGGTCGGCCGAAATAGGAGGTGGGAAGCAATCCTACTTCACCTCCAATCCTAGTTGGAGTAGGATTGCCTCCTATTGGCTGATTTTCCACTTTTTGCTTTAGGACTTTCTCTCCTGCGCCATGGGCCTTTGTGGCTGTTTTCCCAGCCCACTAAGGGCTGGTTATTATTCTACCACAGCCCATGGACCTCTTGGGGTCGAAATACCCCTCCCGGAGGCCTCCCGGTACACTACCGGCACTCCCGGTACACTACCGGCACTCCCGGTACACTACCGATGAGCCCGAAACTTTTCCGAAAACCAAACTGGGACTTCCTATATATGAATCTTTACCTCCGGACCATTCCGGAGCTCCTCGTGACATCCGGGATGTCATCCGGGACTCCGAACAAACTTCGGTTACCACCATACATAACACTACACTACCGAAACGTCACTGAACCTTAAGTGTGCAGACCCTGCGGGTTCGAGAACTATGTAGACATGACCGAGACACCTCTACGGTCAATAACCAATGGCGGGACCTGGACGTCCACATTGGTTCATACATATTCTACGAAGATCTTTATCGGTCGAACCTCTATGTCAAGGATTCAGTTAATCCCGTATAACGTTCCCTTTGTTCTTCGGTATGTTACTTGCCCGAGATTCGACCGTTGGTATCTCCATACCTAGTTCAACCTCGTTACTGGCAAGTCTCTTTACACGTTCCGTAATACAAGATCCCGCAACTAACAATTAGTCACATTGCTTGCAAGGCTTATTGTGATGTTGCATTACCGAGTGGGCCCCGAGATACCTCTCCGTCACGCGGAGTAACAAATCCCAGTCTTGATCCATGCCAACTCAACAGACACCATCGGAGATACCTGTAGAGCACCTTTATAGTCACCCAGTTACGTTGCGACGTTTGATACACACAAGGCACTCCTCCGATATCTGTGAGTTGATGATCTCATGGTCATAGGAACACAAACTTGACATGCGGAAAACAGTAGCAATAAACTGACACGATCATATGCTACGTTTGCAGATTGGGTCTTGTCCACCACATCATTCTCCTAATGACGTGACCCCGTTATCAAATGACATCTCATGTCCATGGCTAGGAAACCTTAACCATCTTTTGATCAACGAGCTAGTCCATTAGAGGCATACTAGGGACATGGTTTTGTCTATGTATCCACACATGCATTTAAGTCTCCGATCAATACAATTATAGCATGGATAATAAACGATTATCATGAACAAGGAAATATGATAATAACTAATTTATTATTGCCTCTAGGGCATATTTCCAACACCTTCCCCTAGGAGCATGCGTGTAGTACCTTGTTTCGATGAATAATAGACTTTTGTAATAAGTATGTGAGTTCTTTATGACTAATGTGGAGTCCATGGATTATACGCACTCTCACCCTTCCACCATTGCTAGCCTCTCTAGTACCGCGCAACTTTCGCCGGTGTATTATACCCACCATATACCCTTCCTCAAAACAGCCACCATACCTACCTATTATGGCATTTCCATAGCCATTCCGAGATATATTGACATGCAACTTCCATCGTTCCATTTATTATGACACGCACCATCATTGTCATATTGCTTTGCATGATCGTAAGATAGCTAGCATGATGTATTCATGGCTTGTCCATTTTTTGATGTCATTGCTACGCTAGATCATTGCATATCCCGGTACCCCGCCACAGGCATTCATATAGAGTCATAATTTGTTCTAAATATCGAGTTGGAAGTAAATGAAAGTGTGATGATCATCATTATTAGAGCATTGTCCCATGTGAGGAAGTAATAAAAGAGGACAACGAAGCCCACCAAAAAAGGAGAAAAAAATTTAAAAAATGAGAGAAAAGAGAGAAGGGACAATCCTACTATCCTTTACCACACTTGTGCTTCAAAGTAGCACCATGATCGTCATGATAGAGAGTCTCCTATATTGTCACTTTCATATACTAGTGGGAAATTTTCATTATAGAACTTGGCTTGTATATTCCAATGATGGGCTTCCTCAAATTACCCTAGGTCTTCGTGAGCAAGCAAGTTGGATGCACACCCACTTAGTTTCTTTTTGAGCTTTCATACACTTATAGCTCTACTGCATCCATTGCATGGCAATCCCTACTCACTCACATTAATATCTATTGATGGGCATCTCCATAGCCCGTTGATACGCCTAGTTGATGTGATACTATCTCCTCCTTTTTGTCTTCTCCACAACCATTATATTCTCTTCCACCTATAGTGCTATGTCCATGGCTCATGCTCATGTATTGCGTGAAAGTTGAAAAAGTTTGAGAATACTAAAGTATGAAACAATTGCTTGGCTAAAACAGGGGTTGTGCATGATTTAATACCTTGTGTGATGAAGATGGAGCATAGCCAGACCATATGATTTTATAGGGATAACTTTCTTCGGCCATGTTATTTTGAGAAGACATGATTGCTTTATTAGTATGCTTGAAATATTATTGTCTTTATGTCAAATGATAGACTATTGCTTTGAATCACTCGTGTCTTAATATTCATGCCATGATTAAATTATATGATCAAGATTATGCTAGGAGCATTTCACATCAAAAATTATCATTTTTATCATTTACCTACTCGAGGACGAGCAGGAATTAAGCTTGGGGATGCTGATACGTCTCCGTCGTATCTATAATTTTTGATTGTTTCATGCCAATATTCTACAACTTTCATATACTTTTGGCAACTTTTTATACTATTTTTGGGACTAACATATTGATCCAGTGCCTAGTGCCAGTTCCTGTTTGTTGCATGTTTTTTGTTTCGCAGAATATCCATACCAAACGAAGTCCAAACGCAATAAAAAACCTACAGGGATTTTTTTGGAACATTTATGATTTTTGGGAAGAAGAATCAACGCGAAACGATGCCCGAGGGGGTCACGAGCCCAGGAGGCGCGCCCTACCCCTCCAGGCGCGCCTGGCAGGCTCGTGACCAACCCTTAAGGCGGTTGGGGCCCTTCTTTCTCTGCAAGAAAGATATTTTTATAAGGAAAATCCCCTCAAAATTTCAGCCCGGTCGGAGTTACGGATCTCCGGGAATTTAAGAAACGGCGAAAGGCCAGAATCTGGGAGCGCAGAAACAGAAGGGCACAGAGAGAGAGATCCAATCTTGGAGGGGCTCTCGCCTCTCCGTCACCATGGAGACCATGTACCAGAGGGGAAATCCTTCTCCCATCTAGGGAGGAGGTCAAGGAAGAAGAAGAAGAAGGGGGGCTCTCTCCTCATCTCTCCCGGCGGCGTCGGAACGCCGCCCGAGACATCATCGTGTGACGACAATCTACACCAACACCTCCGTCATCTTCACCAACACCTCCATCACCTTCCCCCATCTACATTCAGCGGTCCACTCTCCCGCAACCCGCTGTACCCTCTACTTTAACATGATGTTTTATGCTTCATATTATTATCCAATGATGTGTTGCCATCCTATGATGTCTGAGTAGATTTTCGTTGTCCTATCGGTGATAGATAAATTGCTATGATTGGTTTAAATTGCTTGTGGTTATGTTTCTATCCTTTGGTGCCCATCATATGAGCGCGCGCGTGGATCACACCATAGGGTTAGTTGTATGTTGATAGGACTATGTATTGGAGGGCAAGGGTGACAGAAGCTTCAGCCTAGCATAGAAATTGATGCATACGGGATTGAAGAGGGACCAATATATCTTATTGCTATGGTTGGATTTTACCGTAATGAACGTTAGTAGTTGCGGATGCTTGCTAATAGTTCCAATCATAAGTGCATAGAATTCCAAGTAAGGGATGACATGCTAGCAGTGGCCTCTCCCACATAAATCTTTCTATCGGTCTAGTAACATAGTCGATTGCTTAGGGACAATTCCGCAACTCCTACCACCACTTTTCCACACTCGTTAAACTAAAGTAATTGTTTCTTTATCTAAACAGCCCCTAGTTTTTATTTACGTGTTCTTTATTATCTTGCAAACCTATCCTATCACATCTAAAAAGTACTTCTAGTTTCATACTTGTTCTAGGTAAAGCGAACGTAAAGTGTGCGTAGAGTTGTATCGGTGGTCGATAGAACTTGAAGGAATATTTGTCCTACCTTTAGCTCCTTGTTGGGTTCGACACTCTTACTTATCAAGAAAGGCTACAACTGATCCCCTATACTTGTGGGTTATCAGGCGGTGAATCTGAATTCGCCTCGGGATCCGTGACTGTGTCGTCTCCAGCAAGAGGTGCATGATCTTCTACGGCCACACAAGATGCATCTTCAATTCTTCGCCGTACCATATTACAACAAGGGGTAACTAAACCTGTTAATTATAAAAACATGACCAAATCTGGCCTAGTTTGCTCTAGAGGTGAACCAGGTGAGCCCAATACACTTGAAAATGCAGTCGGGGATGAAAAGTGGAAAAAGGCAATGTGTGAAGAATACCAAGCCCTACAAAGAAATAAAGCATGGCATCTGGTTCCTACACAACAAGGTAAAAATCTCATTGATTGAAAATGGGTTTTCAGAATCAAAAGAAAGTCTGATGGAACCATTTATCGGTACAAGGCTAGGCTTGTGGCAAAAGGTTTTAAACAACGATATGGTATAGACTATGAGGACACTTGTAGTCCAGTTGTTAAGGCTACCACTAGTCGTTTGGTTTTGTCCATTGCTGTGTCCAGGGGATGGATTCTTCGACAGCTAGATGTGCAAAACGCGTTTCTAAATGGTGTTTTGGAAGAGGAAGTATATATGAAACAACCTCCTGGGTTTGAAAGTAAACATGCACCTCACCATGTATGCAAGCTAGATAAAGCATTGTATGGGCTGAAACAAGCTCAAAGGACTTGGTACTCTCGTCTCAGTAATAAGATGCAAATACTTGGCTTTGTTCCCTCAAAATCTGACACCTCACTATTTATCTATACAAAGTTCAACACATCCATATTTGTTCTCATCTATGTTGATGACATCATTGTTACAAACTCTTTTGATGAGGCGATTTCAGGATTATTGAAAGACTTGAGTGCAGAGTTTGCTCTCAAGGATCTAGGAGAACTTCATTACTTTCTAGGGATTGAAGTGAAGAAACACAATGATGCGCTTCATCTCTCTCAGGAAAAATATGCCATAGAGTTGGTAAGAAAGGCAGGTCTACAAGGTTGTAAACCTGCAACCACTCCATTATCCAACACAGAAAAAATTTCACTTACAGAAGGAGATCTTCTCAATTCAGAAGACAGCACAAAATACAGAAGTCTAGTAGGTGCTCTTCAGTATCTTACACTTACAAGACCTGATGTTTCCTTTGATGTGAACAAAGTCTGTCAATTCCTACATGCACCCACTACTGTCCATTTCATTGCTGCCAAGCGCATAGTCAGATATGTGAAACATACCCTGAATATTGATCAGAATTTCAGCAAGTCAGCTTCTTCTCTTATTAGTGCCTTTTCTGACTCAGATTGGGCAGGATGTCTAGATGACAGACGCTCAACAGGTGGCTTTGCAGTATTCTTTGGACCTAACCTCATATCTTGGTGTGCTAGGAAACAAGCTACTGTCTCAAGATCCAGCACTGAGGCAGAGTATAAGGCACTGGCAAATGCAACAACAGAAATCATCTGGGTGCAGTCTATGTTAAAGGAGTTGGGTATAAAAAGCTCTAAAGCCCCCTGCCTATGGTATGATAATCTTGGTGCCACATACTTATCTGCAAATCCAGTTTTTCATGTCAGAACAAAACACATTGAGATAGATTTTCACTTCGTCAGAGAGAGAGTGGCAAATAAGCTCCTTGACATTCGGTTCATCCATTCACGTGACCAGGTTGCAGATGGTTTTACCAAAGCCCTGCCCACAAGAAGTTTTGAAGACTTCAAGCATAATCTCAACTTGATGAAGTTGTGATTAAGGGAGGGTGTCGAACAACATGTCACGATAGGCTGTGCGTACATGCCAAGGAGTTCAACAAGGAGTTCAACCGGTAGTTAGGAAATCTAGTTAGGAGTTTATCTCTTTGTATTCGGTTGTAACTAGATTACCTTATCTCTACCTTTCTTGATCTCCAAGACGTACTTTAAATATTGTATGCGTTGTCCAGGGATCCAGCGCCCCTGCCTATAACATGCACCATGTCCCCTCACAATGAGGTAAGACGTTTTCCGCTCTCGCACAGTCCGAACCCAAAACGAATCGCTACGGCCGGGCCAACCTAGCACAACAGCCTCACTTGTTCACTTTTGAACCCAAAACGAATCGCTACAGGGCCAACCAAACCCAAAACTATTTTGTAAGGAAAAAACATAGTTTTTCTACCTGTTCCGGTAGCTAACGGTGAGAAATCGGCCGTCCAATTCATTTCATCAAGATTCGTGCCATCTGATACGGTATAAACATGTAAATTATTATACACACAGCCTCAACAGATTGTCTCAAGAAAACAAAAATTCTTAGCCTCTAAGCTAAGCCTGAGCAACCATGACTACTGCTTCCTAATCAATCAACCATGGTGGCTCTTGTTCTTCCTGACGAACCGCCAGTTCTCCGCATGGGCAGAACTATTTTCTTTTTGTTTGCATGGTCATATGTAACATTATGTTTTTTTTTTGAAACGAAGGGAGACGATGTTTTGTCTCATTTAATAACACCGATTTGATATTATGAATTTGAATATATTTATTTATAAATTTGATCAAACTTAAGAATGTTTAACTTTTCAAAAAAATAGAACACCATTTATTTTAAAATAGGGTGAGTAAATTTTTTTTAAATCCCAACAAAATCAACAACGCAACAAAGCGCAGACAACCCTTCTAGTCTACAACTGTAGATTATATGCGACAATCCCTTTGATTTTCTGTTAATCTCCAACTAATGGGCACACACAAGCAAGCTGTAGCGGAACGACCTGTGCTTGATCAAGCGATGCCATCTGCCGGTCTGGTCGCTGGGCTCTGCCTCGACGCCGGCGAACATCGTGGACGTGCATTTGCTGACGTGGTCATGACAGCAGCAGCGGCACATGCAGTCAGCACATGATTCCTTGTGCTTGTGCGTCTTCTTAACAACAAACTTGGCGACGCAGCTCCTCCACACTTCTAAGGTCTTGCCAAGTTTTACGGGGAAAAAGTTCAACCTAATCATCAAGCTGTGATCCTCACGATCATATTGATCGGCAACCTAGACGAGCCACGCGTATTGATGCTACCTAATAAACAGACAGCTTTGAATCATACAACCATGAAAAAACATGAAACTGTATAGACAGTAACAGACAGCTTTGCAAAACCATAACCAAGAAATGCAGAAGGTCTTGCTATACAGTATCCACACGAATCGAAGAGCATAAGTTCTAGTAGTATGTGTGACTATTTATACGTAGTATGTGTGACTATCCAGTATCCACACGAATCGAAATGCATAATCGAAGAGCATAAGTTCTATCCAGTATCCACATGCCTTCGCAGCACCTATAAGCCATAATCGAAGGCCCTGTTTGTTTGGGCTTTAGCTTCGGTTTTTGCAGCTTTTTCATTTTGACCAAAAAACCACAAAAGCTCCTAAATATGTGCTTTTGAAGCTTTTAGGGCTTTTGATGAATCAATATAACAATATTTGGCTCCAAAAGCCATAAAAGTTCCAAAAACACCTATTTAGAAGCTTTTGTTGCTTTTTAACCGAAATGAAAAAGCGGCAAAAGTCAAAGCTAAAGCTCAAACAAATAGAGGCTAAGAAAGCAAAATAGCACTGAATCCCAGCATGATCGAATTGCAGCCTATTTATACGTAGCAGATAGCACCAGGCTAAGCCAGTTGCAGTTCAACATTCAGTAGTTAGAACTAGCTAGGCTTCTAGTAAATACCAAGCTCGGAAACCGGATAGAAATTTCCTTTGTGCTCGAAAAAATGGGATGTAACTTCAACCTTTGTGCCAGTTGACAAATGTCTACATAAATTAAACAATACTAGTCGTCAACCCGTGCATCTGCATGGGCTAGCATTATACATACCTGCAATAAGCAAAAGTTCATGAAAAACATTGATTGCAGTGATCCTTCATAATTATCCAATGAAATGCATGTAGGGAATTTTCAAACATTACTGTGTTCTTTTAGGCTCTGTTAAACGTGGAGAAAGTTTGTTGTGATGTGGTTATTTCATAAGCGATTATGAAAAACTAACAATCAAAGTACAAAAAGCGCGGTTAAAGAAACTCTCAAATAGACAAAAGGTTCATGGGGCAAATGGTAACATGAGAATCCACAATGTGAAATCCAGGATTGTTAATTGATATAAGCTTGTCTGTGTGGAAGCAAACATGTATAAGGATATAATTGTAGAAATTAGAAAAAACTTGCAAAAGTGTAGTTTATATGATATATTTGATGATAGAAGTAAAACATGTGATCTTGGATGCTAAATCAGTACTACAAATGTGTTGTCACTGAGGTCTCTCAACCTCAACCAATTATGTTATGTGCAAGATGTTCTCTAGCTTTAACAAACAGAAATACGATTTAGAAATAAACATGTAGGTTTGAAGATTCAACCAAAGAAAATTTTGATAAGTACAAAACAGACACAGAGAATCACAACATACTGTTGTTCTTCCGTGATAAAACAAAGAGTAAGGACCAGACAAACGATTGATATTTCTGTTGAAACTGAGGTATGTGAGAAAACACATGATTGCATCACATAGTTGCCGAATTTGATATTGATAGCCACTTATCCCTTTTTTCTTTTCTATCTGAACAAAAGATCTTGGAATAAACTGATATACAAAAATAGGCGGGTAAGGTGCATGTTTATGAAACACTTTATTGTCTAATTTAATTTAGATTATGCAAAATTATTCATCTACGATGTACAATGTAAAAACATGTTTCTTCCTCTTCCTTTTATGACAAATAATTCAAGCAACCACAAAAAGGAAAAACAATCTAATCTCAAATGATGAACACTACTTAGAAAGCATGTGAAAACCTTCAGCTACTACATATAGATGAAAACAGAACCACATCATAACCGCCGGAAAAGAAAAAACTGCCGAAAAGGCCAATAATAGTAGAAGGAAAAACTATGGAACATTGATGTAGCAAGCCCATGTAATTGGCATAAAATGCAGATAACGTACACGGTCAAGAAACTCTTTATTGTGTCATTTCATTTATATTATGCGAGTTTATTCATCTACCATCTACAATGTAGAAACTTATATGCACACTTTTTTCTACGGCAGAGAAATCAAGCAGCAACAAAAGCAAAGAAATTTGTTCTAGTCTTAAATGATAAACACTACTTACAATCCATCTGAATAAAAGTCCAGCTACTACAAACCGATGAGAACAGAACCACATCATTAGTGTCTTCCCATTTGGGAGACTATTTGTAATTCTTTTGCATCATATTGTGAGATATCTAGCCTATACATGCAGTTAGCAATTATACGTGGCTGTGCAGGTGAAACAAAGGAACAGAACATGAGAAAATAAAGACCGTACCATGAATTTCATAGGCTTCTTGCTGTGCACCATGAGCACGTCTGAGACCGAGGTCACATCACGTCCCTACAGGTGGCCCTGCCTAACGCCTATACGCAGCCCGACGTCTCATACATCGCTCAACATGATGGCTCCTGTTTGGTTTGCTGCCGGACAAAATCAATGGCCGAGCTGCCCGATGTAATCAATTAACCATAACTGTTGTAAGTTTCCGGCCGGTAGCTAGGCTTAGATTGAATCAATCAAGAGGCCTGCCTCAACGTGTATACGTGTGTGTCCCAAAAAGTCAAGCCAAGTATGTACAACCTGCCTCGAAATCAAGGCCTATAGGCAGGCATGTATTTTCCTCAAACAAAAAGCCAAGCTTGTATAGCCTACCTCAAAGCCAGACCGTATACTTCTGTGTCCCAACAAATAAAGCAAGGCATGTACGTGTCCTTGCATCGGCGCCATGCAGCCGTGCATGTAGTCCCGATCACAATCCTCCAAATGAAACGCCAGCATTATCTAGCCGCCCTAGCTCACGATGGGAGAGTAAGCATGCAGTTCCACATGGGAGGCCATCTAGTCCAGGCTGTAGGTCTTCCTCATGGCCGTCCTGTATGAAACTTCAAAGTTTAGATGACGGCGCTAGGGTTTCTTCATCGGAGATATTTTGCCGTCACACGTGGAAGATTTCTGTAGAAAAACTGTGAATGACCAATAGGCCCAAAACTGTTAATGACTAATATGCTCTGGATTGATATTTTTTACCTATAGATTGTAGAGATTACATCGGTGGATCTGTTTGTTTAATTTTTTTTATTTATAGATTGTAGAGATTACATCGGTGTATCTGTACCATTATAACTTGGTCCCACCAGATTAACGACTCACAATTACTGATTAACGTGGGAATTTCTTGGAAGTGCCTAATTAGTATAAGTATAGATATAGATATAGAAGTATAGATATAGATATGAAAATAAAAAATTATTTCCCGCAAGTCCAATTCACAGGTGACCGGTGCTAGGTGTGCATGCCACAAAGACGGCACAGGTCCAGCGTACAAATCGGAAGAACATACGACCCACAACCCAGTTCTGTATCTCCACCACTGGAATGCAACTCTAGATACCTGTCGAGCAAGAAATATTATCACACTCATCAGTCAAACAGATATGTAATATTTATTCAGAAAAATCATTGGGAGCCTTTCTCATAATTTTTATATTAAGTCAAGCATTAAACATTCATCATGGTTGAAATTGTGTCAAAAGCTCGAAAGTTGTAACATATCAGCATTATTTGATAAGACCAGCATTTGAAACAGAGAACAGCATTATTGGTGATGAAAGAAGCTTTTATGATGAATGCAGTGGTGTTATTTTGATCATGTGTTCGATATGGAGAATCGAGCGATGCTATTCTGATCGTGTGATCGATATGGAGTATTAAACCTCCATGATTGCTAAGATTGAATAAATTAGACCACACATAATGCACAGCTAACATATAGTTTGGACCAGACAATGATGGCCAAGATTGAAGCGTCATGTTGAGCAATTTTTTTACCAAACAAACAGCGTATATCTAGAATAACCATCCATAACCTACAATAATATTGCTGCAAGCAAAACAATCAATGGCAGCATAAGTTCAATAAAGCCATACTCATTAAATGTTGGAAAAAGCATTGCTTCACTAGTTATCACAATGATTCAAAATAAGCATGAATGTGAAATGGCATGGCAGTTAGTAAACTTAAATAAAATGTGCATGACGACATTTGCATCTCTTAGCAGAAATGATCAGATCCATACACAGGGAATAGTGAAGGAGCCAAAGTAATCGGTCATCATGAGAGAGAAAAAAGACGCTGCACTATATGCCATGATACAAGTATCAAAAGTGAAGAGTGCAAAACAGCATTGCTATGCGTTGGCAAGGTCATCAAGAAGTAGAAGAAACAAGCGACGTGACATCTACATACAAATTTCTAGCATCACACGAAAGGGTGTTAACATAATACCATCAGCTAATCATCAAAAAATAAACTTTTCATGTTACATCATAGTGTAAATGCATGCAAATTTATCTATTTTGAGATGTGTAAAGGCATTCCATTACGTGCAGCAAAGACAGCATCGAATGGATGATAGCAGGAAATCATAGTGTGACCAGGAAGTTTCTTGAGCTGCAGTGACTCAAGATGGATCATGAAGACGCCCGTTACCGTCCACAGGAACACCACATTATTGTCCTCGGCAAACCCTACTACGAATGTGTGCGCTCTCTCCTCCGAATTAAGGGGAATTAGCTTATCCAGTTCAATACTTCTTCCCAGCTCCCATGAAACAGCACCATCATTATTTGTCTTTGTCTTCCATAATTGGGTGCTGAAGTCTGACTTAGAAAGGATGAGGAAACCAACGCCACCACCGTCAGTCCGCACAACCGTGAATTCATGTTTTCCTTCAGTAAACATATCCACCGGCGCCGGCATCACGGCGATGCTCCGCTTTGCCAAATCAAACTTGATAATACCAACCAAATTCCCAACAAGGATCCAGTTAAGAGAATTTTCAACTAGCACGGCCGCCTTGGGCCGAAAAATCCTGGTGTAGTAAAGGCTGCTCAAGTCAGCCTTGGGCAGAATCGGTGCTGAGATGACATCGCCCCAAATGCCGGTCTCCGACGAGTAGACGCAGGCCAGCGCTCGTATGTGGTGTGTGTCGTCGTCGTTTTCGACCACTAGCACGACCACCTGAAAGTGTTGGTCATCGTCCCCGGCAGAACGAAGCACTGCCCCGTGGACCGGATATGCGATCCCGTCGAACTCCGGGGCAAGGGCGACTCGGTGCTTGTCGCCGGTGACGGGATCCCACACTAGGACCTGTTTCCGGGGCAGCTGCAAGAGGAGCACGAGGCCGTGGCGGGATCCGAGGGGCACGGCCTGGTCGCCGTCGTCGAACGGCAAGGCGAAGCGCCCGGCGGGACACGGTTGGGGCTCTCCAGCGTGGGCACGAAGTAGAGGTCGCCATGACCCTTGTCGAAGAAACCGACGAGGGGAGGGCTGCGGAAGTGGCGGAGGCGGAAGCGGCGGACGAATCGCGGGTCGGAGACGAGGCGGCGCCAGCATCCGCAGACGAGGGAGGCGCGCGGGAGGGAGGAAGGCTGCGGTGGCAGGCGGAGGAGGACCTCGGTGAGGAGATCGTCGTCTTCCAGCGGTGGCGTCGCTGCCGGCGAGGTGGAGCCGCTGAGGAGGGTCGCGGTCATCTCTACCTCGTGCGGTGTGGTTCGGGTGTGGAGAAGCAACCACGATGTGAAGCCAAGTGGACCGGCCCAATATCCTATGTACATTCCCTTGTAATTCCAAGAGATTTATAAGCCCAAGAGTCCTTAAAAATATATTTAACCCCACAATAATTTGGAATTCCTGCATGAATTATTCTATTTGGTAAACATACGTGCAGGATCGGCGCATGAACGTACATAAATTTCACTTGTCTTAAAACTATATAAATTTCTTTGCTACACATCTCAGCGGTGGGTACTCCTACATTTTAAACGTCAGCCAGTACCTCATAAAAACATAACCAAATGATAAATGTCACACGTAGGTGTGTGGCAGTCCGGACCTAACGTCTTTCGATGGCTTCAATCACGGAAATATGGCATATTCCAGTGACACACTGCCATGCTCGCATCACTAAATTTACCATAAAGAATTCTTGAAATTGCCATGTATTTGTATCTTACATGTGGCATTTATCGGGGTTCAAAAAACGTAAGTTGGGATCAGACTCCACTGTGGCTATAGCCGGCCAACTTGCAATTACCACAAACTTAGTTTTCTTTATTATTCAGACATTTATATTCGAACACTTCCGGTATATGTGCTTCAACCACTGTTGGTTTTCTTTCCTTCAATTTTGTTTTATGAGAGTTGTGGTAGTTGTCAGTTTCCTTCAGTTTTGTTTTATGGAGTGGGTGCCAGGCCATGAGGCTATGCTGGCAGAGTGGTGTCCCAGCAGGGGCAAGCAGGGGATCAGCCCTAGAGCCGCATGGGCAATCATTCTTCTTGGCTTATGGGAGTTGTGAAAGCACAAAAACGCGGTGGTTTTCGATGGAGTGACGCCGGACATTGCTATGGTTATGCGCCGAGTCGAGTAGGAGGGGCGTGCGTGGTCGACTGCAGGGCTGCTTGGGGGCAGCATCGAGGGCTTCTTGGGTAGATTGAGCAGGTGGGATAGACGTGAGTAGTACCCTGTATAGATTATGCACACTTGTGTGCCGCGGTGGAGGGGTAACTTGTAACATGTAATATGTACTTGTCACACCGGGGAGGGCTCTTTCTGCCCTTTCTCCTATCTATATTCAATGATACGCATGCTATGCTTATTCGAGAAAAAATGTTTTGTTTTATACTCTACAAACTTTTTCCTTTGACCATGCAAAAGAAATGTTTTTCCTTGTTTAGTAAGTTTTTGGTTCAAGCAGAACCCGTATAGGCTTGTTTGGTTGCCACGGCACATCCATGTAGGCTCTGTTTTTTTTTTTGAGATAATGTCGCGAAGCTTTATTAACTCGCCACGATGTTTACAGGGATGGATGGTAGATTTTTGGGGTGTCCTAACAAAACATGGCAGCCACCACCGAGAGATAGAGCATGCTTCGCTATAATGTGAGCTTCATAATTTGAGCTCCTAAACCCATGACGAAAACTGCAAAAATCAAACAGAGAGGAGTGGTCTATTATTTCATGTACAATTGCGCCGTAGCTTGTCGAATTATCCTTCTGTATGTCTTGTGCCACCACTTTGCAATCCGAAGCAACTTCAATCCGCCTCAAGTATAGATCATCCGCCAAAGACAAGGCTTCTCTAATGGCGAGTGCTTCAAGCGTCGGCGGATGCACGATGTGTTTGAAACACATGGTCAAAGCTCCCATAAACATACTAGCCTCATATCTACAAATCACAGCAACTGACCCATTACCACGCCTGGACACAACAACACCAATGTTCAGCTTCTCATGGCCTGTCAAAGGGGCCAGCCATCTCGCTTGTCTCACGCTGGCCGACGTCGTCGCCAAAGGTCGCCCGGTGTTAACAAACTGTAACTCACCAAGATAGCCGGGTATGAAAGAATTAACCGAATATGATGCTTGAAATATGTTCTCATGAATGGCCTTCCGCCTAACTCCCCAGAGCGCCCATAGCGTTACCACCAGCCGATCAAAAAGTTCCTTCGTCAATATTTCATGCAAAGAAAACAGCCAATCTTTTGGGTTCTCCTCCCCTTGTTCAACCAAGTGATGCCCAACTCATCAGGCGCCAGTGTCTAGACACTCGTCGCCATCGGGCAAGAGATGAACGCATGTTTCCAAGTGTCAACCGCATCGCATAATGGACAGGTGTCCTCCGTCGCCATGTGTCGGTGCTTCAAAACAGAACCCGTCTGCATTGACTGCCGGGTAAGACGCCACACAAACATCTTGAGTTTTGAGGGTACCGGTATATGCCAGATCATGGACCACTTACTTGTTTCGTTGTGATATAATGAAGTTCCGCCCTCCTCATGCAGGCTCTAGTTATCCTGAAAACAGTGCTAGGCGTGGCCCTAAAGGAATGCTTAAATAGGCAGCATTCAGGCACCAGCCTTGTCGCGTGCAGCAGCGAGGAGGAATGCGGCACTGAAGTCATGCAAGCGGGAGAAATTGGGCCTTCAATGAAGAACACATAAGCGCCGCCATCTTCTCTGGTATCAGCACGTGTTACAACCATCCATGACGATTGCTGCGACCGGCCACGACACAATCCTCAAATCAGGAGTGGCGCCATCTTCTCCTGACAGACACATAAGGTCATTTCTAACCGGACCCCTAAAAATAGTGGAGTATTTGGTAGAGTAAAACCTTAGTGGAGTATATTTACTCCACTAAATTTTGATCGTTTACGGAGTAAAAAAGAAATGTGTGTAAAATTTAACATAAACTTGATTAAAACAACTGAAGTTCAACATATATTCGATTACAACAATCCAAGTTCAACATAGTGGCTACTTAATTTTGACTTCGGTTTAAACTCGACATAGACTCTACATAAGCTTGAAACAGTTTCAACTTCGGCTTAAACTATTCCTTCTTATATAGTGTTATCCATTGTGCCCACGTCATACAACTGCTCATGGGGTCCAGCCTTGTGCCATCGTCAGCGATGGGTAGATATGACGCCATTCTTGGAGGTCAATCTCGTCCTCCTTCTCCTCATCATCGAAGATGACGACAACCGCCCTGACCACCTCCTCCTTGGTGAACCGATTCCACTCTGCATCCACCAACTCTAGGTACTAGCGGCAAAGGTTTGTTGTGTACTCCCCGTCGACGGCTTCCGTTGCGAGTAACTCCCTCGCTACCCGGTCCTCCCCGGCCATCACCACACTTAAAGTCCCTGAAGGCGGCGGTTCAAGATGGATAGGCATCATCCTGAACGAGAAGTTGAGGCGCACCTCGGGGCCATACAGCCAGACATCCCAACGGTCATACTCGAGCGTCGCAGTTCGGTTGTGCAGAATGAGCCAGGCCAATGGCGTCGGCCGTTCTCCCTATTTCAGATCTCAGCCACCCAAATAGCCACCCCCATCCCTGTCTTGGTCTCCCTTTGTGGAAAAGAGAGTGGGTTTTTTTTATTCATCCGCCGCGTGGAGAAGTAAATATATGGAGGTTTTTAGGTCCAAAGTACAAAAATTACTCCCTTACAATGGATAAAGCATCGGCTAGATGCCACTTAGTGGGGTAAAAACGATTTATTACTCCACTAACAGGTTAGAAATGGCCTAAGCGGCGCCATCTTCTCCTGTCGATGGTGGTCGGCGATGGGAATCCTTGTTCCTCTTCTCAAGGATGATGTCTTGGTCTCCACGTGATTGGATTTTTACTTGGCGTTCCATTGTCAGGAATCCATGAACCAAACACGAAAGCTACTCACTTCAAAAGTAGTTTGCCTGATATGCATATCTCCCAAGCACAAGTTGATAAGAACATCGGATCAGCAAAGTTCTGAGCATAGCTGATCAGGTGCATGCTTCCGTATCATGTACGTATAGGCTATCTTCCGAAAAACAAAAACATGAAAATTCCTACACTTGTTTTAAACTACAGCGACCAGTATTCTCCATTGAGAGCAATACCCCTTATCTGTCAAAATAAAATCTAAAATTGCTAAAAAGTTTTACTAAAGCTGTCTCAATTAATTTGGATGAGAGAGTATGTTTATTCTGAAATTAACAACACTAATGAATAACAAGAAATCTGTTCAAGTAAGCATTTTTGACCGCTACTCATATTTCTCTCCTAAAGGTTCCAGACATTTCACACATTTCTTGTCCGTCCTTGTCAACTGTAATTCTTGTATTAATATGACAAAAGCCGTTAGTACAGCACAGACCATCTTGGTCTCAGCTAAATATTATCTCCGTCCCAAATTACATGTCTTAAATTTGTCTAGGTACGGATATGTATCTCACAATAAAACATGTCTAGATACTGCATTATGTGCAGGCGAAGGAAACAAGACTACATTGATCTGAGCACTAACCGGCATCACATTGTACATCTGGAAACATCACCATGGGTTTAAATGTTTTGAGTACGCTGCTGCACCACTAGCTGGAGTATGTCACCCTAACATAAACCTTATCTAGACAAATATGAGACAAGTAATTTGGGACAAAGGGAGTAACACACTGAGCACCACGGCTACCGATACTGAGAAAACATCACTAACTGTATGAATAGCATCTACGTATAATATAATGTACCTCTTGAAGAAACATGAAACTACCTATACCTTGGACCTTGTTGTATGGGCAATGGGCTCATTAAGTTAATGGTGTTGGTTCGGTTCACTTCGAAACAAGCCATTGTACAACTTAAATGCGCAGCGAGCAGTTTCCGACAGGTTCTGTCAAAGGTGGATCCTAAGGGTAAGGAGATATATATACACTACTAGGCAGAATGAAGACAACCCAGTCGTGAGTCAACCGCGAGGGGCGGCCAGTTGCTGCTTCTTGACCCGATCTCCAGGCTTCACCATGCTGAGCAAACATAGATGTCATAACAAAATCCCATTTCTAAGAAACTGGAACGACGACAACTACAGGCGATTTTCGGACCTGATATCGTGCGGCGTTATAAATATCCACTGTGACCCTTGTGCAACAGCAAAATCTACAAGGGTATCCAAACTAATTTTGCGGCTCACCGCATCCTGCACAAATCAGATACCATCAATAAAATGGTTTGTGTTTTCATCAAGAGGATGGTTCTAGAGAAAGCATCCTATTTTCTCACCATGAATACATCAAACTCATCCATGGCCCTAAAAGGTGCTTCTGTCATTCCATGAAGAGCTAAAGCGAAGCAAAGTGTCGAAAAAGATCGCTCCCCCCCTGGACCAAGATGCATAGCAGAGGTTGTAGTTATCGAAAACATACCTATGAAATACTACCAAAAAAAGATTCCTAGAGAAAAACGACATGGTGAATGGTACTGTGAAAAATACTATCTTGCAAACTATACAGGTACCTGACAGTCCTCTTGTGTCTCTGACGGTATCATGAGATGCATCTTGAGGCATTGTTAGCTACATCAAACACCATACACAACTGTTACATGTAGCACAAATCCTCCAACCACTATGTACACATCAAAATGGCAATGCTATGAACGATTCACACCTCAATAGATAAAGCTTTACTCTGGTAATCTACGTTGGTGTATCCACTGATACCTTTCTTTCCCAGGTGCTCATTGAACCTTCCAAACAATAAAAGTGGACAACCTATCAGGACTAGCTGTTTCGACTGACGGATAAGGGAAATCAAAGCCAACAGAAAAACAGATGAAAAACATCCAAGAAAGGAACTTGTATTTACAGCCATGTCAATTGTCGCTTCAAAAGGCCAGCATTTCTCTGAAATTTCTTCCACCGCAAGTCCAATGCTTTTTTACACGACTGCACAGCAATATACTTGGGTCAAAAGAAGATCCAGTAGAGTGCAATGAACATATCAAAGCCAATTAAGCCAACATATGTTGGAAAACATGAAATAATGAACTTACATTAATGTTCGCTCGAAAACTTGCATACAGCTGCTGCTTACTTAAGATTTTCTGCTCCTTTTTGTCATGCAATGCCCTCAAATCGTCTATGGACTCAGCATGTCTGCTCAGATTATTATTACTGCTATTATTCACAAAGGATAAAAACTCATGGGCATCAACTGTTTCCTGAACCTATGACCAAGTTGGTTCCAAACCTTCTGCTTTCTTGATCAAATCTCTGTTTCAGTCTATTTAACTTGGCACTTAATTGTTCGGGGGTGGATCCAGCAACATTATTCAGAGCTTCCATATCGCACTCAGGGCAAATAGCTGAAGCCTTCTTGAAGTTATCCTACAGAATATAAGGTCATCAGTCACATGTGAGTCAGGTAACACAGAAGACTTTATACATCCAAGTGTTAAAAATACTTCATAGAAATTAACGGAACACACATGCTGGATGTATTAAGTTGACAGTACGTCCAGCATTACTCTAGTTGCGGTACATAAATGCTAAGATGAAGTTGCTGCTTTATGTTCGGCCACAATTCAGGAGTCTTTTTTCCAAAAATATACCCCAAAAACATGAGTTTGATGTCTCTACATCATCCTGAAACACCATCTGTCCATTTAATAGGTAAAAATAAATTAGGTGAACACTCACTCTAATCTTACTACTTTGTTTTTCATTCTGTCAATTAATAAAATCCAGCATCGTCACTTTTATTGCCTCTTGCAGCGGGTTCATCCATCAGAATGTTAGACACTGTATTTGTGTCTTATTTACTTACTAAGAAACTGATCTCTTATAAGGTTTTATAGTTCTTTTGGCAATGTGAATTTTCAGGCCCACACTGACTCAAAGTATAACAGAACACACTTTCACTTAGAGAATAACCATACAGAAACAATCATAGTTCAACAAAGTAAAAAAAGGCCATTAAAGCCAGTAAAAGAACAAAAACCTGTCGAAGCTGCTGAAGACCTGCATACTCTGCTTCAGCCGTTTTAATAGCAGGTAAAACTTTGTTTGTCATGACACCTTCATAGTGAGTCTTCTCCTGGTTCACATATTCAATGGAAGAAACTACCATCAGTACATACATGCTACAGACAACTGAGTGATCAGAATTTTCCAATTTCTTCCTGACAGGAATAGCCAGAGCTTCGATCACCAAGCTGTTGATAGTGATAGTTCGTGTCCAGAAGAGGCAAATTTTAACAAAAAAAATCCATAGAAAAAGTGGTGTAGGTAAAGAGCTAGTGTCATATTCAAACGAAACAAAAATGTTATGGTTATTCACTTCTTCTACAATATAATAATTACTTTTCCATTTCAAGAATGTTAAATAAAAAGCATAATAGAAATATCACATGTGGTACTAAATTTGAAAAGGTTAAATAAAAAGCATAATGGAAATATCACATGTGGTACTAAGGTGGGGAGGATCACAGACCATAGGAGCCACACAGTTGTAAGACAAAATGGATGGCAGCTTTGAGCAAAAGGGGGTCATTTACAATAGAGTGTTTATATAGAGTAAGAAAGGAAAGGGGAAAATGTGTTTCTCATTGATGCTTTCATGAAACCAATAGATAAAACAAATGCTTTCCCGTACCTCTCACCTATACTCAAGATATCAAAGAACATAGAAACACAAATCAAGAGCGAACTGTATAGCATTTACTCCCTCACACTTATTTTGGAACAGAGGGAGTATGAGTTATGACTTCAAGATAAGGAGAAGCACCTGCTCAGCTGCATCTAATTTACGCTTAACAAGTTCTAATTCAGCATTTGCGCTAATACGATGCCCTGTCTCCTCATTCACAGAATCTGAAAAAAAATACTGTTAGAATCCGCAGAGAATAGTAATTAAAGCTAAGGAGGCAGCAGCAAGCAGCAGAACAGTAACTTTCAGTTTCAAGCATGGAACAGCATATATTCTGTTAAGGAAAAAAATAGTCTACAAATATGAGATAGAAGCAATATAAAACAGAGATTTAGTGAACCAAAAAAATCCACATTTTCTTGCCCCATAGCCATGGCATATTTTTTTTGGGCGGGCGGGGGGAGGGGGGCTATAATATGGATCTAGTGCAGAAGGTAAAGGTAAATTAATTTGATATTCTAGTACTAGGTAATCTCTAGGTTAAAAAATAGGTTTACCCATAAGTTTCTTTTTTATCGAACTAGGAGGAAAGGTTCTCGTCATTATTATATTAAGAAGAGAAAAACACAATATATAATAGACCCAAAAGGGCCTTAACACTCACACACACACACAAACTCAAAAGACACCAGAAGAGATTACAAGCTCGCTAGGACAAAATCAAACAAACAACCACCAGACAAAACAGAGATCAAGGCCATTGAGACTCAAACTCAAAAGGAGCCAGCATAACACTGAGGAGTACATTCCTCTCTGATCTCTTGGACAAGCAGGCTGAACCTAGAATTTCTACCGCAAAAAACGCATCCACTATGGTGTTTCCAAGGAGACCAAGCCACTAGCATGGTCAAGGAGTGGAATCGCTTTCGCCGATGAGTTTTAACTAATAGCATCTCTTCAAACCACCAATTCTGGAAGTAAAAATAATTTCGGTCTGCAAGCGGCTCCTGGACTAGGCTCTGCAAGATCTCCACCCAAACATGTTTAGCAAGGAGACCCAACCATCACATGTGTAATGGCCTCAACCACCTAAACATAACAAGGGCAGCTTGTAGGATGAGCCAGGCCTCAAAGTTCAAGGGGTATCCGTAAGTTTCAGGAGAAAGAATTAGAAAACTAGGGCTTGTGTGTGTGTGTCGGGGGGCGGGGGGGGGGGGGGGGGGGGGGGGCTATGATAATTTCGAATGCAGGAAAATTACTTGAGAAACAAGTTCCAACTAGAAACTGCTCTAAGTTGTATACAATTGCCATGTAATATCCAATGTTTGTAAAGCCGTAAAGTGAAGCGATGCACGATGCCTCACTGCTTAAGCACCAAAGCGTAAAGCGAGGCGACGCTTTAGACAGACTCTGAACCTGATGGCCAGTAGGATAGAGTAGCATTTAGTGGGACATAAATACCTTGATTCTTATCCACCAGTGAGCACATATGCATTAGTAGCCATTATTCTAATCCATCCACTACGCAGTAAGAAACTAGCCACTACTATAAGAGAGTCAGAAGCAACACCTAACAACAGAGTAGTTGTGCATAGCATAACACATAACAGAGTAGGAAAGGCATGACAAGCTGGTGCAGATCTGAGCATTGAAGAAAGAGCAAAGGCAAGGGAGGGGGACAAGAGAGGGCAGGAGCTATACATTGTGGTTGCGCAAGAGGGCGGGGGGAGGAGCTGCAGCGAGAGAGGAGGGGGAGGAGAGGAGGAAGTTGCTGCCAGAGAAGAGAGGACACAATTGAAAGCCCGGAGATTTGCACGCTATGGTTTTGTTTCTCTCTCTTTCTTTACCCAACTGTAACTGTTTCACATACGAGCCCGGTTTTTCTGCCCTTGTGTTCCCGCCCAGCCCTTCTTTCTCGCCAGAAATCTCTGGTCCCCTGGGAAGTCTAAGGCGTCGTCTCTGCAATAAAGCGCCAACCAGGATGCCTAACCTGGCGCTTCAGACGCTTTAATGTCTAAGGCACATGTCTAAACCGAGCTGGACGCTTTGAGCCTGGAGGGTGCTCCGACGCTTAAGCATCGCTTTAGTGACGCTTTAGGGACGCTTTATAAACAGTGGTAATATCCTAGTTGTATAAGGGGTTTTCTGCATATTGTATTGTGCATGTACAAGCCTATGGCCGCACGGGAATAAAAGTTGCATATTTGTCATAGAAACAACCAAAAATGTAGAAATAAAGTTGCATATTTCCTCATGGAAACAACTAAAACCGCACATGTACTTTGGTGGAAAAAAAGGTGTCATATTTTTCCCATTCCTTGTACAGGCACAATAAAATAAAAAATGATCGGGTGTTTTATCTTCATGAGAGGACAGATATTGCGTAGCAAATCAAACATGCTAGCTCTATAACTATACTATATTGAATCCTTTACACAGACTTGCTGTCTTTCATTTGTCGGATGCCTACTTCAAAGATGCTAACGCCATAATTCCTCTATCACACTTTATAATCTGCTTGCATTGTGCCGTACATCATATAAACAAATCTAACATGAACAAAAAAGCATAATTCTTAAGTAGAATTCTACAATGTGGCAAACATGGTTAGCTATCTCAAGATCAAAATGCTAAACAACTTAACAGTGTAATGCCGGTAAATTATCATACCCATAAAGGTCTTGTAAGCTTCTCTTCTATCGTTCACTTCTCGTGAAGCTGCTGTTAACTTTCCATTAGTCTTCTTAAGTAATATTTCATTCTCCTCAATGGTATTCTTCGCTTTCTGCAGAAAAAATTAAACAGCTGCTTATATAACTAAGATCATTATACCTAGTGTAGTGAAATGAGATAGATGGTTCCTCGAGAAAGGAAAAAAGGGACCAAACCTTTATGTCCTCCTCTAGTTCAGTGGTGTCCACAGCAGCATGTCTATTATCTTCAGCAGAAGTTCTCATGGCGTCATAAAGTTCCAGTCTTTTACTCTCTAAACGACGCTCCTCAGGTTCTCGTTTTCTCTGCGGAGCAACATGGCAAGTTACAAGACGATTGAAATGCATTACACATCAATAAGAATTTTACCTTCAAATTTGCTATTTTCTGTTCAAGGTCACGTCGATCATTAACTAACTTGCTTTTCTCTCCGTTCTTTTCCAAGATTGTTCTTTGAATATCATCAGCTTCATTCTTAAGTTCAGCTATTTTTTCTCCCAGTGAACTGCACAAACGATTAGGTCTTCCCTTTTTGCTTGGAGGAGAAGGAGGATGAAAAGACTGAACAAGACGTCTAGAAAATCTACAAGAAAAATACAATGGCAGAAGAATCATCAAAGAAACAGATCACAGGATGCTCATTTCCTAAGCGAAAGAAGTTACTTCATCCGTTCTTGTTTAAAAGGTCTATGAGCCAAAACACTGAACCAAGGAGGAATTAATCCGGCGGTAGTGACGGAAAGAATTTAATTCTGCATCCTGCGATGGGCGCATGCAAAAAGATTGCCACCCCATATAACTGATAAATTCTCTTAGAGAAATCCCTTCGACTGGCCTTTCTCTTCAATTTTCCCGTCCCCGAGTCCCCAACCCATGCAAGACCAAAGGTGGGAGTGATGGCAGTACTAGCGTTGCCACTGCCACTACGCCCTTCTGGCTCCTCCGGCGCAAGACACCAGAGAAGGGTGCCATCCAATGACGTGTTTCTCCCCTGAAACGTCTCTCGGCAACAAGACGGGGCGCGGCTCCGCCCAAGCAGCAAGGCATGGCACAGATACAACCCTGCAAACCCACACGTCGGGGCAACGCTGCTGCTCCTCCTCTCCGACCAGATCTGCTCCTCCATAGCCCTCCTCTCCAACCACGACAACCGCCACAGGCAGCTAGCCCTGCAGCGGTGCAGCCCAGCACCAGCTTGAGCAGGACCGCTATCCTGCCCATCCAGCAACCTTCAGAACACACTGGATCCACTATCCAGAGCAACCCCAAGCCCGTGCTGGATCCTGGCTTTGGGGGGCTGTTTGGTTTAGATCCAAGAGCTGCCCGACCAAAACATCGATCGTTGACTAGGCTTCGAGCAGTCGTTTGGATCGACTCCAAAACATTGGTACGTATGCCAACTCACCTCAGCTTCCATCCTCTTATTTACGCCAAATAGTTGGTGGAAACGACGGCGGCCAAATCCCTCGCCAAGTTTATGGCGAGCCAACAACACCCGTGATTTGGCAAGGCAGGCCTTGGCAAGAACCAAACAGCCAATGGATTTCTTCTTCTTTTTTTTTTGCCTTAGTTTATTTCTCCTAATGAATGGGTGCTTGTACTGGTAAATGGCTGATGGTGGATGAAATTACAAGAGGAATGGATTCAGATGTGGCTGAGCGTGAATTGCTTGTAATCTAGATAAATGGTTGACGCCAAAAATATATAATCTATGCATATTGGTTCTTGTCTATGTGACCATCTTCCTGCTGCCATCCTAATGACTTCCTTAGGTAATTACACATATGTGTATGCAGTTTCGATTGCAGGTTTTATTCACTTGGCATACAAATTGCAGATATAATAGTTTGAAACATTTAAATAAATGAATGACACGCAAAAGAATTTCAAGTACTTTTTAGTTGCATCACATATGCATGAACAATTAAAAACATATTGTTGAATGCACTATGTTAAATTTTTCGCTTAATAATATATCTAGAAAATAATATATCAAGCATTTTGTCTGTACATGATGGCATTCCATTAAATAAATTAGCTAAAAGAAGTATGCTATTCTAACAAGATTACATACAACAGCTCAAAAGTCAGGCAAATAGAGCTTAACCGGGAAAACATGAGGATATTATCATTAAATCGGTACATAAACAGAATATCAGCATTGGACGAGTATTCCAGTTACTGTACTACAGTCACATCCCAGACAACCAGTTCGCCAAATGGCTCTACTCCTGACAGCAGCTTTTCAACAACCGACAGACAACAGCTGCTTATTTTAAAGCCACGGCCCGGCCAAACACTCCATGAGTGTATAGTCTAACGTTTCTCTATTCCTATAAAAGACCGAGTTGGTGATGATGGTGTGTCTACCGACTGTCATTTCTGACCATTTTATCTGCATCTAATGCATGCGAGGTAAGCTTGTCAATTAGAGATGTATATCCTCCAAATAACTCTACTTTTATGAAGTGGCGAATCATGAATAACAACTCAAGAACAAGCGGATTGCGAATCAGAGAAATGTGGTTAGTTGGCCCTCCTAATGACCACGTGTGCCATCAAACCAACTGGGTAACTCCAGAAACTGATCTCAGGCAAAATTGTAAGACGTTTTTTCCAAAAAGGGAAGTACACCCACTAAAATTGCAAGCAGGCAAATCATCCAATCTAAATTGATAAGCAGAAATATGCAATTACTTGAACATTTAGCGGCACATGGAGATATAACTGCCTATATTCTGTTATGGTAAACTGCTTGATATAACAAGTAAATGGCTGGAATATGACCAAACTAATATGAACATCACCACCGAGACTTACATTTTGTCCCCATCAGAAGTATACACTTCCTTTATATTCCGCATCCTATTATCAAATGCAACAGATTTTCCTACTTCATAATCTCTAACCAGGATCTTCCTTTCAGCGTGACCCCGAAACAAAGAACTTTAGCAAATGTTGCTCAAATAATAATATGTCAAATTGAAGGATCTGGAGAAAAGGAAAAATAAAGTGTGATGCTTATTGACATCTCATAAATAAAAATTATTTTATAATAGATTTCCAATTTCTTTGGATTCTTATTTTCAAAAAAATTATCCATTCAGGGAAGAGTTCAGTTGTTGGCTTGTTCCAACTTTTCCAACGTCAACAAAGTCAGTGGTACCGAAGATATCAAATGGTTGAAATATAACATAAAACTAGGGGTAAGCCCAGTCCAATTCCATATGGTAACTGACATATGGTAACTGAACCACTTGAAACAAACCGAGTAGTTGTTTGAGATTACGTAATGCAGTACCTGATCCACCAATACATTCAGCACAGTGTGATTTTCTGACTGAATAACTGATAGTACTGTAGGGTGCTCTGTTGTAGGAAGTGAACCATCAGGAATGATCAATCTATAGAAGGTCACAGAATTAGAATTCATCAAAAAGTAAGAGAATGTTGAATAAAATACAGGGCCTTTAATCTCACCGTGGCCTAGTAAAATCATACACAATAATTCGAAGGTTGTTGCAATACACTTTACTCTCGCAAAACATGTAAATCGTTATAACACGAGACAATAAATGCATCCAGAAGCGACCCACATGCACGATCAACTGCCACAGACCAGGACTCACTAGCAAGTTGCTGCACGGGAACAAGCATTATTAAGGTTTGGAAGAAGTAATACAGATATAACCTACATTATAGCTATCTCAAAGAACAAGCTATAGTTCAAACCAATATTGTGCATCACAAAGTGCAGTACCCAAACTTTGATCAAGGACTACAAGCATAATTACAGCAACTTAGTGGCAACCGAAAATGAGTCATCCCCGATAAGAAAAGATAAGGCTTACATTTCTATTTCTTCAGATCATATAAGAGCATGCGACATGGCATGCTCTCAGCCACCGCCACATGTCGCGCTCTGGGCGCTCCCTCCGATTTTATTTCTGCACGCAATTTTGGCTTTTTAGATGTTTTTCTTTGTCTTTTCAGTTTCCACCGGTCCTATAGCTTTTGGACCAAGAACATTTGCATGCGTTCTTTTGTTTCCGCAAGCATGCCTCTCGGAAACGGAAATAAAACCATTTTTTTCTTCCGCAAGAGGCACGGAGCGTGCCTCTCGGAACGGAAAAAGGGCGTTTTTTTTCCGAAAAATCGACTCTGAGCTCGAGCTCAGATGCTCTCGCTGACGAAAAAAATCAAAAAAAATACTAAGAAAATTCAAAAATTTCCAATTTTTTTTGTGTGGTAGGTATTTTATCGCGTGAGGTCCGCTCAAATTTTCAGCCTATTTGAACAGTTGAGGAGCTCTCAGCAAAAAGGACAAATCGGGTCTGGAAAATTCGTAAACAGTACACCTTATTTACAGACCCCGATTTGTTTTTTTTTTCGCCGAGAGCTCCTCAGATGTTCAAATGGGCTGGAAATTGGAGCGGACCTCACGCGATAAAATACCTCCCACACAAAAAAAATGGAATTTTTTGAATTTTTCTACTATTTGTTTTGAATTTTTTCGTGAGGGGGGAGCATTTGAGCTCGGGAGCCGAAACGACCCTCTCGTTTTTTTCTTTTAACTTCCTTGAGAGGCACGGGTTTACTTTCGCAAGAGGCAGGGATTTGCTTCCGCCAGCGTGCCTCTTCGAAACGAAAAAAAAACACGTTTTCTTTTTTTCTCCCGCGGGAGGCACGGGTTTTTTCGTCTGGTTATTTCCTTTTAAAAAATGTTCGTCAAAACCTACCAACATGGGGATATAATTTTAAAGATCTCAATGCAACACTGGTAGGGAAAACCCTAGTAGTAGCATGGGCTAATTGCCTACGAGTACCACCGAGGAGCGGGGGGCGCTACTGCTAGTCCCCGCTGCAACTAACTTTTAGTAGTCGCGCGGGTACCATCCCGCACTACTGCTACTTTTGGTAGGAGTAGACTAGGTGACGCCCGCGCTTCTACTAGTTAGTTATAGCGTGGGTTAGGGCACCACGCTACTACTAACTAATTAGGAATTAATAAAAAATATTTCATCCATGGCTACTGCTGCTGGACGTCACCGTCCTCTCCGTCCATTGCTATAGTTGGTCCTGAAGGGGATCAAGTCATCCATGGTGATGGTGTTTCCCCACCCAACTCATGCTCGCACCTCTCATCCAGTGCCGCTACAAAGGAAGAGAAAAATATCAGAAAGAGGAAGATAGAGATAGAGGGTAGGGGGAGGAACTCACCAGTGGCCGCCAGCGTTGGAGCCGACGCCTGAAACCCTAGCGAAGCCCCACGACCTGCTACTTCTTGTCATGGGACCATGACCATCGTGTTCACATGTCCTCACGAGGCCCTGTCCTAGCGAGGAGGTGAAAGTGGTTGTGTACATGGCCAATGTGGCCGCCGCCATGGACAGAGCTCTACTGGTATCCCTCTCCTTCTAGAAGCAGAGTAGGAGGACGAAGGAGGGGGAGTGGAGGGGGTTCCAGTGGAAGAGGAGGTCGCCGGATTTGGGGGGGGGGCACCACGGTCCAAGACCGGAGGCGACGGCGGCTGAAAAGGGGAATCGCGGGTGGGAGGGAGAAGCGGAAATCGAGGGAGTATGGGTTTGGGTTTGGGCCTCCACGCGCTATGTGTACACATGTCTTGGTGGGTCGATAGTAGTAGCGCATGGTTTTAACCCCATGCTATTACTATGGCCTGTCCCAGTGGCTCGGTGGGGACAACTTAATAGTAGCGCGGCGTTTATACACCGTGCTACTACTATCAACTTAGTACCAGCGGGATTCATACCCCATGCTACTACTGTGGCATGTCTCAGGGTGCACGTTGGGGTCAACCTACTAGTAGCTTGTTTTTTACCCCGCGCTACTACTATCAACTTAGTAGCAACTTGGGTTTATACTCCGCGTTACTAGTAAGTAGTGTAACGTGGGCCTGTTACCCCACGCTACTAGTGGTGCAAGGAATCAAATGGTGAAAATGGTTTGATGTTTGAACTCACGGTTTAAGAGATAAAACATTTCGAATAAACAGATCTACGAAAAAGGGAAAACTTCTGGGTTGCGACGAACGGTGCACATGCAATGCATCACTTGTCGCAACCTGGAGGGTGGAAGTGACCTTTGCAAAGAGTGATCCTTAATTAGTAATTTCGTCACGTTTTGAGGGTGGCCTAGGTGTCCAGGACCTAACAACGTAGAACGCGTTCCTCCTTGTCAAGCTCCTGCATCAGCTACACTCGCGCGACGACACACCCTAGTCTTTGTGGCCCTAGTCTGAGTTGGACAGGATGCCGGTCTTGATGCTGCTGTTGGGCGGCTGCCTGAGAGCCACTAGGGTCCTCTCATCAAGCTCATGCCGCGCTATAGGGTGAATGGACCGCCTTCTGGCTCGACAACTTGCTGCTCGTCGGCCCCTTGTAGTTTTGTGCCTGTCTTGTGCTCGCACGTGATGGGTGTCGTGGTCTCGATGGTTGCAGCCTTGCTGGAGGTGTGCGGTCCCAACCCATCCCCCACCTCACCGCCATTGGGGCTCGTCGGCTCGATGCCTTGATGATGGCACTAAACGGCCGGGGTTTAGCTGTCCACTTCGACTGACATTCACGTGCTTGAGCGTTGTTCCTTCCCTGCCCGTGGGTTCCAGGATGGGAAGGAACAACGCTCCCTTCGACGGCGTTGGTGGGGTGGTCACCACCTTCCACGAATTTGTATCGCGGAGCCAAGCCCCTCCCGGATTTATTTCTTCACTTGGCTCTTGGTTCTAGGCGGAATCGCCACCCTAATTGCGTTGCTTCGGAAAAAGCATCACCTCTGCTGTTGAGGTCGGTTGTACACACGGTGAGGTGCCCTTCAAGACTGCAGATCGCCTAGTCTTTCGATGCAGCTTCGTCTAGCACTTCTGGGCGTTTGTTGGTGCATCAACGCCGCACAAGTCTTCGGTCGAATCTCTGCATGACGCTTGTATCCCTCCCACTATTCCTAAGCAGTTGGCATCAGCCTTCGTTCTACTTCGCTACTGGTGGCTATGGAAGCACCACAATGGGATGGTCTTTGACTATGCCATGCCCTCTCTCACGAGCATTCGGTGCTTGTGCCACGAGGAGGCCATCGTTTGTCCCTGTCCGACAGGGCTGATGTGGATAATTGGCATATATGAATACATGAAAATGATTCAAGTATGTTTTTACCCCCCTCCCCCCGACCACTCAAAAAAAATCGTAAGAACCAATGCAGCTGAACCAATACAACACAACATTGACCTATGGCTGGGAACACTAGTTAGGCTGCCACCCTGTTTAGCCGTGGATACATAAACAGATAAAAGATGACAAAACTAAAGGGACATGCTAAAAATAATAAAAGAATACAATGCAATAATATTAGCAATGTGGATTGATGAAGTTTACAAAAGATCAAAACAAGTGCTAAATGATATATCAAATTATCATTTGCATCAAATTACGTCACATGGTACTATTAGTATATATTCAAGACTAACCAATAATTCAAGACAAGAATCATGATAATTGGCATTTTCATACCAGATGAGCCCCTATCGGACCAATAGGTGGGCTTTTGAATCTTTTGTGGTTTGTCTCTATTGATTCCAAGAGTTTCAGAACTTTTTGTCCCCCAAATGCCGTTATCTAAGATGAAGCATTAATTGTATATAAAATAAGATGTTAGAGAGCAGTTGCCAGTTGCTACTAAAATCAATTACATCCTGAGAAGCAGGGGTATATCATAAAAAAAGGCATCTACTGCCTACTGGTTACTGAAAAGAGAGAATATACCGTATTACTTTGCTGTCGCTGAAGGTCTTCAATGTCAGATTTTACTTGTTTTATCCTTCTATCATTTTCAGCTGTCTGTGAAATAAAATTTAATGGCAAAAACGATACAATACCCAGATGTTTCAAAGTAGAAAAAAGGTGGCCAACTTCACAAGAAAGTACAGAAGACTTGTGAACTTCAAACAGTGTTGATAATTATAAGTGATGCTTTTCAGATAAATGTTGGGGGGATACTTTTTCAAAGGTACCTAATACTGCACCAAAGCTTATTCTGAGCTTGAAATCGTGTGAGAACAAAATACTTAAACAGGCAATCGAACTTAGACCCAAATCTATTTTGCCCCTAATTCTGCGGTTTCAGGCCTCGCAGAAAATATATTTTTGAAAAAGTAGAGCTATGACAGCAGTTCTTAAAGTTCAACAAAAAAAAGAGTGCACTAATAGAAAACATGGCATCAGTCCCGATTCCAGAGGGCCTTTAGTCCCGGTTCCAGCCACCAAAGGAGACTAAAGGGGCTGGGCCAGGAGCGAGCACCTTTAGTCCCGGTTTGTGTCTGGAACCGGGACTAAAGGTGTCAGACGAATCGGGACTGGTTCCTGCCGAGGCCCGTCCGGCGCCCTGGCCTCATGACCCGGGACTGATGTGAAATATTCTGGCCCGTTTCGAAGCCTTGTTTTCTACTAGTGGTGATAAACAGACAGGGTTAATGGAGTGTCAACTATGAGTAAGGGCATAGCATGGACATGCTTTTCTTTCATACATTGTGTGCGTCATGTTCAAACCTATTTGGAAATTGAAATAAAATCTAATGAGAACTAATGTGTGCATTACACTGTATAATTAAGCCTAATTATTACTGTGCATGATGGCACTCTGCCGTTTTTTTTCCACATTAAGAATTAGGAATTAGAAAAAAGCAAAACCACTACCGGACTCGCGAGCTATGCAGACGGCCAAAAGCCGTCGGCATAGGCCTTTCCCCGTCGGCATAGACCCTATGCCGACGGCCGCCGTCGGCATCTATCCGTCGACATAGATAACGTCAGCGTAGTCTTGTCAGACCGTCGGCATAGTTTAGCCGTCGGCATAGGGGCCTATGCCGACGGCTCAGGCCTGGCCGTCGGCATAGTTTAGCCGTCGACACAGCTTTTCGCCTGACGGCAACGGACGGCGCCGTCAAAAGCGCCGGCTAATCATGGGAGGCCACGTGGCGTACGGTGGAGCGTCCTGGTGGCAGGAGTATGCCGACGGCAAAGCCGTCGGCATAGGGTTGAAAGCTATGCCGACGGCTTTGTCGTCGGCATACGCTGCCACGTGGCGTCCTCTGGTGACTCATGGCGGCAGGTCTATGCCGACGGTTTTGCTGTCGGCATAGGAGAAAACTATGCCGACAGCTTTGCCGTCGGCATATGCTGCCACGTGGCGCCCTCTGGTGTCTCCTGGCGGTAGGGGTGGGCACCCTTGGAGGCTCTATGTCGGGCCGTCGGCATAGAGCTATTTTTTTCAGTTTTCCCTTTTCGAATTCATTTTGACAGCAGAAAATATGAGATTATGCAGAAATATGACAGTTCATCAACATCATCATCATCTAAACATACTCAAGTTCATCATGATCATTAAACATAGTCAAGTTAATCATCTAAAGATCATCACCGGCGAAAGGTAGTGCAAGACATGGAACATCATTTCAAAGCAGAAACTAAAAAGTAGGAACATGAAAAGTATGGCACGACGGCCAGGGATATGGGTATCATCATCGACATCAAGCAAGACCACCGCCACCAAAACCACCACCGTCAAGAACAGCATCGCCAAAACCGCCACCGCGAGGACCGCCACTACTGGGCCAGATCGGAGTGACTGGGGTCGACGAAGCAGGAGTCGAGCCACCAGTCCCCTACATGTTTGAGAGAAGTTTCTAACGGTAAATATGATATGATAGTGTTGAATGAACGAGAACTAGTTTGTCAGTAGTTAGGCAAATGTACTAACCGGACTATCACTGCCTAGTGCCACCCATTCATCGTATGTGGGCACGTGTGGGAGTTCTCCCCCAGGTGGTGGTTGGGGTCCCATTTGTGGTGGATCCGTGTGGTTACTCCAAGACGCCAACATAGCTTGGATGTTAGTTAAACAAGCAAACTAGAAGGTGAGAAGAAATGAAAGTGGAAAAACTTAGCTTGGTTTTAAGAGGGCAACTAACCGTCATCATCTGACGGTTGTAATCATTGTTTGCCTTCACTCGTTGCAAGTACTCCCGCACCTCGAGATTCCTACGGTCGACAAAGGCCTTATATGCCTACATAATTTAGGTTGTTTCTAAGTGAGCAATGCTGAAAATAAACTGAGAATGTTAGAGAGAAAGAAGATAAAGGAGAAGTACTTACAGCATGCTGGCGGGCTAAGGGAGCCTGCGAACGCCCCGTACTCTCTAACGGGCTCGAGTTGGTAGCCCAAAGCCGTGTGTACGAGATCGAAGGAGTGATCAAGCCATCGAAACACGGATACCGGCCATGGGACTTCCCCTGGATGGCCACCACCGCCGTGTCGTCGATCTGAGACTGGGCGACCTCATCAACAGGAACATCTGGATGCAACCTTTGAAAGTTCTGAGTCTAAGACTCCAAGTTCGTATCGGTGTTGCCGTAGTACTGGCTCTCGCCGTCCTTGTGACAACTCCGCTCGCGGGCCATCTTCCACGACTCAATGTCTGAGAGCGGCCTCTTCAACTTGTCCTCCTGCAACGTCAAACAAAAGTTAGCCATACATAAGAACATGACGGTAAAGAAGGACAAAAGTGCATCATGCATATAGTTATACCTTCATGGCCTTGAAGCCCCAGTGGTTCCTGTTTCCTTAGCCGTGTGTCCCAATTTTTCCACGGTTAGCTCGGGCCTTGCTGCTCTTGGCAGCAAACTCTGCATTGTGGCCGAGCCACCTATCCACCAAACTCGCCCATCCGTCATCCCTTCCATAGCACCAACGAGGAATAACCTATGCAAATTTTGGAAGCATGACATGTGAGCGTGAAGCATATAGTTGACTGCTTGAAACAATGAAAAGTCAGTAATAGTTACCTTCATGAACTGCTCCCTTCTCAAGGTAAGTCGTTTCCTCTGCGCTTCAGTTTTCGTCATCTTTTGGTGCAGGTAGATGTGGTAGTACTGCGAGACGGCAACCCAGCGCACCTCGTACTGCAACTGACGAGCTTTCTTCTTCGCAGCCACAATCAAGACCACGTCCGCTCTGGCCTTGTGCTCGTCAAGAACTCTATAGAGTTGCTGCAATCATGCATGAACCAGAAGCAAACAAGGCATGGGTTGGGTGATTCAATTATAAACTATGAACAAAACTGAAGACAAGTGATTCAGAAGAGAACTTACCCAAAATTTGGTGATCACGGCATTAGCGGCCGTCCCGTACTCCGCGTGGCTGTATTCCTCGTAGTGGGTCCAACTCGTGGCCAAAACCCGCAGTTGCGGGTCCCTGTCTGGCCGCGGGCAGAATAGGTCCGGCCAAAACTCCTTCAACAGGACAGTGATAAGGCCGTTCGGTTTACGGCCCTTTCCGTGAAGGATCCAGTTACTGCAAAAGATTCAAAGGATTGCCATGTGTACAATAAGAAAATGTTGTCATGTGTTGAAAATATGATTGAGAGGCACTTACTCTGTCCCCTTAGGTTCAATGAGCCACTTTTGCGCCTCGATAGAAGGTGGTGTAGGTACTTCGGCAGTACCACGCAGCCACCCCTGCGGAGCACCTGGTGGCAAGTCACCCAATAACTCGGGGTCAACCTCCCCGTCCTCCTCCTCACCCTCCTTCTCAACCTCCTCCTCGGCCTCCTCCTCCTCCTCCTTGGCCTCCTCCTCCTCGGCCTCAGGAACATACTCCTTCTCCTCAGACTCAGAAGGTGCCTCAGTATAGGAGGGCATCGAAGAAGACCCTCCTATTTCGGACACGGCCCGGAGTTTTTTGCCCCGACTGCCTCTCCCCCCACCTCCTCCTCCTCCTCTAGGGGCTCTCCCCCTACCCCCTCCTCCTCTAGGGTCTCCTCCCCCGACCCCTCCACCTCTCTGTGAGGTGTCATCCTCACGTAGTCGGGAGGGAACCTTGTGGGCTCGTCCACTCCGAGTAAGTCCTTCGAATTTACCGAGGAAACTGGCGCCGCTGGACTTGCCCATGATTAGCAAACCTGCATTGAGAAGAGAATAAACAATTAGTAAGAATATCAAATAAACAAGCATACAGGAAAGAACATTAATAACAGAAGAGCACATTAAGCATACAGGAAAGAACATTAATAATAGAAGAGCACTATTGTAATGATCGTTAAAAGAACTTACATTTTCTAGAACCCATATGAATCATCACTATTGTAATCTATTTGTTGACCGGCCTCATCATCACTATCACGCATATATTCTTCGTTGTCTGACGGAGGTGGAGGCTCGTCCTCATCGTCAGCGTCTTCATTTAACTTTTCAAGCATACTTATGTCTCTTTGATTCACAACTGCCTCACCCTTCAATCCGTGCGTCGTCGTTGTTTGGGTCTAGGTCAACATAACCCAAGTCATCATCGTCCTTGTTTCGGACCACATCATCATGTTCCTCTTGAAAGAACACTCCCTCGTATGTCATGGGGTTTATGTTGTAGTAATCATCATCGTTCGGGTCAGGTAGCTTACCATGTGGCGACACCTTGAACACAACTTCCCAACCTTTTAGGTACTTTTTCTGGCATGGGTAAGGCAGATAATATACTTGTGTCGCCTGGATAGCAGCGATAAAGAGATCAGCGCCGGTATAGACGGTTGATGGTTTAACTTCAACTAAACCAACAGAAGGCGTATGTATCAGACCCTCTTTGGGGTCGAACCATCGGCATTTGAACACAGTGAGACTTAGGGGTTCGCGGCCATGTTTGAATGTAAGCTCGTATATTTTTCCTACCCTTTCATAGTAATCTACTTTATTATCTTCTTCGGTGAAGATTCCAGTATTTATGGTTTTGGGATCAGGCCGACTGTTCTGGTGCTCCTCTGTATGGAAGCGATACCCATTCACATCATACTTTTCACATGTCATGACGGCAGGGTCAAAACCCATGG
This sequence comes from Hordeum marinum, assembly GCA_022496015.1. Lineage (NCBI taxonomy): Eukaryota > Viridiplantae > Streptophyta > Magnoliopsida > Poales > Poaceae > Hordeum > Hordeum marinum. The sequence goes on along the minus strand of CM039677.1, from coordinate 25,637,248 downwards.
AAACCCATCTCAATTCTTCATCCATTGATTCGTTCGGATCATTTCCCTACAAGTTCAATTGAAATTATAGGGTGCATGAGTTTAATTGGAATTGTATGGTGAAATAGGTAATAGGATAGTGTGAAAAATTACTTTCTCCATGAACCATGCAACGAAATTTTTCCTTCCATCAGCACCCTTTCGAAGAAGAGCAACTGCCTCCGCTTCAGTAGGAGGCAGCATTCCCGTCCACTCTTCATCAACGAATCGACTACAATAAGAAAAGCGGTATAATAACTAGGCTAAGTGAACATAACGAATTGACTAAAAGAATGGTGCAAAGGTATTACCTCATCCAGTCATCCTCAACTTCCTTGATGTTGTGCAAGATATAGAACATGACATCCTCCCACTCATCTCGTGGCATGAGATAAGGCGTCGAGCATCCAGCCCTGCCACCTTGCCCGACGAATAGAGGCAGATTGGGTTTATACTTGGGTTCTTATATATTGTATCGAGACACCTTATTGTGCAGCGTGGGAACATGGTCCGGATAGTAGGCTGTCCTGAGGTCTGCCACCTCCTCTAGGATAACTGCCTCAGCTATGGAAGCTTCAATCTTAGCTTTGTTTCCACATTTCTGTCTCAGATGCTTGTTCTGTCTCTCAGGGCCGTACTACCAACGATTCTGCACAGGGCCCCCCTACAATACCTCGTTCGCGAGGTGCAAAATGAGATGTATCATCGAAGTAAAGAAGCCTGGCGGGAAGATCTTCTCTAGGTTGCATATCAACTCCGGCGCCTTCTTATGCATTTCTTTTATCTTCTCAGGACATACTTCTTTACCACAGAGCGTGCGGAAGAAATGGCTTAACTCCGCAAGCACACGCCAGACACGCTCGGGAACGTAGCCCCGAACCATCACTGGCATAATCCGCTCAATCCATACATGATAGTCATGACTCTTGAGCCCTGTCACTTTGCCCGTTGAAAGATTGCCCCCTTACTTATATTCGACGCATAACCATCAGTGAACTTCACGATGTGTTTCAGCCACTTGAATGCCTCCATTTTATGATCCTTTTTAAGTACGAAGTCAGCATCTAGCTTGAACCAAGATTTTGGACTGCCTGTGGGAGGCTGCATGTGTAGACGTGGTCTATCACAAATATTTTGTTGATCGACTCTAGCATTAACATTATCCTTTGTCTTATCAGGAATGTTGAGGATCGTGCGAAAAAGGGACTCTGCGACATTATTTTCGGTGTGCATCACGTCGATGGTGTATGGAAGTTTGAGGTCCTTAAAATAGGGAAGTTGCATGAAGGGGGTAATGTGAGTCCAGTTGTGGGTCTCACCATATCCTTCAAAACATTTTTTCCTTTACCTTTTCCTTTGCCCTCGCCCTCGTCTTCGCCTATGGCTTTGCCTTTGCCTTTTCCTTTGCCTTTGCCTTTTCCTTCGCCAGCAGGCTTTAGAGCTTTCAACTGAGCAAGCACATCCGCACTAGAAAACGTTGGAATCTCGTTTACTTCATGGACAACTTTGTCTTTTGTGAAGTTCTTCTTGTCTTCCCTATCAGGATGGCCTGGAGGGAGGAACTGTCGATGCAGGTCAAAGGCAACATACTTGCCACCCTTCTTTAGCCAAATGAAAATCAAGGCCTGCATGCACACTAGGCAAGGCATCTTTCCACTTGTACACCATCCGCAGAACAGGGCATAGCCGGGAAAGTCATGCATGCAATACTGTAGCCAAACTTTCATCAAGAAATTTTTCTAAAGATGCCGGTCGTATGTAAACCTTGGGAAGTACCAAGAATGGTGCAAATCATCCATCAACGGCTGCATAAACACACTCAAATTCTTCCCCGGATATCCAGGCCCCGGAACTATAAGCGACAGGAACATGGTCTTGCGTTGCATTATGGCGCCGGGAGGAGATTGAGTGGAATAACAAATACGGGCCAGCAGCTGTATGGATTAGACGACATACCATATGGATTGAACCCATCACCTATTATAGCAATTCTGACATTCCCAGCCTCGGCTGTTTCCTCCGGGTACTCTATATCGAATGACTTCCATGCTTCACCTTCTGATGGATGTACAATTTTTTTTGGGTTGTACCGTTTCCCTTCCTTGTGCCACTTCATCATTTTCGTAGACTCCTCGGTGATGAAAAGGCGCTGTAGTCTTTTTATAAAACAAAGATACCGAAGAACCTTCACAGAGATTTTTAGCTGCTGCTTCTGACCATTCTCATCGACCACCTCAATATACCGAGAGGAACCGCACTTCCTACAGTACTTGTCATCCGCATACTCATGCCTAAACAAAAGGCAATTCTTTGGACAAACGTGTATTTTCTCATAATCCATGGAGAGCGCCTTCATGATTTTCTTCGTAGCGTACATGGTTTTCGGCAGTTGATGGCCCTCAGGCAGGCTGTTAGCCCATACTCCCAGAAATGCTTCGAAGCAACCTCGGCTACATTCGTACTCAGCCTTGACTATCATCAGTTGCGAGATGGCATCCAACACAGACTGCTTGGCACCCTCATAAAGAGGTTTCTTTGACGAGGCCAAGATATCCAGGAAGGCCTTTGCGGTTTCCTCCGGCTCCTCCGGTTCAGTCGCTGAATGTGACGGAGGTGTCGGCTGTGCAGCAAAGACATCATCTAGCATGTCTCTAACCCCATCGTCTTGATAACCAGCGACGCGTTGTCGTATCACCTCCTCTCTACCATGGTTCCGCTGGGCAAAGTTTATCGGCATATTAAAGTTGGGCATAAATCCATGCGTGCGAAGGTGCTTAGTCATCTCACTCTTATGTCTGCGCACACGTCTCTCACATCTGGCGCACGGGCATTCTGGCACAATCCTCATTGGACGACGGAATATCTCTTTCAAAAACACATCAGTTTTCCGACCCACTCTGTTGTTACTTGATTCCGATGGAGAAACCCACTATACATCCACTGATTATCTGTCATCTCTGCTTTATTGGAAGCCACACAACAAAATTAAGGATTCATTTAAATTACTCACATCAATATTTTATTTTTTACAAGGTTGATGAGAAACGACATTTAATCGACCTACATCTCTAATAGGTAAAGATGGGTCCTAATCCCACCCGAGAATGTGTAGATTGAGTACGTTGTCCATGCTCTACCCCATTCCGAGACAAAATTTCGGCAGCACCTCCCCGCTGTTCTCCAAATACACATCTCGGCAAAATGCCGAGAGAATGTGCATCCGGAGAACAATAGGGAGGTGCCGCCGAAATCCTGTCTCGGAATGGGGTAGAGCATGAACAACGTACCCAATCTACACATCCTCGGGCTGTCCGTGGAAAATGTTAGACAATCCGAAAGAGCTGCGGTGATAAATATGCAATCGAATGCATATTTATCGATACAACCCTTTCGGATGGGAGATGCCTAGGTTACGCGAATTGACTTGAGAACGAAATCTAGTGACATGATGCGTAGCTCACCCTCGGCTGTAGAGGACGTAGTCGAACAGCGAAGGGACGGTCGGGGACCAACAGCTCCTACGACGATCACTCCACCAAGATGGAACACCACAGAACCTACACCATGACAAAAATTAAGAACATCACAATATATTCATCATCATCATCTATCATCATCTAACAATCATCATCATCTATCATCTCTTCCGCAAAAAAATCATCATCTATCATCATCATCATCTAAAAATTATCAAGGCATAAAAAAATCATCATCATCTATCGTCAACATCATTATCTATCATCATCAACATCATCATCTATCATCTAACTATCATCATCCATTTGCATTTCTTGCATTCTTGTTAAAAAAATTGCATTTCTCACATTTCTAGCTATCATCAAATCATCTATCATCTAACTATCATCATACGTAATGCATCCATCTATCTAACCATCCATCTACTTACATAACGATGAACAACAACTAAATTAACAAAAAAATGCTACGGAGAGGGAGGGAGGGAGCTCACCATGGGGGAAGGCCGGCTCGAGGGATGGGGGAAGGGCAGGCACGGGCAATGGAGGGTCGGAGCACGCGGCAAAGTGTCAGCGCGGCGGTCTCCTGGCGCAGGGGAGGGCTGGCCGCGTGCGGGGCAGGGGCGTGGGCGGTCGGGGTGGGGACGGGGTGGCCGAGGCAGGGCGGCGGTGTGGTCGGGGCGGGGACGAGGTGGCCGAGGTGGGGCAGGGGTGGGCGGCGGGCGCGCGGGGGAGGGCGGCGGCGGCGGGCACGCGGGGAGGTCGGGGCGACGGCAGAGGGCGGCGGCGACGGGGGAGGGCGGCGGCAACGGGCGTGCGGGCGAGGGCGGGGCGGCGAGGCAGAGCGGCGGCGGTGCGCGGGCGGGGCGGCGAGGGAGAGCGGCGACGGCGCGTGGGCGGGGCCGCGAGGGAGAGCGACAGCGGCGGACGCGCGTTGGTGGAGAGAGGATAAGGAATGGGAGGACGAGGCCGCGTCGAGGGAGGATAAGGCAGTCTATGCCGACGGCTAAGCCGTCGGCATAGGTTATGATGCCACGTGGAACCTATGCTGACGGCTTAGCCGTAGGCATATATTTTTTTACAACAAATTTAAAATTTTAAAATAAATCTACTACTAATTTATATCTACTACTACTTTCTTGAGGCTGGTTTCCCCCCTTAAGATGTTAGGCTTAGCCGTAGGTTATGCGTCCGTTTTAACATAATGTAGACCCGACGCGTCCGTTTCCCCCCTCCAAGTGCCGGTGCCGGCGTCGACCGTGAGGGGGGCCACACCCCGGAGACGCGTGCCACCTCTTCGGACATGCCACAACAACACCTGGTTGCGGTAGCTCATCCCATAGAAACACTTGGGAGCAACGTCCCCTCCGTATAGACCCGACGCGACCGTTTCCCCCCTCCAGGTGCCGGCGGCGGCGCCGTCCGTGAGGGGGGCCACACCCCGGAGACACGTGCCGCCTCTTCGGACATGCCACAACACCACCCCGCATGTATAAAGGGCCGGTGTGACGCTTCGGTGGCATTGCTACCCCCCCAGGCCCCTGTCCCGCCTAATGCTCGAGTGGTTGACCAGGAGATCTAGAGCTTTGACTTTCTACGCACGGCCTTTGACCGGTGGACCTCTCCACCCGGTTGTGTCTGGTCATCCCACAAGGACACCTGGGAGCAAAATCCGAGCCAAACCCACAGCTACATCCCCTCCGTGTAGACCCGACACGTCCGTTTCCCCCCTCCAGGTGCCGGCACGACGTCGTCCGTGAGGGAGGCCACACCCCGAAGACGCGTGCCGCCTCTTCGGACATACCACAACACCATCCCGCATGTATGAAGGGACGGAGCAATGCTCCGATCGCATTGCTACCCCCCAGGGCCCCCGTCCCGCTTAATGCTCGAGCGGTTGACGAGGAGATCTAGAGCTTCGACTTCCCACGGACGGCCTTTGACCGGTGGACCTATCCACCCGGTTGTGTCAGTCAGTCCACAGGGACACCTGGGAGCAACATCCGAGCCAAACCCACAGCTACATCCCCTCCGTGTAGACCCAACGCGTCCGTTTCCCCCCTCCAGGTGTCGGCGGCGGCGCCGACCGTGAGGGGGGCCACACCCCGGAGACGCGTGCCGCCTCTTCGGACATGCCACAACACCACCCGGTTGTGGTAGGTCATCCCATAGAAACACTTGGGAGCAATGTCCCCTCCGTATAGACCCGATGCGACCGATTCCTCCCTCCAGGTGCCGGCGGCGGCGCCGTCCGTGAGGTGGGCCACACCCCGGAGACGCGTGCCGCCTCTTCGGACGCTTGCATGAAGGGCTGGTGCGACGCTCCGGTGGCATTGGTAGCCCCCCCAGGGCCCCTGTCCCGCCTAATGCTCGAGTGGTTGACCAGGAGATCTAGAGCTTTGAGTTTCCATGGACGGCCTTTGACCGGTGGACCTCTCCACCCGGTTGTGTCAGGTCAGCCCACAGGGACACCTGGGAGCAAAATCCGAGCCAAACCCACAGCTACATCCCCTCCGTGTAGACCCGACACGTCCCTTTCCCCCCTCCAGGTGCCGGCACGGCGTCGTCCGTGAGGGGGGCCACACTCCGGAGACGTGTGCTGCCTCTTCGGACATGCCACAACACCATCCCGCATGTATGAAGGACCGGTGCGACGCTCCGGTGGCATTGCTACCCCCCAGGGCCCCCATCCTGCCTAATGCTCGAGCGGTTGACGAGGAGATCCAGAGCTTTGACCTTCCACGGACGGCCTTTGACCGGTGGACCTCTCCACCCGGTTGTGTCAGGTCAGTCCACGGGACACCTGGGAGCAACATCCGAGCCAAACCCATAGCTACATCCCCTCCGTGTAGACCCAACGCGTCCGTTTCCCCCCTCCAAGTGCCGGCACGACGCCGTCCGTGAGGGGGGCCACACCCTGGAGACGCGTGCCGCCTCTTCGGACATGCCACAACACGACCCCACATGTATGAAGGGCCGGTGCGATGCTTCAGTGGCATTGCTACCCCCGAGGGCCCCCGTCCCGCCTAATCCTAGAGCGGTTGACCACGAGATCTAGCCCGTTGACTTTCCACGGACGGGCTTTGACCGGTGGACCTCTCCACCCGATTGTGTCTGGTCAGCCCACAGGACACCTAGGAGCAACATCCGAGCCAAACCCACAGCTACATCCCCTCCGTGTAGACCCGATACGTCCGTTTCCCCCCTCCAGGTGTCGGCGGCGGCGCCGACCGTGACGGTGGCCACACCCCAGACACGCGTGCCGCCTCTTCGGACATGCCAAAACACCACCCGGTTGTGGTAGGTCATCCCATAGAAACACTTGGGAGAAACGTCCCCTCCGTATAAACCCGACGCGGCCGTTTCCCCCCTCCAGGTGTCGGCGGCGCCGCCGTCCGTGAGGGGGGCCACACCCCGGAGACGTGTGCCGCCTCTTCGGACATGCCACAACACCACCCCGCATGTATGAAGGCCCGGTGCGATGCTCCGGTGGCAATGCTACCCCCCAGGGCCCCTGTCCCACCTAATGCTGGAGTTGTTGACCAGGAGATGTAGAGCTTTGACTTTCCACGGACGGCCTTTGACCGGTGGACCTCTCCACCCGGTTGTGTCACGTCAGCCCATAGGGACACCTGGGAGCAAAATCCGAACCAAACCAATAGCTACATCCCCTCCGTGTAGACCCGATGCGTCCGTTTCCCCCCTACAGGAGCCGGCACGTCGTCGTCCGTGAGGGGGGCCACACCCCAGAGACGCGTGCCGCCTCTTCGGACATGCCACAACACCATCCCGCATGTATGAAGGGCCGGTGCGACGCTCCGGTGGCATTGCTACCCCCCAGGGCCCCCGTCCCGCCTAATGCTCGAGCGGTTGACGAGGAGATCTAGAGCTTTGACTTTCCACGGACGGCCTTTGACCGGTGGACCTCTCCACCCGGTTGTGTCAGGTCAGCCCACAGGGACACTTGGGAGCAACATCCGAGCCAAACCCAAAGCTACATCCTCTTCGTGTAGACCCGACGCGTCCGTTTCCCCTCTCCAGGTGCCGACGGCGGCGCCGTCCGTGAGGGGGGCCACACCCCGGAGACGCGTGCCACCCGGTTGTGGTAGGTCATCCCATAGAAACACTTGAGAGCGATGTCCCCTCCGTATAGACCCGATGCGACTGTTTCCGCCCTCGAGGTGCTGGCGGCGGCGCCGTCCGTGAGGGGGGTCACACTCCGGAGACGCGTGCCGCCTCTTCGAACATGCGACAACACCACCCCGCATGTATAAAGGGCCGGTGTGACGCTTCGGTGGCATTGCTACCCCCCCTAAGGCCCCTGTCCCGCCTAATGCTCGAGTGGTTGACCAGGAGATCTAGAGCTTTGACTTTCTACGGACGGCCTTTGACCGGTGGACCTCTCCACCCGGTTGTGTCAGGTCATCCCACAAGGACACCTGGGAGCAAAATCCGAGCCAAACCCACAGCTGCATCCCCTCCGTGTAGACCCAACACGTCCGTTTCCCCCCTCCAGGTGCCGGCACGATGTCGTCCGTGAGGGAGGCCACACGCCGAAGACGCGTGCCGCCTCTTCGGACATACCACAACACCATCCCGCATGTATGAAGGGCCGGTGCGATGCTCCGGTCGCATTGCTACCCCCCTAGGGCCCCCGTCCCGCCTAATGCTCGAGCGGTTGACGAGGAGATCTAGAGCTTCGACTTTCCATGGACGGCCTTTGACCGGTGGACCTATCCACCCGGTTGGTCAGTCAGTCCACAGGGACACCTGGGAGCAACATCCGAGCCAAACCCACAGCTACATCCCCTCCGTGTAGACCCAACGCGTCCGTTTCCCACCTCCAGGTGCCGGTGACGGCGCCGACCGTGAGGGGGGCCACACCCCGGAGACGCGTGCCGCCTCTTCGGACGCATGCATGAAGGGCCGGTGCGACGCTCCGGTGGCATTGGTAGCCCCCCCAGGGCCCCTGTCCCGCCTAATGCTCGAGTGGTTGACCAGGAGATGTAGAGCTTTGACTTTCCACGGACGACCTTTGACCGGTGGACCTCTCCACCTGGTTGTGTCAGGTCAGCCCACAGGGACACCTGGGAGCAAAATCCGAGCTAAACCCACAGCTACATCCCCTCCGTGTAGACCCGACACGTCCGTTTCCCCCCTCCAGGTGCCGGCACGGCGTCGTCCGGGAGGGGGGCCACACTCCGGAGACGCGTGCCGCCTCTTCGGAGATGCCACAACACCATCCCGCATGTATGAAGGACCGGTGCGACGCTCCGGTGGCATTGCTACCCCCAGGGCCCCCGTCCTGCCTAATGCTCGAGCGGTTGACGAGAGATCCAGAGCTTTGACCTTCCACGGACGGCCTTTGACCGGTGGACCTCTCCACCCGGTTGTGTCAGGTCAGTCCACGGGACACCTGGGAGCAACATCCGAGCCAAACCCATAGCTACATCCCCTCCGTGTAGACCCAACGCGTCCGTTTCCCCCCTCCAAGTGCCGGCACGACGCCGTCCGTGAGGGGGGCCACACCCCGGAGACGCGTGCCGCCTCTTCGGACATGCCACAACACTACCTCGCATGTATGAAGGGCCGGTGCGATGCTTCAGTGGCATTGCTACTCCCCAGGGCCCCCGTCCCGCATAATCCTGGAGCGGTTGACGACGAGATCTAGCCCTTTGACTTTCCACGGACAGGCTTTGACCGGTGGACGTCTCCACCCGGTTGTGTCAGGTCAGCCCACAGGGACACCTAGGAGCAACATTCGAGCCAAACCCACAGCTACATCCCCTCCGTGTAGACCCGACACGTCCGTTTCCCCCCTCCAGGTGCCGGCGGCGGCGCCGACCGTGACGGTGGCCACATCCCGGACACGCGTGCCGCCTCTTCGGACATGCCACGACACCACCCGGTTGTGGTAGGTCATCCCATAGAAACACTTGGGAGAAACGTCCCCTCCGTATAGACCCGACACGACCGTTTCCCCCCTCCAGGTGCCGCCGGCGGCGCCGTCCGTGAGAGGGGCCACACCCCGGAGACGTGTGCTGCCTCTTCGGACATGCCACAACACCACCCCGCATGTATGAAGGGCCAGTGCGACGCTCTGGTGGCAATGCTACCCCCAGGGCCCCTGTCCAACCTAATGCTCGAGTGGTTGACCAGGAGATGTAGAGCTTTGACTTTCCACAGACGGCCTTTGACCGGTGGACCTCTCCACCCGGTTGTGTCAAGTCAGCCCACAGGGACACCTGGGAGCAAAATCCGAACCAAACCCACAGCTACATCCCCTCCGTGTAGACCCGATGCGTCCGTTTCCCCCTCCAGGAGCCGGCGCGGCATCGTCCGTTAGGGGGGCCACACCCCGGAGACGCGTGCCGCCTCTTCGGACATGCCACAACACCATCCCGCATGTATGAAGGGCCGGTGCGATGCTCCGGTGGCATTGCTACCCCCCCAGGGCCCCCGTCCCGCCTAATGCTCGAGCGGTTGACGAGGAGATCTAGAGCTTTGACTTTCCACGGACGGCCTTTGACCGGTGGACCTCTCCACCCGGTTGTGTCAGGTCAGCCCACAGGGACACTTGGGAGCAACATCCGAGCCAAACCCACAGCTACATCCTCTTCCTGTAGACCCAACGCGTCCGTTTCCCCTCTCCAGGTGCCGGCGGGTGCGCCGTCCGTGAGGGGGGCCACACCCCGAAGACGCGTGCCACCCGGTTGTGGTAGGTCATCCCATAGAAACACTTGGGAGCGATGTCCCCTCCGTATAGACCTGATGCGACTGTTTCCGCCCTCGAGGTGCCAGCGGCGGCGCCGTCCGTGAGGGGGGTCACACTCCGGAGACGGGTGCTGGGCATTTGCACATTATATATTAACGTGGTTAAAAAAATACAAACTATATATATATATATTCATAATCTATGGAAAAAAATACAAACTACATATATATTCAGATGTATGTTTATATTTACACTTAAATACAATAATACATAAGAAAGCAAAAAAAAAATCTAACTATGCCCACGGCATTGCAGTCGGCATAGCTACGATCAGGGCTGCTCTGCGTCTCGCGGATTGCTGACGTGGCATATATGCCGACGGCCGCCGTCGGCATAGACCCTGGACGCTGCGCTGCGGATCGGTGACGTGGCATGCCGTCCTATGCCGACGGCTACACGTCTAGGCCATCGGCATAGGTCTGACGACGTTAGCCAGCCACACCAGCCGGGGTCGCCGGGTTCACGAGAATGCCGACGGCCAGTGTTTGCCGACGGCTGCTGTCGGCGTCCTACGATCTATGCCGACAGCCATTCTGTGCCGACGGCCGTAGTACGCCGACGGCCAGGTCCAGGCTGTCGGCATACCTAGGATTAGGCCGACGGTGGCCGTCGGCATTGTTTCGGCCGTCGGGTTAGCTTTCTTTTCCGGTAGTGAACATACAAGTACCAGAAAAAAAAGATAAATATTGTCTAAGAATAACAGTATCCAGAACCCATATTCTCCAAGAATAGCATTATACATAATTACATAATCTGGAACACATATACCCACATTCATACACCATTAGAGAACTATAAATTACAAAAGATGTGGAAACAATTCCTCGACACAAAAATAAGTTATCGCTGATAAACTATTTTCCAAACTGATAGAACAATATCACGATGACCATTTATGCCATAGGAAAATGGTACAAGTAGATTTCTCAAGAAAAACTTCTAATATAAACCTAAATATACGATTCACATTAATGGTAAGGAAACTTTCTTTAGCAATGTTTCTGGTTCAAAATGTGGCTTATTTACATTGGAGTGAACGGAGTAACATTATCACTTTTACTGTGTTTACAGAGGTTAGTGTTCATTCTGCAGGAAAGCAGTATTTCTGGTAGCACATTGAGTTAAAGGTACCTCTTTTGATATGTCATTGATTGATTTTTGGATGCCTGATAATTCTTCTATGGATTCTTTTTCATCCTCTCTTAACCTGAAGGCACACAAGGTGGCATCGAACAACCATGAAATTTTACTTGGATGTGGTTAAGAAAAGAAAGAAGTAAGATTTAATGACCTTGTAACATTTGAATGAAGATAATCAAACTGTTGTTGTATGTTCTGCATAACTTTCTCCATTTGAGATGCCTCAGCCTTCAGATTGATAAAGACATGATTCAGACAAAATAGCTAAATTCAAACATACAAAACCAAGGAAATATGAAATAAATAAATCAAGAGGCATGCTATTAAGCGAATATCTTTTGGAACAACTGGTATCAAGGTTCACCGGTTATTTATTTTTAGGAGACAGCCCAACTTCTTCTGAGGAACCGGTACAAAGTGGGAACAGTTAGCTCATGTGAAAACCGAAAATCTGATTAGTCAAGTCAACAGGACTGATGCTCCCTTATTCAAAACATACTACTTTACGATAATATTAAGATTTTTCTGAGGGGTTATCTAGCCCAAGGGGAATTACAAAAAGACTTGGGGTACAAAAATACGGACTCCTAGACCAATACCACTACTCCTTAACACTCTCCCTCAAATGCTATATAGCATTGCATTTGAAGAAGTGTAACACTACAAAAGAAATGATAATTAAAAACCCACACCTTGAGAGTGCCATTGTCGCATGGAGAGTCTTCAAAGCCTGTCGAGTCAAGCCAAGGGGGATAACAAGAAGATGGGTTCTCAAAATAAGATGGCACACGAGAGAATGAAGCATTGCATACAGAACCATAGCTCATGAAAACCCGCCGCGAAAGAAGCTCGGCGGCAAGAGAATGCGCGTAAAATCGACAACACAAAAAGAGGCCACAAAAATCATATAGAAAACAACAAGGACCAGAAAAGGGCACAAAATATTTATAGAAAGGACCGGGAGCAGAAATGGAAGGCTCGTTGATCAAGATTTGGTGGACAAGCATGACATAACAAATATGAAATAGCAACCGATTTGGTGGACACAACGGAAAATAGAGAGCTAGAAGCTAGGAAGCACACATGAGACGAAGATGCAAGAGCAATCGTGTGTGCGTGAGAGGCTGCGGAGGAGGCCGTGCAGGTGAGATGCCTGTGAGGAGCAGCGATGGGTAGCAACTAGCGACTAAGCACGCAACACCAATAGAAGGTGCATGTGCGAGATGGAGTCGACGAAAAGACAACCGTCAAGAATCAGAGAACATCAAGGAGGGGAGACAGATGCCGGATGACCTTTTTTTTGCTAAAGGAATCTAATATGCACACATATGAGCCAGCCACCCGAAGTACTACACCAGCGGCTGCAGTAGTACCATAGTTTTAAATAGCTCGCTATAGCCCCGCAATAGCCTTGTTATAGCCTTTTTAGCAAGGTGCCGCTAAATGGTCTCATGTACAAAAAGCTCGCTATAGCCCGCTATAGCTTCGTTATAGCCTATTTGAAGGTCCGCCGCTATTTGCAATAGCCCGCTATTTAAAACATTGAGTAGTACGCTAGCAGCAGCAGGCAAGTATGCTAGCTGCAGCTGCAGGAAGAGCTGCGTACGGGGCAGCAGACAGAGAGAGTCACGCTGGGCAGAAGCAGCCGAGGGAGCAAACGCAGCAGCAAAGCAATGCTAGTAGCAGAAGTTGGGAGGGACAGCGGACAGGAGGAACAGGCTGGTGAGGCACTTGGCGGAGGAGCCATGCGGTGCGCAAATCCTGCAAAAGGTGTGGACGGGCATCGATCTTGGAGGCTGAGGTGCCATCTTCTGGGAGCTTCTCATGTCGATCCAATTGACAAGGCAGACGACAGCAGAGGCGTGGTGATGCGCACGCGTGGCATCAGGCCCAATCCGGAGAGGCAGACTCCATACTCCTAGGAGCCGGTCAACATGGATGGGCATGGGAGGGGTGGTGATCTACCGGCGATTAGTGATCTAGCTTGGCCTGATTTGGGTAGATGGTCAGCTCGCAGCCATGGACAGAACGCGTCTGAAAGTTGGGGAAGAACTCCCGGTGGATGACTAAGGAGCATGGACCTCGAATCGCGACCAGGGAGACCGATAGATAAGATCAAGAGGAACAAATTCGATCCGAAGACAAGGAAACATATTTTACTAGAGCATGATTTGAGGTGCGCAAAGAAAAAAACCTGGGCTCGCGATGTTGTGATACAAATAGGCAAGGGGCATGTATATATTACACAAGATTTGGGTACAAGGAAGAAAACATATCCTAATACGGACTCTTTGACCAATACTATTACTCCTTAACAAAATCAACCGTCTCTATAAATAAAAGGAATAATAAATCAGGGCATGTTTTGTTTGTAGCCACATATTACCAAACGTAAGACAGACAAGTTTGGCACTTGTTCGGACGCAGCTACAATTGTTGTGTGCCACCGTTTCTTCGACTCTTACCCCACCTGCCAAGACTCATTTGCTAGCCGATTTTTGCCATGCAGCAACCAATTTGACCACCACGAGATTGCGGCTTGCCAGACTTGAGACACATGTGTGGTAGTGTGGACGGAAGCCAACAATGCCTTTAGTATTTCTATCTATCGAAAGTTCACTCATCCTAGTCTGGAGTCGATAAACCTTTCAATACTTAATCCCTTCGACCCTATCATCTGTCGCTTAACACGATACTTACCACAATGGCTCACATCGCAGATTAAATTATGTATTCAAACTCTTCAATAAAGGTGATCGGCCAAAGGTGTAAAGGGATGATGACAAATATGATGCTTTTTCAACTACACCATTAGAGAAAAGAAAGATTTGTTGTCCACCGCTTCATTTTTTATAAAAGGCAATGATCTCAGTTATGACACGCAAGATCATGTCATGATTCACAAAAGATAGCAACCCAAGTGCCAAGCCGCTTAGTCCGAAGGCAGCAGAAGGCAATGATTTGGTGCTCGGTGGGGTAGCCAAAAGGCAGCAACTGATAGAGCTGGCAAAATTTATGAGAAGCACGACATCGAGAAGGGAAATTTTAGCAATGTGATCACATGCGGCGGCTATATAGATTGTTAAGTAGAGGACCGTGCAAAAAACCATGAAGAGGACAAAAGGAAATCGGGGTGCCCTCAAGAATAAATAATAAAGGGAACTTGGGATTTCATCACCACCTCAGTATCACGGATTCAAAATCTCCACAGATCACCACACCGCTTTCTCAATCTCAATCCTTTAGCTAAATTTCTTCTCAACCATCACCAGATCCCCTCTCATAAATGACTTTTAAGGCGATAAGGCAACACGCCCAACCCCCTGCCTTACTAGTTCAGCACTTAAGGAAAGGATGACACCTTAGACATCATAGGAACAAACAATCAATGCATCTACTAGGAGAAAAAATTGACAAATATTGACAGATGGCAACCCCCCCCCCCCCCCCTTCCGGTTCGGAGGGCCTATATCTGAAACCCTATCAACCAAGGTAGATATTGATTGGCCAGGATGAATTAAGCTCGTTTGGAAACTGCCCGATTAGCATGCTGATCTTTCACCACAAAAAACGTGCTCGCCATGGTATTAATTCTCAGCTGCATTTGTCTCCTTTTAAGCTGGAAATGAGCTTGTTTTATATAAAACACAAAGATATAGTGCACTAAGACTGCTATAGCTAAACATCTATTTAATGTCGTTCGTTATAACTTCAGATATAGTGCACTGGGACTGCCCATATAGCCATGTTGTCGCTACAGCAGCCTGTGGTGGAAGATCTAATACTAGCCTGTCATGCAGGCTGTTCTGAATGGCAGTGTACTTTTAATTTCACAAATCATGCAGGCTGCTGTGATAGCCAGACCCAATGTTTCATACTCCCTCCATCTGGATATATAGGGCCTGATACGTATTTCAAGATTTACATTGACCATCAGTAAGATCAATACTATATTAGATGTATGCTATACAAATTATATCACTGGAAACTTCTTCCAAATATGAATACGGCACTACTCTTTGTAACACATATCATATATTATTGGTCTAAACAATGGTCAAAGTAAATCTCGAAATACGTATAAGGCCCTATATATCCGGATAGAGGGAGAAACGCTATCTAATACTTCATACTTGTAAGGTGAATTTAGTTTTTATCGGTTTAGATAACAGCTCACTTGACTAGATTGCATATGCTGCATTTGGATATCACGAAGTTGTGCCTGCAATTGATTCAGGCGGACATTGTTTCTCTGCAGTGTGCGTGCACCACGCTCATGCTCCGCCTCTAGTTCTATCATATGCTTCACAGCCTGTAAACAAAAGGAACATGAATAATTGTTAAGAAAGACAAGTTAAATAATTGTACAATCATGTCCATAACAGACTGATGACCATGGTGTCAACGTCTTGAAAAGAAGGAATCCATTTGTGCGAATGTTTACTCAGTAATGAGGAGAGAAAATGACTACGAATTTACATGCACGTGTGACATTCAAACAAGATTACCAAACATATAATCCTTAAATTTCAGATAGAATTATTACTAGGAAAAATTAAGCTGCCAACAATAAGAATCTCAAGACTTCGCGATGAGTGGCAATATTTTGAGGCAAATGTTATGATGACGCGGTCAAGATGAACGTATCACTAATCCAGAAATTACTGCAGATTTAGTTCTCAACAATGACCAGCATCAGAGCTTATAGACTTACTAAGGACTGAAGACACAAAGATATGACAACCAGAAGGATTACAAATACCTGACGGTCATAACTTGCTACATTTATCATGACCATCACTTTCTTACTTCCATGTACAAACACAACAGAGCTGCATGCGGCTCTACCACCTATTGGTTCAAATACAGTTGCTTTTTCTGAACATACCGGATGCTACATCATCTACTCACATACCTCGGCAATGTTATCTTCCATACTTTTCTTCATGTTGTTCTCTTCACAAGTCTTACCCACCAAAGATCTGAGATTTTCTTCCTTTTCAATTAGCTCTTTCTTCAGTTTATCTATAACAACCTAAAATATTAAAAAGTAATTCAGTAAATGATCCACCAACATTGAAGACCTGATATGCAAAAAACATATTATTTTAGAATATGTATTTTTAAACATAACTATACAGGATGGTTTTGGCACACTATTGCTGTAGTTCACTCTATTCATCAATATATTGGCCAAGTATGACTTGAAGTTGGCCCTAGTCAAATAGATGACATTCAAATTGGAAATAGATGTATGCTCCGTAAGCAAGCTTGCATGGATTTATTTTGGTTTACCAAAATAATTATAGTAAAAACACACCGGTTACTCTAGAGGATACAATGGCACAATGGGTTTCCTGTAAAAAGGACACAACTTACTGTATTTCGGTCAATTCTTTCTTGGCACATAGGAGCTTGCTCTTTGAGTTTCTGGAGTTTCGCTGTTTGTTCCTCAATTTGGTGGTCAACTTCGTAAACCCAGGACCAGGCTAGCTTTTTCTTCAAATTATCAATATCATGTGCTATCTCTTCTATGTGTTCCATATTCTTTATCTTCTCTTGTAATTCATCAAGTTCTCTCATCACTGGCTTAATTGACTTCTCCAGTTCTTGAACATCAGAGTCTGCATTGTTCACCCGATCTCTTATTGTCTCAAGCAACTCATTGAGTCGTTGAATAAGAGTAGCCTTGAAAAAGAACTGCAACAAGAAATAATGTGTGTACAGTAAAAGAAAAGGAATAATGCTCAGAGTTATATCAGAGGAAGGGATATAGCAAGCACAGGTGTAAGGCAGAATTATGAGCTCAACTAAGAAACTCCACTGCATTATATAGCAATTCAGTTCATGGGTCATGTACTCGTTTTAAGTCATAAGCTACCAAAATATATCTGCCCTGACATTGAATACATTGAGTGTCGTCTTTTTATAAAATGATGATCGTATAAAAATGCTAATTGGTTATGTGCAAAACTGGAAAGGCATCGAGGGGCAGAAGTGCAATCACGGTATTATATAACTGACTAACAGAAGGCGTGCTTCACGGTTGTATACATTTTAAAGTGAATAAAATACCATGGGAACCCTGCAGATTATTACTATACAATTTCATTCATGCCCATGAAACCATAGATGTTCCAACACATATATTAAAATTAGGGAAAGCACACTTATTGATATAATGGTACTGGCAAAAACTGAAAGAATTGATTACCTTAAACTTATCCCTGTCATTTAGTGCAGGAATTCTCTACTTTTGTCTTGACTCATAATTACACAAGGATTTTCAACATCAATCTGAAAAGTTGTGTATGCATCACGATGTGGAAATATAACACATTCATTACATTCAAACAAGGTACTTACACAAAATGGTAAAAAAACAAACAAAAACAATTGGAGATACATATGGGCATATCATGAATGATTGAATAATGCTGATGCTACCAAGCTGATCTAGAAAAACTAATGGTGCACCAATAGCTTACACTCCAAGGTTCTTGGGCCTGAGTTAATTACGATGACGAAGATGAGTTAACTGTTGACATGTATAGATATGTTGCTCCTCAGGAGGTTAGTTTGGTTCAGAGGTAGCATGCATGTAAAATCGAGTCGTGCATGCATAAAGATCAAAGTAGATTTCGAGGAGATATCACGTGAAAGGTTTCCAAACTGGACTCATGCTATGTTAGCTGGAAGTAGCTATTGCTCAGGATCACCAAGACCAGAGCCCTTATTGCGCACTTTTCTGGCAGTGGTCTTTAGTGGGAGACGATGTGCCCGTCGAATACGAGGTGCATGTGGTCACTTTGATGATCTCAGTCCCTAAAAAACATATATATGAAGAAGAGGAAGGGGGTGATATGGATATGTGATTGCCAAGCAGACCAATAGCATAGCCGCGGTGAAGCGAGAGAGAAAAAGAAAAACTAGGGAGGAAGGCGATATGGTCTCTTTTTGCAGTTGCATCTATATGAAAAACATCTTCACCTTACATTTTTTTCCTATAGAAACAAAGGCAAGAGTGCAGCGAGGACAAGTAGATGAGAGGGTCCATCAGTTTCTACACCTATTTGCATATTTGACCAAATACAGAATGAAAACTACAAATGGCTGAATGAGAGAAACATAACTACTGAGAAATAGTACACATCAGCAAACAAGCGACTTACATTGAAATGTTCAACCATCTAATTAAGATCATCTTTACGATGTGCCACCTTCCTCCCTGTTCCAGCACACGTAATAACAATTGTCAACATATAATATGTTGTAGTAAAAATATTGTGCAGTTAGTAAATACAAGTACAAGAATAGCTACTTTATTAATTAATTAATATATTATATTTACAGCAATCATCCATTTAACCAATTTCAGTAAATTTATAGCAATCACTCATTTACCAATTCAGTAAATTTACAGCAATCATCTATGTAACCAATTCAGAATTTACTATCACTTTCAATTTAAGCAAGGACTCTGGTCTAACAGCAGTCAGATGTGCATGATGCAATTTGGACCATGTGGAAGTCGTTGTGGTAGCATCATCTGTAATGGGTGATTAATGGCTTTTTCCTGAAAAATAACGTAAATACGTACTAGTAGTGCTCCGAAAAAGAATGAAATTAATTGCTAGCAGTGTTTCTTTTCATGCCAAACTAGCACTTAATAATGTAGGGAAATGGATGCAACATGTCAATGAATACCTCGGACACATAAAGTTTATCTGAGAATAATTATAAAGTGAAAAGTCATATTTTCTGCAGCTATGCAAACATGTATGGTATAAGTCAAGCAGAAGGAACACTTGGTTTTTTTGCCAACATGGAAAGTTAAGAGAACCAAGGATGGGAAAGATGTGATAGTTTAACATTAAAAGTGGGAATAGCTATTAAAAAGAATAAATATATGCAGACAAGACACAAGAATGCATAACGAAATAAGAAATGCAACAATCCTAAGTTCAGAAATGTGTCATCTCTGAATAGCAAAATACAACTAAGTGAGAATTCTGACAGGTCACAGAAAAATACGATTACCCTTAAAATAATAAAAGTTGACAAAGTGAGAATGAAAATATAAAGTACTAAATTTGACAGCTAAAAGAGATGTAAACAACTTTACACAAGAAATGCTTACAATAGACGGGCACAACCAACAACTGGGAGGAAGAAGGATCAAGTATGAGTACCATGTTGATCCTTTAAGATAGTAGAACTAGATGACTTGGTAATCCTGCGCTCCAATTTAATTAAGTTTCCGTATACGTCAGGCTTGAAGGCGTCTTCCCCTTGGTTGTTGATGTCAACAGCAAGCCGGACATTTGTCGAGTCATGACATGTGGCACCGGGCAAACACATGATTTGCCTTGCCATTGTGCATAGGGCGATGACAGATGCCGGTTCAGCTGCAATCAACCATCCGATCTGCCCCCCGTGTGTCATCTTCTTCCTTCATGTCAACTGCAATAAACCAGTCCCATCCCTAGAGAGCGTCGTCGCCCCGCCACCTCTCGACATATGAAAAAAAAATCCGCCGTCGTGCCACCGTTTCTCCTGTCGGCAAGGCCACACGTCCTCTCTAGCCATGGTGGATGCCGTTTTGAAACAACCCTAACATCAGTGGGTACTAGGCCCTTGGAAATCATGGATGCAACGTTGCCACCGGCCGATCAGCATGCGGCCACCAATGGTTGCAACATCCCCAGCATTGCCGCCTGCAACACGTTGCGGTCGTCGGCATGCCGTATCCGCAAAACAAATCTGAAAAAGCAACAAAAATCCTCCAATGCGCAGTTCAAGCAAAATAATTTCTAGCTTCCAGGAAAATTAAGCACCTTTTCCAACAAAAAACCAACTCAGCTACTAGAAATCCAGTCGATTGTAGCAAAAATGTAGACTGGTTCCAACAAAAATAAGCACTGGTTCTATCAAAAACAAAA
The DNA here is from genome assembly GCA_022496015.1 of Hordeum marinum. Classification (NCBI taxonomy): domain Eukaryota; kingdom Viridiplantae; phylum Streptophyta; class Magnoliopsida; order Poales; family Poaceae; genus Hordeum; species Hordeum marinum. The sequence goes on along the minus strand of CM039677.1, from coordinate 25,616,897 downwards.
ATTAGCTGGGAGAATTTTTTAGCAAAAAAGTAGACTAGTTTCACAAAAAAACAAATGGTTCCAGCAAAAAATACCGCGGCGGCCAGGCGACATCTGGTTCCAGAACCCCGCCATCTCTTAGAGCTCCACCTGGTTCACCAGTTGCGGCTATTCCAGACAGTTGTTGCACTCCTTGGCACACGCTTGTAGCATCTCGTGTGCCCGCATCTGCCATCCCAGCAAAATCCATGGCGGCTTCCAGCAAAACCCACGGCCGCTCCGAGCAAAAACAATTAATGGTCACTTCCAGCATCTGCAATGGTCGGCTAAAGCAACCGCCACCCGCCGTCCCAACACTCTCCATGACCGGTCGAGATCGCATCTTCTTTGGCACCGATGGTGCAGCCCCCCGTGTCGCCGGTCGAGGTCGTCGCAGCTCTGGTGGTCGATAGTTGCAGTATCCACCATCGCTGATTCCAAAATCCCCTTGTCATTGTCCCCACCACCCCTTCACAGTACCGTGGTCGTCGGTAGGTGCCGTCATTGCCTCCGCTTGAATTGGATTTAGAGAGAGAGAGAGAGGGGAACGAGTGGGTGGGAATGAAATCTGTCGCGAGAAGTGATAAGGTGCAGTGGTGGTCAAAGTTGTTGTGTGGGTCCCACGTGCCATTGCCACATGCGACGAAGCGACCAACCGAATTTTGGTCGGTGGACAGACTCCAAACGTTTACCTTGCGGAAACATGTTTCTTCTTCTTTTCCAACCCTCTTCTTTTTATTTCCTTTTATACATTATTTGTTTTACTTTTTGCATTGTATGCTCGGTTCTTCTCTACATTTTTTTTCAATTTATTTTCTTCTTCCTATCTATTTCCTTTTATAATGAATTCAAATTCAAATTGCAAGCGCATAAAATGAAAAAAAAAACATGGGTTAAACTACTTCATTAGTCTATGTTAGGCCTTAAAAGTATGGAGGTTACTGGTTTCTAATTCCAAAAAATGTAAATAAAGTCTTAAACATAAGAAACATAGCATGGTGCCCCTTACGTGGCATCAATATGTTATGGTAAAAAATTGAGAATGTTGGCTAAAATTCGTGATATGTGCTACTCATAAACAAGGCCATCTCCGAGTAAGAATTTATGTTTCAGGAGGGAAAGTGATAGATTTGAAGGCAAAGTGACGATTGCTTCATTGGTTGACATTGCCTTATTTTCTACATACACTCAAGATAGACCATTACATGTGACATGTCAATTTTTTGCATTTATTGAGTTCTTTTTCTATATTCAAATCATTTTGTGCATTTCTAGGCATTTAATGAATAGAACTCAAATTTGTGGCATGCAATATTTAGAAAATGAGTCCATCCGAGTTGGAATCCAGGTTTTGAAATGGAATGGGTCAGATTCGAAGACGGAGCAAGTGTTGCTTCATCTGTTTGCCTTGAAAAATGTCTTCACTCAGCATACACCTTACATGTTCGATGCCAAATTTTGAACATTTTAGAGGTCCATTTGTTATATTTAAGTCATTTGGTGCATTCACATACATTGTATGCATATAAGTAATATTTGAACCTTAAGTGCATTTGATGTTGGTAAAATTGGGTTGAAAATCCTCATTGTGTTATATAGTACATGTTTAGGACTTATCCAGGAAAAAGAACGGAATCCCACACCTAGGGGTGTCAATACTCAACCCCGAACATGAAGGTTATACTATTTTAATTACAAAAATGTACATACGAAGTTTGGGACACATGAAACTTTGCATGTCAACATGGAGGTTTGGTTAAACTTTTCCTACTGCTTTTTGGCCAATGTCGAGTGTCCCCCTTTTTAAAAATCTTTAAAATTTTAAACTTCTCCTACGAGTAAAACACACCATCGAAAGCCACATGCTTAAATTTGGCCACTTTCCGAGTTGGTCTACTATTTTAAGTCATTAACTCATTTACCGGCCACTAAAAATGACAAAATACTCTTTGTACGAAATAGCGTGCAAATGAGTTTCGAAAGGGATGAAACTTTGCATGGAGTCTTCATCTCACACAAGTAGGATGTGGTAAAAATTTAAAAGCATGACTGAAAAAAACTTGATGCACCTCGTGTACAAAACGAACACTCTCCCCTCAAGGCCAGGGTTTTAAACTGAAACCCCCACATGCCACATGTTTCAACCTAGATCACCTCTGCTATATAAACATGTTTTGACATTGTTCTACTAGATCGATACCCATAACCATTTCGAGCAAAACCAACTAACATTGAGTTCGTCCAAGTACGAACGTCATCATTGACGTGGTATGAGTCCCTGCTTGACGTAGCTGCCCCGGGGGCAGACATGTTCTACATCTACGGCCACACTACGCACGGCTTCATGGTGCGACGCTCCGAGGAGGAGCTCGACAGCCTCCGGCACTCCCCAGGATTCGTGTCTTGCTACCACAACGACACAAGGGTGGTGCGTGACACGACGCACACGCCCGAGTTCGTCGGCATCAGCATGGCCATTCGGCGGGGGTCCAAGTACGGAGAGGACGTGATCATCAGCGTGGTGGACCGTGTTTGATTTGGTCTTCATTGTTTCTTTATCGGTCGTATCTCTGACACTCACGTCACAAGCAAATAGTTACAGGTATTCCAAATGCTTGCAATCCTAACACCAATGGGTCACGGAGAGACCGCACACGATTAATGGTAGCTGGATGATACACTATCATACACTTGTAAAGCATTCGTCAAAATGCTCTTTCCCTGTATCTCTACTCCTAATGGAGCAGTTGATACGTCGTTTAGTTCGTTCATAGCCCCACCCATCAATCGCCCCCGTTCCTTGATTTTTATTATGGTCGCAAATAAACCCCACCTCTAGTTCCCTGTTTTCTAACCTTTTTTTCATCCACGAAACAAATAGTCTCGCTCAAGTCTTCTCTATCTCTCTCGGTCGTCTCTCCTCTTCTAGGGTTCAAACCCTGCCGCCTGCGCCGTCCCATGGCTCCTCCGGCACTACCCCGCCTGTTCCTGCTCCCGTCCATCCGCCGTCCTGCTCGGGCCACGACCTGGCCTGCTCGCCGCGCCCACCCAGACCCGTGGTCACGCTTCCCCTTGCCCCTCCGCTTATTCCTGATCGCGGCCGCAGCTCACCACGGGCGGAGGTCAGCGGCTCGCCAGCGTGGCTCGTGGCAGCGAAGAGAAGGGGGGAAAGAACGGCAGGGCGTAGTTCTTCCGGAAGGACGGTGTGGTGGACGACATGGACGGGCACCTCGACTGCCTGTCCCTCGAGTATGAGTCCGTCTGGGACCCCAATCCTTCTTGGTATGACTTCTTGGCTCCTTCCTCCTTTCTCTCCGTTTAGAAACTGAAAGGTTGTGATGCAAAAAAATTGATTTGTTGCTACCTATATGCATGCTGACCTGCTATGGCTGGGGTTCCTTGTCGCAGACTACCAACTATTCATCTCGACATCCTCTGCCAGCTCCAGTGACCTGCATATTTAGGTTTTTTGTAACAACGAATAAATTCTTCCACCGAGGTCATGGAGTGTATCAAATCGGTTATCATATTTGGCCTAATTAGCTCAAAGGTTCTACTATGAATCTGATGTGTTGAAGTCATTGGCTTCTCGCTATATGATATGATGTCTAGAAATTTCCATTTACTCGTTTTCTGTAATGTGATTCCAAATTCTTTTGGTTAACCACTGCCACTATTTCTCTAATCAATATTCCATGTGCATAGGGAGGGTGCACCTTTTTTCTCTCTTTATCTTTATCTTGGTAAAATCCATCGAATGCATATGCAGGAACTAAAGGGGTTTTCAATCCCTTGACGGTTATTTGCAAGGATTAAATCTAACAGAGATAGATGTAGTGGACTGCGAAAAGTAAAAAATAAATAAATTGCAGTAAGGTATTTTTGGTATTTTTGGTTTTATAGATCTGAAAATATATTATGGAAAGTAGACCCGGGGCCATAGGTTTCACTAGAGACTTATCTCTTGAAGGAAAGTATCACGGTGGGTGAATAAATTACAGTCGACCAATTGATAGAAAAACGAATAATTATGAAAATATTCAAGGCAATGATTATGCATATAGGCATCACGTCCGTGTCAAGTAGACCGAAACGATTCTGCATCTAGTATTATTATTCCACACATCGACCAACTCCTGCCTGCATCTAGAGTATTAAGTTCATGAAGAACAAAGTAACGCATTAAGTAAGATGACATGATGTACAGGGATAAACTCAAGCAATATGATGAAAACCCCATCTTGTTATCCTTGATGGAAACAATACAATACGTGTCTCGCTACCTCTATTTTGTCACTAGGTGAGGACACCGCAAGATTGAACCCAAAACTAAACACTTCTCCCATTGCAAGAATTACCAATCTAGTTGGCCAAACCAAACCAATAACTCGAAGAGACTTGCAAAGATATGAAAACATGCATAATAATTCAGAAAAGACTCAAATAATATTCATGGATAATCTGAACATAAAACCACAATTCATCGGATCTCGACAAACACACCGCAAAAGAGTATTACATCGGATAGATCTCCATAAAGATCATGAAGAACATGGTATTGAAGCACAAAGAGAGAGAAAAAACCATCTAGCTACTAGCTATGGACCCGCAGGTCTGTGGTGGACTACTCACGCATCACCAGAGAGGCAATGAAGTTGATGTAGATGCCCTTCGTGATCGGATCCCCCTCCGGCAGATTACCGGAAGAGGCTCCAAGATTGGATCTCTCGGGAACGGAGGCTTCTAGCAGCAGAAAAGTATTTGTGTGGCTCCTTTTGGTATTGGGGGGATATTTGGGTATTTATAGGAAGAAGATTAAGGCTAGGAGACCTGCCAGGAGGTGGCAAGCCTGCCAAGCACGGCTAGGGGGCTAGCCGCACCCCCTGGATTGTGACCTCCTGGTAGAGTCCCTGCCTTGCACTCCAAGCCTGGTAGATCTCTTTCATTTCAGAAAAAATCATTCCGAAGATATTATTCTATTTGGACTCCGTTTAATATTCCATATCTGCAATACTCAAAAACAAAGAAAAAACAGAAGCTCTAGGCTCTAGATTAAAAAATTAGTCCCAAAAATAATATAAAAAGAAATTTGTATTTTACTAACGTTCGGATATGTTCGGATCTGTTCGCCGTCCGATGGAGATCCATCAATCGAAACTGTGCCCGCAAGTTAACTTCCCCGCGAGAGAGAGCGAGAGAGAGCCGTTCCATCCTTTTTTTCGCTGGCAGGTGGGTCCCTCTCGTCGCACCGCCCGTCTCCACCAATCGCCCATTGTCTCTCCCGGTAGTTCCTCCGATTTCTCCTCCCTTCCTGCAACGGCAGCGCGCGCATTCACTTCCCCACTCCCTCCCTCTCCTCCCCACTTCTCCATTTCCTCGCCTCGCTCCGCCACTTCACCCCCCCGGTGATTTGGTTGGTTCCTTCGCTTCCTTCCCCGGCGATTCGAGGTGGGGGTCCGCGGGTTTCCTTGGCGGAGTTCGGCCATGGATTTCGCCGATGAGATTCAAACCATCTGGTGTTTGTGGATGTTACTTCCTCGGCGGATTCGGCATTCGGTTTTGTAGTTAGTGCAGCGCTAGTTTAGGTTCGAGGGTTTGTCCCAGTTTTGATCGGCGGTGGTCGTTGATACGTCTTCAACATATCTATATTTTTTGATCGTTCCATGCTATTATATTATCAACTTTGGATGTTTTCTATGCATGAATATGCTATTTTATACTATTATTTTTGGGACTAACTTATTAATCCAGTGCCAAGTGCCAGTTCCTGTTTTTTCTGTGTTTTTGACCTTTTTTAGATATGAATATCAAACGGAGTCCAAACGGAATAAAACTTTTGCCGTGATTTTTTATGGAAAATATAAAAATATCTGATGAAAAAAATACCGGAGAGGTGGCCCGAGGGAGTCACGAACCTGCCAAGCGCGGCCCCCCTAGCCATGGCTAGGGGGCTCGTGACCTCCTCGAGGCACCTCTTTACTTGTTCCCGACTCCAGATGGTCTTATTAATACGGAAACCCTCAAAAATAAACCTAGATCGCAAGTTCCGCCACCGCAAACCTCCAGAGCCACCAAAAACCAATCGGGAGATCGTTCCGGCATCCTACCGGAGGGGAATTCATTGCCGGTGGCCATCTTCATCAACACCATTGCCTCTCCGATGATGCGTGAGTAGTTCACCTCAGACCTATGGGTCCATAGCTATTATCTATATGGATTCTTCTCTCTCTTTGATCTTGAATACAAAGTTCTCCATGATCTTCATGGCGATCTATCCGACGTAATCTTCTTTTGCGGTGTGTTTGTTGAGATCCGATGAATTGTGGATTTATGATCTGATTATATATGAATATTATTTGAGTCTCCTCTGATTTCTTATATGCATGTTTTTGTATCCTTGTAATTCTCTTCGAGTTATGGGTTTCATTTGGCCAACTTGATCTATAGTTCTTGCAATGGGAGAAGTGCTTGGTTTTGGGTTCATACCGTGCGGTGTCCTCACCTAGTGACAGAAGGGGTAGCGAGGCACGTATCGTGTTGTTGCCATCAAGGGTAAAAATATGGGGTTTATATCATATTACATGAATCTATCCCTCTACATCATGTCATCTTGCTTAAAGCGTTACTCTGTTTATCATGAACTTAATACACTAGATGCATGCTGGATAGCGGTCGATGTGTGGAGTAATAGTAGTAGATGCAGAAATTATCGGTCTACTTGTCTCGGACGTGATGCCTATATGTATGATCACTGCCTTAGATATTCTCATGACTTTGCGCTATTCTATCAATTGCTCAACAGTAATTTGTTCACCCACCGTAATACTTGGTTTCATGAGAGAAGCCTCTAGTAAACACTATGGCCCCCGGGTCTATTTTACACATTATATATTCAGATCTAAACACCAAAAACACTAAAAATACTTTGCTGCAATTTTATTTACTTATTTATATTCATCTAGTACCACTATCAGATCTCACTTTGCAAGTAATCGTGAAGAGATTGACAACCTCTTTATCGTGTTGGGTGCAAGTTTGTTTGTGTTTGTGCAGGTTCTTTGTAGCTTCATCTTGTTACTCCTACTGGATTGATACCTTGGTTCTCAAACTAAGGGAAATACTTACCGCTAACTTGCTGCATCACCCTTTCCTCTTTAAGGGAAAAAACAACGCAAGACAAGAATTCTCCTATCAACTTGCCAATTTCTGGTGACATTGTAGAGAAGTAGCAGGAAGAATTTCTGGCGCTGTCGCCGGGGAGTATTCAAGTGAAGCATATCTACCAAGTACCTATCACAAACTCATCTCTTGCATTTACATTATTTGATATTTACCTCTCGTTTTCCTCTCCCCCACTTCCAAAAGAAAAATTACAAAAATATTTGCCTTTCTTTAGTTGCCTTTTTTGTTCGCCTTTTCGTTGCTATATTTGCTTGTGTTGCCATGTGCCTTCTATTTGCTTGCATCTTAGCTTGCTAAAAATCTATTGATATGGATCCTCATCCACATGCTAATCTTTTCAAAACACCAAATTATGATGAACCAATTGCTAGTGAGTTGAGTGCACTTGATTATCTTTATGAAGTTTTGTTTGAAAATCATGAATCTGGAATTTTTGATGAAGTATTGACAGAAGAAATTTATAAGGAGATTTATGATAGTTCCTTGAATGAAAAGCATGATTTCCATGTTGTTAGTATGTATTCTCTGAATATCCATGATGCTACGGATATGCAAAACCACAAGCTTGGGGATGCAATGCCTGATGAAGATGATGTTTTTTGTTCCCCAAGTTTTGGTGATGACACGTATGTTATAATCGATCATGAAAAGAATCCTTTATGTGATAGTTATATTGTGAGATTCCTTCATGATTCTACTGCAAATTATTATGAGGGAGGAACATATGCTTGTAGGAATTGCAATAATATCAAGTTTCCTCTCTATGTGTTCAAAGTTTTGAAGTTATGCTTATTTTGCCTTCCTATGCTAAGTGATTCTTGTTCCGATAAATTGTTTGCTCACAAAATCCCTATGCATAGGAAGTGGGTTAGACTTAAATGTGTTTTTCATGCTATTCATGATGCTCTTTTGCATATCTTAATTACTACTCTTATTGTGAGCATCATTGGAATCGTTATGCCTAGCTAGGGGCGTTAAATGATAGCGCTTGTTGGGAGAAAACCCAATGAATAGGTTTATTTTTGCTCTTTTACTTTATGTTTAGTTGAGTTAACACCATCATGATTATGTTTTGATCGTGTTTTTATGTTTTAATTAGTATTTGTGCCAAGTAGAACCTTTATGATTAGTTTAATCATGCTGGAAAAAGATAGAAACTTTGTGCTCACAAAATTATTTTTAATTTCTAGCCAAAAAGAGATTTTGAGTTTATTCTTATTGCTGCTGATTGATATGAAAATTTCCATAATTTTCATAATTGTTTCAGAATTTTTGAGTTAACAGAGGTATACGAAATATACAGATTTCTACAGACTGTTCTATTTTTGAGAGATTTTGTTTTTATTGTGTTGATTGCTTATTTTTATGAAACTATGGGTAGTATCGGGGGGTACGAGCCATGGAGAAGTGAGAATACAGTAATATAACATGAATCTAAATGGAAATTAAAGTTTACTACAGTACCTAAAAAGTTGGTGGTTTGTTTTCTTATGCTAATGCTATCACATGTTTCTGTTTATGTTTTGTGTTGTGAAGTTTTCAAGTTTTGGGTGATGTTCTTATGGAGAATGGAATAAAGAGTGGCAAAAGCCTAAGCTTGGGAATGCCCAAGGCATCCCAAGTCAAATTCAAGGACACCAAAAAGCCTAAGCTTGGGGATGCCCCGGGAAGGCATCCCCTATTTCGTCTTCAATCCATCGGTAACGTTACTTGGAGCTATATTTTCATTCACCACATGATATGTGTTTTGCTTGGAGCGTCTTGTATTATAAGAGTCTTTGCTTTCTGTTTTATCACAATCATCCTTGCTGTACACCTTTTGAGAGAGACATGCATTCATCGTGAATTTTTTACAGTACTCAATGAGCTTCACTTATATCTTTTGAGTTAGGCAATTTAGCTCACACATGCTTCACTTAAATCTTTAGAGCTTGGAAATTTTGCTCACATGTGCTTCACTTATATATTTTGAGCTTAGTAATTTTGCTCCCATGTACTTCACTTATATCTTTTGAGATTGGTAATTTTGTTCACATGTGCTTCACTTATATCTTTCGAGCTAGATAATTTTGCTCTAGTACTTCACTTAAATCTTTGTAGAGCACGGTGTTGTCATATTTTGTAGAAATACAAACTCTCGAATCTTCACTTATATAATTTTGAGAGTGATCTCTCTAAGTAACTTGGTAATTGGCGTGTGTTATGAAATTAGTCCTAAATATGATAGGCATCCAAAGAGGATATAATAAAAACTTTCATATTCAAGTGCATTGATTAAGTAAGATAAGGTTGATTCTCGCAATTAATTTTGAGATATGGATATGGTAATATTAGAGTTATGTTAGTAGAGTGTTGTGAATCTAGAAATACTTGTGTTGAAGTTAGTGATTCCCGTAGCATGCACGTATGGTGAACCGCTATGTTAGGAAGTCGGAGCATAATTGATTTATTGATTGTCATCCTTTGTGTAACGGTCGGGATCGCGCGATGGTTAATTCCTACCAACCCTTCCCCTAGGAGTATGAGTTTAGCACTTTGTTTCGATTACTAATAAAACTTTCGCAATAAGTATATGAGTTCTAAATGACTAATGTGAGTCCATGGTATAGATGCACTTTCACTTTCCACCATTGCTACCCTCTTTAGTGCCGCGCAACTTTCGCTGGTGCACAAACTCACCATATGCCTTCCTCAAAACAGCCACCATACCTACCTATTATGGCATTTTCATAGCCATTCCGAGATATATTGCCATGCAACCTTCACCGTTCCATCTCATGACATGTGCCATCATTTTCATTTATATAGAAGTCATTATTGTTCTAAGTATCGAGTTGTAAGTAAATAAAAGTGTGATGATCATAATTATTAGAGCATTGTCCCATGTGAGGAAATAAAAGAGGTCAAAGATGCCCACCAAATAAAAAGAGGCCAAAGAGCCCAAACAAAAAAATGAGAGAAAAAGAGAGAAGGGACAATGCTACTATCTTTTTCCACACTTGGGCTTCAAATAGCACCATGTTCTTCATGACAGAGAGTCTCTTGTTTTGTCACTTTCATATGCTAGTGGAAATTTTCATTATATAACTTGGCTTGTATATTCCAATGATGGGCTTCCTCAAATTTCCCTAGGTCTTCGTGAGCAAGCAAGTTGGGTGCACACCCACTATTTTTCATTTGCGAGCTTTCATACACTTATAGCTCTAGTGCATCCGTTACATGGCAATCCCTACTCATGCACATTGATATCTATTGATGGGCATCTCCATAGCCTATTGGTACGCCAAGTTAATGTGACCATCTCCTCCTTTTTGGCTCATAACCTCCAGCACGTTCTATTCCACCTATAGTGCTATATCCATGGCTCACGCTCATGTATTGCCTGAGAGTTGAAAAAGTTTGAAAAAATAATAGTGCGAAAACAATTACTTGGCCAATACCGGGGTTGTTCAGGATTTAAATTCGTTGTGTGGGGATGATGAAGCATAGGCAGATTATATGATTTTGTAGGGATAACTTTCTTTGCCCTTGTTATTTCGAAAGTTCATGATGTACTTGCTACTCATGGAGATGGGGAACCTTCTAAAACCCTCGATGCTCGTTATGAGGGAAATATTATGCACTACTTTGATAATCTAGAGAAAACCCCATTCAACTTGATAATGGGATACACGTTGGATCAACGTGAATACTTTAGGGATTATCGCTTATATCAAAAAGGGAAGCACTTATGGTATCAAATTAAAATACTGGGATGGTTTGCTTGGGATGCATGCTCGAGATGTGACTTTACTTGCTGCTCTAATATAGAAGCTCGACACCTTCCATTTCAATTCAAATTTAATGATAATGAAATCTTATCTTCATATGCTAAAGTTATTTATGATTACTATGATGTGGAACGAATAGAAGAATTTGTTGTTTTTAAAGGTTCTTATGAAATTGCTTCTTTGCTTTAAAAGTACGATGATGATGTTCCTCATGAATCTGAAATTTTTTCCATACTTAAATATTGCTATGACAATTATGATTGCAATTTTGATATTATTGAATTTATTGAAATAATGACCGCTGCTTTGTAAGAGATTAATATCTTGCAGGAAACTATGGAAGAAGAAATTGCTGAAACTGTGAGCTCATTAGATGAAAAAGATGAGGAGAGTGAAGAACAAAAGGAGGAAGAGCGGATTACCTACCCGTGCCCACCTTATAATGAGAGTAACTTTTCAACTCATACATTGTTTAATTTCCCTTCGTTATTATCAAAGAATGAATGCTATGATAATTGCTATGATCCCTTGGATTCTTTGGAAATATCCATTTTTGATGAACTTGATGCTTGCTATGCTTGTGGCCATCATGCCAATCTGAATGATGCTTTTGGAGATGAAATTGCTATAGTTCCTTATGTTAAACATGAACTTGTTGCTATTGCACCCACATATGATAGTGCCATTATCTTTTTGAATTCTCCCAACTACACTATATCGGAGAAGTTTGCTCTTATGAGGGATTACATTGATGGGTTGCCTTCTACTATTACACATGATGATTTTGATGAATATAATATGCAGGTTCTTGCTGCTCCTACTTGCAATTATTATGAGAGAGGAACTACATCTCCACCTTTCTATGTTTCCAATACGATAAAATGGCAAGAAACTGCTTATGCTATGTATTGGCCTTTACTTGATGTGCATGAATTGTTCTTTTATGACATGCCAATGCATAGGAAGAGAGTTAGCTTCGTCATTGCATGATATATGTTACCTTGTGCTCACTACTAAATTACAAATCATTGTTAATTAAAATTGGCTTTGATATACCTTTGGATCCGGGTGGATCCATTACTTGAGCACTTTATGCCTAGCTTAATGGATTTAAAGAAAGCGCTGCCTGGGAGACAACCCGGAAGTTTTAGAGAGGCATTTATTTCTGTTGAGTGCCTTTATATAGTTTAAAAACAAAACAAAAATATAGAGGGGAACTTAAAACTTTTTCAAAAAGAGAAGCGATTGAAAGGTGATGCATTGCGGAAGTGAGGGTCGACCTTGAGCACTTGTGTTCATGCTCATGGAAACAATGTAGAATTTTTCATGGAAGTTTCTCGCAAAAATAATTATCCCCTTGTGCAATTCCATTGTATTATAAAAATAATGTGTCAAGTAAAGCCTTTATGATTAGTTTGGGTGATAGTTGTTTGATCTTGCTGAAAAAGACAGAAACTTTGTGCTCATGAAATTATTTTTATTTCCTATCGAGAAAGAGATTTTGAGTTGATTCTTTTTTATGCTGATTGATATGCAAATTTCACTAATTTTCATATTTGTTCAGAATTTTTGGGTTAACAGAGGTATACTAAATATACAGATTGCTACAGACTGTTCTGTTTTTGACAGATTCTATTTTTGTTGTGTTGATTACTTATTTTGATGAAACTATGGTTAGTATCAGGGGGGGGTACGAGCCATGGAAAAGTGAGAATACAGTAATATAACGTCAATCCAAATGGAAATTAAGTTTACTATAGTATCTAAAAAGTTGGTGGTTTGTTTTCTTATGCTAATGTTATCATGAGTTTCTTTTTAAGTTTTGTGTGATTGAAGTTTTCAAGTTTTGGGTGAGACCATGATGGAGGAAGGAATAAGGAGAGGCAAGAGCCTAAGCTTGGGGATGCCCGAGGCACCCCAAGGTAATATTCAAGGAAGACTCAAGCGTCTAAGCTTGGGGATGCCCCGGAAGGCATCCCCTATTTCGTCTATAATCTATCGGTAATTTTACTCAGAGCTATATTTTTATTCGTCAGATGATATGTGCAAATGCTTGGAGCGTCTTTTGTGTTTATTTTTCCTTTTTATTTTATGCACCAAGCTGGTATGAGATAGTCCTTGGTTGATTTATAGAATGCTCTTTGCACTTCACTTATATCTTTTGAGTATGGCTTTATAGAATGCTTCATGTGCTTCACTTATATCATTTGAAATTTGGATTGCCTGTTTCCCTACACATAGAAAACTGCCATTTGTAGAATGCTCTTTTGATTCACTTATATTAGTTAGAGCGGGGTATATCTTTTGTAGAAAGAATTAAACTCTCATGATTCACTTATACCTATTTAGAGAGTTAACAGGACTTGGTCATTCACATGGTTAGTCATAAAATCCTACATAAAACTTGTAGATCATTGAATATGATATGTTTGATTCCTTGCAATAGTTTTGCGACATGAAGATGTGATATTAGAGTCATGCTAGTGAGTAATTGTGTATTTGTAGAAATACTTGTGTTAAGGTTTCTGGTTCCCGTAGCATGCACGTATGGTGAACTGTTATGTGACGAAGTCGGAGCGTGATTTATTTATTGATTGTCATCCTTTGTGTGGAGGTCGGGATCGCGCGATGGTTAACTCCTACCAACCCTTCCCCTAGGAGCATGCGTGTAGTACCTTGTATTGATGACTAATAGACTTTTGCAATAAGTATGTCAGTTCTTTATGACTAATGTGGAGTCCATGAATTATACGCACTCTAACCCTTCCACCATTGCTAGCCTCTCTAGTACCGCGCAACTTTCGCTGGTTCATTACACCCACCATATACCCTTCTTCAAAACAGCTACCATACCTACCTATTATGGCATTTCCATAGCCATTCCGAGATATATTGCCATGCAAATTCCATCGTTCCGTTTATTATGACACGCACCATCATTGTCATATTGCTTTGCATGATTGTAAGATAGCTAGCATGATGTTTTCATGGCTTGTCCGTTTTTTGATGTCATTGCTACAGTAGATCATTGCACATCCCGGTACACTGCCGGAGGCATTCATATAGAGTCATATTTTGTTCTAAATATCGAGTTGTAAGTAAATAAAAGTGTGATGATCATCATTATTAGAGCATTGTCCCAGGTGAGGAAGTAATAAAAGAGGCCAATGAAGCCCAAATAAAAAAAGAGGCCATAGAAGCCCACCAAAAAAAGAGAAAAAAATAAATAGAAAAATAAATAAAATGAGAAAAAAGAGAGAAGGGACAATGCTACTATCCTTTACCACACTTGTGCTTGAAAGTAGCACCATGATCTTCATGATAGAGAGTCTCCTATATTGTCACTTTCATATACTAATGGGAAATTTTCATTATAGAACTTGGCTTGTATATTCCAATGATGGGCTTCCTCAAATTGCCCTAGGTCTTCGTGAGCAAGTAAGTTGGATGCATACCCACTTAGTTTCTTTTGAGCTTTCATACACTTATAGCTCTAGTGCATCCGTTGCATGGCAATCCCTACTCACTACATTGATATCTATTGATGGGCATCTCCATAGCCCGTTGATATGCCTAGTTGATGTGAAACTATCTCCTCCTTTTTGTCTTCTCCACAACCACCATATTCTCTTCCACCTATAGTGCTATGTCCATGACTCACGCTCATGTATTGCGTGAAAGTTGAAAAAGTTTGAGAATACTAAAGTATGAAACAATTGCTTGGATAAAACTGGGGTTGTGCATAATTTAATACCTTGTGTGATGAAGATGGAGCATAGCCAGACCATATGACTTTGTAGGGATAAATTTCTTCGGCCATGTTGTTTTGAGAAGACATGATTGCTTTATTAGTATGCTTGAAATATTATTGTCTTTATATCAACTGATAGACTATTTTTTTGAATCACTCGTGTCTTAATATTCATGCCATGATTAGATTATATGATCAAGAATATGCTAGGTAGCATTCCACATCAAAAAAATTCTTTTTTATCATTTACCTACTCGAGGACGAGAAGGAATTAAGCTTGGGGATGCTAATACGTCTCCATAGTATCTATATTTTTTGATTTTTTCATGCCAATATTCTACAACTTTCATATACTTTTGGCAACTTTTATACTATTTTTGGGACTAACATATTGATCCAGTGCCTAGTGCCAGTTCCTGTTTGTTGCATGTTTTGTTTTTGCAGAATATCCATACCAAACGAAATACAAACGCAATAAAAAACCTACGGTTTTTTTTGGAATATTTATGATTTTTGGGAAGAAGAATAAACGCGAAACGATGCCCGAGGGGGTCACGAGCCCGGGAGGCGCACCCAACCCCCCCAGGCGCGCCTGGCAGGCTCATGACCAACCCTTAAGGCTGTTGGGACCTTCTTTCGCGGCCAGAAAGATATTTTTATAAGGAAAATACCCTCAAAATTTCAGCCCGATCGGAGTTACGGATCTCCAGGAATTTAAGAAATGGCAAAAGGCCAGAATCAGGGAGCGCAGAAACAGAAGGACACACGGAGAGAGATCCAATCTCGGAGGGGCTCTCGCCTCTCTGTTGCCATGGAGACCATGGACCAGAGGGAAAACCCTTCTCCCATCTAGGGAGGAGGTTAAGGAAGAAGAACAAGAAGAAGGGGGCTCTCTCCCCCTCTCTCCCGGCGGCGCCGGAACGCCGCCCGAGACATCATCGTGTGACGACGATCTACACCAACACCTCCGTCATCTTCACCAACACCTCCATCACCTTCCCCCATCTATATTCAGAAGTCCACTCTCCCGCAGCCCGCTGTACCCTCTACTTGAACATGGTGCTTTATGATTCATTTTATTATCAAGTGATGTGTTGCCATCCTATGATGTCTGAGTAGATGTTCATTGTCCTATCGGTAATTGATGAATTGCTATGAATTGTTTAAATTGCTTGTGGTTATGTTGCTTTCCTTTGGTGCCCATCATATGAGCACGCGCGTGGATCACACCATAGGGTTAGTTGTATGTTGATAGGACTATGTATTGGAGGGCAAGGGTGACAGAAGTTTCAGCCTAGCATAGAAATTGATGCATACGGGATTGAAGGGGGACCAATATATCTTATTGCTATGGTTGGGTTTTACCTTAATGAACGTTAGTAGTTGCGGATGCTTGCTAATAGTTCCAATCATAAGTGCATAGAATTCCAAGTAAGGGATGACATGCTAGCAGTGGCCTCTCCCACATAAAACTTGGTATCAGTCTAGTAACATAGTCAATTGCTTAGGGACAATTCCACAACTCCTACCACCACTTTTCCACACTCGTTAAACTAACATAATAGTTTCTTTATCTAAACAGCCCCTAGTTTTTATTTACGTGTTCTTTATTATATTCCAAACCTATCCTATCACACCTACAAAGTACTTCTAATTTCGTACTTGTTCTAGGTAAAGCGAATGTAAAGTGTGCGTAGAGTTGTATCGGTGGTCAATAGAACTTGAGGGAATATTAGTCCTACCTTTAGCTCCTCGTTGGGTTCGACACTCTTACTTATAGAGAAATTCTACAATTGATCCCCTATACTTGTGGGTTATCAAAGGGCTACTGGGGGCCCACGAGCCCCCAGGCGCACCCGTGGTGGTGGGGCGCGCCTGGCAGGCTCGTGGCCTCCTGGTGTCTCTCCTCTGGTATCTTTTCCACCCAGTATTTTTTATATATTCCAAAATAATTCCTCACTGATTTTCACGGCTTTTGGAGTTACGCAAAATAGACATCTCAAACTTGCTGCTTTTCCAGCCCAGAATTCTAGCTACCGGCATTCTCCCTCTCCATGTAAATCTTGTAAAATAAGAGAGAAAAGGCATAAGTATTGTACCATAATGTGTAATAACAACTTGTAATGTGATAAATATCAATATAAAAGTATGATGCAAAATGGACGCATCATTCATCCCATGCATGTTATAATGCATCACAAAGCTCTTGTAACTAGGTGGCAGTGATTGAAGATTACTGTCAGTGATCGCCTCTGACGGAAGGGTAATTCCCAACTCAGCTAGAAGGGTTGAATACCTAGACATTCTAAGTATATGCTCACTGATAGACCCGTTCTCCTCAATTTTGCAAGCATAGAATTTATCGGAGGTCTCATACCTCTCGATCCGGGCATTCTTCTGAAAGATAAACTATAACTCCTGGAACGTCTCATATGCTCCATGACGTTCAAAACGTATTTGCAGTCCCGATTCTAAGCCATACAATGCATGTTATAATTCAACACAAAGCTCTTGTAACTGGGTGGCAGTGATTGAAGAGTACTATCAGTGATCGCCTCTGGCGGAAGGGTAATTCCCAACTCAGCTAGACGGGTTGAATATCTAGACATTCTGAGTATATGCTCACTGATTGACCCGTTCTCCTCCATTTTGCAAGCATAGAATTTATCGAAGGTCTCATACCTCTCGATCTGGGCATTCTTCTAAAAGATAAACTGTAACTCCTGGAACATCTCATAAGCTCCATGACGTTCAAAACGTCTTTGCAGTCCCGATTCTAAGCCATACAATATTACATGCTAAACTATTGAATAATCTCTAGCATGTGCCTCCCAAGTGTTCTTAACGTCTTCGGAGGTCATGTCTACGGGTTGGTCACGAAGCGGTGCATCAAGGACATATGATTTCTGGGAAGCCGTAAGAATAATCCTCAGATTACAGGCCCAGTCAACAAAGTTACTTCCATCATCTTTCAACTTAGCTTTCTCTAGGAACGCATTAAAATTCAGGGGTGCTACTGTGCGAGCCATTGATCTACAACATAAATATGCAAAGGTTACTTAGACTATTGTTCAAGATAATGAGTTTAGTTAATCAAATAACTAAAGCTCCCACTCAAATTGACATCCCTCAGGTCATCTGAGTGTCACATGATCCAAAATCCACCAACTCAAGTCCGATCATCACGTGAGTTGAGGTGGTTTCAATGGTGAACATCTTCATGTTGATCATATCTACTATATGACTCATGTTCGACCTTTTGGTCTCTTGTGTTCCGAGGCCATGTCTGTACATGCTAGGCTCATCAAATGTAACCCGAGTGTTCTGCTTGTGCAACACTGGCTTGCACCCGTTGTACGTGAACGTAGAGTCTATCACACCCGATCATCACATGGTGTCTTGACACGACAAACTTTCGCAACGGTGCACACTCGGGGAGAACACAATGCATCTTGAAATTTGAGTGAGAGATCACCTTATAATGCTACCGTCGTCCTAAGCAAAACAAGGTGCATAAAAGGATAAACAGAACATGCAATTCTTAAGTGACATGATATGGCCATGAACTTGTGGTTTTGATCTCCATCTAGAAAGCACCGGCATGATCTCCATCATCACCGGCATGACACCATGATCTCCATCATCTTGATCTCCATCAACGTGTCGCCATCGGGGTTGTTGCACCCAACATGCTTCAACTACTATTCCTACCATTTAGTGATAGAGTAAAGAATTACATATCGCTTAATGATTGACACGCAGGTCATACAATAATTAAAGACAACCCTATGGCTCCTGCCGGTTCCCGTACTCATCGATATTCAAGTCTTGATAATCTATACATCGCATGATAATCTCATACATCACATATATCACATCATGTAATTGGCCATATCACATCACAACATACCCTGCAAAAACAAGTTAGACGTTCTCTAATTGTTGTCGCATGTTTTACGTGGCTGCTACGGGTATCTAGCAAGAACAATTCTCTACGCAAAAACCACAATGGTGATACACTAGTTGCTTTTCAACCTTCTCAAGGACCGCCTTTGTCGAATCTGATCCAACTAAAGTGAGAGAAATTGACACCCGCAAGCCATCTATGCAACAAGTTGTGGTTGAGGGAACCAGTCTCTCGTAAGCGTACGAGTAATGTTGGTCTGAGACGCTTCATCTCACAATACCGCTAAACAAAAATCCGACCAAGGAAGGAAGCAATCTTAGCATCAACGCCCACAAACCTTTTGTGTGCTACTCGAGATCTCATCTACACATAGACCTAGCTCATGACGCCACTGTTGGGGAACGTTGCATGGGAAACAAAAAATTTCCTACGCACACGCAGATCTATCCATGGTGATGAGCATCTACGAGAGGGAGAGTGGATCTGCGTACCTTTGTATATCGCTAAGCGGGAAGCTTTAAGAAACGCGGTTGGTGTAGTCGAACATCTTAGCGATCCAAATCGCCGAGCGTCCCACGATCCAATCACGAACCGTCCTTACGATTCGTCCCGATCAAGCTCCGAACGGACGACACCTCCGCGTTCAGCACACGTACAACTTGATGACGATCTCCGCCTTCTTGATCCAGCAAGAGGGAGCGGAGAGGTAGATGAGTTCTCCGGCAGCGTGATGATGCTCCGGCGATGCTGGTGGAGCAATTCCGGCATGGCTTTGCCTAAGCACTGCAGATATCCGATCTAGAGGAGAAACTATGCACTGGTAGAACGGGTAGCACGTGGCTGAAAATCAAGTGCAAAAACCCTCAAGTCCACCAGTATATATAGGAGGAGAGGAGGAGACTTGGCGCAAGGGCAAAGCCCACTAGGAGGCTTCTGTAGAAGCTAGGGAGGAGTGTCCTCCTCCACCTCCAATCCTAGCAGGATTAGGACTCTTCCTTTTTTTTTGCCTTTTTTGCCTTTTTCCACCTTTTTCGTATTGGGCTTTCTTCTCTAGCCGCATGGGCCTTGTGTGCAAGTTCCACCAGCCCACTAAGGGCTGGTATTTACTCTACCACAGCCCATGAAGCATCTTGGGTCGAAATACCCCTCCTGATGGTCCCCCGGTACACTACCGGCACTCCCGGTACACTACCGATGAGCCTGGAACTTTTCCGGCAAACAAAATAGGACTTACTATATATGAATCTTTACCTACGGACCATTTCGGAGCTCCTCGTGACGTCCGGGATCTCATCCAGGACTCCAAAGAACCTTCGGTCACCACCATACATAACTCTATACTACCGAAACGTCACCAAACCTTAAGTGTGCAGACCATGCGGGTTCGAGAACTTTGTAGACATGATCGAGACACCTCTATGGTCAATAACCAATAGCGGGACCTGGATGTCCATATTGGTTCCTACATATTCTATGAAGATCTTTATCGGTCGAACCTCTATGTCAAGGATTCAGTTAATCGCGTATGATGTTCCCTTTGTTCTTCGCTATGTTGCTTGCCCGAGATTTGATCGTCGGTATCTCCATACCTAGTTCAACGTCGTTACTGGCAAGTCTCTTTACCCGTTCCGTATTACAAGATCCCGCAACTAACACTTGGTCACATTGCTTGCAAGGCTCATTGTGATGTTGTATTACCGAGTGGACCTTAAGATACCTTTCCGTCACACGGAGTAACAAATCCCAGTCTTGATCCATGCCAACTCAACAGACACCCTCGGAGATACCTGTAGAGCACCTTTATAGTCACCCAGTTACATTGCGACGTTTGATACACACAAGGCACTCCTCCGATGTCCGTGAGTTGCATGATCTCATGGTCATAGGAACACATACTTGACATGCAGAAAACAGTAGCAATAAATTGACACGATCATATGCTATGTTTGTAGTTTGGTTCTTGTCCATCACATCATTCTCCTAAAGATGTGATCCCGTTATCAAACGACATCACATGTCAATGGTTAGGAAACCTTGATCATCTTTGATCAACGAGCTAGTTCACTAGAGGCTTACTAGGGACATAGTGTTGTCTATTTACCCACACATGCAATGTATTTCCAATCAATACAATTATAGCATGGATAATAAACGATTATCATGAACAAGGAAATGTAATAATAAACACTTTATTCATTGCCTCTAGGGAATATTTCCAATAGCACTACAACATTCATAGGACCGCACACATCAATATGTATGATTTCCAATAAGTCACTTGCTCGTGCCATTATTCCAGAGAACGATGTTTTAGTCATCTTGCCCATAAGGCATGGTTCGCATGTGTTAAGTGATTCAAAATCAAGTGACTCCAAAAGTCCATCAGCATGGAGCTTCCTCATGCGTTTTACACCTATATGACCTAAACGGCAGTGCCACAAGAAAGTGGTACTATCATTATCAACTCTACATCTTTTGGCATCAATGTTATGAATGTCTGTGATCACTATCAAGATTCAATATGAATAAACCCCTCACATTGGGTGCATGACCATAAAAGATATTACTCATATAAATAGAACAACCTTTATTCTCTGATTTAAATGAGTAACCATCTCGCAATTAACAAGATCCAGATATAATGTTCATGCTTAACGCTGGCACTAAATAACAGTTATTCAGGTTCATCGCTAATCCCGATGGTAATCGAAGAGAGAGCATGCCGACGATGACCACATCAACCTTGGAACCATTTCCCACGCGCATCGTCACATCATCCTTTGCTATCCTTCGTCTATTCCGTAGTTCTTGCTTTGAGTTGCAAATGTGAGCAACCGAACCGGTATCAAATACCCAGGCACTACAACGAGAGCTAGTAAGGTACACATCAATAACATGTATATCATATATACCTTGTTCGTCATTGGCCGCCTTCTTGTCAGCCAGGTACTTGGGGCAGTTCTGCTTCAGTGACCAGTTCCCTTGCAATGAAAGCACTCAGTTTCTGGCTTAGGTCCATGCTTGGGATTCTTTACAGGAGTAGCCACTGCTTCGCCATCCTTCTTGGTTTTACCCTTCTTTCCCTTGCTCTTGCCATTCTTCTTGAAACTAGTGGTTTTATTGACCATCAACACTTCATGTTCTTTCTGGATTTCAGACTCAGCGACTTTCAGCATCGCAAACAGCTCGACGGTTGACTTGTTCATTCCGTGCATGTTATAGTTCATTACAAAGCTCTTGTAACTAGGTGGTACTGATTGAAGAACTCTGTCAGTGATCGCCTCTAGTGGAAGGGTAATTCCCAACTCTGCTAGATGATTTGAATACCCAGACATTCTGAGTATATGCTCACTGATAGACCCGTTCTCCTCCATTTTGTAAGCATAGAACTTATCGGAGGTCTCATACCTCTCGATCCGGGCATTCTTCTGAAAGGTAAACTTCAACTCCTGGAACATCTCATATGCTCCATGACGTTCAAAACGTCTTTGAAGTCCCGGTTCTAAGCCATACAATATTGCACACTGAACTATTGAGTAATCTCCAGTACGTGCCTCCCAAGCGTTCTTAACGTCTTCGGAGGTCATTTATTCTGGTTGGTCACCAAGGTGCATCAAGGACATATGATTTCTGGGAAGCTGTGAGGATAATCCTCAGATTACGGGTCCATTCAACAAAGTTACTTCCATCATCTTTCAACTTAGCTTTCTCTAGAAACGCATTAAAATTCAGGGGTGCTACTGCGCGAGCCATTGATCTACAACATAAATATGCAAAGGTTACTTAGACTATTGTTCAAGATAATAAGTTTAGTTAATCAAATTACTAAAGCTCCCACTAAAATTGACATCCCTCAGGTCGTCTGAGTGTCACATGATCCAAGTTCACCAACTCAAGTCCGATCGTCACGTGAGTTGGGGTGGCTTCAATGGTGAACATCATCATGTTGATCATATCTACTAGATGACTCATGTTCGACCTTCGATCTCTTGTGTTCTGAGGAGACGTTTATACATGCTAGGCTCGTCAAGTTTAACCGGAGTGTTCTGCATGTGCAACATTGGCTTGCACCCATTATATGTGAACGTAGAGTCTATCACACCCGATCGTCACGTGGTGTCTCGACACGACGAACTTTCGCAACGGTGCACACTCGGGGAGACCACAATTCATCTTGAAATTTAAGTGAGGGATCACCTTATAATGCTACCGTCGTCCTATGCAAAACAAGGTGCATAAAAGTATTAACATCACATGAAAATCATAAGTGACATGATACGGCCATGAACTTGTGCTTTAGATCTCCATATTGAAAGTACCGGCATGATCTCCATCGACATCGGCACGACACCATGATCTCCATCATCTTGATCTCCATCAACGTGTCGCCATTGGGGTTGTCGCGCCCACCATGGTTCTACTACTATTGCTACCGTTTAGCAATAAATTAAAGCATTACATAGCGCTTAATGATTGACACGCAGGTCATAAAATAATTAAAGACAAACCTATGGCTCCTACCGGTTGCCGTACTCATCGACATGCAAGTCATGATATTCTATACATCACATGATCATCTCATACATCACATATATCACATCATGTAATTGGCCTTATCAAATCACAACATACCCTGCAAAAACAAGTTAGACGTCCTCTAATTGTTGTTGCATGTTTTACGTGGCTGCTACGGGTATCTAGCAAGAACAATTCTCATCTACGCAAAAATAACAACGGTGATACATTAGTTTTCTTTTCAATCTTCTCAAGGGCTGTCTTTGTCGGATCCGATCCAACTAAAGTGAGAGAAACTGGCACCCGCGAGCTATCTATGCAACAAGGTGTAGTTGAGGGAACCAGTCTCTCGTAAGCGTACGATTAATGCTGGTCTGGGCCGCTTCATCCCACAATACCGCTGTACCAAAACACGACAAAGGGAGGAAGCAATCTAAGCATCAACGCCCACAAACTCTTTGTGTTCTACTCGAGATCTCATCTACACATAGACCTAGCTCATGATGCCACTGTTGGGTAACGTTGCATGGGAAACAAAAAAATCCTATGCACACGCAGATCTATCCATGGTGATGAGCATCTACGAGAGGGAGAGTGGATCTACGTACCATTGTAGATCGCTAAGAGGGAAGCTTTAAGAATTCTGGTTGTTGTACTCGAACGTCTTCGCGATCCAAATCGCCGAGCATCCCGCGATCCAATCACGATCCGTCCCAATCAAGCACCGAACGAACGGCACCTCCGCGTTCAGCACACGTACAGCTTGATGACGATCTCCGCCTTTTTGATCCATCAAGAGGGAGCGGAGAGGTAGAAGAGTTCTCCGGCAGCGTGACAGCGCTCCGGTGATGGTGGTGGAGCTATTCCGGCAGGGCTTCGCCTAAGCATTGCTGAAATCCAATCTAGAGGAGAAACTATGCACTGGAGGAACGGGTAGCACGTGGCTGAAAATCTGGTGCAAAACCCCTAAAACCACCAGTATATATAAGAGGGAGGGAGGAGAGGCCTTGGCGCAAGGGCCAAGCCTCCTTGGCTTCGGCCGAAGTGGGGAGGAGAGGAGGACTCCTCCTCCAATCCTAGTAGGACTAGGATTCCTCACCTTTTTGCCATTTTTCACTTTTCCCTTTGGGCTTTTCTTTTCCTAGCCGCATGGGCCTTGTGTGGGACTTCCACCAGCCCACTGAGGGCTGGTATTCAATCTCCCACAGCCCATGAATCCTCTTGGGACGAAATACCCATCTCGGTGGTCTCCCGGTACACTACCGGCACTTCCGGTACACTACCGATAAGCCCGAAACCTTTCTGGTGACCAAAACAGGACTTCCTATATACGAATCTTTACCTCCGGACCATTTGAGAGCTCCTCGTGACATCCGGGATCTTATCCGGGACTCCGAACAACCTTCGGTCACCACCATGCATAACTCTATACTACCGAAACGTCACCAAACCTTAAGTGTGCAGACCCTGCGGGTTCGAGAACTATCTAGACATGACCGAGACACCTCTAAGGTCAATAACCAATAGCGGGACCTGGATTTCCATATTGTTTCCTACATATTCTACAAAGATCTTTGTCGGTCGAACCTCTATGTCAAGGATTCAGTTAATCCCATATGATGTTTCCTTTGTTCTTCGGTATGTTACTTGCCCGAGATTCGAATGTCGGTATTTCCATACCTAGTTCAACTTCGTTACTGGCAAGTTTCTTTAATCGTTCTGTAATACAAGATCCCGTGACTAACACTTAGTCACATTGCTTGCAAGGCTTATTGTGATGTTGTATTATCGAGTGGGCCCTGAGATACCTCTCCGTCACACGGAGTATCAAATCCTAGTCTGGATCCATGCCAACCCAACAAACACCCTCGGAGATACCTGTAGAGCACCTTTATAGTCACCCAGTTACGCTGCGATATTTGATACACACAAGGCACTCCTCCGGTGTTCGTGAATTGCATGATCTCATGGTCATAGGAACATATACTTGACATGCAGAAAACAGTAGCAATAAATTGACACGATGATATGCTACGTTTGTAGTTTTGGGTCTTGTCCCTCACATCATTCTCCTAATGATGTGATCCCGTTATCAAATAACATCACATGTCAATGGTTAGGAAATCTTGACCATCTTTGATCAACGAGCTAGTTCACTAGAGGCATACTAGGGACAGAGTGTTGTCTATTTACCCACACATGTAATGTGTTTTCAATAAATACAATTATAGCATGGATAATAAACGATTATCATGAACAAGGAAATATAATAATAAACACTTTATTTATTGCCTCTAGGGCATATTTCCAACAGTTAGCCCCAGATGGTACGGTGTGCTGGTAAGTACTTGACATCCCTTGACTGTGTGGTGGTCAGTTCACTTATTTGCTTCTGATAACTGCCATCATGTTTGCATGGTAACTGCATTGCTTGCTCCCATATTTATTGTTGACCCCTTTTGTTCCTTATTTTTTTTGCAGCGCAACCTTGATACCGTTAAAGATCTTAACTGGACCAAGTTCATTGCTGACGAGCTCCACAAAGCACTCTCGAATGGAAAACCCACTACGGGTTGTCTTCTTTTCTACAATGTGAGTGCTGCTGCTTTTCCTTTTTTCTTTTCTCTTGCTTATGTTATCTCTTTATTTTTAGTTGTTTCCTGAACACATTAAACAATCTTACCAGCTTCTTTACATTGATGCGATCGACCTCACTAGTCTTGACATCGTGTTGCCTGATGGTGAATTTCCTATTAATGTTTGGTCGAGGGATGAGATATCTCAACTCCTTAATAAGGATGTACAAGCGGATATAACTTGTTTTGGGAGACTCCCGGTAACTTATTTCATTTTTTCTGTTGTTTTCGTGCACTTTTAGCTAATGCATTTGTTTTCTACCTTTTTTTCTCGGTTCATTTTGTCTTTATCCAAAATGATAAGTTGAAACCCCAATTTTGTGTTGATCCCTCCTTGTTTGGTGGTTTACAAGGCCTTGGGAAATTCGTGCACGTGCATGTTCCCCAGAACTGCAGTGAACAGGTGTGTAATTTGTTTTGTCATGTGTAATTTCTTGGTAACCTATGTGTAGTTGTGTGATAAATTATGCATTCCCAGCTGGTAACCCATGCATTTAATCATAATATTTGTTTTTAGATTGCTGGTAGTCTATGATGTTAGTTGCTTGTAACTATAGTTACATTGTTGTGGTAACTTATTCTGTCATTTGATGATAACTTATGCATATGACTGTCATTCGAGGAAAACCATACCATTTTTTCATTTTTTACTCGTAACTTCTGCTGTCAGTTGATGATAAGTATAGTTGTATTGTCATGGTAACTTATGTTGGTGATTTGATTATGTTGCTGTTATGCATTTGATGAGATTATGTTTTTATTCAATCTGTTTGTGATTCTTTTATGGTTGTGTGTTATCCTTTAGTTCATGTTCTTTAAATAACTGAGTATCACATTATTTTTGGTGACTTATTTTATCTTTCGTGTTGTTTTCTTTCTTTTTTACATTTTATGGAGAAACTTGCAAAGGCTTTAGATATTGTGGGTCATTTTTCATCAGGCTTAGTGGGCATGCTTGGCGAGCTTATTGAAGGCCTTGTTACCCTTGATGACGCAGGCATTTCTCATGTGTCTCGTTCTCTTGAGGCAGATATTGGTGCGGTTGCTACTGCTATGCGCAATGTGGCAAGGCCCCCTCCTCGACGCCGTACTCGTCAAACTGATAGAGCAGGCAAGAATGTCGCTGAAGATTCAGAGACTGAGATTGAATTTGTGGGTGATGAGAGCGACGGGAGTGATGATTCTGATGATGGAGATAATGACACTGGTTACCATGTTTCTTACCGTGGTAAGAAGGGTTGTACTTCGTATTGCAGTGGGGGAGTGGCTGAGGCTTCAGGCAGTAGTGCAGCGGGTGTGGATTCCTCGGAATCGGATGATTCAGCCGATGACATTGGTGTAGACGTTGATAATGCTGAGGAAGACGATGCAAATGTCCAAGCAGACGATGGTGCAGCAGCAGATGTCCAAGCCTCGCATGTCCGTGCAGATGGTGATCCTGCCATCGAATCCCAGATCATGCTTACCACTACATCTAACACGACCTCAGGCGGCTCAGGGGATGGTACGTGTAGCCAACATGGCATGACAGACATGCAGACGGAGTCGGCCATTGATTCTTCTGTTAAGAAATGTGGCGCTCAGCTCGTCAAGGCTTTGGGCTACCAGAGAAGGCGCAAGAATTTGAAGCTGTCATCCCCGCCCCGTCCAGCTTCGTCGTGTGACCCCACTCCCCCGTCAGAGACGGATGTTCACGCTGTTGTCAAGAAAGTGGTTGTCGAAGAGCTTGGTATTGTTGTTGCAGAAAAAAGAAGTGGTGTTGTGATGCTAGCATCAACTCATAAGAAGCAAGTTCCTCGCAGGTGATTTTGTGTGTGTGTCGTATTTAGCTTTAATTTTGTGTGTGTATTGTTCATTGCATGCTAGTTTATTCTGTTAGTTTGTGGTAATTATAGTATTACATGCTAGCATCAACTCTTTTTTTATTTTTGTTCTTATATGTTTTGTTTTCTTCCTTTTATGTTTCTAAACTAATGTTGCTAACCATGTTGTTCAGGGCACCTGCGAAAGAAGCCGTTCCTCCTAAGCCGCCATCAAGTGTTCTTGCATCAAGATATTGTGTTCTCCATTTTTTTTCCTTGCATAACCATTTTATTTTTTAGTTTTCATTGTGCTACTTCTGTTGGTTAAGTTTGTATTTTACAAAGCCTTCTTGTTATGGTGTTTACTATCCATATGGTAACTCATGATGTAATATTCTGGTATGTTAGTACTACTGATCTGATAATTTCTGTTACATTCCTATGGTAACTTTTGTACTTTGATCAAACTAATGTTTTATTGATCTTCATATTATATAGGTGACATGTTCCATGACACAATTAAGAGCATTGTTTTTTTGTGATTTTTTGCAGTCAGGGAAAATCAAAGAAATCTGGTAAGAAGGTGTGTTTCGATGCTGTTAAGTCTAGGTCTTCTCCTCGTTTGAGATCACTTCAGTCACAACCGGCGGAAACTGTATTTGTTGACCTTGAAGAAAAGCCCGCGTCAATATCTCCTGTTGCTGTTCCAGAAGTTAGTGTGACGGTCTCTTCGCCACCTTCTGATGCTGCTCCTGTAGATCCGTCACAAACCATCGCTGTTGGTCATCTTGCTGCAGCGGCCACCATCGCTGCTGTCGTTGAAGAGATTGCCGCTGCAGCAGACATTGAGGAAGAAGCAGCAGTTGATATGGAGGTTGACCAAATCACTCATGCAAAAACTGGTATTTACGAATGTCCCTTCAGTGTGTTGAATTTTAGTCTCGTTTGTCTTTTCTTTATGATGGTAACATGTCTTTGTTGTCCATCCATCTTCTGCAGCTGAACCTGTCAAG
The DNA here is from genome assembly GCA_022496015.1 of Hordeum marinum. Classification (NCBI taxonomy): domain Eukaryota; kingdom Viridiplantae; phylum Streptophyta; class Magnoliopsida; order Poales; family Poaceae; genus Hordeum; species Hordeum marinum. The sequence continues at coordinate 25,588,303 of CM039677.1, read as the reverse complement.
GAAACCACTGAACAAGTTGCTGAAGGATCCATGCCCCACGTTGCGGGAGTGATTGTTGCTGCAAGTGAGGCTGGTGAACAGCCAACAGCTCCAGGTAAATATGCATGTTTCTTATGGTAACTATATTATGTGCATTGTGATAACCTACATACTTCTGTACTGGTAAGTTTAATCTTTTATGATGATAACTTTCTACTTTTGATGTGCACTTTCTTGTTTTAGAGCTAGTTGTCAATGTTGTGGTCCAAGAAGAAGCTGCTCATGCCAGTGTCCAAGATGAGGTCCATGTGCCTGTCCAGGTTGAAGTTGAAGCTGAAGCCGGTGATGTTCAAGCCGAGGATGGAGAGATTCTGTTGTGGACAAAGTTCCTGGTGATTTCACCCCACCAAGCTGCTCTCTTGCCCTTGACTCCATCTTTGGTGAGACACCTCCAGAAGAACCTCATGCATCAGCTCAGGTCACACAGGCAACTCCTCTAGCAGTAGCTACTGTCCACAGCATTCCTGCAGCACCACAAGCAGCAGCACCAGCACAAACCGGACCAGGACCCCCAAGAGCAGCAGGACCACAAGTAGGAGCAGCACCACAAGCAACTGCAGGACCTTCAGTCGCGGTGCTAGCGCTTGCATCTCCTGTCGCGGATCGCATCTTAGTTCAACAAGCGGCTTGGGCTCCACCTCATTACTCTAGTAAGTGAAGACCCTTTCGTGTCTTCGCTTAACAAGAAAGACTGAAGGACATCGATGTTTGTTTGAAGACTTTTTTACTGTTTATGTGCTTGTGTTATTGTCTTAGCACTTCTATTTACTATGTGTGTGTGTGGGCATGGATGAATGTAATTTGAACCTTCAGGATTTGGGTTATTGTGTGTACATGAACCGTCGTGCTGTTTAGTTGCCTTTTGTATTTTCGATCCCTCCCATCGTGATTCACTTTTTTACCGCTTTACGTCTGCAACCGCGATATACTTTTAGTATTCTGTTTAGTTATCATATCTAATTCCCTCCCTGTTGACACACATCTCCTAACCCCCCTTCACTCCTGGTAACATTTCATTTGTGATGTTACACCCTGACCCCTGGTATTTTAGGTTCAAACTGATGATAACTTGTGTATGCACAGGATGGTAACATTATTTTTTTACAAACCCTGATAGCTTTTACTTTGCTTCTACTCTTGGTGATAACATAACTTTTTATTACCAGGTGATAACATTTTTTATTCATCTCTCGTGGTATCGTCTTCATTTTTTGTTCGTGTGCCTACTATGTTGAATACCCCTCTTACTATTTGTGTATGTTATATAAGGGGGTGTTTGGTTCTTAGGGACTAGAATTTTTTTAGTCCCAAGGACTAATCAAAAAAGACCCTCCAGTGGAGTCTTTTTCTAGTTCCTATAGAAAAAGTCCCTCCCTGTTTGGTTTCCAAGTCCCTAAAAGGGACTTTTTCTAGTCTCTGGGACTAAAAAGTCCCTGAACCAAACACCACCTAAGAAGTGGTGTCTTCATAATTGCATGATTATTATCTTATAACTTTCACTGCCCCTTTTTTTTGAATTTTTATACCCTGGTATAGTGGTAGTTTTAGTATAGTAACCCTAGTAACTTCAGCTTTCATCTCCTGATAACATATTGTTTTTCCATGGTAGACTACCAGCCAGCATTTTTGTATATTCTGTCATGTGATGACCTGTTTTGTTTTCTCATGGTAACTTGTGTAATTTCCCGTGGTATCTTGTTCTGTTATCTTGTCATAACTTTTTTCTACCATACTTGTAGCTTCTATTCCCGTCCCTGCAAAAGTTGGTACCGGGACCAGATGACGGTCATTGGTATGTATTGTCATTGAATCTTAAGGCGAAAATATTCGAGGTTCTAGATTCATTGCGTGGAGAAGATAGCCCATTTTTACTTGAGCACGCAACCAGGTATATGAATGCTATAAAAAAGGCTTGGTTGATATCATACAAGGACTCACACAAGCAAATCCAAGACTACGAGCTTGTGTATATTGATGTTTTTAAATAAGAGAACGGGTTAGTTGTGTATTTGTGTTCGTTTTTTCTTAGACCAAGCCCATTTTGTCCGATATCCTCTTTTTATGTTCTCTGACAACCATTACCCGTTTTCAACATTGATTGTGGATTCTTCACTTTGATGTTTCTCGAGCTGTGGAATGGGAAAATGATTCCTGCTTTCACCCATCACCAAGTACTAGCACTCAAAAAAATCTTGACATCGAGGTGGCTAAATCACACTAAAAACAAGTGCAAACAGTGGCGCTATCTTTTGTTTGGCAACAGTTCATGAGGTATTTACTGTCATCATCTCCGTTCTCGTCATGCTAGTATGTTTTTTGGTTGTCAAAGGGGCACCAACGGCAAACGAGGCCCTGGTTTACTTCGACTGGCACGTACTCAGATGGTTTGCCTAAAAAAAACGTATTCACATGGTAATTTATCAAAACAAAAAAAAGTACTCGCGTGGAACCAATGACATTTTTCTTTTTGCGAAAAGGAATCAATGGCAGCTAGATGCGCGGTAAATCCTGGTACGAATCACGTTTAGTCCCACCGGTTTATATACGTTCAAATTTGCATTGAGTATCAAGTGATGTCGAAGATATCAAGGGGATTAGTGCTGGCGGACCTGGAACGGATGATTACCAGGCTTGGAACTATACTAAGTCTCGGCAGTTTACAGTAAGGTCCGCCTACCACCTGAGGATGTTGATGAAGCGGGTGAGGTCCGGATGGCCGGAGCCCTCATCCTCCGTTCATATTTATCAAGGATGGCTATCTCTGTGGGATACCAATGCCCCGAATACGGCGAAGATTCATATGTGGCGCATTATGTCGAATGGTCTAGCTGTGGGGACTGAGTTATTTCGAAGAAAGGTCAAAAATGGAGTCTTCTGCACTGCGTGTGGACGGGAGGAAACCTTGCTTCACCAGTTCTGGGAGTGCCCTCATTCCCAACTTTTCTGGAAGGTGATGCGGTCAGAGAAAGGAGTTGCGGTGGCGATCCCACCGTGTTTGGCTAACTCCTCGACTGCTCTGGCCTCTTGGTTGTTGTGCTGGTTCGCGGATGCCACGCATGATGAGAGAGAGGCGATGGTACAGTCCACGTACGGTCTTTGGCTTGCTAGGAACGATGCCAAAGATGGGAAGAAGATCGTTGATGCATGGGATATCACATGCTCGGTGGTCTCCTATATGGCGGAGTGGGCAGCGGTGCATGAGAGGAAAGCCCATGAGGCGAGCACGCCGGTGGTGAAGAGATGGGAGCCGCCGGAGCAGGGGTGGATCAAGAACAATTCTGACGGTGCTGTGTCCAAGAGCGACAATCGTGGAGGGGCCGGCATTATCCTTCGCGGCCATCATGGGGACTTCCGGGCCGCGGCTTGCTCCTTCATCGACAGGGCCGTGGTCGATCAACTAGAAGTTTTAAAGACAGGGCCGTGCCGTTTTTGTTTGATCAAGTACGTGGTCGATCAACTAGAAGTTTTAAAGACTATGCTGTTTTTGTTTGAAGCCTAATTTTCATCGACAGGGCCGTTGCAAGCTTCTACTTGATCTATGTTTTTGACAAATAAATGAAATTATCAGTTGACTAGTCATTTTAGACTGGAGTTCTTTGATGAGAATGCATTGTTATGAAAATTGATAATGTATATGTAGTGTCAGCTTTCTCGTGTTTTTTTTAATTTAACTATGTGAACATGCAACAAGAGAGACGTACAAGAAGGATACCTTGTCTAATTTTGTTTTCTGGCACTACGTTACAAGTTTTTGTGGGCTGATTGCTGCAATGAGCATAGTTATTCCAAATTTCTGTTTGTGCTATACAAAATACAATATATATGCATGTTATTGTTAATCATGTTTGGTGGCAAGACATTACGTGGCTCAATTGATAGCTTTCCCGATTGAATGCATCCCAGGTTATATGCTAAACTGAGATGTCAAATTAAAGTCACTTACTTTGTCCTGAGTAATTTTGTGGTTCTATAGTACATCTAGTCTGTACTACTTGCATTGAAAGTTTTAAAGACTATGCTGTTTTTGTTTGAAGCTTGTATTGTTAGCACCTTTACCATAATGCTAAAAGGGCTTGAACTGTAGAGTTTTGAATATTGAAACCGAATCCAAGGTCTCTCATTTAGGTAGTTTAGTTCCAGCTTACTACTCCCAAGTGCCGAGCCTGTCAATTAAAAAATGCATGTAGTTATGAACCTTCATGATATACTATATGATGATTGAGATAGGTTAGATAAGCTTTTCTCAAACTTTTAGGCAAGAAGGCATGACACAAAAGGTTACTACAACTCTTCTTCAACTTATCTATATGATGTATTGTTTCATTCTGTCAATGTATATTTGTCCTCACATACACAGTTTGTTCAGTTGTTGTCTCACACCTTCTAACCTTGTATGCAGAAGGCTGGCAGGATCCTAGTGATGTGACCAACATCATTATTTGATTTCACAAAGACGTAGAGTTTTTCACACAGTCAACTAGTGAAAGGCTCACGTTGAGTGATTGTTGTCCTAGTGTCCACTGAGGATCAACCTTCTTTAGCAATTCAGCGTGCCTCATCAAGCAAAGTTTCCAAAGCTTACAAAAATGAGGTAAAAGAAAACGGTTTGGTGTTGCTTAAAATGCTGCAACTTTTCTTGTTTTTGGCTTCTTTTATTTGCATACGGAAAGAAAAGTTTGGGTTTCTTGTATTTCTTTTGGACTTGTTATACTTGCTATTGAATGTTCCCACATGACTCATGAGAATGCTTGAATAATGCACTACTAGAAAAAAGGCTGTTAGTGGCGCACCTATGTTGGCTATTAATGGATATGCTACTATTATCATGCCACTACTAATAAATAGTAATGGCGCACGCCTGGTGCGCCACTGTTAATCTATATAACAGTGGCGCACCACCTGGTGCGTCATTACTATCCCAAGCACTAATGGCGCAGCTAAAGTGCGTCATTACTAGGCACAGAAGTGAGCCACTGCTGTTACTCCAAGGGGCCATGTGTACCTTGTGCTCTGGGTAACTAATGGCGCACTTTTAGATAATGCGCCATTGGGGTGTTTATTTATGTGCGCCACTAAAGTGCAATATGGTGCACCACTACTATGAATATTAGGAAATTTTTTTTGCTTTTCTGATATTTGCATAGGTTACAAAATACATTACAGGACAGAATATAAACAACACAACATATAAACAACAGAATTATCGAATACAATAGAAGATTTGTCTCCGAATACAATTCATCATATTAGTCTCCGAATTCAAAATACCGAACAAAATTAGAACATTACAAGTCTCGAGACCGCGAGTAGCGAGTTTGTCTTCACATTACAAGTCGATATCTAAACTACCATCACATAGAAGAGGGTTGCGATCACGATGAGCATCATCGCGATGAAACTGATCTTCATCCGGTTCCTCCTCCGCTCCCTCCTCTCTCTCTAGCTAGATAGCACGCGTATCTAGCTAACGCCTCCGCCCTAGTGATGTAACCTTTGTAACCTGTCACCGACACTCCTAGTCGTCGTAGACTCCAGAAACCACACCCTTGTAAACAGGTAACTATTTGTCCCTGCACAAAAAAGACCTACATATATCCAGTGTGTAGTGCGAGGGAAATCAATTTGAAAATACATTAGAGATAGATACGGTTTGTATACCATGCTTAACAAAGCTACATTATATAAGGACCAGCAACATTTAACTTCTAAATGAAGCAACCATGCTTAACAAAGCTACATTATGTAAGGACCAGCAACATTTAAAATAAGAGGACCAATGGACAGAGACCACCAGCATATTGCTGAGTGTTCATTTTAAGCATTTACACATTTGCTCAGAATATATGATCAGTTTAGGATGTGTAATCAAGAAAGGAGGCCTTTTTTAAAGAGCCAACCTTACTCAGATACCATCCTTGTGATTCATCAAGGCAAACAAACAAGAGGACAAAGGTTAGACAATCCATGAACCTAGGAAAGTACATGATTTACATTTCAAGCAGGAAAAGATGCACTTCAAAAGAACAAAAGATGATGTGAAGTGACACAATGAAGCCATTGTGGATCACTGTTCAATTCACATTTCCAAATGCTTGCTCAGAATAAATATCAGTTTAGGATGTGTAATCAAGGAAGGTGGCATTTTCAAGAGCCAACCTACTCAGATACCGTCCTTGTGATTCATCACAGCAAACATACAAGCTAACACGCTATGACAACTAGTCACTCATGTAACCAGTAAACTAGTGAAGTCGATGGTTTACAGTTCAATCAAGAAAGGATGCATAATAACAAAAGAACAAACAGCATTGTAAAGCCACCGACTAAGGACATTATTCAATTCAGATTTGCACATGCTTGCTCAGAGATTATGATCAGTTTAGGGTGTATAATCAAGGAAGGAGGCGTTTTCTAAGAGCCACCTTGCTCATATACCGTCCTTGTGATTCTTCACAGCAAACAATTAAGTTATAGCAAGATACCAGGAAAGCATATGTTTCTCATTTCAATGCAACAACAACAACAACAAAATACAGCAATATTTTACATTTCAATGCAGGAAAATAAAAACAACACGCCGGGAACCATTCAAGCGTGTTTGCTCAGAATTTCTGATCAGTTTAGGGTGTATAATCAAGGAAGGAGGCCTTTTTGAAGGGCCACCTTTCTCAGATACCGTCCTTGTGATTAATCACAGCAAACAATCATCAATAGGGCATCACAAGAAACCAGCAAAGCACACGCTTCACATCTCGATGCAAACAAAACTGAAAAAACAAAACACCATGACTGGAACCATGGAGGTGTGTTGTTTGCTCAGAATTTATGATCAGTTAAGGGTCTGTAATCAAGGGAGGAGGCCCTCTATTAAAGAGCCGCCTCGCTCAGATACCGTCCTTACGATTCATCACGGCAAACGAATCAGGCCAGCACAAGAGAAGATACAAGCTAAGTGTATTCTATCCTCGCATCGTCCACGCGCAGATCGGGCGAACGGCGTCGCCACACGCAGGAACGAATGAACGAACGAACCCTAGAGTGAAGAACTGCACACTACGCGAAAGGGGTACCCGATCTACGGACAACGACTGGAGTTATTATCGGAGGGGGGGGGGACCGGCCGCACCTTGTGTGGGTGCGCGCGGGCCCATCGGATCTGAGGGGACGAGACTCGGGCTGCGGGGTGGGGGGAGAGGGAGGATCGGGGCACTACCGGCGGCGAGAGGCACGGGTGGCGGCGAGGTGGAGGCGGCGAGGTGGGTGGTGGCGAGGCGGGACGAGCCGGGTGGCGGCGGTGGCTGGCAAAGGAGAGACGAGTGAGGGGAGGGAATGAAAGAAGGGGAAGGAGTAGGATAATGCCATAGTGGGGGGAGGGTTAGCAATGGCGCACCTTTTAGGGGTGCGCCATAAAAATTGGTATATCAATGGTGCACCTTTTAGGGGTGCGTCATAAACACCGTGATAGCAATGGCGCACCTTCTCCTGGTGTGCCATTACTAACTTTTTTTTGGATTGTTAGTTGCATGTAATAATTTAAGATTTGAGATAAAAAAAAGGAAAATGAAAATGGAGTGATAAAACCATTATGCAAAGATTTAGAATTAGATGACATGGTTGAAATCAAGTGACATGAAATAACAGTCATCAAAGATTGAGCTTGCCACTGATACACACACGCGGCCGACACGTCGTGATTCGATCTTAGCTATCTTTTCATAATCTTCTTGCCCTTCTTTCTCACGGTTGAATAATTTAGCCCCGGAACCCCTTGAATTCTTCTCTTGAACGGACGTCCTTTAGGTAGGGCGGTCCTGCTTCTTCTTGTGGTGTATGTTACTTCATCGTCGTCGTCATCTTCCATCTTCGGGTCGCCGTACTTGTCGAAGTCTTGCTCATTGGCGACTCCATCCATTCCGATGATGTTCCTTTTGCCTCTCCTCACGACAACACGACTGGGCTTTGATGGGTCGGTAATGAAGAAGCATTGGTCCACTTGGCAAGCTAGTAGCCATGGCTCATTTTTCGCGGTGACGTTTGCGCCTGCGGTCTTGGATTTGGCTTCGGGTATAACCATGGTGGTGAAATACCGGTCTTCTTTTAGGACGCTCTTGGCCCATCTGACACGGAACATCGGGACCTGCTCTCCAGCGTAGCTCAGCTCCCAGATCTCCTCGATCCTTCCGTAGTATCTGTCCTTGTCGTTACCGGTGTAGGATTCCATCGTTACCCCGGAGTTCTGATAATCGCTCTTCATGTCCTTTTCCTGGGTGTAAAATGTGTAGTCGTTGATATCGTACGCCTCATAGGTCATCAGGTTGTGCTCGGCGCCCTGTGACAAGGCGAATATGAGTTTTTCTTCCGCGGAAGAATACTCATGTAAAGGGTACGACAGAAGCTTGTCCTTGAACCAACACGTGAAACATGAGTTGTGCTCTTTGGTTATATCTCCGTCCGTCCTCTGTTGGCCTCGGTCATTGTATGTCTTCTCAATAAAGGTTTTGTGCCCTACATGTGTTGTAGCGCGACTAGGTTTTTGCTCTTTCAAAGTCGGCGAGTCGACCCTTGAAGTCGACATGCATTTCGCGGCGACCCTCGCGGTGACCCCATCCAGCGAGCCTACCAAGGTGCCTATTGACGGGAAGACCAACGGGGTTCTCGATGCCTAGATAATTCGTGCAGAAGGAGATGCACTCTTGGGTCAGAAAGCCCTTGGCTATGCTTCCATCTGGACGTGCCCTGTTGCGAACGTATCCTTTGATGACACCATTCATCCTTTCGAACGGCATCATGCTGTGCAAGAACGTCGACCCGAGTTGGATGATATCCTCCACGATATGGACCAGCAGATGCACCATAACATCGAAGAATGCGGGCGGGAAGTACATGTCAAGCTCGCATAGTATCACCACGATCACTTCATGTAGCCTTTTGAGTTGCCTCACACCAACCGACTTTCGAGAGATGACGTCGAAAAAGTTGCATAGGCCAAATAGCGTTTCACGGACGTGCGCGTCCATGATCCCACGGATTGCAACTGGAAGAATCTACGTCATCAGCACGTGACAGTCGTGAGACTTCATCCCGCTGAACTTCTGCTTCGCTAATTCTAGGTATCTGCTTATCTTCCCCGCGTAATCGTAAGGAAGTTTTACCTCTACGAGACAGGTGAAAAATTGCTTGATCTCCTTCTGACTTAGAGTGAAGCACGCGGGAGGGCAGTCAGATTCGATCTTCTTGGCCTTTTTGCCTTTGCGACGACTTTCCGTGTCCTTCGCCTCATAATAATCATCATCATCATCATTAGGGCGTTTTGCGTGAAGCTCCTCCCTGATGCCCATTGATTGCAAGTCTGCCCTTCCTTTCGGCCCATATTTGGTCCTCTCTGGCATGTTGAGCAGGGTACCAAGCCGACACTCGCGCACGTTCTTCGTGATATGCATGACATCAAGGCTGTGAGGCACACGAAGGATCTTCCAGTACGACAAGTCCCAGAAAACAGACCTCGTTTTCCATACCTTCAGCAACAGCTCTGGTTTCGCTTCTTTCCTGGCTGTGGCACTCTTTCCAATTTTTCAAGAGCTCGTCTATTTCCTCGCTGCTCCTCGTATGTGGGGGTCTTCGGGGTTCGGTTTGACCATCGAACAGATCCTTGCGTTTTCTCCATGCGTCATCGTCGCGAAGCCACCTTCGATGTCCCATGAACACGGTTTTCAAAGACCCGGGATCTCTATCTAGCTGGCGATACGTTGTGTCATCCATGCACCTGACGCATGCACAAAATCCGTGGACCACCTGCCCCGCGACATATTCGTAACCGAGATAGTCGTGCACCGTCGTGAGGAGTGTGGCTCTCATAGGGAAATATTGTTTCGCTGCGGCGTCCCACGTATTGGCTGGCGTTTTCCACAACGTGTCTAGCTCCTCTTTTAGCAGCCCCAGATATAGATTGATGTCGTTCCCTGGTTGTTTCGGCCCTTCAATTAGCATACTCATGTGAATGTACTTCCTCTTCATGCACATCCAGGGACGAAGGTTGTACATCCACACAAACATAGGCTAGGTCCTATGTGTGCTTTTCTGGCTGCCAGACGGATTGACTCCATTGGTGCTCGCGCCCAACATGATGTTCCTTGGATCGTCCCCAAATTCTGGGTGTTCGAAGTTCAACGCTTGCCACTGGCTCGCATCCTTAGGATGACTCAGCATCTTGTCTTTTGTATTTATCTCCGGATCATTTCCGTCATCTTCTTGCTTCTTCTCCTCCCTATCTGCGTGCCATCATGGATGCTCCACCGCCTCCCACAAACACCGAATTTTCTAGTAGTATGTCTTACAAAAGATAGTCGATAAAGCATTGGCTCTGCCAGTCTATTTTGTAAGTGTAACACTCGGCCAAGCATCTATTTGTTGAATATCGGAGTACGCTTGAATCTCTTTGTTAGCGATGATCTTAATCGCGAACTAAGTGTAGTTCAGATGGTTAGGTTCTTTGTGGTTGAACTAACCCATCCGGGTTCAAGTATTGAACTTAGCATTGATGACAATATTTTTCTGAATTATTTCGGATCTTTTGGTGTCGTGCGTTCAGCGGGAGAAGACATTCGTGTCGACTATAAAGATGTCTATGACGACTTTGTCAATCTTAAAAATGTTGTGCGGGCTAACTCTTTCGGGGTGCTAATAATGGTAAGGTGTGCATGCATGCGTTCGTAGGGATGAGTGTATATATGTATCCATGGGCGTCTGCATCTCTTTTGTGTTCAAAATAGACATAATCTTAACTATGTTGGAGTTTTATCCTCCGTGTATCATTGTTTGAATGAAAAATTAGAAAGTTGACGTTAGATTTTGAGTCATTACAAATCTGACTTTTTCATGACAATCTATAATGACAGAATGTTAACAAATTTAGTTTTCAACGATAGCAATTTTCTGGCGAAAATATAAAGACAAATTTGCCAGGTTATCCAACTAAGCTAGTCATTCTTGACGTACATCATTTACCATGAAGAACGTTCAATTTGCCATGCCTAAAAGTTCCGTTGGATATTCAGGTCCACGTTTGAATATTATTCGTGTATTCCGGTACTAAGCTGATCAAGAGGAATACAGCAAATCAACAGTTTCGAGCCTGTGGCCATCAACAATTGCTGAGATGCAGCCACCTCCTACCCAAAAAACGTTCATGGTTCTCCTGCCTTTCGCCGGCCCCGCTGTCGGTCTGTCTCATCTCCAGTGGCCTTAGAGCCATGGCGGCACGGTAGATATCGACCCTTGGTGGCGGGAGGGTTTTGTTTTTGGTTGTTCCTTTGCATTTTGTTATGGTTTGTGTCCTGTTTGGGAAGACGAGCCGGCGACGACTAACTAAAAATAAAATAAGGTTGTCCCCGTCTAGCCCTTGTCCCGATGGTGTCTCTAGCATCATCGATGGGCTTGTGAAAGTGTGTCTCTGGTGGATCTGTTGTTGATAGATTTGCTCGGATCTGATTGTAGTTCCTCTACGTTCATGTATTTTATGGTTGGATCATTTCGATCTATGCTAGTCTTCATCAACGATAATTGTTGTTCTGCAGTGCTGGTCCTATGGAGTCTTAGCATGACGATTTTCCAACTATCAACTACTACAAGTTTTGCCCAGCTTCGACGAAGGAGGGGCAATGACTGCGGCGCGTCTTCGGCTTGTTTCTGTGCTTGTAGTCATTGTTAGATTGTCTATAAATCTGAATGTAATTTTTATTATTTCTGGTTTTGTTGTACTGCATGATTCAAAATAAATAGATCGAAAATTTTCTCATAAAAATGCTGCGTGTATTCCATGTCGCTAGGCTGGAAGTCCGGTTAGGTTAGGCTTGTCCGTGCTAGTTCGCGGCAGGTTGAAGTCCAAGTAGCAGCAAATGTGTCCTAGTCGTACTTGTTGCTGTCTCTGCTTGCTAGCTACTCCCTCCGTTTCAAAATTCTTGTCTTAGATTTGTCTAGATATGAATGTATCTAGTCATATTTTAGTATTTAGATAGATCCATCTTTAGATGAACTTAAGACAAGAATTTTGAGACAGAAGGAGTATCAGTCGATTTAGGTCGATCCATATACGGGGCAAGACTAGTATTGGATCAGCCCTTTAGGTGAGATCGTAAGATAAAGTCAAACATTTCATACTTAGACACTCCAACAAAAATGTATAACATACCTTCGAGGTATCTCTACAACTTAAAAAAAATTCAGCTCAAAACTCGATCTGAAGTTAGAGTTTTGAAAAAGACAAATTCAACTATTAATAGTGTCAGCTTTTAGGTGAATGGTATTTGACACTATTCACATCTCATTTTGGCTTTGAGGTGAAGTGTATTTCAAATTAGGAGCTGAAACTTTTTGTGCTTGTACATCACACCACAATGTGTGTCTCCAAAAAAATGCAGAATTTTTGAACATGTTTTGTATCTTCAAAAAAATTGATCGCATTGATCTCACATAAGGACAGATCCTATACAAGTCTTCCCCACATATACTCCTGTAGGTCTTTGAGGTTGTGAGATATTTGAGAGAAGGAATAAAGAAGAGGCACCGCACGTGCCTTCGCACAGATTTTCTTGCTCGCGTGTTCGTGACTTCATGAGTATTTGATTTGATGTGACCGTTTCGTTGGCAAATCCCAACGCTTGTCATACTTGATGTCATTGAGCTTGTGCGCGTAGAGATCGACTGATGGCAAGTGAACCAGGCGGAGGATGCGACCGAGCGATTCGCCGACTGATTGTTAGCGTTTTCCTTACAAAAAAAAAGTCCAATTTCCATCTAAACTGTCTGAATTTGGACCTTATTTATTTTAATTTTATTCATTATATTTCTTTTCATAGGATTATACAAATTCCACTAATTTATTATTTCTTAGAAATAAAATATTTTCTTTTAATTTAGTTTTTATTTAATTTCCTTTTTTATTTAAGAGTAATATCAATGTCACTAATCAATTCCTTTTGAGGATTTTTTCTTTTTGCAAAGTTGCACCACTATATGATTACTCCTGCATATTATAAAAAGTGAAACTTCAATGTAAACTTTGTGCAAATTGTATCATTATTTTCTTGTACTTTTAAAAAGTAAAAAATCTTAAAGGGTAACACCGATGCTACTAATTCATTTTTCCTTATAGAAAACTTAATTACTCAGATTTATAGTTATAGTTTTTATTTTATTTTATTTATTCTTTAAGGGCAATTCTAATGTCACTAATTTATTCGTTGTTAGGAAAAAAATTACTTACAAAACTTATATTCCACCATTAAAATGGCAAAAATCTCTTGCTTCAGCGAAGTGTGCAAACAAGCTCCCAAATGGAATAAACTTGGCATTCTGTTTTCGTGAGACCCGTGTACGATGTGGTAAAAATTTGAATATAACAAAACCTAGATTCAGTTCGTGTACAAACTGAACACTAGCTAGCGAAGTATAAGAGTTTCAAACGAAAACCACACACAACTCAATTTATCTACACGATTTTCACCTCAAATATTTTCTATGTTTAATAGACACCATTGGAAGTTTCATGCTCAAATCTGAGACTATTTTGTGTTTACTAAATATGTTTTTTTTTAGGAATCATAGTCTTATTGAAAAAAGAAAAGACACGCATATATAGCTCATCAAGTTCTAATGGTTATTCCTTCGAGCCCTTTCGAGGTCATGCTTATATCCGAAGTAGATTGCATAACACATCACCCCCACGCTGCCGTAGAGCAAGAGATCCAGGGCCATGTCAACACGACCTTTTTTATACATCAAATCCCTGCACCGTGACACAAGGGAGATTACATTAGTGATCCACGGATGGGTTAAATGACCAGAAAATTTTGCAAAAAGAAATGTATATGTATGCTCAGTTCAGTATGACCGTACTGGGAATAATCCCTGTATGCTCAGTTCACAAGGGAGATTACATCAAATCCCTGTATGAATCACGAGCGTACATTGCTGTCCTGTAGGAATAATCAGTATGACTGTACGAGTTGTGTGTTTGTTTATCGCTAGGAAGAATAAGGAAGGGGAAGAGAGAAGAAGCAGCTGCAGATTGGGGCAGGGCCATGTTGTGGCATGTGGTGGGACTGGGGCGGCTCGAGGCCTTTCACAGGTGGTCAAGTGCATGCATGCTCAGTTCAGACGATCTGATCTGGGCTTGGGAAGCAGAATCCTCACGCACTCCAAAGCTGAATCCCCTACGTGTAGGGACGAAGTAGAGGTCTGGTTAAAGATGCTCTAAGACTCAATTGTGAAGTAATGGTATGGTTGAAGATGTTCTAAGGCCATATTCAACTGCGAAGCATAGAGGACATACTATCGCAGCGCCGCGGCGGACTGGGCACGAAGGGCGGCACCACAAAGATCGCCAGCTGGACCACGGCCCGTTGCCGCGCCTCCTACATAGTCATGCTCCGGTGTGTCGACATGTGGCAGTGCAGCGGCGCAAGCCGCATGTCGCCAACGCCCGTGGCAGTTAGGCGTACTAATTATGTATACTTCATATTTAGATGTATTTGCATAAAATTATTCAGCGTACTATTTTTTCATTCCAACAAAACTAGTCAACTTTGCATTCCTATTTATGATCATATAAAATTATGAGTGTGTATAAAGTATAGACTATTTTGATTTGCATCATATGATTTTATGCTCTTCTCTAACAGCTTTGGAAACAAAATAAAGAATGCCCTAAATTTTTGTTCATCCTCCGCCACCATGCATATATATGCATATCAAATTCATGTCGTTATTATTACTTTGTTTGCCCGACTAAATTTAAACAATTGCTCTCAATGGATTTCGAACTATATGTCGATTGAAATTATACTGAAAAGATTTTTTTCGTTTATAAGGATGAAAAACAAAGTTTAGATAGTTGGAAAGTGATTATGCAATTTCCCTTGATTGATTCTGTTACACATCAGAGTATACATAGAGAGGGAGAGAGAGTCCCGAGAGATGAGGCACGCATGCCCTCAGATCCTACAATCTAGGATCCTTACAACGTGCCAGTATAACGTTACAAGTGGTACAAAAATATACAACTTAACACCCCCCCTCAGCCGGAACTCCATTCGGAAGGATGTTCAGGCTGGATCGAAAGTCGGTAAACAATGGCGAGGGCAGGCCCTTGGTGAAGACGTCGGCATATTGGGAGCTGGATGGCACATGCAAGACTCGTACTTCGCCAACAGCCACTCGATCCTGAACAAAGTGGAGATCAATCTCAATATGCTTGGTCCGTTGATGCTGAACCGGATTGCTCGCAAGGTAGGAAGCACTGATGTTGTCACAATACACCACGGTGGCACGTGTGGGTGGAACCTTGAGCTCATGGAGAAGTTGTCGGAGCCAACAAGATTCAGCCACACAATTGGCAACACCACGATATTCAGCCTCAGCACTGGATCGTGAAATGGTGGGCTGCCTCTTGGACGACCATGAGATGAGGTTTGCTCCAAGGAACACACAAAAACCGGAGGTGGACTTGCGTGTGTCCGGACACCCTGCCCAATCGGCATCGGTGTAGGCAATGAGATCCCTGGAGGGAGACCGAAAAAGCTGAAGGCCATAATGGGAGGTGCCCTATAAGTATCGTAGAATGCGCTTCACAGGCTGCATGTGTATGTCGCGAGGAGAATGCATGAATAAGCAAGCTTGTTGGACAGCATATGTGATATCTGGACGTGTGAGGGTGAAGTATTGTAGTGCGCCGGTGATGCTACGATAGTGGGTAGGATTGGAGAGGAGATGGCCTTCATGGGAGGATAGTTTAGAGCTCGTGTCAACCGGTGTGGAAACGGGCTTACAGTGGAGCATGTTGGCGTGATCGAGGAGCTCCAGTGTGTACTGTTGTTGGCATAGGAAGAGGCCGGATTGGTTGGTGGTGACATTGATGCCGAGGAAATGGTGCAACGTGCCAAGATTAGTCATGGCAAACTCCCGCTTGAGAGAGTTGATGATGTGGGTGAGGGTGTGAGGAGAGCTCGCGGTGAGGATGATGCCATCCACATATACAAGGAGATATGCAAGGGAGGTACCATGGTGTAGGATGAATAGGGAGGTGTCACTCTTGGATGCCCGAAACCCAAGAGATAAGAGGAAGGCTTGGAAGCGCAAGAACCATGTCCGAGGAGCTTGTTTGAGACCATAGAGGGACTTGTGGAGAAGACACACATGGTCCGGCTTGGAGGAGTCCACGAAACCAGCCGGTTGCGAGCAATACACAGTCTCATTGAGCTCACCATGAAGAAAAGCATTCTTGACGTCAAGCTGATGGATGGGCCATGAATGAGAGGTGGCAAGACTCAAGACCACCCGAATAGTTGCTGGCTTGACCACCGGACTGAATGTTTCATCATTGTCCACACCCTCTTGCTGTGTGAAACCACGAACGACCCACCGTGCCTTGTACCGTGCCAAAGACCCGTCCGTGTTGAACTTGTGCCGAAAAATCCACTTGCCCGTGACCACATTCGCACCTGTAGGCTTAGGCACCAAAGACCAAGTGAAGTTGTTCATTAATGCATTAAACTCATCTAACATTGCTTGATGCCAATGGGGATCCTTGAGGGCGGATTTTTACGTGGGAGGAATGGGGGAGATGGTAGAGGAGGCGTCGGCAAGAAAGAGCCGTTTGGGCATTAAGAAACCGGTTTTGGCACGTGTGGTCATGCGGTGTGCATTGTTGGGTGGCTGTACCGGAATTGCACAGGGTGGAAGAGGTGGCGTGGGCGTACTGGGTGGCGAGCGGGTCGAGGAGGATGCTGTGGGACCGGGCGAGGCGACAGGCGAGGCATCGGGAATGGGCGAGCCAGGTGCGGGAGTGGGTGTGCGATCCGAGAGGGATGCGGCGGGACCGGGCGAGGTAGGTGGGTTGGTTGGCGCGCGAGCCGATGGGGATGATCCGGACGCGGGGGACGAGGGAGTGGGCGCAGCGGGCGACGTGGGAGGGGTTGGTTGGTAGGGTGCGGAAGCTGGTGGGCAGTGGGGCCCAGGTGGGGTGGATCCAGGAGGGATTTCGGGGCTGGGCAGGTGGTTTGCATGGGGATTTTGTGTGGACGTGACGGTGGTGTGGTCCGGCGTGCTGCAGCTATATGGAAAAATTGTTTCATCGAATATAACGTGGCGAGAGACGATGACGCGGCATGTGGCAAGGTCGAAATACCAGTAACCCTTGTGCTCAAGGCCATAGCCAAGGAAGACGCAGTGGGACGAGTGGGGGGCGAGTTTGTGATCCATGGTGGCGTATTGAAGCATAGGCATCCGAAGACATGAAGGTGGTCATATATGGGTGCAACACCATAGAGGAGAAAATGCGGGGTGTGGGGCGCAATGACACGAGAGGGACGCCGGTTGAGGAGGTAGGTGGCTGTGTGTAGGGCTTCAACCCAAAAGGGCGGTGTGAGGTTGGCCTGAAGAAGAAGGGTGCGCATGACATCATTAGTGGTGCGAATCATTCGTTCCGCTTTGCCATTTTGGGGTGAAATGTGGGGGCAGGAGAAGCGATAGGCAATGCCGTTGGAGGAGAAGAAGGTGCGAAGAGATGAGTTGATAAATTCACCACCGTTGTCACACTGCATGCTTTTGATGATTACATTGAATTGGGTGTAAACAAACGTAAAAAAGCGTTGAAGGACCGTGGAAGTGTCGGATTTGTTGCGGAGGGGAAAGGTCCACGAGTAATGTGTAAAATCATCAAGCACCACAAGATAGTATTGGAAACCAGAGAAGCTAACAACAGGTGATGTCCATAAATCACAGTGTATTAAATCAAAAGGAGCATAAGTTTTGCTAAAAGACGAGGGAAAAGGTAGACGAGGCTGGCGGCCAAGTTGGCAAGCACTACATGGAGAGTGAGGAGCCTTATTACAATCTAGTTGTTTAGACAGGAAAGAAAAGGTGTGGACGCTGGGATGCCTGAGGCGACGATGCCACAAGTCCGAGGGGGTGGCTGCGAGGAGAGCGGACGACGGCTCCGGCTTATTGCCAACGAAGGGGTAGAGATCGCCGTGGCTAACGGAGATCATGAGAACTCGTCGAGTGCGAAGATCCTTCACAACAAAACCACACGGGTAAAATTCAATAGAGCAAGAATTATCTTTAGTGAATTTACGAACAGCAATAAGGCTACTGACGACGTTGGGGGAGACAAGAATGTTAGTGAGGTTAAAAGCATGAGGGGAGAGGGTGGTAGAGCCCGTGGCAGTGACAGGAAGATGATGCCCATTACCGATAACAATGCTAGAAGGTAAATGCGAAAGTGAAGAACTCAACGAGGTCAGGTTACCTTGGGTGCCCGTCACGTGCGAGGACGCGCCACTGTCGAGATACCACTCGGGAGCCGGGGGCGTGCCGTAGCCGCTGTTGCTGAAGGCGGCGTTGAGCATGGCGAGGTGGTCCCACGAGGGCTATGGGGGCTGATCGCACGGAGTGGACGGCACCGGCGAGGGCATGAAGGCAGGGTACGCCTGGGCATGTGCGTCGAGTCGGGCCCCAAGAACACCGGCGGCGTTCGGCGGGATCCTGCCAGGGCGGGGCCGCGGGAGAGCCATCCCGTACGGGGCGAAGTACCCCGTGAAGGGAGAGAACGGAGGTGCCTGCTGACCACGCCCGGAGTGGTCGCCTCGCCCACGGCCACGACCGCGCCCGTGCCCGCGGCCACGGTCACCACCGTCACCAGAGCAGTCACGCCCGCGACCAGATGAGTTGGACGGCGGATGGGGGGCGTCGAGGGCATGATCATAGGAGCGGTCGGCTGCGCGATCACCCTGGCCGCGACCACCAGAGGAGTCGGCCGAGGAACCACCGCCCGAAGAGTAGCTGCCCGTCATGGCGAACGCGGAGGCGCCTTCCTCCGCCGCGCGTTGTGCCTGCGACTCCTTCGCAAGGACAACACGGGAGAGGACGGTGTCGAAGGGGAGGCCCTGGTCGCCGAGGATGATGCGGATGGTGTCGAGCTGCTTGTCGAGGCCGTCAAGAAACTGCGTGGTGAGTTCCACCTCGGTAACGGCGTGGTCGATGTCAGCGAGGGCGTCGGTGAGGAGTTTGAGGCGGCGGGCATACTCCGACACCGAGAGATCACCCTGCTTGAGGTTGCGGTATTGTCGGGTGAGGATCATGAAGCGGGCGTCGCGATTGGCAAGGAAGAAATCTTTGATCTTGTGCCAGAGGGCGTAGGTGGTGGTGGCGCCAACAACGTGGTCACACATGGTGTCCGAGAGAGTGGCATAGATCCACAGAACGACATGGGCGTTGACCTCAAGGTATTGGGACGGAGCATTGGGAGGTGGAGGGTGGTTGAGGAGGTAGGAGACGCCTTAGCGAACCAGGACCATCAGGAAGAAAGTCTTCCACTTATGATAATTGTGATCGGCAGAATTGAGGAGGAACTTAATGTGGTTCGTGATGTGATCACAGAAAATGGGAAGGGGAGCGGCCGGGGCCGGCAATGGCGCAAGGGAGGAGCCGGCGGTGGTGAAGAGAGCGGCAAACAGAGAGGCCGTGGCGGGGGAGGAGCCGCTGAAGAGGGTTGGGGACGTGCCGAAGACGAAAGGAGGGGTGGTCGGGGCGGTGGCCGTGGAGGTGCCGGCGGCAGGCGACGAGGAGGAGGAGGAGAGGGTGCCCGGCGACGTGGCCGAGCTCGTGGCAGCGGAGGAGGAGGAGGAGGAGGTGTCGTCCGCGGCCATGGAGAGGGTCCTGGCGACTGATACCAAGTTGGAAAGTGATTATGCAATTTCCCTTGATTGATTCTGTTACACATCAGAGTATACATAGAGAGGGAGAGAAAGTCCCGAGAGATGAGGCACGCAGGCCCTCAGATCCTACAATCTAAGATCGTTACAACGTGCCAGTATAACGTTACAAGTGGTACAAAAATATACAACTTAACATAGATATCCTAAACTAATATGTTCTATGTTTTTTGCTATGCATGGTTGATCACGTACGTACCCTAGTGATTCACGCGCGGCAGCATCTGTCCTGTATGATCGGATTTTCATACACTTGTCCGCACGATTACCCTGCATGCAAAGCACAGAAATTAGGTATAAAATAAGAGATTGATCGATGCCAGCCCGTTTGGCGCCATAGGGATTATATATGCAGCAAGCAGCATGCTGCCATATGTATATTTATATCCGAAACTTTTGGAACTACTATTATAATTAAGGACTCTCTGGATTAATACTATGACTTGATGCGATATGGATCGATGCTAGAAGTAAAACGTGCCCCGTACTTTAAATACCCTAGACATGGATGGGTGCGAACCTGGGCAGCCTTGGTGGCGCCGGCGGCGCTTGCGCCGGTGGAGGAGAGGAGGTGCTGAGGGGCAGCGAGTCGCCTGCTGACCATCGGCAGCAACCGACTCAACGCCATCGCCATATGTTTGGGTTTAGCTCTCCTGTTTCGACGAACGATCGCCTGCAAAATTAACACGTATGATGAGTCACGCCTGGTTTGCAACTTGATTAGTTCGCTATATGTACTCCACCAGGGTCACAAAGTTAGAGGTGGACTCGTATTTCGTGACGACTCTTTTTGTAGAAAAAAACATCTACATGTCACCACGATTGGAAAATAAATTTGACGTAACACAGCACGATTTCTCCCGATGCCGTACTTTTACAAATCTCTTGAGTTGGTAGTCTCTCACCCTCATTCCAACAAACCCCGGAAAACCCTATATGCCTTTGAGCGTCTTACGGACGACTTTTGCTTAAGCGGAGCCAATTTGAGCATGCCCATTTGACGCACACATAAATTCAATCAAATATAATCTAAACTGTCTTTACCTTGCACTACTCATACCCAACTCAAATCAAAACTTACCAATATGTTAACTATAATCAAAGCTGGCCGGATAATTTGACGCGTGCATGCGTTATTTATTTTATTGTTTTTCTTCCATGTTTCATTTTTTGTTTCCTTTTTCTTGTTTAATTTCTTGGTTTTCTTTTTTTGTTTCATTTATTTCTATGATCAATTGGTTGGCTTTTGCTTGTCATACTATCAAAATCGGCACGGACCTGTAGTCTCCTCCATTTTGGTTAATCAATCCAACTAATTCATTCAAATGGTTTTTAGGCCACTAATTTATTTAATTCGGTTTTATCTGCCAAATTTAGAAATGTTGTTTTGAAAGTTGTTTCGGATGATGTCATGGAGGCAGCGTCTTATCCTCTATGGTGCGTCAAAATATATGTAAATGGTCGACAATAGAATGGCCTCGCGGGATGAATACATTGATCCCTCCTGAAGGTGCGACGACGGATGATACGGTGGCTGATTCTAGAGTGTGCTCATACGTTGCGCTATCTAGACCGGTTGTTCTGTTTTGGGAGAGCCAAAGAAGAGCAAGAAAATTACAAACAGTTTTTGGATGTGAATTGGGATGCTTACCGTTTACCTATCAGGGTATACCAATTCACCATCATATGCTAACAAACAAAGAATGGAAGTGCATAGAGGATCATTTCGAGAAAAGACTAAATTGCTGGAAGGGCAAGATTTTGTCCTACGGGGACGGCTCCTTTTGATTAACTTGGTCCTTACGAGTATGCCGATGTTCCTCTTGTCCTTCTTTGAGATATCGGTAGGGATTCGCAAAAGATTGGACTCCTATCGATCCCGATTCTTCTGGCAGAAGGAGGAAGTTAAGAAGAAATACTGGTTAACTAGATGTGACATCATATGTAGACCCAAGGACCAAGGAGGTTTGGGAATTTAGAATTTAGAGGTAAAGAGCAAATGTTTGCTTAGTAAGTGGCTATTCAAACTATTTGTAGAGACAGAAGGTATGTTGGTACAAATTTCGAGAAATAAATACTTACAATCTTAGTCCTTGGCCCAGGTATCCGTTAGACCCACGGATTCACCTTTCAGGAAAGGTCTGATGAAGGTGAAAACAGATTTCTTCAATGAACCAAATTCATTATTGGCAATGGTTGGTGAACGAAATTTTGGGAAGATACCTGTTTGTGGACGAGGCTCCTAGCCGTACAGTATCCGGCTCTCTATAATATTACGCAACGTAAAGATGTGTTTGTTGCCTCAATATTAAAGTCAGTACCTCTAAATATTCAGTTTTGACGAGCTTTGATAGGTCATCGATCGGATGAATGGTTACACTTAGTCAGGAGACTTATGGATGTTCAGTTATCGGACGAGCCCAATAGGCTTCGGTGAAAGCTAACAACGACTGGCATCTTTTCAGTTAAATAAATGTATTTGCACCTTATTAACACAACTGTAATATCAAAATCAATTCATATTTGGAGGGTCAAGGTACCTTTGCGAATCAAAGTCTTCATGTGGTTTGTTCACAAGAAGGTGATTCTAACTAAAGATAATTTATCAAAACGCAATTGAAAGGGAAATACACAATATAGCTTTTGTGATCATGAGGAAACAATCAAACACCTTTTTCTCCGGTGCCTGTTAGTAAAAATATGTGGCAAACAATTCGTATAGCCTTTAATATCACTCCCCCGGATAGCATTGATACGTTGTTTGGTACGTGGATAAATATGCTGGATATAGGCTTCGCTAGACATATTTGCATAGGGGTGTGTTCACTTTTATGGGCAATGTGGAACTGCGGAAATGACATGGTTTTTAATAGACAACCACATATACACTTATTGCAGGTACTACACATGGCATCAGCGTTGATTCGTGCATGGTCGTTACTCATTCCTGCGGGAACCAGGGAGCCTTTGGTTACTGGGTCTATCCGGTGGGAGATGGTAGCAAGGGATATCTACAACCGGTTTGGATGACGGTTCAATAATAGGATAGATGGTTAGGCATCTAGGCCTATGTGTGCCGGTTGTGGCATCATTTGTTTATTTTTATTATTAAACTTTGTTTATAGCTCATCAAGAGCTTGCTCGGAACCGCAGACTATTTGTTTTTCCCAGTTAATAAAGGGGCCGCATGCATCATCATGGTGTAGAGGCCGGAGGTAATCCTCCTTTTCTAAAAAAGATCTAGACCGGTTGGTAAAGTTTGTTGTCCTAGTTCTCTTTCTAACCTCTAGATCAAACATGGATGCATAGATATCTCCATGAAATTGAAAACATGAATAAATATCCAATAATATATAGATACTATACATCAAGTTTACACATGCATATATATCTCCATCAAGTGCATACATATCCAACAAATTTGGAGGCAAAAGCAAGTTCACGAGTCCAATAGGTAACATAAGCTCCATAAGCTCCGCCGCTATGAACATAGCATGTCAGTCCATCAAGTCCGCATCCTTGCTATTGAGGAGCGAGAGGAGGATGGGAGAGGTTACATGCCAAAAATTCTTTGTTTGTCGACGAGTTAATAGGCCAATCATGATTAATCGGCCTGGTAACCGATTAATCGGCCGGACAGGCCAGTTAATCGGGCCAACAACCCATTTCATCGGCCTGACAAGTTAACGCTCTAAATAGGTATTATTTGAATCGTCCATCCAACAAGTAGCGATTAATTGACCCATTAACTGATTAATCGAACGAATTCTTGAACACTGAGCTTACATTATTGTGCTCTTTGCTCACATACAATAATGTGAGTTCTTCCAGGTCTTCCGCGAGCAAGCTCTTCATTTCTCTGACCATTATGAGCTAGGATTCTTGTTTATGTCCACTACGGTGGCACACTAGTCTCTACTGTCAAAGATAGAAAGCTCAATTGAAATGTCAACTCAGTACCTTCATTGATCGCCGCGGGCTCTGCCTCCAACGCACTCGAGCAAGACCTTAAGTATATACACAATGCAAAAATGATCACCCCACTTGGGTCGTGCTAGACCATGCCTGCTCCTTCCGTGTCGCCTGGGTGAAGAAAAGAGCCATTGACATTTAGGTTTTCCCATCCAGTCGGGGACCTCTTCAACTTCTTCGGTGGTCTCGTGCACGTCTCCCTTGCGGACCAAAGCTTCTTCATGTATTACTGGTCCAGAGCAAGAAACCACCATCTTGCCCTTCATAATGGCCTTCAGGTGCTATTGAATGCAGAGGATGGTGTCAAATATAGCTGAAGATGAACCTTCTGGATGCTTACACCAGTGAAGTTAATTTATCATGTGAGATCTTGTTTCGCTATTGCCAATTTGGCCACATGCTTGAGGAGATGAAGTAACTTGTCAGGTCCTGGGTAGTGCAGGTTGCCCACACTCGAGATGGTCCATTCTTCCGCCATTGATTACCACAAGGCTTGCGCTCGGAGGCACCTACACTATGCATGAAAGGTATCATTATGTTCCAAACCCACATAACACACAAATGTCAGATTTTCTCAAGTTCCTCTCAACTTTGTTTTCCGTTGTTGCCAAAGAATTCAAAGACACTCGTTAAGAAAACACATGTACCATCAAGGGGGAGGCACCACCCCAATGCCTTCTAGATAGCATGTGTGTTGTCCGGTGCCCAATTAACTCATGGTGTATAAGTTTGTGTTGCGTTGTTGTTGAAGGCCAATGTAGTATGCAATTCGCACAGTGAAGATACCGTGATGATCAAGTGCCAATATGACGATGTCGTCCAGTCACTGAGACGCGGCGGTGATGTTTGTGATTATGTCGATATCAGGAGTGTTGCAGTGGCCCCGACAGCTCCATGTTCTAGCGACCATTAGAGTGTAGCAGCTCGGCCACCTGTCATAACCTAAAGGTCCGCTTTGCGTTAGTAGGCCAGTAGGATGGCGGTCTTAGCGGCCAGGGTAAGGTTAGTTGCGCACGCATTCATCGTTTCCCACCTGCCGGATGAGGCTCTTCTTAAGCTGCTCCAGCCCATGATGTATTGCATGCCCCGTCAGAGATGCGTTACATGAAAAACAATTGTCCTCAAGCTCACCGTTAGGGCAATATTTTGCCTTGAGCACTTGGCCGCATAAGAAGTCTGTGTGGGTCACATGCGCCATGGTTGTCGTGCCAGAAAACTTCAGTTCAACGCCTTAAAGTCTTGAAAGCCAAGCCTCCTCTCAACTTGGGCTCGGTTAGCTTCTCGCATATTCTTCAACGAGTCTTCCTCTTTCCTTCATTTGAGCCCCACTAGAAGGTCTTGGTTGGCCTCTTAATGTAGTCACTCACTGGGTATGGAAGCTCTAAAAAACAATAATGGATGTGGGTATTGCTTATGCAATGGCCTTTATATATCATGGTCTCCTTCCCAACTTGAGATAATATGTCTCCCCATACAAGAATTTTGCTAGTAAGTCTTTCATGCAACATTTGGAACTTGCCTTTATGCGTTCTTCCATCCGGTGTCGGAAAGCCATTATACTTGCCCTCAGTATTCAAAAGTTGGACCTCTTGGATTTTTTTACTCCCTGTTGATAGTGACTGCCAATAGCTCCTAAACTGAATAGATCACTTTTGCGGCTTGATCAACTGTCATGTGGCTCTCTCATAATTGTTGACCACTTAACCAAATGATCTTGGTCCTGACTTTCCTTGAAATAGATAAGTATGCCTGAGGTCACACCTTGACAGTTAGAGAGAGATAGAGCAGGGGGAGAGGGGGAGTGGGGAGAGAGGGAGGGAGAGGGAGGGAGGTCACCTCGTCATAGACGTTGAGATGGTGAAATAATCCAGGCTGTCTCCATCGAACTTAACAAATCATCTCACCGCGGTAATACATATCATAATCCACTATACCAATTGGTGAGTGAAACACAACTTCCACATCGCTTTCTCCAACAACCCCCCTCTCCCATAGTGAACACAATCCTAAAAGGTCCAATTTTTAAGCATAGAAAACTATTCTCCAGGCTCTTTTCTTCCTGAATACAATGGGGGCACTCAAAATCTAGAAGAGCATTATCAGTTATTAACTGACCAGTGCAAAAGCACTTTGATGAGAGATGATATCATCAAGTAATTATCTGTCTTAATCTATTTACAAGACACTTTGTCATTATTTTATAGATAACGTTGCATAAGTTGATAGTTCAAACGTCGAAAAGGCACACCAGGTCTTTTATTTTGGGAATAAGTATAATTACCGTATCATTCAAACAGTCGACAAGATCCCGGTCCGGAAGAATTCCTTCACAGCGTTAATAATTTCCTCATTTATAATCACGTTGAAAGAAATATGCGGGAAATCCATCGCCCTGGAGCTTTCATAGGTCTGATGCGGAAGGCTATCTTCTATTTCCTTATGAGAAAAATCGGCTCACACATTTTACTCAAACAGATTCAACAAAGGGGTTATAAAGAAGGGAATCATCTTTCAGGAATAATGTCTAGAAATATTCATTCACCATACCCTCATGAATCTAGTCCATGCGCATCGCCATTGCATCCATGTGTCGGTGAGCACAGCAGGCGTGGAGCCGGTCATGGCTTCTCGGTGGTGGTAGATGCGATCAATGATCTTTGAGGAAGAGGTTTTGATTACCATGTTAGTTGGGAAGTGTGGTCACTCTGTAGGGCCGCGTCGTGTATATATATCAAGCGGGCGGTGGCATACAAGTTGGAACTATAGCATGGATACGTTTGGTTACAGGAGATTTAGATACAGGAGGTTTACAGCTGAAAGGATAGATCAAGACTAAACTGAATTCTATCTATCTAACACCGACGACGGTTTATTTTCTTAAACCGCTGCCCTTCCTCCACCCCTCTTATGTGATCTCAATGCATCCAACGTAGCTAGGGTCTAGCCATGCCCGACTAAATAATCTACTCTATACAGAGTACTGACCTACTCGATCCCGAGTTCAAGCTCACCTAGCTAGCTCTCATATATAGAAGATATTGCCGGGCTGGAGCCATTTTGATGAGAGCAAACCTGAGGTTCGCAGTCCGTTCGGAGAAGGTCCCAACCGTACAAGAACGTAAAGGTCCCCGCGCCCGTGATGATCAACCACATCCCGACCCCATCAACCATACCGCTCAGTCCATCAATGGTGTTATTTTTCCTTGTGCAGGCAAAAGCTGCGGGAGGATGGACCGAGCGGTATGGTTGATGGGGTTCATCAAGACATTGTTTAGTGTGAGGAAACGAGGATACATATTGTTTCTTTTGCATCAGGTATATAATATGGTTTTGTAATTTGTTGCCAATTCTTGCAGCATAGAGGATTTTTCCTTGGCTAGGTCGTCAGATTTAATGGATTTAATTATATATGTCTCTTAAGGATGATTGTTTGATATGTAGTGAACCAATGTGGTACTGGTGTAACAATGTTCATATTGTACTACTGTGCGCCTATTGATGCAACTATACTTAGAAATTGGAAATAATCCAGGTAAAAAGTACAAGGAATAGTTCTTTCAGGTTATTTGCTCCTTATTTCTTTTGGCTTTGTTGTACATGATAGATAAGAGAAAGATTTGTAGATATTTAACAAGTAGGCTCTATCTCTGTTTCATGTGTTCAGTCTACTAAATTTGGTCCCCTTACTCATTTCAGTTTCACTTGGTGTATGTGAAGTGATACAACTTTACTTCCATTGTTGTATCTTGCTTTTCGTGAGCTAATTATGTGCAATCAGTCCATCATTTACAGTAATAAGTGGACAATGGTCTAATAGAGTGTTCTCTGTGATGCACACATTTCATCATATGCTCACTCAAACAAAGGAATGTCTTTCTTTTACTTATTATGCAAATAAGTCACGAACAAACTAAAACATGCATATAAACAAAAACATGCATTTCACCAGCTCGCCTTCAAATCCACTGACGTCTCCTTTGGCCAAAATAAAAAGCGACGGGCGCGTCGCCGCGCCTTCCACCGGCTAGTATTTATAAACTTAGGCCCAGTTCTTTTCTAGCTTATTTTGTGTTTTTAGAATAAGTTGTCCCTCACCTAGCTTATTCTGAACGGCCAAACTTAAATTTTATTTTAGAAGCCTATTAGTTGACCTTTAATTAGTTGGCTTCTAATATAAAATTTTAGTTTGGCCTTTTAAAATAAGCTGGGTAGGGGACAACTTATTTTCACAGCTCCAAATAAGCTACAAAAGAACTGGCCCTTATATGGGGTCTTGCAATGTTGTGAAATACAGTACCATTGAGAGAAGAAATAAAGAAGAGGCACGCCACGTGCCTTGGCAAAGTTTTTCTTGCTTGTGTGTTCGTGACTTCCCAGCGCTCTCATACTTGATGCCACCGAGCTCGTGCCCGTAGATATCGACCGATGGCACCGACCACCCAAAGATTATGGTCGGACCTCCCGATGGACCTCGCTGCCGCCGTGCTTCTCCGTCTCCCGTCGAGCCACTTGGACCGCATCCGCTTCGGCGCCGTCAGCCACCAATGGCGCCGCGGCAATGGAGAACTCCGCCTTGCCGCCGCACTTCCCGTGGTTTGCGTTGCCAGACGGGAGCACCTACAACCTGCCCGCCTTAACGGTTTAGCCACTCCTGGCCCACCTCAACGGCCACCGGCAGCTACCGGGCGTGCAAAGCTCCTACGGTGAGTGGCCCATCTTCGAACACCAGGACAGCGCCCTCGCACTCAAGATCCCTTTCTCCGCGACCGCTCCCGCGATGGTGCTCCCTGGACTCCACACTCTCTACGATCCCCACGAACCAAGCATGCAGATGCCAACCATCCAGAAGCTAGTCGTGTGTTTGGATGACCTCGTTGCCGCCGCGGTGGCTGTTATGTTATGCTCTAAATTTAAATATAACGAGAAAGGCCAACTTCTGAACGAGCGAGCGGAGCGAGGCCCGTCGCCGGTAGGCTGGGACCAAAGCAGATATGTTGACCAGTTGTAAATCTCCGGCGTTTGTAACATTTCCCGATATAGTGAAGTTTGGCTGGCTGGCGTCCGTAGTTTTTTCCCCTTCATATTGGACGGGTTCTTCATGTTAAAATCTCATGTCCCTTGCTTGATTTCGTTCTTCATTGTATTCGATTTCGTTCTTCATAGCTTGATGAAGGCATCGTCGTGTAACTAGTGTCGACCCACTCATGTTGCTCCAGGGAAAACCTTAGGATCTGATCCTTCAGATCGGACGATGGCGGTACTACTGTGTCGTTTCTCTCTTGAGAACATCGTTTATGGAGCAGCGTTGGAAGACAGAGGCAGTAGGTGGAACGGCTTCATCTTACACGAAGCTTCGTTAAAGATGTCAAGTCATGCCTGGTCAACAGGTGCTACGTTGTGTCATGTCTGTTCGGCAGGTGCTATGCACGACAGATCTTTTAGAGACTTCAAGTTGTGTCGGCTTATCGTACGTGACGGCATGGCACTGCAGTGTATCAACGGCGACCATGACATGCTCAGCAGTTTGCGCGCAGGGAGATGGTGTCGGTGACCGACGGACTGACAAGGATGATACGGATCTCTTTCCTGAAGATGGCTCAGCGGTTCGATGATGATGACGGATTCTAAAATGTGTGTATGTGGTGTATGCTTTAAATTTGCTGCTCCAACTGTAGGTTCTGATATGTTATGCGGATGGAACGGTGACGACATCGGTTTTAGTTATGGGAAATGAAAGCACGTCGCATTATCAAGTTTGTAGGTGTGAGTAGTGGCTTTGGGTGGCTTGATGTATGTTTTTGTCAGACCTTTATTGAAATATTAATAAACATGGTTGTATGCATCAATTGATCCAGAGGACTGGCATTTTAACCACCTTTTCGAAAAAAAATTATAAATGGGAATGATTGCATGGATGTGTTTGGTTACAGGAGATTGCGATACATGAGGTTTATACAACTGAAAGGATAGATGAAGTGTAAACTGAATTCTATCTATCGAAACCGATTACTGTTCTTTTCTTTTAACCGTTGCCTCCACTCCTCTGTGATCTCAATGCGTCCAACGTATGTAGGCTCTTGGCGTGCTCGACTAAATAATCTATATAGAGTACTGACCTACTAGAGCCCAAGTTCAACCTCACCTAGCTAGCTCTCATATGTTGAAGAGATTGCCTAGCTGGAGCCACTTTGATGAGAGCAACCTTGAGGTTTACAGTCCATTCGGAGAAGGCCCCGACCGTACAACAACGCAAAGGTTGCCGCGCCCGTGATGATCAACCCCATCCCGACCTCATCAAACATACCGCTCAGTCCATCTTCCCGCAACTTTTGCCTGCACAAGGAAGAATAGCCATTATTTGTCAGCGATGGATCAAATAAAACGATAGCATGTGTACTTTCTCACTAAAGTGTTGGCCGATGACAGGGAAGGAAGACGTACTTTCTGAGCAGCCGACGCGCAGCAACCTCCGCCTGATGAGCCTGCGAAAATTTGAAATTCCCATGGATGTAAGAAACGATTGCAATTTTCTCAATTTAATCGCCAGCAAAATGTTGCCCAAATAGTTAGCCCCTCTGAAGTAATCGATGTCTGAAGTGTATGCGATGGACGGACGAACAGATGCTTACCTTGGTGGTGCCGGCGCGGGCGCCGTTGAAGGAGATGAGGGGCTGCCCGGTGCCGGTAGTGAGTCGCCGCCTGATCGCCGGCAGTAGCACCCGACGCAAAGCCCCCGTCGCGGTCGCTGTCGCCGCGGCCATACGTCCACCCTCCTGTTTGCGACGATGATCTCCTCGTACGTGGACGAGAACGGTAGCCCTGCCGAATTGACGCGATGGGTTGGGTCTTGGATGGGTCTGAGCTGGTTTATTCGCAACTTATTACGTACGATTTGGACATGGATCGAGTCCGAGGCGGACTCCACCATGCCCAGCTCCGAACAGGACACGAACCGATCGACCCACGCTACGGCCGGGCCCACATCGAGCAGTACATCGCACCAACGCGCAAAAGCTGCTGCCTCAAACGAATGCCTTTTTTAAGGTCTCTTTATGACGTGTATAATGGTTGATGAAATAGTATTATTTTAAGTCTTACATGTAGTTTATATATGATAAAATTTTTTATCAACAATGGGTCATCTTTTACCCTTGTCTTTATAACTAGTTATTCCTAAAACATGATGAGACAGATTGTTCTAAGAGATCATTTCTTGTCTTAAGGCAAAGCTTATTTTTTCTAAGGTCTCTCTCCTCCATGTTATCATTTATCACAGATGTCATCCCTAAGATAGCATCATTGTACATGTCCTTATGCCTTGTTTGGATTACTTTTTCCTCTCAAACACCCATGTAAATAACACATGTTTTTGCTGGTCATTCTGTTTCGGGTTGGAAATCTATTCATGGCCGGTAAGATACACGAGTAAAATATGTGCGTCCGTACTAGATTACACGCTTCAAAGCGCTGCCATACTATCATTCCGGTGTTTATAAGGATATGGTGTGCGTGTGTACATTCATAGAGATGAATATATGCATGTTTCTATGAACGTTTGTGTCTATATTGCGTTTAAAAGAAATCCGGTACACCATCGAATCCTGACGATTGGCGGGAGCAACATGCACGCAGAGATGTTGTCTTGTGCTCTGGTCCGAAGTAACCCTTCTCTCCCTCCAATATTTCTAAACCTAGGCTTATCTGCTTTTGGTGAACAGTAAACTTTAAAAAAATACTAGAAAATAATCTGAAAGCTTTGTCAACCAAGATACTCACATGCGTGACTTCGGTACAAAATTTCATTGTGTTCGAACATCTGATATGAACATCTCATGACAAAAAATGGAAAATCAGTCCAAACAATGCGTGAACTGTGAACTTTGTCACATACCATAATTGTTTTCTTGAGAGCTTCTCAGATATCTAAACACCACCAAATTTGACACGAACATCACACACTCGAACATCTTCCATGCCAAAAGAAATCAGATTTGTTTGTATTTTTCTAGTGTTTTCCTTTTAAATTTATTGTTCATGCAAGGGAGCTGATGAGCTCGGGAGCTGAATCGCCCTGTCCTTTATCCCTCCTCTTCCTCTTTTACATGTTTTCTCTCCTCTTTTCCTCCTTCTATATGGCCTGATGTGATGATGGCAAAGGTACCGATTGTTGGGTCTATCAAGAAATAAAATCAACTAGGAAATACATGCAGATGCCCACAGGAGCAGAATACTGGTCCGACGAGCCAAATTCCTGTTTTCCTCCGAGCTCAAATGCTATCTGATGAACAGTAAAATAAAAACAATAATTCTCTTTGTTGTAAACTTTAACAAATATTTGTCCGTGAAAAATTTCAGCACGATGACATTCATGGAAGCCATCACAAAACCAGCACACTCCAAAAACACACACCAAAATGTTTTCAAAACTAGCATTTTTGGATCTTCGATTTTTTTTTCTGACTTCTCATGTGTCGGTTCTTGATAAAATTAGCACACAAAAAATTTATCATCTCTCTCTCTCTCAATGTGCCCATGCTATTTCTCTCAAGTACACAAATAGTCAGAACTATATTTTTAAACCATATGTTGACCAGTTCCCGAAACCCTCCATAGGATTTAAACCATTTGGGCGTATCACAACACAAACCACAAA
Source organism: Hordeum marinum (assembly GCA_022496015.1). Taxonomy (NCBI): domain Eukaryota; kingdom Viridiplantae; phylum Streptophyta; class Magnoliopsida; order Poales; family Poaceae; genus Hordeum; species Hordeum marinum. The sequence goes on along the minus strand of CM039677.1, from coordinate 25,555,870 downwards.
CAAGATCATCCATATAATTGTTTGACTTCTCCGTATGATTTAAACCCTTCATTTTATGCCTATATTATACTATGCACGTGTTCAACCGATGGAATACAACTGAAATATTCTTCCAGGGTAAAATAGGGCTTGGATATAATGCCCTCATTTGCACCATGAGTAAAAAAGGTCAAGCTAAATAAATAACCTCTGGATCACATCTAAATAAATAGCGTTTGGATATAATGCCCTCATTTGCACCACGAGTAAAAATAGCGATTCCCCTCCTGCTGCAGCTCCGTCGCGGGGCTGGCGCGGCGCAGGTGGTGCTGTTAGGCGGCGACGGTCTTGCAAGGGCGGGGGCAGGTGCTGGGCGGCGGCGGCGCCGTTGGCGGCGGGGTGTCGCGGTAGCAGTGGCGCATCAGATACAGGTGCGTCATTAGTGGCCATATTACTAATGGCGCACCTGACATCTGGTGCGCCATTACTAGTTTTGTCCTGGCCCCACACCCCTCCCCAGATTTAGCAGTGGCGCATCAGGGGAAAGTGCGCCATTACTAGTTTTAACTAGTAATGGCACACCACCCCAACGGTGCGTCACTACTAAGTTTGTCCTAGCCCCACACTCCTTACTAGACTTAGCAGTGACGCACCAGGGTGAAATGCGCCATTACTAGTTAAAACTAGTAATGACACACCAGTAAGAGGTGCGCCCTAGTGCGCCATTGCTATCTATTTGTCACCCCTTATCCCCTCCCTCTCGTCACGTTCTCTCCCCTCCCCACCCACCTCTCCAGCTCTCTCTCCCTCCCAGCGGCGGCTGCCTCGTCGTCGGCGCCCCTCGACGGCGGCCATCCTCGTCGGACGCGCTCCTCTACAACATCTGGTACCTCCCCGTGCGGTCCCCCGGTTAGTCCCTCTCCCTCCCCCCTTTGTCTCCCGCTCGTCCCATGCCCCCACGGGCCGGCGACCTACGGTTAGTGCAGAGCTCGCCGCCGCCGCCCCGTCGTGCCGCCGTTCCCGCCTCTGCCGGCCCCGCGTGCTTGTGCTCGTGCTCGTGCGTACTAACCTTCCGCGTGCCCTCCGAGTTCCAACCGGAGACCGGCATCCACACCGCCCGGCGACCGCCCTATATAATCCCCACCCCCGGCGTCCAGTTCAATCACCAAAATAATTCTCCGTTCGTTCCACCAGCAGCAGCAAGGAATCCGTTCGTTGGTGCGAGACTGCCTGATCCAAGCATCCGTCAGAGGATCCATGGCCATGGAAAGGTTCTTCTCTGCGCTCGTCTTCTGCGAGGCGCCGCTGGACGGCTACGGCACGTCGGTGCTCACCGCAGGCGCGGTTAAAAGGCTTGTTTCTGGTGGCGGCGACATGACGAGGCCGGTGGTGGTGGCTACCAAGCCGGACGCTGAGAAGGAGCAGGGTTACTTGACTGGAAAGCTGACGGCACAGCGGCGCGCCAGTTTCGAGCTCGCGTTCGACGGGCTCAATTGCTTCGACACCGTCGTCATGCACTAAGTCATTGTCATGTCGCTTTCTTGCTTTTGATGTGTATAAATCTTGGATCAGCTAGAAATGCTTCACCCGTTCGTGGGGTTCTGATGTTTTGTTTATCCGATTGCAATATTTAACCAAGGACAACCCAGTTGAGTTTGAAGTTGGACAGCAGCAGGTGCAACTGTGATGGCTTATTCTTGGATATATGATTACTGGATTTTTTATGCAAATTAGGCGTAGTTAGTAACCAGTCCTGCTGCTGAATGAAACCGTTGTCACTTTATTTATTCGTCGTGTTGGTTCCCCTTCCAGAGGTTTTCGTGATTCAAGGTTTTAAAATTAGGTTGGTTTTGTGCTCTCCTTGCAGCAGCCTGAGGGTTTCACATCGTCGTAGGAGACTGTACGTCTGTGCCTGCTCCGGCGAGGTTGATCTGGACACCTCGGCAGCGTCATCGGCGGTGAGAACCCCTCCCCCCCGCGGTTATGGATGAACTGGTGTGCGTGTTGCCGGCCTTTTGTGCGCCGGTTTAGATCACTTGTTGATTACACTTATTTATTGAGCCTATCTTTTTGGATGCATCAACACCTATATGTGATTTAATATGTTGTTTGATGATGATTGGCTTGGTTGATATATAGATGCTCATTCTGTTTGTGCCATGAATGATTTCATATGTTGTTTGATGATGATTTTGCACCCCGCGTTGTGTGATTGAATGGGGTGTAGTATTTGCACTTAAGAGCTACATGTGGATATGCAATGATGTTTAGATTTTCACATTTGTCCTTTTCCACTGTAAAGAGTTAATTAGGATACTCTCATGTTAGTTGTGAACCTCTAATTTGTAGGGTTTTTTTTTGTTAGCGAAAAATGTGGGCTTTGGAATGACTATTGCCTTGCTGGCTTAATCATTTGTTTGCTGGTGTTGGTTGGTTTGATTGGAAGAACAAGAATGGGTTGTAATTATAAAATAATTCATATAAAATCATTTTGAGTTGACAATAAGTCTGTCGGGGCTCCATACATGACAGTCAAAAAATCAGTGAGGGAGAGTCTCCACTATATATGAGAGAAGAAGAATGCCGACTGTTGTTGTGGGGTCGCTTCTCCTTCTTCTCTTTGTGCTAGACCTTTGTTATGCACTAGGAGGAGAAGGAGTCCTGACCATCATCGACGGTCGAAAAATCAGTGAGGGAGTGTCCATCATATATGAGAGAGGAAGGAGAATCCCGACAGACCGATAGTTAACTCGTGATGAATAATAATGATTTAATTTAGTTTTTGTAGTACATATATTTAAGTTTAGAAGTTTATTAAATTTGTTTTCATAATTAAGCATTTCTATGTTTATCCTTTTATAAATTAGTAGATTAATATGTTAATGTTAGATTAGTATGTGTATGTTGATTTTTGGTTTTATGAAAAATTAGTCGACGATGCCCGCCCCGCACCCTCGTCGTCGAGTAGTCCGCGAGAGCCTGCTCGATAGGCGCCATCTCCGGGACTAGGCTCCGCCGGGCTAGCACTGGGAGGTGCTACCTTCCTAGGCTCGGAGGTTGGCGAGGAATGCAGGTATCATCGTCGACCCGGACCTTCTGTGGTGGCGGTCACGCGGGCCACTTTCGGTGCGGAGGGAGCCGGCACCCACGGAGGTGGTACGTCGTCGTGTCAGGGAGGAGGACGAGCACGTTCGTCGCTACATGGCTGCATTGGACGCCCGGTTTGACAATACCTGGCAGATCCTTCAAGGATCTCACTTGAGTTATGATCGCATGATGGTTCTTTATCTTTGGGTGTCCACCACCCGTGACCAAGGAACCGTTAGTGTCTTAGATTATTCGATAGTATTCAATCTGAATTAGTGATCTTATATGATAATATTTGAGATGTATTAGTTAATATTTGATGATGCATTAACTGGATTATTCGGGATGATGTATTAGTGATATTATATTTGAGGTCATTATAAATGTATTTGTGATTTGCAAGTGATTCCGGCAAAACAACCTCTAATTTTTTCTATGTCATTGCTCGATATATGGAATGGGTTGACTTTAGGTCTGTTTCGGCTGCTTGAGTGTCTTTCACTGAGAGAGAGTGTCCACCATATATAAATATGAGAGAGGAAGAATCCTGACTGTTGTCGTGGGGGTCACTTCTCCTTCGTTCCCATGTCCTAGATATTTTGCTGTAATGCACTCGGGGACGAATGTAGGAGCCACCATCACCGACTATCGCAATATCAGAAGAGTGCCCACCATATACGTGAGATGAGAGTTTAGGAAGGAAAGACTCGACACAACTAAAGTCAACCTGTTGCATATTGAGTAATTTAATAGTGATCTGTGTGTTGATCAGTTTCCTGGTAGTTGCCTTCGATCGGTTTTAAATGTTTCAACTATGAACATAGGAAATGTCAGACGACGAAAGTAAATTCGGTATGTGCGAATTATGCAAAGACGAGCGCGGCCTCTGTGACAAGACTTTCCTAGTTGATGGTAGGCGCTTCAGCATCATGCTGGATGAGAACTTCGAAGTGGATACAGTAAGTCACAATGACAAGTCTTTTTTCGTGATTAAGCATGACTTCTGCCTCTTTTGCTTCAACTTATAATTAATTTTAATTTTTTACTGTTCTACTAGCGTATCCCTTGTCATGCAAGAATTGCTTTCTTGGATAAGATTGGTTTCGATACTAAAAAAGAAATGGAGGTAAAGATAGTTAACTTGAGGACCGAGCATGGTTTTATTTTTACGGTGAAATTATACCATGCAGACACCTATTGCTTATTTGAATGCAAAAGTTGGCAAGCACTATGCAAGGCTTATGCATTTGATCCTAATATGCTTATCACCTTTGATATTCGTCTGGAAGATGAAATAGAAGGTAATATCGACATATGGGTTGATGTGCAGACGCCTCCAGTTCTACCATTATGTGAGTTTCTCAACCATATTTATTCAGTAACTTATATTGTTTATTTAAAAATAGTTAACAACTTATTTGCAATTACAACTTATTTTCATTCTTAAAAAAATATACGGAAGATGGTAGATAGAACTTACTACTACAATGATGAAGCAGAATTAACTTATAAGAAGAAAGATCATCTTACCGCATTTCTTAGTCATCTTGAGAATTACAATAGCTATTATCAAACTCCTCTACATTATGGTCAATATGTGCCACTAGTGCACGCGGTGAACTATGGTAACATCCATGTAGATTGCATGGTAAGATTTTAATTCTACTATTACGACATTCGTGCATCTTTTGCATAAATTTTTCTAAACTAAACTACATTGTCAACTACAAAGTTATTACTATGTTTTTCAACAGAAAATCCCGGAGAATTGGGTGCTTCATCTGATGTTTCCGAGAGGCCACGTTGTTGTTACGAGCTTAGGGCCACCACGACCAGGTCAGCCTACGCATCACTCCTGTCCATACCGGATTTCTAAAACCGATGGAGTCATGACAATCAAAGATTGGAAAAAATGTATGCTCAGTCGTAGAGAGCTACTTGGAAGCAACATTGTGCGTAGGTCAAGACTGGGAGACAGGATGATCTCCGTTCTCTATAATGGAGAGTCAGGGCCTATTTTGTTTTATGATATTGTACCTAAGAGAGGGTAGAGTAGGTCCTACGAGAGAGGACTAGGTCCTAGGTACAATGTGTTATTATGTGCTACAATGTGTTAGAGTTGATGGTGATGATGAGGAGGAGTTGTAATTATGACTAGTGACCAACTTGTTATATGATGTCTGATGAACGAAAATGATGATGAGGAGTTCTTATATGACAATGATGTATTATGTGCTGTAACGTATTTTGTGTTGTTTATATTGTGTGATGTTTATGTTCTGTGTTGTAACGTATTTTGTAACCTGTGCAAATACCAGAAAAGCAAAACAAAATAATTCCTAATACTCATAGTAGTGGCGCACCATATTGAGCATTAGTGGCACACCAGGGCCAAATAGCAGTGGCGCATTATGGGGCATAGTAATGGCGTACCTGGGGGCATAGGTCGAGGCAAATATAGCCCCTAGGAGGCATAGTAATGACGCACCGTTGGACATATTAATGGTGCACTATGTGGTGCCCTAGTGTTATCTGGGATACTAATGGCGCATCAGAGGTGCACCATTACTATCTGTTACTAGTGGCGTGTTAATAGTGGCGCACCTATAGTGCGTCATTAATAGCAAAAACAGGTCCGCCACTAATAGCCTATTTTGTAGTAGTGTCTCGGTGGACGGTGGTGGGGCGTCTGGATGGTAAGGGGTCATGGCGAGATTGCCGGCATGCAGCAACGCGGCGGTCGGAGCTTTGCGGGCCCGGGTGGCCTGGTATGCTTCGGCTGCTGCGTCCGGATGGGATACTGTGGCGACGCTGGGGGCACGGGCCCCTGCGCGGCTGCGGTGGAGGCGGTTCCCTCCCGTTCGTCTCCGGTGTCCTCACACTTGCCTTTGGATGCTCTTTGCCCCTGTCCTCTCGACCTCATGGTGGTACTCGTAGCTTGGGGTCGTGGTGTGGTCCAAGTCCGTGGTGGAGCGTGCTATTTCTGGAGCTTGCGTTGGTTTTTCCCTTGAAGAGGAAAGGGTGATGCAGAAAAGTAGAGATAAGTATTTGCCTCAGTTTGAGAACCAAAGTATCAATCCAGTAGGAGTATCAAGACGAGGCACCAAGGCACCTGCACAAAAGCAAACAAACTTGCACCCAACGCTATAAAGGGGTTGTAAATCCCTTTACGATTACTTGCAAGGTGAGATCTCATAGTGATAATAAGTAGATGTAAATAACTAAATAAAAGTGCAGCAAGGTATTTTTGGTGTTTTCGTATGAAAATCTGAATATATAATGTGTAAAGTAGACCCGGGGGCCATAGTGTTCACTAGAGGCATCTCTCATGATAGCAAGTATTACGGTGGATGAACAAATTACTGTTGAGCAATTGATAGAATCGCGCAAAGTCATGACGATATCTAAGGCAAAGATCATACATATAGGCATCACGTCCGAGACAAGTAGACCGATACTTTCTGCATCTACTACTATTACTCCGCACATCGACCGCTATTCAGCATGCATCTAGTGTATTGAGTTCATAACAAATAGAGTAATGCTTTAAGCAAGATGACATGATGTAGAAGGATAAATTCATGCAATATGATATAACCCCCATCTTTTTACCCTTGATGGCAACAACACGATGCATGCCTCGCTACCTCTTCTGTCACTAGGTGAGGACACGGCATGGTATGAACTCAAAATCAAGCACTTCTCCCATTGCAAGAATTACAGATCAAGTTGGCCAAACGAAACCCATAACTCGAAGAGACTTACGAGGATATGAAATCATGCATATAAGAAATCAGAGGAGACTCAAATAATATTCATAGATAATCTAATCATAAATCCACAATTCATCCGATCTCGAGATACACACCGGAAAAGAAAGTTACATCGGGTAGATCTCCATGAAGATCATGGAGAACTTTGTATTGAAGATCAAAGAGAGAGAAAAAGCCATCTAGCTACTAGCTATGGACCCGAAGGTCTGTGGTGAACGACTCACGCATCATCGGAGAGGCAATGTTGTTGATGAAGATGGCCACCGGAGATGGATTCACCTCCGGCAGGGTGCCGGAACGGTTTCCCGATTGGTTTTGGGTGGCGACGGAACTTTCGATCTAGGTTTAGTTCTGGAGGTTTCGTATTTATAAGACCAGGTGGCGTCGAGAACACGTCGGGAGGACCCACGGGGGAGTCATGAGCCCCCTAGGCGTGCGTAGGGGGGAGGCCGCGCCTCCCAGGCTCGTGGCTTCCTCGGGACACCTCTCCGATATCTTTTTTTTGGTATTTGTGATTTTTTCCATAACAAATCACGGCGAAAGTTTTATTCCGTTTGGACTCCGTTTGATATTCCTATCTGAAAAATGTCAAAAACACAGAAAAAACAAAAATTGTCATTGGGCACTGAGTTAATAAGTTAGTCCCAAAAATGATATAAAATAGCATATAAGTGCATATAAAACATCCCAAGTTGATAATATAACAGCATGGAATTATCAAAAATTATATATATGTTGGAGACGTATCAAGCATCCCCAAGCTTAACTCCTGCTCGTCCTCGAGTAGGGAAGTGATAAAGTCCGAATTTTTGATGTGGAATGCTACCTAACATATTTGTTCTTTGTAACTTCTTTATTGTGGCATGAATGTTCAAATCCATAAGATTCAAAACAATAGTTTAATATTGACATGAAAACAATAATACTTCAAGTATAATAGTAAAGTAATCATGAACTTTTGAAATAACAAGGCCAAAGAAAGTTATCCCTACAAAATCATATAGTCTGGCTATGCTCCATCATCCCCACACAACAAATTTAAATTATGCACAACCCCGGTATTGGCCAAGTAATTGTTTTCGCACTCTTACTTTCTCAAACTTTTTCAACTCTCACGCAATACATGAACGTGAGCCATGGATATAGCACTATAGGTGGAATAGAGTGTGGTGAAGGTTGTGAGGCAAAAAGGAGGAGATGGTCACATCGACTCGGCGTATCAATGGGCTATGGAGATGCCCATTAATAGATATCAATGTGAATGAGTAGGGATTGCCATGTAACAGATGCACTGGAGCTATAAGTGTATGAAAGCTCAAAAATAAAAACTAGTGGGTGTGCACCCAACTTGCTTGCTCACGAAGACCTAGGGCAATTTGAGGAAGCCCATCATTGGAATATACAAGACAAGTTATATAATGAAAATTCCCACTAGCATATGAAAGTGACAAAACAAGAGACTCTCTATCATGAAGAACATGGTGCTATTTTGAGGCACAAGTGTGGAAAAAGATAGTAGCATTGTCCCTTCTCTCTTTTTCTCTCATTTTTTTATTTGGGCTCTTTGGCCTCCTTTTTTCATTTTTTTCATTTTTTTTGGTGGGCATCTTTGGCCTCTTTTTTATTTATTTCCTCACATGGGACAATGCTCTAATAATAATGATCATCACACTTTTATTTACATACAACTTGATACTTAGAACAATAATGACTCTATATGAATGAAAGTGATGGCACATGTCATGAGACGCAACGGTGGAAGTTGCGTGGCAATATATCTCGGAATGGCTATGAAAATGACATAATAGGTAGGTATGGTTGCTGTTTTGAGGAAGGTATATGGTGGGTTTGTGCACCGACGAAAGTTGCACGTCACTAGAGAGGCTAGCAATGGTGGAAGATGAGACTGCATCTATACCATGGACTCACATTAGTCATGAAGAACTCATATACTGATTGCGAAAGTTTTATTAGTAATTGAAACAAAGTGCTAAACGCATACTCCTAGGGGAAGGGTTGGTAGGAGTTAACCATCGTGCAATCCCAACCGCCACACAAAGGATGACAATCAATAAACTAATTATGCTCCGACTTCCTAACATAGCGGTTCACCATACGCGCATGCTACGGGAATCACTTACCTCAACACAAGTATTTATAGATTCACAACACCCTGCTATCATAACTCTAATATTATCACCTCCATATCTCAAAACTAATCATGAGGAATCAAACTTGTCTTACTAATCAATGCACTTGAATATGAAAGTTTTTATTATATCCTCTTTGGATGCCTATCATATTTAGGACTAATTTCATAGCACACGCCAATTACCTAGTTACTTAAAGAGAGCACTTTCAAAATGATATAAGTGAAGGACGAGAGTTTTTTATTTCTATAAAATATGACACCACCGTGCTCTACAAAGATTTAAGTGAAGCACTAGAGCAAAATTATCTAGCCCAAATGATATAAGTGAAGCACATGTGAGCAAAATTATATAGGTCAAAAGATATAAGTGAAGCACATGTAAGCAAAATTACCAAGCTCAAAAGATATAAATGAAGCACATGTGAGCAAAATTACCAAGCTCAAAAGATATAAGTGAAGCACATGTGAGCTAAATTGCCTAACTCAAAAGATATAAGTGAAGCTCATTGAGTATTCTAACAAATTCATGATGAGTGCATGTCTCTCTCAAAAGGTATGCAGCAAGTATGATTGTGATAAAACAAAAAACAAAGATTCCTATAATACGCGATGCTCCAAACAAAACACATATCATGTGGTGAATAAAAATATAGCTCCAAGTAACGTTACCGATGGATTGAAGACGAAAGAGGGGATGCCTTTCCGGGGCATCCCAAAGCTTAGGCTTTTTGGTGTCCTTGAATTTGGCTTGGGATGACCTGGGCATCCACAAGCTTAGGCTCTTTCTACTCTTTAGTCCATTGTCCATAAGAACATCACCCAAAACTTGAAAACTTCATAACACAAAACTTAAACAGAAACTCGTGATAGCATTAGCATAAGAAAACAAACCACCAACTTTTTAGGTACTGTAGTAAACTTAATTTCCATTTAGATTGATGTTATATTACTGTATTCTCACTTTTGTATGGCTCGTACCCCCCGATACTACCCATAGTTTCATCAAAATAAGCAATCAACACAACAAAAACAGAATCTGTCAAAAACAGAACAGTCTGTAGCAATCTGTATATTTCGTATACCTGTGTTAACTCAAAAATTCTGAAACAGTTATGACAATTAGGGAAATTTGCATTTCAATCAGCATCAGAAAGAATCAACTCAAGATCTCTTTATGTATAGGAATGAAAAATAATTTCGTGAGCACAAATTTTGTGCCTTTTTCTAGCATGATTAAACAACTATCACCAAAACTAATCATAAAGGTTCTACTTGGCACAAACACTAACTAAAACATAAAAAAACAATCATAACAGAATGATGATGGTGTGTAATCAACAAAACAGAAAGTAAAAAGAAAAAATAAACCTATTCATTGGGTTGCCTCCCAACAAGCGCTATCGTTTAACGCCCTTAGCTAGACATAAGACAATAGAATCAAGAATTGTCATCTTTAGTGCTCGAACCACTCATGCCATCATCATTATTAGGGAGCTATTTAATTTTATCAATAATTATACTCCTAGATAGGCAACAAATATAATCTTTAGTGATGATAGGTTTTCTTAAGATATCAAGATAAGTAGGGTGAACACTCAACATTTTAAGATCTTCATCTCTCTTCTTTTGCATGTCGCATAACTCAATAAAGATATTAAGATGGGATGCGGCATCTTCACTCGGAAGGCCGGAAATTTCTTTTTCATAACAAGATTCAACAAGGCAGTATTAATTTCATATGAATCTGCACTAGTGGCGGGAGCAATTGGAGTACTAATAAAATCATTGTTATTAGTATTAGATAAATCACACAATTTAGTGTTTTCAGACATGGTGACTTAGCAAGCAGACAAGCACACAAGCAAACAGAAAGCAAGCAAAAAAAAAGCAAACGAAAAAGGCAAATATTTTTGTAATTTTTGTTTTAGAAATGGGGGAGAGGAAAACGAGAGGCAAATAGCAAATAATGTAAATGCAAGAGATGGGTTTGTGATAGGTAGTTGGTAGATATGCTTCACTTGAATACTCCCCGGCAACGGCGCCAGAAATTCTTCCTGCTACAACTTGAGCTTGCGTTGGCTTTTCCCTTGAAGAGGAAAGGGTGATGCAGCAAAATAGAGATAAGTATTTCCCTCAGTTTGAAAACCAAGGTATCAATCCAGTAGGAGTATCAAGATGAGGCACCAAGGCACCTGCACAAAAGCAAATAAACTTGCACCCAACGCGATAAAGGGGTTGTCAATCCCTTTAGGATTACTTGCAAGGTCAGATCTGATAGTGATAATAAGTAGATGTAAATAAATAAATAAAAGTGCAGAAATGTATTTTTTGGTGTTTTCATATGAAGATCTGAATATATAATGTGTAAAATAGACCCAGGGGCCATAGTGTTCAGTAGAGGCTTCTCTCATGATAACAAGTATTACGGTGGATGAAAAAATTACTGTCGAGCAATTGATAGAATCGCGCAAAGTCATGACGATATCTAAGGCAATGATCATACATATAGGCATCACGTCCGAGACAAGTAGACCAATACTTTCTGCATCTACTAGTATTACTTCACACATCGACCGCTATCCAGCATGCATCTAGTGTACTGAGGTCATAACAAACAGAGTAATGCTTTAAGCAAGATGACATGATATAGAAGGATAAATTCCTGCAATACGATATAAACCCCATCTTTTTACCCTTCATGGCAACAACATGATGCGTGCCTCGCTACCTGTTCTGTCACTAGGTGAGGACACCGCACGGTATGAACCCAAAACCAAGCACTTCTCCCATTGCAACAATTATAGATCAAGTTGGCCAAACGAAACCCATAACTCGAAGAGACTTATGAGGATATGAAATCATGCATATAAGAAATCAGAGGAGACTCAAATAATATTCATAAATAATAGGATGATAAATCCACAATTCATCGGATTTCGACAAACACACCGCAAAAGAAAGTCACATCGGGTAGATCTCCATGAAGATCATGGATAACTTTGCATTGAAGATCAAAGAGAGAGAAGAAGCCATCTAGCTACTAGGTATGGACCCGAAGGTCTGTGGTAAACTACTCACGCATCATCGGAGAGGCAATGGTGTTGATGAAGATGGCCACCGGAGATGGATTCCCCTCCGGCAGGATGCCGGAACGGTCTCCCAATTTGTTTTTGGTGGCTACAAAGGCTTGCGGCGGCGGAACTTTCGATCTAGGTTTAGTTCTGGAGGTTTCTGTATTTATAAGACCAGGTGGCGTCGAGAACAAGTCGGGAGGACCCACGAGGGAGTCACGAGCCCCATAGGCGCGCCTAGGGGGGAGGTCGCGCCTCCCAGGCTCGTGGCTTCCTCGGGACTCCTCTCCGGTATCTTTTTCCTCTGATATTTTTGATATTTTCCATAAAAAATCACGGCGAAAGTTTTATTCCGTTTGGACTCCGTTTGATATTCCTATCTGAAAAAGGTCAAAAACACGGAAAAAACAGAAACTGGCACTAGGCACTGAGTTAATAAGTTAGTCCCAAAAATTATATAAAATAGCATATAAGTGCATATAAAACATCCCAAGTTGATAACATAACTGCATGGAACAATCAAAAATTATAGATATGTTGGAGACGTATCAGCGCGTGCTTGTGGGCGGCAAGATGGTGGGATGGCTCCGGTTCGAGTGGGTGGCTGTGCTTGGAGATGCAGGAGAAATCCCTGCCGGTCTATCAGCTCCTACAAGTATACATGGCACAATAAACCAAATATAATTGCAGATCAATAAAACCAGTACTGAAAGAAAATAAATTGAACATGGTTGTAACCAGAGGTCAAATAAAATCTCACACACAGATACAGTGGATGCATTCGAAGTGGATGCATTCGAAATGCAGTTTATTTACTAATTGGTTTGGATGCCTTCTCCAAACCCTTAAGTCAAACTTGTCTAGTTATGTTGCACTTCAAGCACTTGATTGATAAATAATGAAGTGTGTAAACTTTTTTTTAGAAAAGAAGGTTGAACCTCCGGCCTCTGCATCAATCGATGCATGCAGCCATCTTTATTAATTATTCCACAAAGGTATGGTAAGAACATATATCAATCTAACCGAAGCTACCACTTACACCTACAAACTCAATAATGTGGAGTGTTCTCACTCCTCATATCTAACATCGGTGTCGTCGCCAATCCATCCACTTAACGTATTGGGACCAATCGGTGCAGCCTACCTAAAGCCGCTCTCATCATCGGACCACTGATCAGTCTTCATGAGAGATATGCGCATCATCCTTGCCAGACAAAACATCCGCCGACGCCACCACATCGCCCAACATCGCTCTGCGCTCAGCTGCCCAGACGCGAAGACTCTGAAAGATATGTCGTGCGTAGCACCTACCAACCAGGCATGACACAGCGTAGCACATATCGGTCAGTCACGTCTTGACACTTCCACCGAAGCTTCGTGCAAGACGAAGCCGCTCCACCTCCCGTCTCTGTCTTTCGGCGCTGCTTCACAAACGATGCTCCCAAGAAGGACACGACACCATAATACCGCCATCGTCTGATCTGGCAGGCCAGATCTTAGGGTTTCCCCCGGGGTAGCACGAGTGGGTCGACAACAATTACATGACGATGCCTTCATCAAGGTAACGGCACAAAACGCCGTCATCGCCCTCCAATGGCCCGGTTTTCACCGGCAACTATGTCTCCCCGACTTGTAGCCAGGACTAGATGCCGAATCTCGAGATCCGACCATCTAGCCGCAGGCTGACCACCTCTGACGGAAAAGATGACCACCACCGCCAACTGCACTGGTCAAATTTGACTGAAGGTGCCGTCGACGAGACCACCAGGCCCTCCATGCCGCCGCCACCGATCCAAAGACAGATGGCGTGCCACCGCCACCGCCGCCGTCGCCTGAAGGGATGGCCGTCGGGCCCGTAGCCCGCGCCGCCTATGATGCCGCCGCGCCACAGCCATCGCTGTTGCCGACCTGATCAAGCGCGCCTCCACATGAATTGGGCCCCCCACAACCCTAGATCTGCGGAAGAGAGGCAATGTCCTCCGCCACCGCCGTCGGCCCCCGGGCTTAGACCGGCGGTGTCCCCCGACGGCGGCGGAGGGAGGGGACAAGGGAGATGCGCTCCCGGCGGCTGGTTTGGGGCGCCACCCGAGTGGCCCGAGTAAACTACATCTAAATGACTTGCCAATGGATTATTGTAGGTTCAGATTCTATATGGCTATAGATTTTCTATTGGCGAATGTTGCTTATAGAAATCTATCAAGGATTTAGACTTAAGTCAAGCCAGTCTAGTGATGTTGCACTACATGTACTTGATTGATGTATAATAAAGTGTGTAAGCTACATATAATTGACTTGCCGATGGATTATTATAGGCTTAGATTGTATATGGTTATGGAATTTTTTAGTGATAGTTGTTGCTTACAAAAATATGTCAAAAGTTTACACTTATGTCAAACTTATCGTTTGCTAAGTTGCAATTCATCAATGCATAATGAAGCGTGTAAACAACATATAAATTAAATACTTCAACTGCATTTTCTTTAATACAGTACAGACGTAAGCGTTCATATATACGCGCATATATTAATCTTTATAAAAGTCCACCCTACCTCTATGACCATCTCCAAGAGACTAAGTCGGCATATCATGTTGAGATTTACGAAGTCACCACAGGCGCCTCGTCGTCAACAGGAACGTCTCCTCCCACTGAATGCGCATCGCCGGAAATCCTGAAATAAGTTCAGGAACAATGCAAGCACTAGGATTTGAATCCTGGTTGGATGGGGATACCACTGTCGTTCTAACCATCCAACCACAAGTTGGTTTGCTACTTCAATTGCATTTGCTTTATATTTTAGTTACACTGCACAAGTATATATAAAAATATAAAAGGTAGATGAAGCCTCAGGGGTAGCCGAGCTACTCTAGACTCTTGGTTTTGGATATGGGCTGTGTGCATTCAAGAAGCATATCTTGCAGATTCTCCCGTCTTCACACACACACAAACAATCATTTATAATGGGGATTTTTTTTTCAAAAGTACTACCCAATTTGTATCAAATTCGAAAAGCATATGCCCAAATTGATAAAAAAAAATTCTAAAATAGCACCCCGTCGGCCTCCGGGGGGCCGAAGAGGGGCCCGTCGGCCTCGTGGAGGCCGAAGAGTGTCAGGTGCACAAAACGTAATTAAGATGGCCTCAAATGAAAAAGTTGTCAGCATGAAAAATCTTCGCCTCGTCGAATCGGTTGATTTTGATATAAAATCATCTTAATCCGAGGTCATATGCAACATGTAGAGCCAAAATAAGATTAGGGACAAAAGAGTGTCAGGGGGCACAAAACGTAATTAAGATGGCCTCAAATAAAAAAGTTATCAACACGAAAAACTTCACTTCATCGAATCGATTGATTTTGATACAAAAATCGTCTTAATATGAGGTCATATGCAAGACGAGGCGCAGAAGTTCCAGAGTTATTGGACAAATATTCTAATATCTTTAAATTCAACAATGAGATATGGTTGCTTTCTCGAATATTCTAAAAGTTCACACTTCTGCTGTCCCAAAAGTCCCTTAAATTATTAGGAGAATGCATGTACGTTTTTGAAAGTTACTTTGTACTCCCTTTGTTCCTAAATATAAGTCTATCTAGATATTTCACTATGAACTACATATGAAGCAAAATAAATGAATCTACACATCAATTGTATGTCTATATATATCTGTATGCAGTCCATAATGTAATCATTAAAAAGAGTTATATTTAGGAACAGAGAGAGTACCCTTTTAAAATAATTGATCCTTGTGAAATCCTAAATGAGCCATTGGGAAAAGTGGTGATGCTATTTTTCGTTAGGCGATGATGTCTAGCTCGCCGGTATCATAACCCATGATATATATTAGTATCCGGCTAAAGCCTCTGTGCATACCTCCTTTTAGACACTATTATTTTACTAAATAAGTACTCTTGCATTGTTTTGCTTCCAATTAGTAAATAAGAGATAATAGATAAGAGATGTTGTGTCGATGTGGTCTATCGAAAATGTTCATCGAAATAAAACGTGCACGCGTCTGTTTATAGGGATGATTGTATGCTTAATGTATGTAAGCGACTTAAATTGTAATGTCCTCAAAGAAGAAAAGAAAAAACATGGCAAATCTGCGTGTTCCAAATCACGTTTCATGTTCGTAGTACGTGTGGTCGCCTATTCGTTATCTTCATGCATACAAAGCAGGTGGTCGGCCATGAGCCCGCCGGCGTGTGACTTTTTTTACATGGTATCGCTGTGTGATCTGGATGGTGTCTCGTGAAAGAAAAAAAATATATGGTCTCACCGAATGCATCGGGTGTCCCGTGACAAATTTTCTGACATCCATTCGGTTTGTTCAAAATAACTATGTAGCTTCTGCCCCTCATCTTGTTTTGACTCTCTTGGTTTTGCATAGGACCTCGTATTAAGACGATTTTTGTATCAAAATCAACCAATTCGATGAGGTGAAGTTTTTTCGTGTTATAACTTTTTCATTTGAGGTCATCTTAATTACGTTTTGTGCCCCTTGACAATCTTCTATCTCTGATCTTATTTTGGCTCTACAGGTTGCATACAACCTCTAATTAAGACGATTTTCATATTAAAATCAACAGATTCGACGAGGCGAAGATTTCTGGTGTTGACAACTTTTTCATTTGATGTTATCTTAATTATGTTTTGTGCCCCTGACACTCTTCGGCCTCCACGAGGCCGACGGGTCCCTCTTCGGCATCCGGAGGCCGATGGGCCCCTCTTCAGGCCCCCGGAGGCCAGCGGTCCCCTTTTCGGCCCCCGGGAGGCCGACGGGGTGCTATTTTTGATATTATTTTTTTAATTTGAACATATACTTTTCGAATTTGGTACAAATTAGGTAATACTTTTAAAAAAAAAACTATAATGGGGTTGTCGTTACCTCATTCTTGGAGAAGCGAAGCTCGAGTACTCCAGTGTAGGTGATGACATCTTACTTCTCTATGATATTCTTAACTGCATCTATTAAATGAATCAATAAATGTCTTATCTAAATTACCCCGAATTATTTTACTGTACATAGACTTACATTGTAGGGACACTGCACAAAAGACGATATATGATAAGCACGAGGAACTTTCGCCAGGACATGTTCCATTGGTTATTCAACCTGAAACTGGATAGTCATGGGGTGAGAAAATATATGTCCTCTTTCTAGTCCATTAAGAGGCTCGACAAGTATACTACTTGAGTTAATAGATTCAGTGATATCACAACACGCTTATCTTTATATGTTAAATTTACAGGTATGTTGCATATGAGTAGGCTGTGAAGTGTGTAAATATACATATATGTACCGCGTTATGAAAAGAAAATTACATGTGCAAATGAATGATGTGTGCCTCTATACTGTGTTTGTGTATTTTTATCAGATTCATTTGGCTGGTAGACCAAACATAAATGCAGCCGTGCTAAGATACCAGTCATGACGAATCGATGATATATATCAGAGACGATGGACGTAGACGACGGGCGAGTCAAGCTGGAGATCAAAGCCCGAGAACATTCATGTCTGTGCAACACCAAAAAATGACCGTTGGCAAGGAGCGCCCCTGCGACCCAACCGCCCCCCCCCTCCCCCCCGCATGCCGGCGCCGCCCTCCCCGCCATCGTCTCAGGCCGTGCCCACTCCCCTCTCCAGATCCAGCTCCCACCACCTTCACCCACCCTTTCCCCTGGCTCCTCTCCGGTGTTCCTCGGTTCCTCGGGCTCCCCTTCGGCCTGGACGCCAAGATCCCGAGCTGGCATCGCCCGTCCCTCGTCGGCCCCCTCGCCGCCGGCGCATGTGAGGCGCGCTCCGCGGCCTCTCCGGAGCGTGGTCGTCGGTTCTCTGGCCCTCGACGCGCCGTCCGAGTAGGAGTGTGGCCGCGTCAATCTGGCGCTGTCGACATGGCGGCAGGAAGGCTGCCCCTCCCCTTTGCCCTTTGTCCCGGCGGGCATCCTCCGCTCCTCTTCGGCTCCCAGGCCGGTCGCCCGAGGAAGACGGTTCGGTTTGCCATCCCCCCCCCCCCCCCCCCCCGCGCGCATTCAAGGCGCCACGACTCCCAGCCCACCACGCTGCCCCGACGCTTTGGGCCGTGTGGAGGAAGATGGCTGGACGCGTGTCGTTTCGCGTCGCGCG
This sequence comes from Hordeum marinum, assembly GCA_022496015.1. Taxonomy (NCBI): domain Eukaryota; kingdom Viridiplantae; phylum Streptophyta; class Magnoliopsida; order Poales; family Poaceae; genus Hordeum; species Hordeum marinum. The sequence goes on along the minus strand of CM039677.1, from coordinate 25,537,684 downwards.
CGTCGCGAGGCCCGCCGTTTCGCCCGTTCGGTCGATCCATCTTCGAGAAGCCGCCGCCCGTCTTCTCTTCCCCGCCTGCATCGGGGAGACGAGGCGCCTCCATTGAAGGCTCGAAATCTCGGCCCCCGTCTCCGCCCACGAGGCACCCCTCCTGCGTCCTGCAGCTCGCCTCCTACGCGCCCATCTCCCCAGTCCGCTGCGCCTCCCTCCCTCGCCGCCTTGGCCACGCCCGCCGCCCGCGCCAGCGCTGCTCTGATGGCCTTGGCTGAAGTCGGCGACCCCTCGATCCGTACAGAGGAGTACTCCTGCTACATCGCCACCACCTATGACCTGGACCGCTCGCGCGTGGACTAGGACAGCACGGCCATAGTGCCCTGGGTGCTCTCCGCTCCTTCGGGCACCGATCGCACGGACGTCGAGGACGTGTTCTGCTGCAAGTTCCGGCTCCGTCCATCCGATCTGGTGGTTAGCTCCCATTTCCCCGAGCAATGTCTCGTCAAGTTCTCCGCTGCTGAGCATCGGGACCGGGTGATGCGTACCGAGTGCTGCAACTTGAAGCTCGACGGCCTCGATGTCCACTTTCGGCCTTGGCGCGCCGTGGCGCATGCATTCAACGCGGATCTGCACTATGTGCTCACGTGGTGGTCGATGGGCTGCCTCCTTTTGCTTGGCACCCGCAGGTCATGTACCAGCTTGTGGGCAGGGCCTGTGCGGTGCAACGGTTCGATGAAGGCTTCACCACCATGGAGGATACATCCTGCTTCGGCGTGTGGGTGTGGACGTCGTCTCCTCGCCGCATCACAAAGGTGTTATGGTGTACTTTCGTCAACTAAGCGCCATGCGGACTCTCTTCACGGCTGCTCATCGACGAGGACTGGCCAGACCAATGGAAGAGGGGAATGACCTTCCGGATTCTCATCCACACCAACCGCATCGACGGCTTCAACGGTGCGCCGGTGTTGGACGGCACCGAGGCTATCTTGGATTTCAGGCCGACAGTGCACACCTTCTCGCCATGTAACCTGGGAACCATCGACGACATGCCGATGGGGGCGGGGTCGGGTTCCATACTCCGGGCCCCGATTCCTCCTCTCGGTGAGCTTCGCCCAAGGGACGAGGGCCGTGGCTCGGTCAAGCGGGCGCCGGGGCGCGATGGGCTCGTGGATGGCCGACGCTCTCGCTCTCCCCATGAGAAGCATGGTCGCTCGCGCCGCACCCGTTCTCGTCATGCTATTCAAGGCCCTGCTGGCCGCTCCCGCTCTTGTCATGCCGGTCATGGAGTTGCCAGCCGCTCCCGCTCTCTCGGGCACAATGACCGAGACGGCTCCCGACGCTCCCGCTCTCGGGAGCAAGATGAATGACGCTGTAGCTGCTCAAGGGCAAGCTACCGTTGCAATGATATGATGCCAAGCATACGCCGACGCCAGGACAACGACGACGAGTCCAACCATCACCGTCCTCGTCGCACATATGGCAGCTCGCGGGGTCAGGGCTCTTTCTTGAAGCACGGCGGACGGGATAGTCGCAATCCTCGTCCCTCTTCTCGGCACTCCTCTGGCGAACATGACGGCCACCAACGCCCTTCCTATAAGGCGCGGTCGTCTCCTGGTGTCTCTGGCGGCCAGCTGATGGCCTCCCTGGCCTCTGTCACGCGCCCCTTGTCCTCCATCTTTGTCGCGCCTTCATCTGTGCAGAAGCCAAGCCCCCAGATGAAGGGTGACCTCGCGAGCGCCACGTCCTCTATCTTGGCACCTACCGGGATCCCTTCCGGGACTAGTCGATAGCCATCAGAGAGCTACCGAGCCCCTTCACCGTGGGCTTCTCGAGGCTCGCTTCGCCCCCGCACGGCATGGCCACGGACCCAAAGCCGATCAGATCCTGGGAACCTAATGAACTGGTTGCCGTTCTCTCGGCCCCACATGGACAGCACGAACCCTCCATGCCACCGCACATCCAGGCAAACGTGCCCGCTTCTTGGGAGCTGCTCTCCGAAGATGAAGCATGGTACGAGAAGAACGACGACGCCACCATCTTGGCAGGCAAGGTGGCCCTGGCACCACTTGAGGCTTCTGAGCCATGCACACTTGGGCCGAGGCCAACTCACTCCACTGCGCCGACTCCGCTGCTGATCATCTCTTCGCCTGCCGCTGTTCCAAAGCATCCACGACTTGAGGCTGTCGATGACGTCTGTCCACGCCGGGACTCGGTGGAGAACCTGTTTGACCGCCCTCCGGTGCCGATCTTGCCTCTGCCAGCTCTCTAAGCGCCCCTTTTGAGGCTGGCCTTTGGTTCCTTAACCTCCGAAGCTAGACGCAGCGCGCGGCTTGGCGCGAAACTGAAGATGCATGCTATGGACAAGGCCATTCACGTGCTGAACGCAAAGATGTGTATTGCCTCTGAAGGGATGCCGCTGATCCAGGCTCACAACAGCTACATTGAGCGCTTCAAAGAGCAGCTGTCTGACAAGACGATCAACGCTCTGGCCGCCCTCTTCAAGCTCAACGTGAGAAGCATGTCTGAAGCAAACGAGGCCCTAATCGCTATGGGAGGGGCTAATGGAGCTGAAGCCCTGGTTGATCAGGATGTGTCCGCTTAGTTACTACCATCCGTGCTCAGTTGTTATCGCCTGCTTCTTTCTGTTCCTCAATTCCAATGTTTGGTACGAACCTGAGTATTGTTGATTGGAACGTTAGGGGTTTAAATAATCAAGATCGCAAGGATACTGTTCATGCCTTCCTTGATGACACCCCGTGCCACATCATTTGCCTCCAAGAGACCAAGATGGATTTCATTAACCACCAAACCGCGGCATACATCGGCGGGCACAGACTTAGATCTTTCGCCCATAGGCCGGCTATCGGTACTCGTGGGGGAATCCTACTCCTTTGGAACGACGCTCATGTCTCCGTTTGCAACATCCACATTGGCAATCACTTGATCTCCGCTGAGGTCACCATCCGGGATTGCGGCACCTCCTTCAGACTCACCACGGTTTATGGTCCTAGTGTCGATGCCGACAAGGCCGCTTTCTTGGATGAGATTTCTGCCATTGTCCCCGCAAATGATCAAAAGTGGCTCATCATTGGAGATTTTGATCTCATATATCGGGCGGAGGGCAAAAACAATAACAACCCGAACTTTAAACTTATGGGTCAATTCAGGCGCGCCCTCACCACTTGCCAGCTGAAGGAGATCAGGCTACAGAACAGAAAATATACGTGGAGCAATGAGCATGAAAACCCCACATTGGTGCGCTTGGATCGTGCTTTTTGCAACTCAAATTGGGATTTGACGTTTGAAAATCATGTGATGCATGCTCTCTCGTCTTCCCTCTCGGACCATTGCCCTCTCCTGCTCTCAAATCAGAGTGGCCTACGGAAGCCACATACTTTCGCTTTGAATCTTTCCGGCCCAAGATGCCTGGATTCTATGATACGGTTCCACAGGCTTGGTCAACGCCGACTTCCCGTACCTACCGGTGCACGTGATTAATCATAAGCTGCGAACTACAGCGAGAGGCTTACGTTCCTGGAACAAAAGCCTTTTCTCAAATTGCAAGCTTCAGCTTGTGATGGCGTTGGACGTTATTCTCCAGTTGCATGTCGCCCAGGAATCACGTACTTTGTCGATGGATGAAAGATCCCTCCGTGCTGGCCTTAAGCATCGTGTTCTGGGGTTGGCGGCCCTCGAGCGTTCTCGGAAACGGCAGGCTTCCAGAATCAACTACCTTCGTGAGGGGGATGCCAACACCAAGTTCTTTCACTTGCGGATAAATTCTAGGAGGCGTAAAAACCACATCCAAAGGCTCAAAAATAATGAAGGATGGACGGCTACCCATGAAGACAAGGAAAATTTGATCTTAGACCACTTCTCCAAAACTCTGGGTCGTCCGCACCCCTGCCAGCTTGACTTCAATTGGGCGGCATTTAACCCAACCTCTCATGGTTTGGAAGACCTTGGCCTTCCTTTCTCCGAGCTCGAGATAGAAGAAGCGATTGATGGCATGCTTGCTGATAAGGCCCCCGGCCCTGATGGGTTCTCCATTGTTTTCTTCCGGTCATGCTGGGACATAATTAAGGGAGATCTGATGAAGGTCGTCAATGCCTTCTCCGAGCTTTCGACCCCCAATTTTCACATCACCAATACGGCCGACATTGTCCTCCTTCCTAAAAAGGGGGGTGCGGAATCTATCTCCGATTTTAGGCCTATAAGCCTAATCCACGCGATCCCGAAGATCATTGCCAAAGCTATGGCTCGTCGGCTTCCCCCAAAGATGGATGTTCTTGTCTCCCGCTGTTAGAGCGCTTTTATCAAGACTCGATCCATACACGACAACTACATGTATGTGAGGAACACCGCTCGCAAATTCCATTGTAGCAAGACCCTAGCCCTTCTCTTTAAACTAGACATCGCCAAGGCATTCGACACTGTCCGATGGGACTACATTCTGGACCTCATGCAACTCCTTGGTTTCCCTCCGAGGTGGCGTGCTCTGTTGGCAACTTTGTTTTTGTCTGCTTCGTCGCGGGTCATCCTCAATGGCATCCCGAAAAGGACATCACCCACGGTCGTGGTCTTCGACAAGGGGACCCTCTGTCCCCCCTGCTCTTTGATATCGCCATTGACCCACTGCTGCAAATCTTGGACAGAGCCAGTGGCTCTGGCTTGCTTCATGAATTGCCAATTGGCTTCCAGGGACCCCGCACATCCCTATATGCGGATGATGCGGCCATGTTCTTGGCTCCCAACGAGCAGGATGTGACTAACCTGGCTGATATCCTTCAGAGTTTTGTGGAGGTTACCGGGATGGTGACTAACATGGACAAGAGCTCCATGGCTCCCATACGCGGCATTGATATTGATCTTACTTCAGTTCTGGCAAACTTCCCAGAAACCATCGTCCAGTTCCCACTTAAGTATCTGGGTTTGCCTCTTTCCCTCGACAGACTAAAAAAAGCCGACCTCCATCCTTACATTGATAAGGTGGCTGCTCGACTGGATCCTCTGAAAGGCAAATTCCTCTCCCGGGCTGGCTGTTGTACTTTTGTGAAGTCTGTTCTTTCTTCCATGCCGTTTTTCCTTCTCACGGCTATCAAAGCGGATAAAGGTATCCTCAAGGATTTTGGCAAGACCAGTCGGGGAATGCTTTGGGATTGTAAGGAAAATGTCAGCGGTGGTAAGTGCAAAGTTAACTGGCTAAACATCTACCGCCCCAAGGAGCTGGGCGGTCTGGGTATTCTCGACATGTAAAGGTTCGCCCCGGCACTGAGGCTGCGTTGGCTGTGGTATGAATGGACAGCTCCGGAAAAACCTTGGGTGGGCACCGAAACCCCCAACGATGACGCCGACCGGCAACTCTTCAATGCGGCTACTAGAGTTACCATTGGTGATGGTAGAAAAGCCTCGTTTTGGTCTTCCTCTTGGCTCATTGGAGCACCGCCTAAAGATCTGGCTCCTTTGATCTTCAAAGGGTCTAGAAGGAAAAATCGGACGGTCCAGAATGCGCTCAACAATCAAAAATGGATCACCGACCTTGCGGTGGATTCCTTCACTGTGGAACACGTCATCCAATTCGTACACCTTTGGGACCTCCTTTCGACCATTCAACTCTCCCCGGGTATTGAGGACACCATTACCTGAACCCTGTTGTCCAATGGATGCTATTCGGCAAGCTCTGCATATAAGGCTCAACTTATGACCTCCCTCCCGTGCTCCTTCGGGACGATCATGTGGAAGACTTGGGCCCCTCCCAAATGCCATTTCTTCGCGTGGCTGGCCGTTCAGAACCGCCTCTGGACCGCTGATCACTTGGCAAAGCATGGGTGGCCGCACCATCCTACTTGTCAACTCTGTAGTTGCACCCCTGAGACGGCACGACATCTTCACTTCGAGTGCCAGTATTCCAGGAGGATCTGGGCCGCTGCTGCCAACTGGCTCTCTTGCCCGGACTTGCTTACAAGCATGGGCTCCAATCGTCCCAAGGTTTTGGACTACTGGCATGCTACTGTGAGGACGCTTACTTCCTCCCCAAAAGGCCTGAAGACGGCAATTATGCTCATCGCTTGGGAGATTTGGAAGGAAAGAAATGAGAGGTTCTTCAACAACAAGTCCCCATTGCCTTCAGTGGTTATGAGTAAGATCAAAGAGGAAGGGAAGGCTTGGATCTTAGCGGGAGCTAAAAACCTAGCAGAGCTTATGGGTTGAGCTATTGCTCTTGTGTTTGTATCTTTTTTTTGGCTTAGGCCACCCCCTTTTTTGATCCTCCTATATCAATATAAAGGCATATCTTTTGCCCCGTTTCAAAAAAAAAGATGATATATATCACTAACCGGCTGGTGGTCCGTGCTGATAAATTATCACTGACCGGTCAGATGAATCGTCTGTGATATATAAATCACACATCACTGACCCATAGGCACTAACCGGCCAAAACCTAATATGTGATCATACAAATTGGCCTGTTAGTGTTGTAGTAGTGTGGTTTTAATCATGATTTATTCTGTGAGGAAAATGTTTCAATTAGTCAATTGTTTTTTAAGTACTTCTAATGCTATCATTAAAGGAAAAATGGTTCTCCCTTTCACAAGGACACATGTGAAAAACATTGCACCTCCGTGCTATTTTCAAAAGGGCACGCTTTTAAGGTCAAAGTTATTGGCGGAAAAAAAGTTCAGTTCAGAAAGTATATCTTAAACACTACACACTAAGGAGGAAGCATATGAGGCAGAGGGGAGATGTGTCACATGTATATTGACCAACCTTGGACCGTGTTTTCTTTGTGAGACGAAACTAACTCGCGAAAAATTGTCATGTTTTTGCTGTGAAATTGGGCCCATTAGAAAAGAGTTTGGGTACAAATAATGGGACATACATGCTACATGATTCAAGTGCAAATGCAACCAAATGAAGAAAAAAAATATATTCAACGCTTCTTAATCCTGAACAAAATCTGCAATTCGAAGGAGACGACGAACGTGTGGACCGCATGGTGATGATTTTCCTGATGGTTTAGAGGCAAGCAACACTCCTTGTGATGTTTCCATGTGAAGTTTCCATGTGAAGTTTCCGAACTCTTATCTCCCACTCCATGTTTAGAGGCAAGCAACACTCCATGTGAAGTTTCTGAACTCTTGTCTCCCGGCTGCCATGTGAAGTTTAGAGGCAAGCAACACTCCATGTGAAGTTTCCGAACTCTTGTCTCCTGACTGCCATGTGAAGTTTCCGAACTCTTGTCTCCCACTGCTCAAGTACTGGTGAATATCCGACCGTGTTTACTAATGCTTATCTACTCAAGAACTCCTTCTGCACATCGACTCATGCATGACAAATGAAACTTTACATCGTATTTGCTAAAAAGTTGTTAATTTACTCTAGATCATATACATTGTTGTCATACACATTGGATAAAAGATAGCTCAATTTTTCGCCAACACAACTTAACTTAAATATATTTTATACTAAACTCTTATTCTTGTGTAACTTATTCTCATAATAGTATTACCTAAACGAGCATGTTACTCAATTACACATTGAGCATAGTTAACGACATAATAATGATTGCCAATATTGATAGAGTATTATTTAGCATACTCTGTTAACACAGCTATCATACTTTGTTAATATTTAGCACTATTATTATTTGTTAAAAACACAGTATTATTTGCTACACATATTTATTGTATACCTTTGGAAAATACATTTGCAGTGTGCTAAATTTAAGTTATATTTTATAAGAAAAGACATGTACTAGTTTTCTCTCCATCTACACATTGCCTCTGAACAAAAATTTAAATTGAATACTTTTAAATCAAAACAAAGACAAAATTGTAGTTTATGTAAATTTTTGTGTGTACTCGTGTACGTTTAATATTCTTCAATATCTTGCTAGAGATGTCTAACATGTACATTCTAGAAATTATATTTGTATCTGTTTTTAGTGTATTAGTATTTCCTTCTTTGAAACTTAAGAAGAAAAACATCTTCCATATCTTTTGAGCAACCGACAGTTTCATTAAGAAGAAAAAATTGGTCAGTTTATAAATATCCTTCATTTTCTACTTTACTGGTTTCTTTAACCGTTGGCCTGACACTGTATTGTTCTCAGAGTGGGTTCGGTGATAAGGACCACGACCTCGCACTGAAGAACTAAAACCGGGTGCATAAGGAAGGAAAAGGTGTAAAAGTCATTAGATGTTCTCTAGTAGAAACTTCAATTTGTGCTCCACCATGTAGTTCAACTTACAGTCAGTCACCCTTGCCATTCAGTGGTGCAATGGTCACCATAGACTAAATATTACTTATAATACTTCCTCCAACCCAAATAAATTGACGCATCCTATTACTGCAAAATTTTGGAAGTCATTAACCTTTTTAGGAATACATAGATAACATACTTATTATATATATACTATTAACCTGAGGAGATTCAAACACTGTGTTCGCTGTACTTTAACACTCCTAGTTGATAATTGAAGGTTTATTATTCACACAAAAAAAGACGACACCCGAATGGAAAAAAATGCAAAGACGATATAATTTTCCTTGTATAACTTAAGTCAATTATAGAAAGTGTGGCTCTATCTCTTAAGTTAATGTTGGGGGACATTGCATGTGAAACAAAAAAAATTCTACGCGAGGTAGAGTGGATCTATCCATGGTGATGAGCATCTACGAGAGGGAGAGTGGATCTATATACCCTGTAGATCGTTAAGCCCAGTAGTAGAAAACAGACATTTCGTCCCGAGCATTAGTCCGGGTCCGGTTACGAGCCGGTACTCAAGAGGCTATTAGTGCCGCTTCGTGCCGACGACCATTAGTACCGGCTCGTAAGGAACCTTTTGTCACGAACCGATACTAAAGGGGGCGTGCCAGGATTTTGGTCGGACCGGGCCACGCGTGCCTCTTTAGTACCGGTTGGTGTCACGAACCGATACTAAACCGGTGTCACGAACCGGTACTAAAGGTTGCCCTTTAGTACCGGTTGGTGACACCAATCGGTACTAAAGATTTGGGCCCCGTGTGACAAGCTTTTCATCATACTTGGTCCCTGCGTGCCTCTTTAGTACCGGTTTGTGGCACGAACCGGTACTAAAGGCCCTCTAGAATTGCTCTGAAATTTGTCTCTAGCCCCCCGCTTATCGCCATTTCAGTTTTGAAAAAAACAAAAGAAAATGATGAAAACTTCGAAAATTAAAATCCTTCGAGATGTAGTTATGTTAATACATCTATTAGTTAGGAAAATAAAAAAACATAAATTTCAACATGTTTTGCACAAAAATGTTATGAAAACGTAAAACGGCTGTAACTTTTGCATACGATGTCGGGAAAAACGTATAATATATCAAAAATGTTGAGAACAAAAATCCGCATCCGAATTTGACGGCCTACGACCATTTTGCAATTTTTAGAATCCTCAAATTCTAAAAGGAAAAAAAGTTATGATCAAACTTCAGTTTTTTTGAATTTTGGTTAAATCTGGTCAAACTAATTATTCAAGAATATTAGTATTACTAAATAATTATTCACAAATATTAGTGTTGCTAAATAATTATTTCAGTTTTTTGAATTTTGGTCGAATCTGGTCAAATTACGGTCAAACTGTGGTCAAACTATGGTCAAACTACTTATTCAAGAAATATTAGTGTGTTACTTAATAATGAGGGGTGATTATGGTCAAACTATGGTCATGCTCAAGTTCAACTCCTAATGGTTAATAGGATTGACAGCTTACTATTGTTAGGAAAACAACAAGTGCAGACTTGAAAACAAGGGGGAATAGAACTCAAAAGTTAAGCGTGCTCAGGCTGGAGTAGTGAAAGGATGAATGACCGGTCGGGAAGTTAGACGATTTGGAATGATGAGGGGTGATTAGAGATTAGAAATTAGATTGAGCAGAGATGAGGGATAGTTAAAGATTAAATTCAAATAATTCAGAAATTTGAAAATCGAACAAAAAACTTTCCCAAAAAATTCAAAAAAAGAAACAATTTCTTTAGTACCGGTTGGTATCACCAACCGGTACTAAAGGTCCTCCACCACCAGCCCACGCGGGCAGCCACGTGGAGGGCCTTTAGTACTGGTCCATAGGCCAACCGGTACTAAAGGTCTGGACCTTTAGTCCCGACCCTTTAGTACCGGTTGGGGAACCGGCACTAAAGGCACATCCCGACCGGGACTACTAGTGGCGGGAAGCGTTAAGAAACACGGTTGGTGTAGTCAAACTCTTCGCGATCCAAATCGCCGAGCGTCCCGTGATCTCATCACGATCCGTCCCGTGATCCAATCACGATCCGTCCCGCGATCTCATCATGATTTGTCTCGCGATCTTGATCATAATCCTTCCGATCTAGCGCCGAACGGACGACACCTCCGCGTTCAACACACGTACACACGATCCAGCAAGAGGGAGCGGAGAGGTAGATGAGCTCCCCGGCGGCGCGAAAGCGTTGCGGCGATTGTGGTGGAGCTATTCCAGCAGGGCTTCGCCTAAGCACCGCTGAAAACCGATCTAGAGGAGAAACTACGATCTAGAGAAGAGGCAACACGTGGCTGTTTATTTGTGTCACAAAACCCTCAAAACCTCTACAATATATAGGAGGATAGAGGGAGGAATCCTCCTCCAATCCTAGTAGGACTAGGACTCCTTCCTTATTTAGCCTTTTTTTGCCTTTTTCCGCCTTTTTCTCTTTAGGCTTTTCTTCCCAGCCGCATGGGCCCTTTGTGGGACTTCCACCAGCCCACTAAGGGCTGGTATTCATCCTCCCACAGCCCATGTAGCCTCTTTGGTCGAAATACCCCTCCCGATGGTCCCCCGGTATACTACCGGCACTTCCGGTACACTACCGATGAGCCCAAACTTTTCCGGCGACCAAAACAGGACTTCATATATATCAATTTTTACCTCCGGAGCATTCCGGAGCTCCTCCTGACGTCTGAGATCTCATCTGGGACTCTGAACAACCTTTGGTAACCACCATGCATAACTATATACTACCAAAACGTCACCGAACCTTAAGTGTGCAGACCCTGCGGGTTCGAGAACTATTTAGATATGACCGAGACACCTCTACGGTCAATAACCAATAGCGGAACATGGATGCCCATATTGGTTCCTACATATTCTACGAAGATCATTATCGGTCGAACCTTTGTGTCAAGGATTCAGTTAATCCTGTATGATGTTTCCTTTGTTCTTTCGTATGTTACTTGCCCGAGATTTGATCGTCGGTATCTCCATACCTAGTTCAACCTCATTACCGGCAAGTCTCTTTACTCGTTCCGTAATACAAGATCCCGTGACTAACACTTAGTCACATTGCTTGCAAGGCTTATTGTGATGTAGTATTACCGAGTGAGTCCTGAGATACCTCTCCGTCACAAAGAGTAACAAATCCCAGTCTTGATCCATGCCAACCCAACATACACCCTCGGAGATACCTGTAGAGCACCTTTATAGTCACGCAGTTACGCTGCGATGTTTGATACACACAAGGCATTCCTCCGGTGTCCGTGAGTTGCATGATCTCATGGTCATATGAACATATAGTTCACATGCAGAAATTGTAGCAATAAACTGACATATCATATGCTACGTTTATAGTTTGGGTCTCGTCCATCCCATCATTCTCCTAAAGATGTGATCCGTTATCAAATGACATCACATGTCAATGGCTAGGAAACCTTGACCATCTTTGATGAACGAGCTAGTTCACTAGAGCCATAGTAGGGACAGAGTGTTGTCTATTCATCCACACATGCAATGTGTTTCCAATCAATACAATTATAGCATGGATAATAAAAAATTATTATGAACAAGGAAATATAATAATAAACACTGATGAGGATATGTACCTAGGGTAGGGTCCTAGGTAAGGCCCACATACCCTATCTAAGGACACTACATTGGAGAACTTGAAGATCAAGCATGAACTTCCGAGTGAATCCTTGGAGACGTGTAAAGACCACTCGACAGTACTTCACTCGGAGCTCCTCCTCTCACTCGGCAGTCGTGTATAACTCGGTAGACCTCGCTTCACTCGACGCTAGAAGACCAGGAGCCATCATCGAGAGCCCAACAGGCAGACGCTGGTTCAATGGTCATTAGTAGCTTTTATTACGTACGTTACCAGTACCGACAGGTTTTAAACCCCACGATGAAACCCTTAGATGCAGGATAATTATGAGGGGCAGCAAACTCTATATAAGACGCACCTCCCCTCCCGCACAAGGGTTCGCAACCATTGTAATCTCACTATTCCACATGACGTAAAGCTCCCGAGCACTGAGACGTAGGGGCCTAAACTCATATATACGTGTGTACACCCTCGCCGTAGCTAGGAATCTGCCCTCTCCTTTTGCATGCCTACCTTCTATTGTCACGCTTGTTCCCATGACAGTTGGCGCCCACCGTGGGGCAGGCGTCTAAGCGACTTCCGGCGAGGTTGCAATTTTCATCTTTCGACATGTCTTCCGGTGAAGTTTTCGCTCTAGGGCACGAGATCTGTTTTTGTGCGCTCACCTTCATCGCCGACGATTCAGCATGGCGCCAGGAGGCGCCTCTTGATGTCAAGGCGCTACCGGTCCGTGGGGCCGCACACTTTCTCGCGAGTCCCTGCGGCATGTTGCTGTGTCAGTCGTCGACCCCTTACACGTCGGCTCCTCTCGCTGTTCGCAGTCGCAAGCGGTCTGGCTGCTCACGACTTCAGCGATGGGTTGAACACGCAGCGGCGCATCAAACTTCTCCGCAAATTGCAACGCTCGAGCCCACCGAGTCCCTTCACGGCGTGTTCGAGTCAGATTCCGATCCGTCGGATGTGCCTTCCGAGTGCGAGAGCTGCAATCCTTCAGCGGAGGTCCTGATGGCGGGCTCTCATTAGAGTTCGCCGCCTGGCTTCGGCCATGCCAAACGCGAGGCTGGAGGTCCGTCGACTAGGCAGCCGCGTCGCAACCAGGAGGTTCTTCGCTCTCCCATCATCGGCGCGACTGTCGAGGCCCAGGCTCTGGAGGCCACGCGCATTCGACTGGAAGAGCTCCAAGTAGAGATCGATGAGCACGCTCGCCAACGCCTCTCACGTCCCAGTCGACAACAGCGAAAGTCTCACGATGACGTTGAGGTATACCGAACTCCTGTTCTGAACATTATTGCTGCTGCTAGTATAACAGATTCCATTCAGCCGTCCCGGTCACAGGATGGAAGAGGATTGTTGCAGATCAGAGCATTGTTGGACGCGGCGCAGTGTCAGAACTTAGCAGTTTCTCAGTCCCGCCACCGGATTCACAGCAACTCACCTAAGGCAGAGACCCTTCAGTGGGCATATAGCCCTAGATCGCCCTTCCATCGTCGAGGCGACGGTTTCCCTGAAGGGCAAGACAGAGATCAGTTTCACCGTGATGACCACCGTAGAGTGCACACTCCTCTGCGGAGTGGTCCGTACGCGCCCAGGCGCCAGGACAACAAGCGCTCTTTCAGTTATGAGCAGGATGCGAACTTTGATTCCTGTGCCTACCTTATTCAGAAGCAGATCGACAAGAGAAGAGCTTACAGAGAAGGACACGACAGAGATGTTCCGAGTGGAAGCTCAGTTGTGGTGTCGGGTCCCGAGTGTTTTAGCAGAGCTATACGTTCTGTAGAGATCCCCCCCCCCAATTTCAGAATGGCGGCGGGAATCGGAAAGTTTTCTGGTGAAACAAAGCAAGAGACTTAGTTGGATGACTACCCAGTGGCTGTGCAGATTGGCGGTAGAAATGACACTGTCACAATGAAGCACCTGCCCCTAATGTTAGACGGTCCAGCTCGATCTTGGCTGAATCGTTTGGCCCCTTCCAGTATACATTGCTGGGAGGATCTTACCCGATTGTTTGGCCGGACCTTTGAGGGCATATGCAAGCATCCAGCGGGTCTGGTCGATTTACAACACTGCATCCAGAAGCCCAATGAGACTCTGAGAGACTATATTCAGCATGGTCCACTCTGCATCACACTATGGAGAATGTGTCGGAACAACAGGCTGTTTGCGCTTTCAAGGCCGGTGTGAGATATAGGGAGTTGTACCTGAAGTTTGGGTGGTCGGGTGATATTTCACTCGGTAAGATGATGGAAATCGCCACTCGGTACGCCAATGGCGAGGAAGAAGACCGCCTCCATAGCGGCAAAGGAAATGTTGTCGCCAATGAAGGCACCGGCGGCAGCGGTAACAATCGGAAACATAAGAGAAAGGCTGAAGACCCAACTCTAGGAGAGGCGACAACACTGTCGACTCAGCCGAAGAATAAGGGCAAGGCCAAATCTCAGTATGTCCCCAAGAAAGGGAAGGGTTAGTCAGGAACTGACATCATGGATAAGTCGTGTGTAATTCACACGAGGAAAGGTGCTCAAGGCAACTTGATTTTGCCCAAGCACACCACTCGACAGTGTTGACCCTTATCCAGCAGTTCAAGGTGGACCATTCGAGTGGGAAGTCTCCTAAAAAGGGGGATGAAGATGAGGAAAAAGAAACATTCCCGGATGTCACTGCAACGTTGGTGATCTTTGCTGATGTCGAGAGCAAGAGTCGTGTGAAAGTCATCAACCGAGAAATCAATATGGCTATACCAGATACCCCCACCTACCTCAGATAGTCCCAATATGCTATCACGTTCGACCAGACAGACCATCTTGCTCGTGTGGCCACTCCTGGTCGATAGGCTCTAGTAGTTGACACTACTAGGGAAATGCTTATACACAGGAGCTCACCAGTAGCGCTTTTAAAAAAGAAGCATTGCTCATAAATAGCAGTAGCGCTTGGGCAGAAAGAGCACTGCTACTATGCACATAGCAGTAGCGCTATAGATATAAAACACACTACTACTATAATTGCCAGACTGTTGGAGGCAGACTAGGTATACTAGTAGCGCTCAGAGGTTAAAAGCGCTATTGCTATTGAATTTAGCAATAGCGCTTTCTATTGGAAGTATGCCATAGAGGCAATAATAAATTGGTTATTATCATATTTCTTTGTTCATGATATTTGTTTATTATCCATGCTATAATTGTATTGATCGGAGACTTAGATGCATGTGTGGATACATAAACAAAACCATGTCCCTAGTATGCCTCTAATAGACTAGCTCGTTGATCAAAAGATGGTTAAAGTTTCCTAGCCATGGACATGAGATGTCATTTGATAACGGGATCACATCATTAGGAGAATGGTGTGATGGACAAGACCCAAACTAAAAACATAGCATATGATCGTGTCAGTTTATTGCTACCGTTTTCTGCATGTCAAATATATGTTCCTATGACCATGAGATCATGCAACTCACTGACATCGGAGGAGTGTCTTGTGTGTATCAAACGTCGCAACGTAACTGGGTGACTATAAAGGTACTCTACAGCTCTCCGAGGGTGTCTGTTGAGTTGGCATGGATCAAGACTGGGATTTATTACTCTGTGTGACGGAGAGGTATCTCAGGGCCCACTCAGTAATACAACTTCACAACAAGCCTTGCAAGTAATGTGACTAAATGTTAGACACGGTATATTTTATTACGGAACGAGTAAAGAGACTTGCCGGTAATGAGGTTGAACTAGGTATGGACATACCGACGATCGAATCTCAGGCAAGTAACATAGCAAAGGACAAAAGGAACGTTATACGGGTTTAACCGAATCCTTGACATAGAGGTTCGACCGATAAAGATCTTCGTAGAATATGTAGGAACCAATATGGTCATCCAGGTCCCGCTATTGGTTATTGGCTGTAGAGGTGTCTCGGTCATGTCTACATAGTTCTCGAACCCGCAGGGTCTACGCACTTAAGGTTCGGTGACGTTTCGGTAGTGTAGAGTTATGTATGGTGGTGACCGAAGGTTGTTCCGAGTCCCGGATGAGATCCCGGACGTCATGAGGAGCTCCGGAATGGTCCGGAGGTAAAGATTCATATATAGGAAGTCCCATTTTGGTCACCGGAAAGGTTTTGGGCTCATCGGTAGTGTACTGGGAGTGCCGGTAGTGTACCGGGAGACCTCCGGGAGGGGTATTTCGACCCAAGAGGCTTCATGCGCTGTGGGAAAGTAATAACCAGCCCTTAGTGGGCTGGTGGAACAAAAACAAAAGGCCCATGTGGCTGGAAGAAAGAAACCCAAAGGAAAAAGTTGGGAAAAGGCCAAAACGGAGGAATCCTAGTCCTACTAGGATTGGAGGAGGAGAGTCCTCCTCTCCTCTCCCACTTCGGCCGAAGCCAAGGAGGGCTCAACCCTGCGCCAAGGCTGCCTCTCCTCTCCTCCTATATATACTAGTGGAATAGAGGGGTTTTGCACAGATTTTACGGTCACGTGCTACCCGTTTCACCGATGCTCCTCTAGATCGGTTTTCTACAGTGCTTAGGCGAAGCCTGCCGGAATTGCTCCACCACCATCACCGGAGCACCGTCATGCTGCAGGTGAACTCTCTCTCCCCTACACCTCCTCTTGCTGGATCAAGACGGTGGAGATCGTCATCAAGCTGCATGTGTGCTGAACGCGGAGGTGCCGTCCGTTCGGTACTAGATCGGAAGAACCGTGATCAAGGCCACGGGACGGATCGTGATGTATTCATGGGACGTATCGTGACGAGATCACGGGACGAATCGTGATGAGTTCGTGAGACAGATCGTGATGAGATCGCGGGACAGATCGTGATGTGTTCACGGGACGGTTCGTGATGAGATCGCGGGACGGATCGTGATGAGATCGTGGGACGCTCGGCGGTTTGGATCGCGAAGATGTTCGACTGCACCAACCGCGTTTCTTAACGCTTCCCGCTTAGTGATCTACAAGGGTACGTAGATCCACTCTCCCTCTCGTAGATGCTCATCACCATGGATAGATCTTGCGTGTGCGTAGGAATTTTTTTGTTTCCCATGCGACGTTCCCCAACACTTTCTTGTAACCAGCGCTACTGCTAAAGTTGAGTCCCACCTCGCTCCGCGAACAGAATAGTTGTAGCGCTTCTTCACCTAAAGTGCTACTGCTATTGTACTTTGCAGTAGCGGTGGTTGAGAACCAGCGCTACTACTACGGGGCACCTTATCCACACGCGCGCGTACTCACTTTCCCCCTCACACTCTCACTCACTCCGCCGCGCGACATCACCTTCGTCGCCGTTGCCCACCGTCCCCCCCAAGGTCCCTCCCTCCCTCCTCCTCCCTCCTCCACCCCCTCCTCCTCCCTCCTTCCGCCGCCCCCTCCTACTCCCTCCTCCTCCCCCTCCTCCTCCCTCCGGCGCCCCCTCCTCCTCCTCCCTTCGGCGGCCCCCTCCTCCTCCCTCCTCCTCCTCCCTCCTCCTCCCTCCCCCTCCTCCTCCCTCCTCCTCCCCCTCCCTCCTCCTGCTCTCTCCTCCTCCTCCCTCCTCCTCCCACCACCTCCTCCTCCTCCTTTCTATAATACAAAGTTTTTTAGTAATAAAATTTTTAGTTAAAGAAATTACTAATAGAATTTTTTAGGTACAGAAATTTATTATGCTATAAGTTATTATTTTACCAAATGTAGGTTTTTGAATACAATAGATTTCGTTCAATGTCGGTATCAAATTGAAAATTCCCATGTCGATGATAAGAACTAGGGTTTATGAGGGTATATAGATAGATGGATGGATGGACAGATGTTAGGGCTAGAACTATGGTATTTTTAGTAAATGTATGGGTCCTTTCAATTTTTAGGGTTAGAACAAGGTATTTTTAGTAAATGTTAGGGCTAGAACTAGGATGTTTTAGACATAGGGTTTCACTAAGTCCTAAGATGAGGATAATAATGTTTTTTTATATTTTGTTTTTGCAGAAATTAAGGAGCCCCTGCATCATCCCCGCCGTCGTCCCCGTCACCGACCACCTCTGACCTCGAGGTGAGACTAGCCAAATCCCAATGGCGATGACGATGTAGATGTTTTGATAGTTGTAGTAGAGTAGTAGCTACATGAGTAGCTGTGACAATTTTCATGGAATATGTGATTTGTAGTGTTCTATAATACTAGTGCTTGCCCAAGTGGCCTATGTTTGCTGGGAACACCTCACAGTGGTGTATGTTTTGCCGGAGTGTTGATTCATTTTAGTTCCGGTAAATTTCAGGCGCTCGATATGTCCTATTTTAGCAAAGGTCATGCCGGATTTTTTTCATGAGTTTTAGCATGACTTTTTCTAGAATATGTTGGAAATATTGAGTGACTTAGATTTGCTATAAAGAGAATTAAAAGAAATTTTGAGTTGACTATAAGTTTGTCGGGGCTCCATACATGACAGTCAAAAAATCAGTGAGGGAGAGTCTCCACCATATATGAGAGAAGAAGAATGTTGACTGTTGTCGTGGGGGTCGCTTCTCCTTCTTCTCCTTGTGCTAGACCTTTGTTATGCACTAGGGGAAGAAGAAATCGCGACCATCATCGACGGTCAAAAAATCAGTGAGGGAGTGTCCACCATATATGAGAGAGGAAGAAGAATCCCGATAGACCGATAGTTAACCCGTGATGAATAATAATGATCTAATTTAGTTTTTGTAGTACATATATTTAAGTTTCGAAGTTTATTAAATTTGTTTTCATAATTAAGCATTTGTTCTCGACGTCGACGATGCCTGGCCCGCATCCTCTTCGTCGAATCCGCGTACGAGGCCTGCTTGATTATAGGGGCTATGTATGGGACTGGGCTCCGCCGGGCTGGTGCTGCGAGGTCTTACCTTACGGGGCGCTCAACTTGGTGAGGCCGCAGCCCCTCATCGACCCGGAGGTTCTTTGGTTGCGATCGCGTGGGCCACTATTGGTGCAGAGGGAGCCGGGCCCCGCAGAAGTGATACGTCACCGTGTTAGGGAGGAGGACGAGCATGTCCGACGCTATGGCTGCATTGGATGCTAGGTTCTCCAATACCTGGCAGGTTCTTCAGGATCTTACCCGAGCTATGATCCTGTGATGGTTCCTTCTCTTTGGGTGTCCACCGCCCACGCCGATACCCTTCGTTCGCTATGGTTCTAATTGTATTAGTGATGTATTAGTGATACTATTCGACAATGTATGGACGCAAGAGATGATTTAGCTTTGCTTATTGAATGCATGCTAATTTGAATACTAATTTGTTTTATGATTTAGTTTTGCTTATTGAATGCACGTCTGTTTGATATATGGAACGGGTTGACTTTAGGTCTCTTTCGGCTCTTTGTGTTTCTTTCACTGAGGGAGAGTGTCCACTATATATATATATATATAGATATATATATATATATATATATATATATGAGAGCGAGAGGAAGAATCCTGACTGTTGTCGTGGGGGTCGCTTCTCCTTCGTTCCCGTGTGCTAGACATTTTGGTGTAATGCACCAGGGACGAATGGAGGAGCCACCATCACCGACTGTCGCAATATCAGAAGAGTGCCCACCATATACGTGAGATGAGAGTTTAGGAAGGAAAGACTTGAAATACCTAAAGTCAACCTATTGCATATTGAGTAATTTAATAGTGATCTGTATGTCGATCAGTTTTTTCTTAGTTTCCTTCGATCAGTTTTAAGTGTTTCAGCTATGAACATAGGAAATGTGTGAAGACGAAAGTAAATTCGGTATGTGTGAATACTGCGAAGACGAGCGTGGCCTCTGTCACAAGACTTTCCTATTTGATGGTAGGCGCTTCAGCATCATGCTGGATGAGAACTACGAAGTGGATACAGTAAGTCACAATGATAAGTCTTTTTCGTGATTAAGCATGATTCTACCTCTTCTGCTTCAACTTATAATTAATTTTAATTTTTTACTGTTCTACTAGCCTATCCCCTGCCATGCAAGAATTGCTGTCTTGGATAAGATTGGTTTCAATACTAATAAAGAAATGGAGGTAAAGATAGTTCACTTGAGGACCGAGCATGGTTTTACTTTTACGGTAAAATTGTTCCATGCAGACACCTATTGCTATTTTGAATGCAAAAATTGGCAAGCACTATGCAAGGCTTATGCATTTGAGCCTAATATGCTTATCATCTTTGATATTCTTCCGGAAGATGAAATAGAAGTTAATATCGATATTTGCGTCGATGTGCACACGCCTCTAGTTCTACCATTATGTGAGTTTATCAACCATATTTATTAAGTAATTTATATTGTTTATTTAAAAATAGTTGACAACTTATTTGCATTTACACCTTATTTTCATTCTTTAAAAAAATGTACAGAAGATGGTAGACAGAACCTACTACTACAATGATGAAGCAGAAATAACTTATAAGGAGAAAGATCATCTTACCGCATTTCTTAGTCAGCTTGAGAATTAGAATAGCTATTATCAAACTCCTGCACATTATGGTCAATACATGCGATTAGTGCACGCGGTGAACTACGGTAACATCCATGGAGATTGCATGGTAAGATTTTAGTTCTACAATTACGGCATCCGTCCATATTTTGCGTAAATTATTTTAAAACTAAATTACATTGGTAACTACAAAGTTATTACTATGTTTTTCAACAGAAAATCCCAGAGGATTGTGTGCCTCATCTGATGTTTCCGAGTGGCCACGTTGTTGTTACGAGCTTAGGGCCACCACGGCCAGGTCAGCCTACGCATCACTCCTGTCCATACCGGATTTTTAAAACCGATGGAGTCATGACAATCGAAGATTGGAAAAAATGTACGCTCAATCGTAGAGAGCTACTTGGAAGCAACATTATGCGTAGGCCAAAACTGGGCGACAGGATGATCTCCATTCTCCATAATGGAGAGTCAGGGTCTATTTTGTTTTATGATATTCTAACTAAGAGAGGGTAGAGTAGGTCCTATCAGAGAGGACTAGGTCCTAGGTACAATGTGTTATTATGTGCTACAATGTGTTAGAGTTGATGATGATGAGGAGGAGTTGTAATTATGACTAGTGACCAACTGTTTATATGATGTCTCGTTGACAAAAATGATGATGAGGAGGAGTTCTTATATGAAAATGATGTATTATGATAATTTGATGAAACTACTATATAGATACTATATAAATACATCACAAATAAGTAGAGGATGGAAATCTGCGAAAGCAGGAATACTAGCAGTAGCGCTGGAAATCATCTAATAGTAGCGCTGGATTAGTAGTAGCGCTTCGTTCCTCCAAGCGCTATAGATAGTTAGCAGTAACGCTTTCCGGGCAAGCACTACTATTAACAACACATAGTAATAGCGCTTGCCAGCCAGCGCTACTGCTAAAACTTAGCTGTAGCACGATAGCAGTAGCGCTGAACCCAGCGCTACTAATATGCATATTTCAAGCGCTACTACTAGGGTTTTCCCTAGTAGTGTGATCCGATGGTGCAAGGGAGTCGACTCAGAAAGGTCCTCATGGACGGTGTTAGTAGCTTGAACATTCTGTATGCCGATACGCTGAAAGGGATGGGCATTCCGATGTCCCGATTGAGCGAGAGCAGCATGCAGTTTCAATGGGTCATCCAAGGAAAGAAGGCCAAGTCACTCGGCCAGATAACTTTGGATGTGGCATTCGGAGATGACAAAAATTTCTGAAAATAAAAATTGACATTTGAAGTCATGGATTTCAAGAGTGCTTACCACACCATTTTAGGTTGACCCGCTTATGCATGTTTCATGGCACGACCATGTTACGTGTATCTTAAGTTGAAGATGCCTCGCCCTAAGGGCGTGAGCACGGTCACAGGCAATCAACAGCGGGCCGAAGAGTGCCTCCAGCAAGGCTCCAAGATTGCCGATTAGCAAATGGCCATGGTTGAGCTGGAGGAGTACAAGAAGACCGTTGACCTTGTTGATTTGCTCCGTGCAAAGAAGCCGACTTCCGAGTCGGCATTTCAGTCGGCAGGGGAGGTGAAGAAGGTGCACGTCCACCCGACAGATCCAGATGCTGCCCCGACGAATATCTCCACAACACTCGACAGCATATAGGAAGCCGAGCTCACCCAGTTCCTCCGTTAGAACTTCGATATCTTTGCATGGAAGCTTGCTGACATGCCGGGGATTCCTAGGGAGCTGGTTGAGCACCGTTTTAAAGCCAAACCCGTAAGGGAGCATTTGCGTCAATCCGCGGCGGAGAAGCACATGACAATCAGAGAAGAAGTGGCCAGTCTCTTGCAAGACAAGTTCATTCGGGAGATTTACCACTCCGAATGTCTCTCGAATGTTGTGATGGTGCGAAAGAAAGATAAGTCGTTGTGCATGTGCATTTACTTCAAACATCTCAATAAGGTGTGTCCTAAAGACCATTTTCCGCTCCCCCGCATAGATCAAATTGTTGACCCGACAGCGGGATGCGAGCAGTTATCGTTTTCGAATGTTTACTCTGGGTACCATCGGATCCGTGTGTATGGCCTGGACGAAATAAAAACAGCCTTCATCACCCCATTCGGGTGGTTTTGTTACATCACCATGCCTTTCCGTCTCAAGAATGCCGGCACTACTTTTATGTGCATGATTCAGAAATGCTTACTTGATCAAATCCCTCGGAATGTCGAGGCATATATGGATGACATAGTGGTCAAGTCCCGCAAAGGTTCCGACCTGTTGGCTGACTTGGCCGAGACGTTCGCCAATCTGAGGCGATTCGACATAAAGCTAAATCCGTCCGAATGTATCTTTGGCGTCCTTGGCGGCAAGTTGCTCGGTTTTATCGTTTCCGGGCGAGGAATTGATGTCAATCCCGAGAAGATCAGCGCCATTACCCGTATGAAGACTCCCATGCGAGTGCACGACATACAGAAGCTCACAGGTTGCTTGGCAGCATTGAGTCGATTCATTTCTTGTCTTGGTGAGAAGGCTTTGCCCTTATATCAATTGATGAAGAAGTCTGGCACATTCGACTTGACTCCTGAAGCCAAAGCAGCGTTTGTTGAGCTCAAAGCCCTGCTCTCCACCCAGCCGGTGCTGGCTGCTCCTGCCAGCAAAGAGCCCTTGCTCCTGTACATCGTAGCCACAAATCAGGTCGTTAGTACAGTGCTAACTGTCGAGCGAGAAGACGAAGGCAAGGCCTATAAAGTACATCGACCAGTATATTATGTCTCAGAAGTATTGTCCCCTTCAAAGAAAAGATATCCACATTACCAGAAGCTGGTGTATGGTATTTACCTATCAGCAAAGACGGTGGGGCATTATTTCGAGGACCACTAGATTTCAGTCGTCAGTGATGCTCCTTTGTATGAGATTTTCAATAATGGTGACGCATCAGGTTGGGTGGCTAAATGGACAATTGAGCTTGGACACTTTGACATAATATTTGAGGTCAAGAAAGCAATCAAGTCCCAAGCATTGGCATATTTCATCGCCGAGTGGATTGAGCAGCAATAGCCTATCCAAGTTCACTCGGCACATTGGACAATGTTCTTTGATGGCTCCAAGATGTTGAATGGATCCAGTGCTGCTGTTGTCTTGATATCTCCAAGGGGCGACAAGCTCAGCTATGTCCTGCTGATTCACTTTGATTCCTCCAACAATGAGGCAGAGTATGAAGCACTTTTATATGGGTTGTGCATGGCTATCTCACTCGGTGTCAAGCGCCTGATGGTTTATGGCGACTCAGATTTGGTGGTGAATCAAGTGATAAAAGAGTGGGACGTCAGAAACCCCTCTATAACGGGATACTGCAATGCGGTCCAGAAGTTGGTAAAGAAATTTGAAGGCAGGGAACTTCATCATGTCCCCCGACTGAAAAATCAAGCGGCTGATGAGCTATCCAAGATTGGTTCCACTCGATGGGCTGTCCCTAATGGTGTGTTCTTAGAGCATTTGCACACTCCTTCATTTCAAGAAGATCCCTTCACCGAAGAGCCCCCGCAAGCTTCGAGTTCCACTGACTCGACTGAAGTCGATGTTCGTATTGTGATTGACCTAGTCATGAAGATCCTGGTTATCATTCCCAACTGCACTGTGCCATATATTACCTATATCCTCAGATAGGAGCTCCCCAAAGATTAAACAGAGGCTTGACAGATTGTGCGCAGGTCCAAGGATTTCATTGTGATGGGAGATGAGTTGTTCAGAGAGAGTGTGACTAGTGTCACCTAGCGTTGTATTTCCCCCGAGGAAGCTCGAATGATCTTGGATGAGATTCACTCGGGGACGTGTGGTCACAATGCGTCTTCAAGGGAGGTTGTCGCTAAGGCGTACCGAGCTGGTTTTTACTAGTAGCGAGCTAATGAGATGGCCAAAGACATCGTCGATCATTGCGATGGTTGTCAGTTCTATGCAAACCTGTCACACAAGCCAGCATCTGCCCTGAAGACAATCCGTCTCGCCTGACCGTTCGTGGTTTGGGGACTCGACATGGTTGGTCCCTTCTGACCTGGTAAAGGAGGATTCACTCACTTGTTGGTAGCAGTCGACAAATTCACCAAATGGATTGAAGCCAAGCCCATCAAGAAGTTGAATGCCCGAATGATGGCAACGTTCATGAGGGAGATCATTATCCGATACGGCATCTCGCACAACATTATCACAGACAACGACACTAATTTTGACTCGGAAGAACTCAGAAGTTTCTCTAACTCCCAGGGCACCCGAGTGGATTATGCCTCTGTTTCTCATCCTCAAACCAACGGGCAAGTCAAGCGAGCTAATGTTTTCATTCCGCAAGGTCTGAAGCCTCGTCTCATGAGCGATTTGGATCATGCCGCTGGTGCCTGGGTAACTGAACTGCCGTCTGTGTTGTGGGGACTGAGGACAACGCCTAATCGGCCGACTGGACGAACTTCTTTCTTCATTGTCTATGATGATGAAGCCATACTGTCGAGTGATTTAGCTCACAATTCTCCTCGGGTGGAACTATACTCTGATGCTGAAGCTTAACAAGCTAGACAGGATGGAGTAGATCTTCTGGAGGAGGAGCGAGAGATGGCTCTGATCAGGACTACTGCCTATCAGCAAGATCTGCGGCGCTTCCATGCAAGGAATGTCAAGAGTCTAGCGTTCCATGAAGGAGACCTGGTGCTCCGAGTGAATCAACAACAACGTCATAAGCTCGCTCCTGCATGGGAAGGCCCCTTTTTTGTCACCAAGGTGCTAAAGAATGGAGCTTATCACCTATACAATCTCTTGAAGCGGATAGATGAGCCACGAGCTTAGAATGCAGATTTTCTCCGACGTTTTTACACTTGAGACAAGAGTTTTCTGGTGTAATAAGATTACCTTCATCAATGCATTTCGCATTTCTGCAATTTACATTGTGGACTCTGAGCGCACAGTTACATTCTTGAGAAAACTCCGGGTGATGAGCGATCTTCACACTCGGGGGCTTAGCCGCGAACATGTTTCGCCTAAGTTAAAAACCCTGTCGGGTGGATAGCAGTCCATTCACTTGACAACTTAGCTGCGAATCAACATTCGCCTAAGTTCAACAATACTCCAAGTGATGGGTAATCCTCACACTCGGGGGCTTAGCCGCGAACATGTTTCGCCTAAGTTAAAAACCCTATCGGGTGGATAGTAGTCCATTCACTCGACAACTTAGCCGCGAATCAACATTCGCCTAAATTCAAAAATACTCCGAGTGATGAGATATCCTCACACTCGGGGGCTTAGGCGCGAACATGTTTCGCCTAAGTTAAAAACCCTGCCGGGTGGATTGTAGTCCATTCACTCGACAACTTAGATTCGAATCGACATTCGCCTAAGTTCAAAAATACTCCGAGTGATGAGCAATCCTCACACTCAGGGGCTTAGCTGCGAACATGCTTCGCCTAAGTTAAAAAATTCCACCGAGTGGACAATTGTCCATTTACTCGACAACTTAGCTGTGAATCGACATTCGCCTAAGTTCAAAAATACTCCGAGTGATGAGCAATCCTCACACTCAGGGGCTTAGCTGCGAACATGCTCCGCCTAAGTTAAAAACCTCCGTCGAGTGGACAATAGTCCATTCACTCGACAACTTAGCTGCGAACACGCTTCACCTAATTTAAAAAACGCCGCCGAGTGGACAATAGTCCATTCACTCGACAACTTAGTTGCGAATCAACATTCGACTAAGTTCAAAAATACTCCGAGTGATGAGCAATCCTCACACTCGGGGGCTTAGCTGCGAACACACTTCGCCTAAGTTAAAAATACTCCCTCGAGTGGACAATAGTCCATTCACTCGACAACTTAGCTGCGAATCGATATTCACGTAAGTTCAAAAATACGCCGAGTGATGAGCAACCCTCACACCCGAGGGCTTAGCTGCGAACACGCTTCGCCTAAGTTGAAAACCTTGTCGACTGGATGGCAATCCATTCATTCGACAACTTTGTTGCGAATCGACATTTGCCTAAGTTGAAAACAAACTCAGTCAAACTGACGATTGAAAGCCAAATACTAATAAAATCCAAACGGTAAACCATGGATAAACGTCTAGCGCGAAAGCAAATGTGCTCAGGACTAAGGCCTTAATGAAGTTTCAAAGGATACAAGTTCACTCGGCATACCGAGGCAAATTTAACTGTTTTTTCTCAAAGACCAAGTTTTTAAGCGGGAGATGGACTGGCGGGCTCGACGAAGGTGTCCAAGTCAATGCCATCGGCGATTCTGGAGTTTCTTCGTGTTCACCACCTGGAGCTCATTCATCTTCTCCTCCCTCACGTCCCTCCAGTGGCCCCTGACGAGTGATAAGGCAACATCGGTCGAGCAACGAGCAACAAATTTCTTCCAAGCTTGCACTCGACTAGGAAGTTCATTCAGGCGATCCATAACACAGTTGAGGTCCAGTTGAAGAGTGTCCTCGGGCCAAAGCTCCTTGTTGATTCTCTAAATGGCGGATTTCAGTCGAGTGACGTTGTCCTGGACACCTTGAAGCCGGAAGTTGAGCCACAGCATGTTCACCGCCACCGGATCAACAACTGGCGACTTGGTGGGGTCAAGATTGGGCTCAACATCTTTCGTTTCCTTCTCAAAGTCTTGGCAGAATTTTGTTGAAGAAAGGGGAATAGGAAGAGAATTGGTAAACTATGATCCACGGAAATTTCCCAAAAGCCAGTCGATAAGAAACACTCATCGTCGAGAAGAAGATACATTTTCCTTGAGAATTCGCCCAGATGCCTCTCCAGGCCATTACCCCTCTTGGTTAGTTGCTCGGCCTTCTTCACGAGGTCTGTGCGCTTTTCCTTCAACTTGGCGTTTTCGTCTTCCAACTTCTTGGCGGCTGCCAGCTTTCGGTCCGCAGCTTTAGTCTTGTCCTTGGCCACCTGTTGAGCGTCAACAAGCGCCTTGTCCTTCTCGTCCAGCGCCTTCTTCATGGAATCTAAAGAAACAACATTGTTGAGTCGTGCTTGGAGTCGATGGTTTTCATTGCGTACGTCTTCTCGAGCGAAAGCATTAGGTTCAAAATATGACGAGTGATGAGGAAAATGGGGACAATCAGCAGTAATTACCTCCCAAAGCCTTCACCTTAGCATGAGCACGCTGCAAGGCATTGTTGGAGACCGCCAGGTCGACCTGCAGCCGGTTTCTTTCGTCCTCCAAATCCTTGTACTCCGCCCCAAGTTCACAAGCCCTCTGGAATCAACACAAGACAGGAATTCAATCGGCAAGTGATATTTGGGATAGTCGATTGAGTATATTAACAGAATCCAAGTAGAAAGTCCACTCGACATGTCCAGTGGCTCTGGCGCTCCGCGCATCGTAAACTTATTCAAAAGTTGTCTCTATTAAGAGCCCTGCCGATCAAGCATTCCACAACGGTCTCAGGGACTACACCCAGTGGGTGCGCTAAGAGCACCCCCACTGAGACGGTTAACTCTCGATCCGCCGAGTAACTCGTCGGAAAAAAACATATATACACTAGACATGTCGAGCGACTCTAGTACCACGCGTACGACGAGTCTTCAAACCTAACATTTGTCGTCTGCGACGAACAGTCTCTATTAAAGACCCCCGCTAGTGCAAGTACTCAACAGCGGTCTCAGGGACTACACCCAGTGGGTGCACTAAGAGTGCCCCACTGGTAATTTAAATATTCTACAAGGTATGCCCTATCAGTACACTCAACCCATCGAGTGACACGGCTCCCTACTCTGTGAAGTTCAATCGACCCTTATGCAGCGTCATATCACGGTTTGTCAATTATGTCCATGAAACCTGCAAGGTAGCTGTGGAGTGGTGCGGTTTTAAGCGGAATGTATCCTGTATACAACAAACTCTAAGACCCCCGCCGGTGCAAGCACTCGACGGCGGTCTCGGGGACTACACCTAGTGGGCGCACTTAGGGTGCTCCCACTGGATCTGCCGACTCTCAATCAGTCGAGCGGCAGAAACACTCATCATCCTATGGAGTGCAGTCTATCCTTATGCAGCGTCATATCATGGTTTGTCTATAACATCCATGAGATCTACAAAGCAACTGCGAAGTCATGCGTACGACAAACTTCAAGACCCCTGCCGATACAAGCACTCGACAGCGGTCTCGGTGACTACACCCAGTGGATGCGCTAAGAGCGCCCCCACTGAGACAGTTAACTCTCGATCCGTCGAGTAACTCGTCCGAAAACCCACTCGACGTGTCAAGTGACCCTAGTACCATGCGTGCTATCAGTCTCAATCCTACTCAACTACAATCTAATCTATTCGAGTGGACAAAGTTCACACATTCTACAGCAATCACCCAGTGGGTGTAAAGCGATCAAGAGAAGACAGAAATCCAATCGACAATGGACTTACAATCGAACTAACTCGGACATTGGTGCGGAGGGCTGTGCTGACGTCAAAAGCCAGTTTGCTCGCCTCGAACGCCTCCTTGGTCCTCAGCATGAGCTGCTCCGCCTGAGTCATGGCTTCCTTTGCAGCTCCGGTCTGATCTTCCGGGGTGCGATGCAGAGAGAAGGTCGTCACATGTGGAGTCAGTGCGGTCGTTGGGGCAGCCGAGGCAGTCTCAAGAAGTCCTGTTGGAGTCAACGTCACAATGGTTGAAGCAGTTGGAGGAGCATGCGATGGAGGTATAGCAAGTTTAGCCCGGTGTTGCGTCGAGCCACCTCTCCCCTAGGAAGATTTTACATGACGATACTGAATGGACTCCAATGGTCAGAGTTCAATTGACACAAGTTTCATGGAAACTCCAAATATCGTTCGAATAATTCGACGCATCAACTCAAGGTCGGCGTTGATGCTTCCTTCCACCACTCAAACTCCGATCCATTCCGGGGCTAATGATGAGGATATGTACCTCGGGTAGGGTCCTAGGAAGGGCCCACATACCCTACCTAAGGACACTACATTGGATGACTTGAAGATCAAGCGTGAAATTCCGAGTGAATCCCTGGAGAAATCTAAAGACCACTCGACCGTACTTCACTCGGAGCTCCTCCTCTCACTCGGCAGTCGCGTGTCACTCGGCACACCTCGCTTCACTCGACGCCAGAAGACCAGGAGCCATCATCAAGAGCCCAACGGCCAGACGCTTCTTCAATGGTCATTAGTAGCTTTTATTACGTACGTTACCAGTAATGGCAAGCTTTAAACCCCACGATCAGACCCTTAGATGTAGGATAATTATGAGAGGCAGCAAGCTCTATATAAGGCGCCCCTCCCCTCCTGCACAAGGGTTTGCAACCATTGTAATCTCACTATTCGAGACGACATAAAGCTCCCGAGCACTGAGACGTAGGGCAGTTACCTCCACGAGAGGGGCCTGAGCTCATACATACGTGTGTACACCCTTGCCGTAGCTAGGACTCTGCCCTCTCCTTTCGTATCTCTACCTTCTACTGTCAGGCTCGTTCCCACGACAAACACTTTATTTATTGCCTTTAGGGCATATTTCCAACAGACCCCCACTTGCACTAGAGTCAATAATCTAGTTCAAATCACTATGTTATTTACATTGTAATGTATCTAACACCCAATGAGTTCTGGGGATCGATCATGCTTTGCACGTGAGAGAGGTCTTTTAGTCAATGGTTCCGCGACATTCACATCCGTGTGTACTTTGCAAATCTCTATGTCAAACTGTAAATACTGCTACCACACTCCACTTGGGGCTATTCCAAATGGCTGGTCCACTATACGTATCCGCATTGCTACTAAGAGTCATCTGGATTGGTGTTAAAGCTTGCATCAACGTAACTCTTAACGAAGAACTATTTATAACCTCCATAATCGAGAAACATTTCCTTAGTCTTTTATTCACTCAGGATAATCTTAATCGTTGTCCAGTGATCTACTCCTTGACGGACTCATGCCAAGGCACACACAGGTGCGGTACACACCATGGCATACTATACAAAGCCTATGGCTAAGGCATAGGGACGACGTTCGTCCTTTCTCTTTCTTCTGCCGTGGTCGAGCTTTGAGTCTCACTCAACTTCACAACTTAATTACAAAGCAGGCAAGAAAACTTCTCTTTGACTGATCCATTTTGAAATCTTTCAAAATCTTGTCAAGATATGTACTCATTGAAAGTCTCATCAAGCATCCTGATCTATCTCTATAGATCTTCATGCTCAACAATTAGGTAGCTTTATTCAGGCCTTCCTTTGAAAAACTCTTTTCAAACAACACTTTATGCTTTCCAGAAATTCTACATCATTTCCGATCAACAACATGTCATCCACCTATGCTTATCAGAAACTCTATAGTGCTCCCACTCACTTTATTGTACATACAAGTTTCTCATAAATTTGTATAAACTCAAAAACTTTGATAACCTCATCAAAGCATATATTCCAACTCCGAGATGCTTGCTCCATCTCTTAGAAGGATTGCTGGAGCTCGCACACCTTTTAGCATCCTTAGGACCGACAAAACCTTCTAGTTGTATCACATACAACTTTTCCTCAAGTAAACTATTAAACAAACAATGCTTTGTCATACATCTGCGAGATTTCATAATTGAAAAATACTGCAACTGCTAACATAATTCCAACAGACTTTAGCATCGCTATGTGTGAGAAAGTCTCATCGCAGTCAACTCTTTGAACTTGTCGGAAACTTCTTTGTGACAAGTCGAGCTTTATAAATGGTGACATTTACCATCAGCGTCTATCTTCATGTCAAAGGTCCATTTGTATCGATGACCTGTCGTCCAACGAGCAAGTCTACCAAAGTCTATACTTGATTTTCATACATGGATCCTTTCCTGGATTTCATGGCCTCTAACCATTTGTCGAAATCTGGGCCCATCATCGCTTCTCCATATCTCGTAGGTTCATCGTTGTCCAACAACATGACCTCCAAGAAAGGGTTGTCGTACCACTCAGGAGCAGTACGCATCCTTGTGGACCTACGAGTTTTGATAGTAACTTGATCCGAATCATCATGATCATCATCATTTACTTCTATTTAAGTGACGTTGGTTCCACAGAAACATCTTATTGCGCTGCGCTACTCTCTGGTGGAAACAAAGGTTCAACAACCTCATCAAGTTCTATCTTCCTCCCAATCAATTCTTTTGAGAGAAACTTTTTCTCTGGAAAGGACCCATTCTAGCAACAAACACTTTGCACTTGGATCTGAGATAGAAGGTATGCCCAACTTTTCTTAGGGTATTCTATGAAGATGCATTTGTCCTCTTTGGGTTCGAGCTCATTAGGTAAAAACTTTTTTTCACATAAGCAGCAATAGCCTATCCAAGTTCACTCGGGACATTGGACAATGTTCTTTGATGGCTCCAAGATGTTGAATGGTTTCAGTGCTGCCGTTGTCTTGATATCTCCAAGGGGCGACAAGCTCAACTATGTCCTGCTGATTCACTTTGATTCCTCCAACAATGAGGCAGAGTATGAAGCACTTTTATATGGATTGCGCATGGCTATCTCACTCGGTGTCAAGCGCCTGGTGGTTTATGGCGACTTAGATTTGGTGGTGAATCAAGTGATAAAAGAGTGGGACGTCAGAAACCCCTCTATGACTAGATACTGCAATGCAGTCCGGAAGTTGGTAAAGAAATTTGAAGGCGGGAAACTTCATCATGTCCCCCGACTGAAAAATCAAGCGGCTGATGAGCTATCCAAGATTGGTTCCACTCGACGAGCTGTCCCTAATGGTGTGTTCTTAGAGCATTTGCACACTCCTTCGTTTCACGAAGATCCCTTCACCGAAGAGCCCCCACAAGCATTGAGTTCACAGACTCGACTGAAGTCGATGTTCCTGTTGTGATTGACCTAGTCATGAAGATCCTGGTTATCATTCCCAACTGCACTGTGCCATACATTACCTATATCCTCAGACAGGAGCTCCCCGAAGATTAAATAGAGGCTCGACAGATTTTGCGCAGGTCCAAGGCTTTCATTGTGATGGGAGATGAGTTGTTCAGAGAGAGTGTGACTAGTGTCATCCAGCATTGTATTTCCCTCGAGGAAGGTCGAATGATCTTGGATGACATTCACTCGGGGACGTGTGGTCACAATGTGTCTTCAAGGGAGGTTGTTGGTAAGGCGTACCGAGCTGGTTTTTACTGGCCGCGAGCTAATGAGATGGCCAAAGACATCATCGATCATTGCGATGGTTGTCAGTTCTATGCAAACCTGTCACACAAGCTAGCATTTGCCCTGAAGACAATCCCTCTCGCCTGACCGTTCGCGGTTTGGGAACTCGACATGGTTTGTCCCTTCTGACCTGGTAAACGAGGATTCACTCACTTGTTGGTAGCAGTCAACAAATTCACCAAATGGATTGAAGCCAAGCCCATCAAGAAGTTGAATGCTCGAACGGCGGCTACGTTCATGAGGGAGATCATTTTCCGATACGGCATCTCGCACAGAATTATCACAGATAACGACACTAATTTTGACTCGGAAGAATTCAGAAGTTTCTGTAACTCCCAGGGCACCCGAGTGGATTATGCCTCTGTTTCTCATCCTCAAACCAACGGGCAAGTCGAGCAAGCTAATGGTTTCATTCTACAAGGTATGAAGTCTCGTATCATGCGTGATTTGGATCATTCCGCTGGTGCCTGGGTAACTGAACTACTATCTGTGTTGTGGGGAGTGAGGACAACACCTAATCGGTCGACTAGACGAACTCCGTTTTTCCTTGTCTATGATGTTGAAGCCATACTGTCGAGTGATTTAGCTCACAATTCTCCTCGGGTGGAACTATACTCTGAAGCTGAAGCTGAACAAGCTAGACAGGATGGAGTAGATCTTTTGGAGGAGGAGCGAGAGATGGCTCTGATCAGGACTACTGCCTATCAGCAAGATCTGCGGCGCTTCCATGCAAGGAATGTCAAGAGTCTAGCGTTCCATGAAGGAGACCTAGTGCTCCGAGTGAATCAACAACGACCTCATAAGCTCGCTCCTCCATGGGAAGGGCCCTTTGTCGTCACCAAGGTGCTAAATGATGGACCTTATCACCTATACAATATCATGAAGCGGATAGATGAGCCACGAGCTTGGAATGCAGATTTGCTCCGACGTTTTTACACTTGAGACAAGAGTTTTCTGATGTAATAAGATTACCTTCATCAATGCAATTCACGTTTCTGCAATTTACATTGTCGACTCTGATCGCACAGTTACATTCTTGGGAATATTCCGAGTGATGAGTGATCCTCACGCTCGGGGGCTTAGCCGCGAACATGTTTCGCCTAAGTTAAAAACCCTGTCAGGTGGATAGCAGTCCATTCACTCGACAACTTAGCTGCGAATCAACATTCGCCTAAGTTCAACAATACTCCGAGTGATGAGCAATCTTCATACTCGGGGGCTTAGCCACGAACATGTTTCGCCTAAGTTAAAAACCCTATCGGGTGGATAGTAGTCCATTCAGTCGACAACTTAGGTGCGAATCAACATTCACCTAAGTTGAAAAATACTCCGAGTGATGAGCAATCCTCACACTCGGGGGCTTAGGCGCGAACATGTTTCGCCTAAGTTAAAACCCCTGCCGGGTGGATTGTAGTCCATTCACTGGACAACTTAGCTGCGAATCGACATTCGGCTAAGTTCAAAAATACTCCGAGTGATGAGCAATCCTCACACTCGGGGGCTTAGCTGCGAACATGCTTCGCCTAAGTTAAAAAATTCCGTCGAGTGGACAATAGTCTATTTACTCGACAACTTAGTTGTGAATCGACATTCGCCTACGTTCGAAAATACTCCGAGTGATGAGCAATCCTCACACTCGGGGGCTTAGCTGCGAACATGCTCCGCCTAAGTTAAAAAAACTCCGTCGAGTGGACAATAGTCCATTCAGTCGACAGCTTAGGTGCGAATCGACATTCGCCTAAGTTCAAAAATACTCCGAGTGATGAGCAATCCTCACACTCGGGGGCTTAGCTACGAACACGCTTCGCCTAATTTAAAAAACTCCACCGAGTGGACAATAGTCCATTCACACGACAACTTAGCTGCGAATCAACATTCGACTAAGTTCAAAAATACTCTGAGTGATGAGCAATTCTCACACTCGGGGGCTTAGCTGCGAACAAGCTTCGCCTAAGTTAAAAAAACTCCCTCGAGTGGACAATAGTCCATTCACTCGACTACTTAGCTGCAAATCGACATTCACATAAGTACAAAAATACGCCGAGTGATGAGCAACCCTCACACCCGGGGGCTTAACTGCGAACACGCTTCGCCTAAGTTGAAAACCTTGTCGACTGGATGGCAATCCATTCATTCGACAACTTAGTTGCGAATCGACATTTGCCTAAGTTGAAAACAACTCTGTCAAACTGACGATTGAAAGCCAAATACGAATAAAATCCAAAGGGTAAACCATGGATAAACGTCTAGCACGAAAGCAAATGTGCTCAGGACTAAGGCCTCAATGAAGTTTCAAAGCATACAAGTTCACTTGGCATACCGAGGCAAATTTAACTGTTTTTTCTCAAAGACCAAGTTTTTAGCGGGAGATGCACTGGCGGGCTCGACGAAGGTGTCCAAGTCAATGCCATCGGCGATTCTGGTGGCTGCCTCAATGAAAGTCTCCATGAAGTCCTCGAACTGGAGTTTCTTCGTGTTCACCACCTGGAGCTCCTTCATCTTCTCCTCCCTCACGTCCCTCCATTGGACCCTGACGAGTGATAAGGCCACATCAGCCCCACAACGAGCAACATATTTCTTCCAAGCTTGCACTCGACTAGGAAGTTCATTCAGGCGAGCCATAATAGAGTTGAGGTCCAGTTGAAGACTGTCCTCGGGCCAAAGCTCCTTGTTGATTCTCTCCATGGCGGATTTCAGTCGAGTGATGTAGGCCTGGACACCTTAAAGTCGGAAGTTGAGCCACAGCATGTTCATCGCCACCGCATCAACAACTGGCGACTTGGTGGGGTCAAGATTGGGCTCAACCTCTTCCGTTTCCTTCTCAAAGTCTTGGCCGAATTTCGTTAAAAAAGGGGAATAGGAAGAGAATTGGTAAACTACGATCCTTGGAAATTTCCCAAAAGCCAGTCGATAAGAAACACTCATCGTCGAGAAGAAGATACATTTTCCTTGAGAATTCGCCCAGATGCCTCTCCAGGCCATTACCCCTCTTGGTTAGTTGCTCGGCCTTCTTCACGAGGTCTGTGCGCTTTTCCTTCAACTTGGCATTTTCGTCTTCCAACTTCTTGGCGGCTGCCAGCTTTCGGTCCGCAGCTTCAGTCTTGTCCTTGGCCACCTGTTGAGCGTCAACAAGCGCCTTGTCCTTGTCGTCCAGCGCCTTCTTCGTGGAATCTAAAGAAACAACATTGTTGAGTCGCGCTTGGAGTCGATGGTTTTCATTGCGTACGTCTGCTCGAGCAAAAGCATTAGGTTCAAAATATGACGAGTGATGAGGAAAATGGGGACAATCAGCAGTAATTACCTCCCAAAGCATTCACCTTAGCATGAGCACGCTGCAAGGCATTGTTGGAGACCGCCAGGTCGACCTGCAGCCGGTTTCTTTTGTCCTCCAAATCCTTGTACTCCGCCCCAAGTTCACAAGCCCTCTGGAATCAACACAAGACAGGAATTCAATCGGCAAGTGATATTTGGGATAGT
Source organism: Hordeum marinum (assembly GCA_022496015.1). Classification (NCBI taxonomy): domain Eukaryota; kingdom Viridiplantae; phylum Streptophyta; class Magnoliopsida; order Poales; family Poaceae; genus Hordeum; species Hordeum marinum. The sequence goes on along the minus strand of CM039677.1, from coordinate 25,501,821 downwards.
CGATTGAGTATATTAACAGAATCCAAGTAGAAAGTCCACTCGACATGTCCAGTGGCTCTGGCGCTCCGCGCATCGTAAACTTATTCAAAAGTTGTCTCTATTAAGAGCCTTGCCGATCAAGCATTCCACAACGGTCTCGGGGACTACACCCAGTGGGTGCGCTAAGAGCACCCCCACTGAGACGGTTAACTCTCGATCCGCCGAGTAACTCGTCAGGAAAAAAACATATATACACTCGACATGTCGAGCGACTCTAGTACCACGCGTACGACGAGTCTTCAAACCTAACATTTGTCGTCTGCGATGAACAGTCTCTATTAAAGACCCCCGCCAGTGCAAGCACTCAACAGCGGTCTCAGGGACTACACCCAGTGGGTGCACTAAGAGTGCCCCACTGGTAATTTAAACATTATACAAGGTCTTCCCTATCAGTACACTCGACCCGTCGAGTGACACGGCTCCCTACTCTGTGAAGTTCAATTGACCCTTATGCAGCGTCATATCACGGTTTGTCAATTATGTCCATGAAACCTGCATGGTAGCTGTGGAGTGGTGCGGTTTTAAGCGGAATGTATCATGTATACAACAAACTCTAAGACCCCCGCCGGTGCAAGCACTCGACGGCGGTCTCGGGGACTACACCTAGTGGGCGCACTTAGCGTGCTCCCACTGGATTTGCCGACTCTCGATCAGTCGAGCGGCAGAAACACTCATCATCCTATGGAGTGCAGTCTATCCTTATGCAACGTCATATCATGGTTTGTCTATAACATCCATGAGATCTACAGAGCAACTGCGGAGTGATGGGTACGACAAACTTCAAGACCCCTACCGATACAAGCACTCGACAGCGGTCTTGGGGACTACACCCAGTGGGTGCGCTAAGAGCGCCCCCACTGAGACAGTTAACTCTCGATCCGCCGAGTAACTCGTCAAAAAATCCACTCGACATGTCGAGTGACCCTAGTACCACGCGTGCTATCAGTCTCAATCCTACTCAACTACAATCTAATCAATTCGAGTGGAGAAAGTTCACACATTCTACAGCAATCACCCAGTGGGTGTAAAGCGATCAAGAGAAGACAGAAATCCAATGGACAATGGACTGACAATCGAACTTACTCAGACATTGGTGCGGAGGGCTGCGCTGACGTCAAAAGCCAGTTTGCTCGCCTCGAACGCCTCCTTGGTCCTCAGCATGAGCTGCTCCGCCTGAATCATGGCTTCCTTTGCAGCTCCGGTCTGATCTTCCGGGGTGCGATGCAAAGAGAAGGTCGTCACAGGTGGAGTCGGTGTGGTCGTTGGGGCAGCCGAGGCAGTCTCCAGAAGTCCCGTTGGAGTCGACGTCACAATGGTTGAAGCAGTTGGAGGAGCATGCGATGGAGGTATAGCGAGTTTAGCCCGGGGTTGCATCGAGCCACCTCTCCCCTGGGAAGACTTCGCAGTTGGGCGCTGAGGCGCCTGCGCCGACGAAGCTCTGCGGACGCGAGGATGCGAAGTGACCAGTTGCTCCTCGTCATCCTCCACCTGAATGATCTCTACAACAACAACAATCGACAGCGTCAACATTTGCATATATTGAGTCACATCTAGACAAATCACCAACTTACTAACCTCTATGAGAGCTAGCTGCATCCGTAGTGTCAACATCCATTGCATCCCCACCACCCCTGTGAGGAGAGATCACGAACGTAGCAGCTTTGAAAGATCGAGCAGCATTCGATAAGAAACAACTCAAGACTTCAGTCGACAGGAAAAACTCAGAGATGAGTACTTACGTGGAGACGATGGGCACGACCATCCTCATGTGGGGCAAGGTCTTTCGAGGTTTGGCGGTGGCTTGCTTGGGCTGGTTGGCTAGTCTTTTGCTCGACTCAACAGTCGAGGGGCGGCTCCGCTTCGGGTTTTCTCACTAGGGCCTGGGGCCGTGTCCTCGGCGGCTATTGGGTCTTGGCGGGCCTTGGTGCGGATTTCGCGGTGAGGAGGGGACTCGACTTCTTCCTCTTCGCCAGAGTCATCATATTCGTCCTCGGTGTTAGAAATACTGTCACCGTCCACGCTGCTGGCTCGCTCACCACGCCGTCCTCCACATGGTTCCCATTGGGAACGGGCAAGTGCATCTTAGTCCACTCCTGCATGATTCAAACAAGAAAATCAGTCCACAAGTTAATACAGCGTTCGACACTATAAATACATTAGTCGACACAACAGTACTCACCAAGTTCTTCGGGGGGTTCTCTGCTGAGTAAGGCCGAATCCTCTTGGCCCCCATGGGGTTGTTGCAAGTTCCGATGATGCTCTGAAGCCATTGCTCGACGGTATTCGGTGGAACTTCTTCTGGGTGCGTCCTGGTCGAGTCCCCCAGGCCTATTTAGTGCCACATAGTGTGGTCTCTGGCCTGGAGGGGCTGAATACGTCGACTAAGGAACGTCTTCAACAAATCCATTCCTATCACTCCGCCCCGGATCAGTTGCTCCACCGCCTCTACTAAAATACCCACCTGGACATGCTCCTCGTCGGTCACCTTCAGGGACTTGGGAGTAGTGGGGCGGTCGAGTGCAAAGGGTGGGGGGCCAGTCGACATATTGGGCGATGCTGCATCTTTGCAGTAGAACCATGTCGACTGCCAGCCTCTAACGGATTCGGGGAATGTAATGGCAGGGACGGAGCTATGATTTCTTTTCTGGATCCCTAAACCTCCGCACAACTGGAGGACGTGGGTCTTCCCATCAGTATGGAGGGATTTCTTCACAGTCTGAGATCTGACCGTAAAGAGATGCTTAAACAATCCCCAATGGGGAGAACACCCCAGAAAACACAAGCACAAAGTGGCGAATGCCGACAGGTACGAAATGGTGTTTGGCGGGAAGTGGTGAAGTTGTGCACCGAAGAAATTCAGAAAGCCCCTAAAGAATGGGTGGGGAGGCATGGAGAAACCCCTTTCGACATGAGAGAGGAGAAGTAACCGCTCCCCATCATGCGGCTCTGGCTCGCTCTCCTCCCCCGGCAATCTCCAGGCGCCATGCGCCATGAGATCGTCGAAGTTAAGGCCCTCGACATCCTCGCGAGTGGCGACAGAGGGGAGGAAGTCCCCCTGCATCCAGCCTGTCGAGGTAGTGAACCGAGTGGTCGAGGGCCTCTTGCCCTTCAGCTTTGATGCCCCCTTCTTTGCCCGCTCCAGCTTCTCTGTCGTGTTGTTCGTCATCAGGCGCGGTGGTTGTCGTCGGAGAGGAACAGACTGCGATGGCGGAGGCAGAGGAGGCGGAGAAATAGAGGTGGAACTAGCAGAAGGTACTGTGCGAATCACGACGCTAGCAGCTTTATACGCTGCCGAGTGTCTCGCTGACCGATGGACCCGCGAGATAAACGCACACACCAACCGCTGACGACGCCCAGTACGTGGCGATATGACCGGCGCGAGAATCGAGGCGTCGTGCCTCCACTCGCCCTGATCGTGACGTCATCTTCGCACGTGCGCGCGCTTTCCAAATTTCCGTATCCCGGGAAATCCGGGTCTGTCAGACCGACCCGTCGTCTCCCAAGATACTCCCGATTCACTCGGAGCAAAACAGATCCTGAATATCCACTCAGACATTTTTAAGGCTGAATGGATCCGGGTGAGCGGAGAAGAATTCAATCGGCATAAATTTTGCCGAAACCCCGAATATCATTCGGAAGATTTTACGTGACGATTCTGAATGGACTCCAACGGTCAGAGTTCAATCGACATAAGTTTCATGGAAACTCCAAATATCGTTCGGATAATTCAACGCACCAACTCAAGGTCGACGTTGATGCTTCCTTCCACCACTCAAACCCCGATCCATTCCGGGGCTAATGATGAGGATATGTACCTACGGTAGGGTCCTAGGCAAGGCCCACATACCCTACCTAAAGACACTACATTGGATGACTTGAAGATCAAGCGTGAAATTCCGAGTGAATCCCTGGAGACATCTAAAGACCACTCGACCGTACTTCACTCGGAGCTCCTCCTCTCACTCGGCAGTCGCGTGTCACTCGGCAGACCTCGCTTCACTCGACGCCAGAAGACCAGGAGCCATCATCAAGAGCCCAACGGAGAGACGCTTGTTCAATGGTCATTAGTAGCTTTTATTACGTACGTTACCAGTAATGGCAAGCTTTAAACCTCACGATCAGACCCTTAGATGTAGGATAATTATGAGAGGCAGCAAGCTCTATATAAGGCGCCCCTCTCCTCTTGCACAAGGGTTTGCAACCATTGTAATCTCACTATTCCAGACGACATAAAGCTCCCGAGCACTGAGACGTAGGGCAGTTACCTCCACGAGAGGGGCCTGAACTCATACATATGTGTGTACACCCTCGCCGTAGCTAGGACGCTGCCCTCTCCTTTCGTATCTCTACCTTCTACTATCAGGCTCGTTCCCACGACAAACACTTTATTTATTGCCTTTAGGGCATATTTCCAACAGACCCCCACTTGCACTAGAGTCAATAATCTAGTTCACATCACTATGTGATTTACATTGTAATGAATCTAACACCCAATGAGTTCTGGGGATCGATCATGCTTTGCACGTGAGAGAGGTCTTTTAGTCAATGGTTCTGCGACATTCACATCCGTGTGTACTTTGCAAATCTCTATGGCAAACTGTAAATACTGCTACCACACTCCACCTGGGGCTATTCCAAATGGCCGCTCCACTATACGTATCCGGATTGCTACTAAGAGTCATCCGGATTGGTGTTAAAGCTTGCATCGACGTAACTCTTTACGAAAAACTATTTATCACCTCCATAATCGAGAAACATTTCCTTAGCCTTTTTGTCACTAAGGATAATCTTAATCGTTGTCCAGTGATCCACTCCTGTATCACTCTTGTACCCCTTGACGGACTCATGCCAAGGCACACACAGGTGCGGTACACAGCATGGCATACTATACAAAGCCTATGGCTAAGGCATAGGGACGACGTTCATCCTTTCTCTTTTTTCTGCCGTGGTCGAGCTTTGAGTCTCACTCAACTTCACAACTTGATTACAAAGCTGGCGAGAACACTTCTCTTTGACTGATCCACTTCTCTTGTCAAGATATGTACTCATTGAAAGTCTCATCAAAAATCCTGATCTGTCTCTATAGATCTTCATGCTCAACAATTAGGTAGCTTTATTCAGGCCATCCTTTGAAAAACTTTTTTCAAACAACCCTTTATGCTTTCCATAAATTCTACATCATTTTCGATCAACAACATGTCATCCACCTATGCTTATCAGAAACTCTATAGTGCTCCCACTCATTTTATTGTACATACAAGTTTCTCATAAACTTTGTATAAACTCAAAAACTTTGATCACCTCATCAATGCGTATATTCCAACTCCGAGATGCTTGCTCCATCTCTTAGAAGGATTGCTGGAGCTCGCACACCTTTAAGCATCATTAGGACCGAGAAAACCTTCTGATTGTATCAGATACAACTTTTCGTCAAGTAAACTATTAAAGAAACGATGCTTTGTCATACATCTGCGAGATTTCATAATTGAAAAATGCTGCAAGTGCTAACATAATTTCAACAGACTTAAGCATCGCTATGAGTGAGAAAGTCTCATCGCAGTCAACTCTTTGAACTTGTCGGAAACTTCTTTGTGACAAGTCGAGCTTTATAAATGGTGGCATTTACCATCAGCGTCTATCTTCATGTCAAAGATTAATTTGTATCGATGACCTGCCGTCCAACGAGTAAGTCTACCAAAGTCTATACTTGGTTTCCATACATGGATCCTTTCCTGGATTTCTTGGCCTCTAACCATTTGTCGGAATCCGGGCCCATCATCGCTTCTCCATATCTCGTAGGTTCATCGTTGTCCAACAACATGACCTCCAAGAAAGGGTTGTCGTACCACTCAGGAGCAGTACGCATCGTTGTCGACCTACGAGTTTCGACTTGATCCGAATCTTCATGATCATCATCATTTACTTCTATTTAAGTAACGTAGGTTACACAGAAACATCTTTTTGCGCTGCGCTACTCTTTGGTGGAAAAAAAGGTTCAACAACCTCATCAAGTTCTATCTTCCTCCCAATCAATTCTTTCAAGAGAAACTTTTTCTTGGAAAAAAATCCATTCTAGCAACAAACAATTTGCACTTAAATGAATAACCGTGTTGCAATAAATACGATCTAATCATGTTAATGCTTAACGTAAACACTAAATAACATTTATTTAGGTTTGTCACTAATTCCGAAGATAGAAAGAGCATGCGATCTAATCACTGTGGAAAACGTGAGAGTAGTAGGGTCCAACAAGCTGGTACGAGGGAGACATTGTGCTGGTTTCTTTGTGAAATATCATGAAAATTAAGGTCCATAGTGAGCTTACAAAGTACATTCAACATATATTTTTATCAACTGGATATGAGACAAAACCATTACTTCTTGGACATTCTCCATGCACAAACTCCAATGGTTGCCCCAGCCTCACGGCTCCTCTGCTCTTCTGCACCCCCTTGGCTGTTGGGGATAGAAGATAGAGGAAGAACACAGGTAGTATTTTGGTGGCCGGCCGCACACACAGCGTCAATCTTTTCTCCTCTTGTATTTCCAATTCAAAGCAAAACAGAATTACACCTTATATACCAGACCCCATACACGTATAGCCGGAACCACAAACTCCACGCCTCGCATGCGCGCACCCTGATCTGGCCACTAACCACGCACACACTAACTAATTGGTCTATTACATGCATGCACCGTCCGTGACCTCTTGCCAACGCCCGATCCGCACGATCTAGCCAGCTCGCACGACGCGTTCATCCGCGCCTGCTATGGCTTGGACACCCAACAGATCACCAACGGGCTGCAGCGGACTCCGCTGCGCACACACCAACACGACACACACGCGCCACGCTTTCGCTGCGTCCCACGCATCCCACGCGCACCCGACGAGTCCGGCCGTACCAATGTGTCCCGCACGTTCTGTACGCACCCGATGCGTCCGACGAGACCGACTGCACTAGACGCCGTAGCTTATGCCAACACACCTCCCTAAGTCATGGCCTAGAGGAGTCCATCGTCGTCGACGTTGGCGTCGGCCAGCAGATCCTGCTCCGCCGCCGGTCCTTTCCGTAGCTGCGGACACTCGCGTCGGAAGTGCCCGTGCTCCCCGCATTTGTAGCAGCGCCCTATGCCTTCTCACCGTTTCCCTACGCCACCTGACGCCGTGTTGCCCGCACCGTCATCATTGTGGTTAAACCCGCCGCCATGTCAACATTGTTGTGCTGCCCACTGAGCTGCGGTGAGCATCAGCTGCTCGTCTGCTCGCTCGCCGCCAGCCTGCGCGCGCCGCCTCGTCCTCTCTTCGAAGGTCTTGAGCCTCCCGAGTGCCACCTTGAACGCCATGGTGTTGACGTCGTAGAACTGCTCGATCCCGGCGACCGCCGCGTACAGCCGGTCCGGCACCGAGTCCAGCAGCTTCTTCACCATCTTGGCGTCGTCCAGCATTGACCCGTGTCCCACGTAGTGCTGCCATCCAGCGTCTCTGACTCCGCCATGCGAAGCCGCTCGAATTCGCCACGGCGAGTGGCCAGCCGCGCCGCCCGAACCCGGTCCTCGCCGATGAACCTCGTTTTCACGCTCGTCCATAGCTCCGCCGCCGTCTTCTTCGACGAGACCGGCAGCACAATCTCCTCGGAGAGCGCCCCAAGCAAATACGCGCTCGCAGGCTTGTCCTTCTTGGCGATCACCGCCGCCGCCGCGTCCTCTGCCAGAACCACCACCTCCCAGAGCCCGGCCGCATCAAGGTTGGCCTCCACCCGTATCGCCTACACGGTGTAGTTGTCACCAGTGAGCACTGGGCACGGCATGGACAGCAAGGTCCCCGATCCACCGACGTACGGAACGAGCGACATCGCTGCAGGAAGGATCGTAACAAAGCTTTGTATACCAAATGTGGGGGATAGAAGATAGAAGAAAAAGAATACGGGTAGTATTTTGGTGGCTGGCGGCACATTGGCTTCGCACCAACGAGTACAAGACGACCTCCACCCGGTGGTGCTACTGACAGGCCACACCTGCAGCTAGCTCCAGGCCCGCCTCACCGAGGCCTATGACCCGCCATCGCAGCTCTGTGGCCTGCACAAGGGGGACGGCCGGTGGTTCCGGTCATGGAGGAACACCACGCCCCTGCAGCACCTCGCCAGCGTGGCGGGTCAAGAACTCCTGTGCGACACCTTTAAGGTGAATTGGAAAGAATGCGATGTAGTTGACGAAAATGGCTCTCATGAGACTTTCAGAAGCCCAAATAGCCAAGGCCCATTCGGGCGTTTTAAGTGGTTGTCAATGGAAGTGAAGTAATGTTTAAGACATGCGGGCCCTACTTGGCAGTGCATCTAGTAACAAGCCCCGCTTGTCAGTTCATCAGGTGAATCGTTTCCCCATGCCTGTACGAACGGGTACCCCTTTCTGAACCTGTGTTGATTCCTCCTCTTCGTTCCCGGCGGTGAGCCGCAGGCGGCTGCAGCTTTTGTTCTGGGTGACAGCAGCGGCGGAGCTTTCGTTCTCGGCGACGGCGACGGCTCTAGTGAGTGAATCCGGAACCCTGCCCTGTTCTCCTCCGTGTCGAGTTGGATCTCACCGCATCGCCTGTGTTTCCCTTTCTTTTTAGTCGATTTGATCCAGATTTGGGTGAGGGGAGGGGGGATGACCGCGATGGAGCCGCCGGATACAAAAACATCCTTTCCAACCTATGCGATTTGTCCCTCGTCTGCTTCCGCTAGATCACCTCTCATTGCCCCGCCATTGACAAACATGGGTGGTGGTGCTCGGACGTTCAAATTCAGTGTGGAATTTCTTCCATCTAAGGCGAACCTAGGTGATGGTAGCTTGCAAGACATAGAGAGAGAGAAACAATTGTGAAGTGGGAGATTGATTTTGCAGAGATTGATCCACGAGAACTACAGAGCATGGAAGAGAAGGCTGTGAAGAATGTGGTGGAAAAATTGGGGAGAGCATTTTTTGGGGTCCAGAGAAAGAAGTAGCATTGTTACGGTTTGATAATTGGAAAGGAGAGTATGTGAGAATTGAGGATGGTGAAGATATGGCTGATGAAATCGATCGACAAGATGGCTGGAGAACCAAACACACTATGTTTAATGTAGATCTTGTTGATCTGAAATCTGATTCTAAGGTTGGATATGTGCCCTCAAAGTTAGCTTCACAAAAGGTAGCTGATGATTGGGCTTCAGAGAGGCAGATAATGCCCATGTGTACAGGTGAAGTGACGGTATTACTTGAGGGGGTTGATGCAGAAGAGGGCTCTGATGGTGTTGCATGGGTTGTTTCTGTTGATTGTAATTTAGTAGAATTAAATGACCCAACTGATTTAGTCATTACACCAATGGATGACACTGAGATGGCCAAATTTTTGGTATTCCAGTAGCTGATGAAGCTAAGGAGGAGAAGGATGGTGAATCTAGTATGCCTACCGATACTGATGCTACCAGAGATAGAACTGAAGATGTGGATGGACAGCTGATGGAAGATGCCGCAGACGATATAGATGATGCAGATGATGGTGAGTTGGTAAATATGTATGACAAGGAAAACCCTATTATTGCAGTGGGAAAGTTGTTCCCAAACATGGATGAGTTTAGGATGTGTTTCAAGACTTATGCAGTCAAACATGGGTTTTATACCAAGACTAAGTGGACTGATAGAAAGAAGTTTTATGTAAGATGTAGAGGTTTTGATGAAAGTGTCAAGCCTTGCAAGTGGTACATATCTGCTAGACGCCAACCTGGCGGAATTACCATTAGGGTGAATCAAATCCCACACCAACATACTTGTATTACAAGTTCACAGAGAGTATCAACAATGACATCACAACTTTGGATTGTAAAAAAGATCATTCCTATTTTAGCCAAGAAACCAAACACTACTGCAAAGAAACTTAAAGTAGACATGGAAAAGCAATACCCCATTAAGGAGAAGTATAACACGGTGTGGAAGGCAAAACAAAGGGCAATGATACAATTATATGGTGACTCAGCAAATACTTTTAGGATCCTTTATAATTTCAGAGCAGAGGTGGAGAAGAGGTCACCTGGCAGTGTTGTGGAGATAGATACCGAGGTAACAGAGGATGTAAGAGTCCTTTTCTCTAAGTTTTTTTATGGCTTTAAAGCCTTGCATTGATGGCTTCAAAGCAGGGTGTCGTCCATATTTGAGCATAGACTCATCATTTTTGACTGGCAAGTGGAATGGTCAATTGGCAGCTTGCAATGCTTTGGATGGACATAACTGGATGCTCCCTGTTTCTATTGGCTTGTTTCAGTCAGAGACAGAGGTCTTGTGGACATGGTTCATGATGCAGTTGAAAAGATGCATAGGGCCAGTGTCACCTTTGGCAGTCCACACGGATGCATGCAAAGGGCTAGAAAACGCAGTGAAGAAACTTTTCCCTCTTTGTGAGCAGAAGGAGTGCTTCGGTCATATGTGGATGAATTTGATCAAAAAATTCAGAGGTGAAGAATTTGGTCGCATGTGGCCAGCAGCAAGATCTTACACTAAACAGACACATTCATATACCTCCTGGTAAGATAATGACATCATGCCCTGAGTTTGGTCCATGGGTGAACACCTACCATTCTCTATTATGGTATAGGTCAGGATTTAACACTGCCATCAAGTGTGATCATATCAACAACAACTTGGCAGAAAGTTTTAACAACAAGGTGAAGCAGTTAAATTTTTTGCCTCTGCATGACATGGTTGACCAAATCAGGATCATGATCATAGGCTCGTGGGAATTGAGAAGAAGGATTGAGGATTGTCTACAAGGGGACAATCTTCCCACGGTGGTACAATAGGTGGTCAACAGGAGCAGAAATCTTACACATTTATCCATTGAAAAATCTTCTGTTTGGGGTGCTAAACTTAGAGATACCAAAACTGGTAGAAGGCATGTTGTTAACACTGAAATGCATGATTGCACTTGTTTGGGGTGGCAACACACTGGGAAACCATGTGATCATGCCATACTTTTCTTGGTCTCCCGACCGAAGATAAACATGCACCCATATTTGCACGAATATTACTCAGTAGCAAGATTCAGGACTGCATATGCAACACCAATTCCAGCACTTACATATCAGTCTTAGTGGCCTAAAGTGGAAATTGAATATTCCATGTGTCCTCTCCTAACAAAAAGAAAGGCTGGTAGTCCTAAAGAGAGTAGATTTAAGGTACGGTTTGAGAAAGGTGGGAGTAGTAAAAAGGGCAAGGGAAAGAAGGATGGAAAGGCAAAAATGCCCCCAAAAGGTAATAGAAATAGATGCAAGTTGTATTAGGAACTTGGGCACTAAAAATGATCTCCAAAATGTCGTTACACTCCTGAAAGGCCAAAGTATGTGGGCATATGTTTGCCATGTTTACTATTTTGTTGCATTTTTCAATTACTAACCACTTGACATGCTTTATCTTTTTGGGAGGAAACGTGCAGGTGAGCCCCTTGTTGTTGAAGAATGCTGGCCAAAGAAAAATGCAAGAGGCAATGGCTGTAGAAAAAGAGAAGTTCTAGTGAAACAATACACATTCAACCATACTTGGATGGTGTGGTGCAAAATGAGCTAGACTTGGACGTGCTGCTGCAAGATGAGCAAGATTTTGATGTTCCAGCTGATGTTGTGCAAGCTGAGACTATGTTGGAAATATAGTTGCCTTCTGAAGATATGGGTGCCTCTGAATTTTTCTGGCTGATGTTGTGCCAGCTGAGTCTATGTTGGAAGTTGAGTTGCCAACTGAAGATATGGGTACCTCTGAAGATATTCCAGCTGATGTTGTGCAAGCTGAGCCTATGTTGGAAGTTGAGTTGCCACTGAAGATATTCCATCTAATGTGGTGCCAACTGAGCCTATATTGGAAGTTTTATTGCCAACCCCTAATGATATTAGGTCCGATGATACTGCAATTGTTGTGGTGCGAAAAACATGTTGTTCTAGGCAGTCCAGTGAATAAAATCAAGAGCTTGAGTGAATTGGGTGTTGTACAATCAAAAACAAGCATTGCTAAGAAGAAGAAGAAATTGAGTGGTAAGAGGAAGCAGAAGTGAAAATTTGTTGAAACTTGTGTATTTCTACTGGGTATCCATTTCTACTATGCTGTTGAAATTTATTGAAAATTTGTTAAAACTTGTGTATTACTTTGTTATGATATGTATTTGTGTAATACTATTCCAGTTTGAGACGAAATTCAAATTTGAAGTTATTTGCAAGTGTTATTGGTGTTACAATGATTTGTGGACTATTATTCATGTTAGTTCATTAATCGGAGCAATTTTATTATGTGAAACTCTGGACATGAAAACTGTGCTCCACATGAGCTCCAAACCCCTCAAAAGCTAGGGAAAACAGACCCATTAGTAAACAGTTTTTTCTTCGGCCTTCTCTAAATGAGCCAAAAAAGGAAAATTGACATCTAGTGTGGGTATATAAGAGTCCATCATGAGATTGGATCGTTTCGATAAATTATGACACGTTTAACACTTAACCCTAGCTCACTTCTCTTGAATACTCCACAACCTTGTTATTGGTAGCCATTTTTTGTGAAGGTTTTTAATGAAATAAATCCGTAGTCCAAGTTTCTTATTTTTCGTAGATACTTAGTCACATAGAACGATGATCGACACAATTTTTATACTTAGTCACATATTCTTTTCATCTCGTTATGCTCAACCCTAACCGTTGAAAACCTCTCAAAACCCCATCAAAACCTTGCACCCCTCTAGGCCATTGGATCGTTGTGACTGGACGGTCTGGATCAGGCACTAGGGCTACGTCAGCGATCCGCGAATTGCACTGTGATTGGCTGATTCGAAAACTCTTGATATTATAACACGCAACACCCTGAACCATTGGATGGATGTGAACAGAAGCAACGGTCTGGATCGGAAGCCACGTCACAGATCCGCGGGATTTTAGTTCATTGGCTGGTAATTTGTTTTACGTTGGATAAGATAGAGTAGGCCGGCCATGTATTGTTGGGCTTAATTAAAGCGGCCCACCCGTTGGAGCGATGAACACCCAGCTGATCCGATTTTAGCAATCCTGAAAAGCATGCATGCATGCGCGCGCAGCCCTCCGCCGCCCGCCCTCGCAGCGTAGCCGCTGCATGCATGGCATCGAGCTCATCTCTCCATGCGTTTTTAATGGCCAGTGTGCTACGCGAGCTGTTGTGAGTACTACCACGATGCCACACTTGCATGCATGGGCGGCACACGCACAGTACGAGCAGGCGTGAACCCCGACCAACGGCACAGAGCTTGCGCTTGCATGCACGGGCGACACACGCATAGAACGAGTAGGCGTGAACCCCGACCGATGGCACAGAGCTTGCAGCGCTGAAACGTCGCAGCCTGGCTATTGATGCCACTTTTGGCCATGCATGTACGCACATGCACGCTCCCCTCCCTCGATGCCACTAACCACCGCCCGCTCATTACTTCCACCCGATGTAAACACGTCGCACTAGGGCTATTTAAGCCACCTATCATCTTCCTCCTCCTCACTCATCCTCTCCCATCTGAATCCTTTTCTCACCACCACAAACAACCCCAAAACCAGGCCGCCACAGCCATGAACTACACCGGGCCAACCTTCCGCTTCCCCCCCATCGTGCCGAAGATGCTCTATCCCTCCGACGTGTTTGCCGAGAGCACACTCCATATTGGAAATATGCCCTAGAGGCAAGAATAAATTAGTTATTATCATGTTTCCTTGTTCATTATAATAGTTCATTATCCATGCTATAATTGTATTGATCAGAGACTTAGATACATGTGTGGATACATAGACAAAACCATGTCCCTAGTATGCCTCTAATAGACTAGCTCGTTGATCAAAAGAGGGTCAAGGTTTCCTAGCCATGCACATGAGATGTCATTTGATAACGGGATCACATCATTAGGAGAATGATGTGATGGACAAGACCCAAACTACAAACGTAGCATATGATCGTGTCAGTTTATTGCTACTGTTTTCTGCATGTCAAGTATGTGTTCATATGACCATGAGATCATGCAACTCACAAATGTCGGAGAAGTACCTTGTGTGTATCAAACGTCGCAACGTAACTGGGTGACTAGAAAGGTGCTCTATAGGTATCTCCGAGGGTGTCTGTTGAGTTGGCATGGATCAAGACTGGGATTTGTTACTCCGTTTGACGGAGAGGTATCTCAGAGCCCACTGGGTAATACAACATCACAATGAGCCTTGCAAGCAATGTGACTAAGTGTTAGTTGCGGGATCCTGTATTACGGAACGAGTAAAGAGACTTGTCGGTAACGAGGTTGAACTATGTATGGAGTTACCGACGATCGAATCTCGGGCAAGTAACATACCGAAGAACCAAGGGGACATCATACGGGATTAACTGGATCCTTGACATAGAGGTTCGACCGATAAAGATCTTCGTAGAATATGTAGGAACCAATGTGGACATCCAGGGCCCGCCATTGGTTATTGACCATAGAGGTGTATCGGTCATGTCTACATAGTTCTCGAACCCGCAGGGTCTGCACACTTAAGGTTTGGTGACGTTTCGGTAGTATAGAGTTATGTATGATGGTGACCGAAGTTTGTTCGGAGTCCCGGATGAGATCTTGGACGTCACGAGGAGCTCCGAAATGGTCCGGAGGTAAAGATTTATATATAGGAAGTCCCAGTTTGGTTGCCGGAAAAGTTTCGGGCTCATCGGTAGTGTACCGGGAGTGCCGGTAGTGTACCGGGAGACCACCAGGAGGGGTATTTCGACCCAAGAGGCTTCATGGGCTGTGGGAGTGTAAATACCAGCCCTTAGTAGGTTGGTAAAAGTCACACACAAATCCCATATGGCTGGGAAGAAAATACCAAAAGGAAAAAGGTGGAAAAAGGGTAAAAGGCCTAAATAAGGAAGGAGTCCTAATCCTACTAGTGGAGGAGAAGGACTCCTCCCTATTGCTTTGGCCGAAGCCAAGGAAGGGCTGGCCCTTGCGCCAGCCCTCTCCTCCTCCTCTCCTCCTATATATACTAGAGGGTTTCTAGGGTTTGGCACTAGTTCTTTCTTCCACGTGCAACCCTAGACCCCAGTGCATAGTTTCTGCTCTAGATCGGATTTCTGCAGTGCTTAGGCGAAGCCCTGCAGGAATAGCTCCACCACCATTGTCAGAGCGCAGTCACGCTGCCGGAGAACTCTTTTTCCTCTCCGCTCTCTCTTGCTGGATCAAGAAGGCGGAGATTGTCATCAAGCTGCACGTGTGCTGAACGCGGAGGTGCCGTCCATTTGGTACTTGATCGGGACGGATCGTGTTCGTGATTGGATCGCGGGACGCTCGGCGATTTGGATCGCGAAGACATTCGACTACACCAACCGCGTTTATTAACGCTTCCGCTTAGCAATCTACAAGGGTACGTAGATTAACTCTCCCTCTCGTAGATGGTCATCACCATGGATAGGTTTGCGTGTGCGTAGGAAAAATTTTGTTTCCCATGCGGCATTCCACAACACTCCATGTGTGGTCGATGTCGAGATGGAGGGGCTCAAGGGATTTCACCAAAGCCTTCCTTTTGCTCGGCTTTGGTCACCTCCCCCAGGGACCTCCAAGGATGTACCGAGTCGAGGAGGTCATCCACAACGGGGTTGTGGTTGCTATCTCTTCCCACTTCACCAACTCCATCGACGCGTTCTACCTCCTCGGCCGTGTGTTCTGGTGTGTCTGCGAGTTCATCGCTTTCACCACCCGTAACATCTTCACGGACTACAACAATATCTTCCCCACCGTGGGGTGCATGCATACTCTGTCGTACCCCATCGACAACACCCCGAAGGAGCAGTGAACGGTGCCCGAGGAGTTGGCCTTGGAGCAAGCAAGTAAGCCGCTGGTGTTTTATCTTATCTAGGGTGCCATTTTATTATTGCCGTGTAGGGTTGAACTATCTATATAAGTTGTAATGATACTATGTATGTCGTTCTTGGGTACTATTATTGTCGTGTTTTATCTTATCTATGTTAGTTGTAATGTGGTACTATGCAATGTTACTACTTATCTTATCTATGCAATGCTACTACTTATCTTATTTTATCATTGTCCTGTTTCCAAAATATTTTCTGAGGCTTTCATATATCCCCATTTAATTTGGGTTTCATGGAACCGTAGACATGCATGAAAACAATCACAAAAAAATAATGGACAAGCAATAAAAATGTAAAGCAAAACAAAATAAGTTACAATACATACCGCCAACATTTATTCTACATAAAAAATTTGCCAAAGTAAAAACAAGTAAAGAAGTATATGTTTGTTAGAGGTTTATTTGTCGAAGTAACATTTTATTTTAGTCGAAGCATTTTTTCCTAAACATGGGTGCCTCAATGTTATAAAACAAAGATGGTGCACCTACACGAATGGGCTGGTCACTATTTGAGCCAAGTTATTTTCTCACGCTTCAACATCTATTGGCAGCAAGATTATTTTTACCAGAAACTGAATTTGGGGTGTGTGCACTGTGTTAACTGAAGAACAAGAACAAAGCATGAACACTAAATATTTCTGCTTCGATTCAATTATATGAACTTGGCATGACGAACAGATCACATCCTCTGCCCTGACAGACCTAAATGCCCCTCTAATGACAGATGAACATCAAGTAAAACAAAAATAGAGCAATGATACAACAATAGAACCCCTTACCATGAAATTTGCTTGCTTCTGCAAATCAATCATCTCCATTAGATTTTTCTTGATCTTCTTCAGTTTCCCGGTCAGTTCAAACTCCAAGTGCAGTTCAGCATTGCGCGCACACATCGCCATCGGCACGACTCTGCTCGCCCCTCTGTTTCGAGCTCCCCAAATTCTCCATCTGTGGCACCCCACGCAAATTGAGCTCCCAGGTAGCGGCCCGCTCGAATCAATGTAGCCCTCCAACTGAATCCTATCAACATATTCATCCATCCACTCGAAATGGGTGCATTTCTTCAGGATCTGAAAACAACAGTATGAACCCTAAATTCCAAATTCAAGGGGAAAAAACAAAATATGGAGAAATCGAGCAAACGGCTGTGAAATAACGGGCTAAGAACTGAGATCTAACCTTGCCATCACTTCCTACCATTGTTTTGCTCAAACACTTCACAAATTTCCGCCCAAGATTTCCATTATCATCAGTACTAGTGACCAACCGTTTCAGAGGCTCTGGGCGTGAATAGTCAGGGCACCTTGTGAACGGCACCGGACCATACAGACGCCATCTTGAGTGCGTGGCGGAGGAGGTGGACATCTGCACTAGGTCGCCGGAGAAGAGGAAGAACGGGGAAAGGGGAAGCAATGGGCGGCGGCGGGCGGACGGGCACAAGCGGTCGTCTCTTCTGGCTGCGAAAAGATGAGTCCCGCGCTTAGTGGATAAGTGGTGGGTTCCATGTTTATGTGGATAAGTTGTGGGTCTAGCCCCTGACAATTAATGAGGGCATCAGTTCAGATTAAGGGCCATGTCGTGTCTGTGCTATTTCCTCGCTCAAAAGTGTCGCATCAAGGCAGTTCAAATGAAAGACGTCACACTCCTTCTAATTTCGATGAAGATGTCGCACATGAGCTATTGACCCAACGTGACGTGCTTCGCCGACCAGCTCTGCCTCGTGTATGACCCTGCAGTCGGCGACTACCGCAACGTGCCCGGTGTCCAGACCCGCGTCCTCTCTTTCGGCTCCATCGCCGGCTTCGTCTCCGATGACAAGTACTTCTCTATGTTTTGTAGCTCGCGCATGCTGAATTGCTGATTGCTGAACCAAACCTATGGAGCAGGGAGCACTGCAAGGGTAGGCTCGTGGAGGCGTTGTATCGGATCGGGTACAGAGACGGCGAGAACCTCTTCGGCACTCCGTACGACCTCCGGCACGCGCCCGCCGCGCCGAGGCTGCCAGGGAGTTCTCCATGTTCCGACAGAAGCTCACGACGCTCGTGGAGCGCGCGAGCAGGACGAACGGGGGCAAGCCGGTTGTCCTCGTGTCTCACATCCATGGCGGCCTGCTTGCGTTCGAGTTCCTCAACCGGAGACCCTAGCACTAGTAGAAAACAGGGCATCGGTTCGGGCCGGGCCAGCCCATTAGTACCGATTCAGTCACGAATCGGGACCAATGGGGGCAACGGTCCCGGTTCGTGAGAGTAGGGGCCCAGGCGGGCCACGTGGGTCATTGGTTCCTGTTCGTAGGACCCTTTTGGTCCCGGTTCCAGACACGAACATGAACCAATGTGCTTCGCTCCTGGCCCACAACCATTGGTCTCGGTTCGTGGCTGGAACCAGGACCAAATGTGGTCCTTTAGTCCCGATTCCATCCACGACCCAGGACCAATGAGATGCCTATATATATACCCCCATGACGTGGCGACGGAGGCTCGTCAGGCACTACTTCATGGCCTCCACAGACGCCGGCGGGATCATGGTCTCAATGAAGTGCCTGGCATCTGTTGGCAATAAGCCGCGGCGACGTGTTGGGTGCGGCGTGCGTGGGCGCACGCTTGGTGTGTCCAGCGCATCGGGTCCGTGGCGTAGACGTGCGTGTGTGCGTGCGTGGGTTTAGGTACGGCCGTTAGTGAGCTGCGGGTGGTGCGTTGAGCTAGTCGATCACGGGCTCGCCGTGGCCGGACGATGTGCATGCATGTCGGGGGCGCGGGCAGAGCGGGCGGCCGGGCACTCCACGTGGGCGGGGTCGTGGTGCGTGTCCGGCGCGACCTCGTGTGTAAGAACCGTGCGGCGGGTATTGTAACGGTGTGGCCTGGATCGAGTTCGAGATTGAGGAATAGAGGAGCCGTACGTGCGGCAGCTTCGTTCGTGCGCCAGGAAAACCCTCCCGTGTCCCCCTTCTTCCTCCTTGGGCTAGGGTTTGAGAGTGAGAGAGCTAGTCACGGCGAAGAGAGGTCAGGGGCGAGGCCACGGTTCGAACAGCATCCAAGGACGGCAGCGACGTCCTGTCGATGAGGCTCGTCAGACGAAGCTTCGCGTCGACGTTCGATGCGCTGCCGTCGCCCACGGTCCTCGGCGAGGAGACGCTCCTGGTCGTAACGCGGGCCAGGAACTACACGGCACGCGACATGCCGGAGTTCCTGTTGGCGTTCGGGATGCCGGCGTCGGACGTGGGACTGTACCTGTCGCGCGCGCTGCCGGTGGCGCTCAACTTGAGAGCGCCACTATTGTCCATGACGTGCATCAACGGCGTCGGCGTGACGACCCCGGAGCAGCTGGTGTACTGGAACGGCGACCTCGACAAGGACCCCGAGGTGGTGTACGGCAACGGCGACGGGGCGGTCAATCTGGCCAGCATACTTGCGCCCGACACGATTATCGGTGAAAATCCGGGGCAGAGGGGATGCTACAAGTCCATCAAGATGGCAAACACGACCCACGCCGGCGTCATGTCGGATGGTGTCGCCGTCGAGCGTTTAATCGGCGAGATTCTTGAAGGAAATCGCGCCACCGAGACATGTGTGCTACCTACTCCTACTGCCGGTCACTCTACAATTTGAGACCATCTTTTTTAATTTTCATGACTCTATCCACCGAGACATAACACATAAGCTGGTTCATTTTTAAATTTGGATCGGTTGATTTTCCGATTGTTGATTCTTGTGTCAAGATTGGTGGTTTTTCCCTTCGTGTTGTTTTATGATTGATGTCAATCGGTTTTCTTATTGGCCTTTTATACCTATTACCTATTTGTCTTTCTTATTTCTATGCATCTTTTTTATTTTTCCCTATTTTGTCGGTTTTTATTTATTCCATATGAATTTTTTTAGATGTATTATGAGTGTGTAAATTACGCTAGAGTCGGAAAATTGCACTGTTATATGCTTATTACATAAAGTGTAATTTCGGTGCAAAGTTCTGGGCATGTTTTTTTTAATTTCTTTCCTCTTAGAACGCTATACGAATACCATTAATTTACTTTTTCTTTGGAAACTTCATTATTTTGATTGTTTTCATTTTTCTCCACTTCGTTTATTCTTTAATGTTAATATAAATTCGACGAATTATTTCATTCTTAGTAAGCTCAATTTTTATGAAAATCCAAATTTTTTCATAATTACAAAACATAGATTTTGTGTATGTTGTGCACAAATTTTGCCATTATTAGTTTCAAATGTTTAATTTACTTTCTTCTTGCAGGTAAGAAAAATGACACTAATTCATTCTCCCTGAGAAAACATCAATATGTTGTTTTTATTTTCTTTGTTCTTTAAGGCAATACCAATTTCAGTAATTCATTCTCTCTTAGTAAATTTATTTTTTACAAAAGATCTACTATTGTATTCTTATTCTTGAAAATTTTAAAAAAGTACAATTTCCCTATAAATTGTGTGAAATTTTGACATTATTTGTTATAATTTTATTCATTTTAGTTCTTTGCAAAAGGTTATATAAATGCCACTAATTCATTATTTCTTAGAAACAAATTATTTTGTTTTATTTTAGTTCCTTTATTTACTTTTATATTTAATGGTAATATCAATGGTACAAATAAATTTATTTTGATGATTGTTTGTTGCAAAAATTGCACCACTATATTACTATTCCTGCCTATTATAAAAAGCGCAACTTTAGTGTAAAATGTCTGCAAATTGTACACATGCCAGTGCGTTGCAACGGGAGAAAAGTAATATTATCAGACTTATCTAGCCTAATAAGCATGACGCAAAGACTCCCCCTAACGCATCGTGCAAGCCATGTCCTCTATTTCAACACAGCATTCATCTGTCGCACTTATCCTCCTTTCCGCCCTTACTGACGGTGACCCCGGTCAGTGGGGGAGCCAGGGAAATCATATCTGGGGTCAAGTACTCTTAAAACTAAAAAAAAAATTGGCGGGTGGGCGGGGTAATTGAAAATTTGATTTTACAAATCTTCACTAATTGTACATGGTTCTTTAGCGAAAAATGCAACAAATCCATCATGTTGGGGGGGGTGGGGGGAGGACCTTGCTGGCCCCCCTTGTCTCCGCCACTGACCTTGGTGTCACATTGATCACAACACATGTAGATGTGGTGAATCCCACGGCGATGAGCTTGACCATCACATGACACACCTGTTATTGAATCACAATAGCCCAAATGTCCAATGGATTGAAATGCGCCAGTGCAAGCGAATGTTTAAACTAATCTCTTAAGTTGGGCATGAGGGTTGCCCTCTATGTCTTTGGGCACGTGCTCCATACAATGCCTCCTACAAAACCCTCATATTCGTTACTTAGCAAACACATGTGGCCATATAGCAGGGTTGTCCGAATCGAGGAACTGGGCTATGAGATAAATGTCGCTAATGACAAAAATGATTAATCGCTCCATGGTAGGGTTCTTTACGAGGTCAGTTTGAAACATTGGACATGATAGCATGCAGCTAACCATAATGTTGAACACTTGTCTGCTACCACATTGAGCATTAACTCGGTCACATGGCAGTCAATCGTTGCCAAGGCAACTCGCTTACACCTCTAAACGACTAATATCAATGGATGATTCAAGGAGATGTGCCCACTGCCACGACAGAACGGTGCAAGCAACCATATATTATTAATAGTGCAAAATCCAGCAGTCGAACATTTTCGAACCAGAAAAAAGGTGAAAAACAAACCCTAAGGCCATATACCTCGCAACAGTAGCTCTCCCAGATAACCCTTAACCCTATGATACAAGACACAACATAAACGAAAAGATACAACTCCTAGGCTACGCCTTCAAGAAGGAATCACTGCACGTGCGCCGATGATGACGAGTCGACCACAAGGTTGAAATTCGGATTCTCATCCCCAAAACAAAGCTTCAATCCACCACCTTCAACAAGGACACGACACAGGCTTACGATGACATAACCCGATCAGAGATCTTGTGTTTCCAACGGAGTGCAAAAGCTCGTCGTTGAAGCCGTTTGTACCATCCACGCATATCTGGCTACTGACGCCTCCATAGCTGGAAACGTCTGGAGGAGACAACGAAAGACAAAGATGTCCCATACCGCCTACCTCCCGCTACTGTCGCACCACCTTCGATCCAACAACAACAAGTCTAAACTTGACACCTCCGCCAGAGCCTTCGTGCATCACCTGGCGGTGACAGGCATGACTTGACGTCTCCATATAATACGTCGTGCATCGCATCCGCCGGTAGCACATCCACCGGTGGCTTCACCTGCCGACGTCAGGCTCTGCACGACAACTCCAAAAGAAGCACATGTGTCACCTGCCGAGCTACATCGAACCCGACCTGTTAATGGAAGGGACGTCCCATACCGCCACCAGCCATAGAAGGCCATCACCATCTTGAGATCCGGACTCCGAGTCGCCCACACGATCCTGGAGTCCGCCGACGTTGATGAAGAGGGGTCGCCGCCCCGATTCCAGGCGCTACAAGGAGCACCCACCGTCGGGCCAGCCGCTGTCGCCACCCATACAACGACAACCGACACTGCGATCCCACATCAAGCGTCGTCAACGCCGGAGGAAGCTCCTGCCGCCACGCGTGTCCTGCGAAGAGCCCGGCCACGGGATCCCAAGATCCACCGTCACCGGTGCCGCCACAAGGACCCACCGCCTGGCCCGTCATCCTCGGCGGAGGGGACGCCGCCGCCACCATGGTCGGATCTGGGTCAGCTGTCGCCATCGCCACCACCAAGGCTGGATCCGGGCTGAATGCTGCCGCCGCCCCCGCCACCGGCCACATCCAGCCCCACCTTCATCTTCTAGCCATGTCCAGCCGACCGGCACGACACACCCAGCCAATCTCCACCCGCGCCGCCGCCGGGAGCCGCCACGCCACCGTGCCTTGGATCCGCATGATGCCATCGTCGAAGCCGCCGTCCTGCGCCGCACGACATTGGAGGAGGAGAAGGGAAATCCCCGCCGCCGCCTACGCTGACTAGATCGGCGGCGCACACCGACGACGGCGAGGGAGGGGGCTGGATGCGGCGAACTAGCCCCGGCGGCTAGGGTTCGCCCCCTCTGTCGTACGCAGGAGCGACGCGAGGGGTACGCGACGTATGATCCGTACTTTAAATACTCTAGACATGGATGGGTGTGAACCGTGGCAATCTTGGTGGCGCCGGCACCGGCGCCAGTGGAGGACACGATGGCCTGACGGGTAGCGAGTCGCCGACTGACCATCGGCAGCAACCGACTCAACGCCACCGCCATAAGTGTGGGTTTGGCTCTCCTGTTTCGACGAACGATCGCCTGCAAAATTAGTACGTATGATGAGTAACGCCTGGTTTGCAACTTGACTAGTTCGCTATATGTACTCCACCAGGGTCACAAAGTCAGAGGTGGACTCGTATTTCGTAACGACTCTTTGTAGAAGAAAAACATCTACATGTCACCACGATTGGAAAATAAATTTGAGGTAAAACAGCAGGCTTTCTCCCTATGCCGTACTTATATTTTACCAATCTCTTGAGTTGGTAGTCTCTCAGCCTCAGTCCCACTAACGCCGGAAAACCCTATATTATGCCTATGAGCGTCTTATAGATGACCTTTCACTTAAGGGGAATCAATTTGAATAGGCCAGTGTGACGCGCACATTAATTCAATCAAATAATCAATTTTAAAAATAAATTCATGCATTAAATCATTCAAAAAAATCTTATAGAAATGTCAGCTGAATATAAACTTTCTTTACTAGCACTACTCATACCCTACTGAAATCAAAACTTACTAAAACATCAACTATAATCAAAGTTGGCCGGACAATTTGACGCGTGCGTGCATTTTTTATTTTTCTCTTTTTTTCTATGTTACAATTTTGGTTTCCTTTTTCTTGTTTAACTTTTTATTTTATTTTTTTCTGTTTCATTTATTTCTATGATCAATAGGTTGGTTTTGCCTGTCATACTATCAGAATCGGCACAGACCTGTAGTTCCCTCCATTCCGGTTAATTATGTCCCGCTAATTTTCTTTCTATCGATCCCACTAATTTATTCAAATGGTTTTAGGCCACCAATTTATTTAATCCGGTTTGATCTGCCAAATTTAGAAATGTTGTTATGAAAGTTGTTTGGGATGACGTCGTGGAGGCAGCGTTATGTGGTACAAGCGCTTGAGGTCATACCTTGCATCGTCTTCTCTGTGGTGCATCAAAATATATGGAAATGGTCGACGACATACTGGCCTCGCAAGATGAATACATTAATCGCTCCTGAAGGTGGGACAACAGACAATGCGTTGGCTGATTCTAGAGTGTGCTCATACAGTGCACATTGAGGCTCTATCTAGACCGGTTGGTTGTATGGGCTTGCCGGCGCGCGGCTTGGTGAGGCCATCAGAACATATGGTGTGTGTTGATATGTGCTCAAGGGCATGCCATTAAGCTTGTAAGTGTAGCGACAGTAGTTGCCAGGAAGGTGACTTTGGGTTGATCCATGTTTGTGAAGGAAATACTAGCTAGGCATATCCTGATGAATTGATTGTTTTTCCACATCTTCTATATGCCCAAATCATAGCTCTCCACAAAATTTGAGCCCCATCTACCAATTCATGTGAGTTCACCATTCAATCTTTGTTTCTGTTAATATTTTAAGTTTGTGAAGCAACTAGAATTTATATTGCTTTATAATTGCTGATTTTTTTTCTAGTACATGATCCTATCCCATAGATTCTCCCTCCACCAAATTTTATCTCATTTAATTTAGCCAATTTCCCTTAATAGTTTTCCCAATTTTCTGTTCAGTGGAGAGCACTGTGAAGGAAATACCATTTTTATTTATCGATATGGATGAAATTTTTACAGTGCCTTGATATGTCTAAAATTATCATCCTCCGCAAAATTGCAGCTCAATCCAATCACCTATATGAGCCCAGCTTCAATTTATATTTTCTGGTCAGATTGGCACATTGCAAAGCAAGTTCTATCTAGAGCCCACATATTGCCATCAAACTTATTCGACACTCTTCAAAATTCAAATCATTGCCACATGCCAATATTCAGCTCCATTTGCCTAGTAAATATTCGTCAGAAAATATCTAAAGTTTATATTCGGATAGAAGCTTTCTAAAGTTTATACAAATGATTTTACATTTTTCCAAATCTTTGTGAGATCATCATTCAATCTATTATTCTGGTTATATTTTCCAGTTTGTGAAGCAACTGTATTTTATATTTCTTAATTATTGCTGAAATTTTACCAGGGCATGATCCTACCCATATAAGTTCTCTCCACCAAATTTGATCTCATTTCATTTAGCCAATTTCTCTTAATAACTTTCCCATGTTTCTGTCCAAAGAAGAGCATTGTCAAGGAAATGGTACCACTTCCGCATGTCCAAATGGAATCAAGTTTTTATAGTGCTTTCCTATGCCCAAATGACCATGCTCCACCAAATTTTAGCTCAGTCCATTTATTTATTTGAGCCCAGCTTCAACATTCATATTTCTGTCCAGTGTGGTATTTTGCAAAGCAACTGTCACCTAGGCTCCTCCATTTGGGCTGCAAATTTTTCAAGACGGTCTCCTTAGTAGATGATCATACTCAACCAAAACTCAGGCCCATTGGCCATGTGTATTTCCCCCACCGCTAATCCAACACTTGGCTGCTAATTCATGTTCGAGCTTAGCTTAGTCTCCTCGTGAGGTTCTTCTGTTGTCTTTTTTCCCTAACACCTACCGAGGGAGTTCCCAACCCACCACACATGCTTAGGACCACCAAAACGTGTCGCAACGTCATGATCACACGGTGACCGCACGGTTGGCATGCCAATTTACGCGCTCTGGAGCTGGGGCCCTCAGCCACCGTCCAAACCCCATCTTGTCGCCACCACACATGTATCTCCAATTAAATAGTTGATTATGTAGCTAGAAATAATTTTTGAAAAACATAAAGAGTAAACTATAAGGTAGTTGCAGTTCAAATTTGAATCGCTCCCAATTGAATCGGCGGAAATTTGTCTTTTTCACGAGAGGTGGATCAAAGCTTTTGACACCCAACCATTTGGTCAATTGTACATTAAATATGGCTTGGTATTTTAGAAAATTGATTTGTTCCAATTTTGTAACAAATATATTGTAGGTCCTTCAGAAAAAAAAAACTCATTTTGGGCACTCAAAAAATAGAAAATGATTTTTTTGTTGAAAGAAAATGAAAACTTTCTGAGGCAACGTAGTTTTCCATTTCAAGATGCACCCTTGTGCACAATATTAGATCATCTGAAATAACTATGTCATGAATGTGGGCATACGATTGATCATTTGGCTTGAATGCCGTGAATCTTCACACATGATAGCTCATTTCTGAGAACACTTTTTTTATAAAAAAATGTCTTATTACAAGTTTATTATTTTCTTGGGATCTAGGTCACATATAATGACACAATGTGAAGATTTTCCATTTTTTTATAGAATTTCATATGTCGATTTTAAAATGCGGTCAAGTCTACCGGTATGACCGTTGGGTGAAATATTGTGAAACTTTTGGTGTTTCTATGATGAAATAGATACTTGTGTCGCACAACCATGACCAGGGAGGGAGTTCTCCAAGTTCAACCGGAACCTCACGGCGCTCGTGGAGCACGCGAGCAGGACGAACGGGGGCAAGCCGATCATCCTTGTGTCGCACAACCACGGCTGCCTTCTCTCGCTCGAGTTCCTCAACCGGAGCCCCCTGGCATGACGATGAAGGCTCCTCAGGCACTGCTTCATGGCCTCCATTGGCGCCGGCAGGAACGTGGTCTCCATGAAGGGCCTGGCATCCCGGATGGCAGCGATGTCCTGTCGATGAGGCGCGTCAGCCGGAGCTTCGCATCGATGTTCGAAGGGCTACCATCGCCCACGTTCTTCGGCGAGGAGATGCCCCCTGGTCATCACGCTGGTCAGGAACTACACACTTCACGACATGCTGGTGATTTTGTCGTCTATCGGGATACCGGCGTCTGACGTCGGCCTCTACATGTCGCAGGCCCTGTCGGTGGCGCTCAACACCGACCAAGGAAACTACAAGTGACACTCCCAACACTGACATGCTTAGGATAAGTGGGAGGAATTAACTTGGAATGTTAATTTTGGATAATTGATTTTTTGGGAAGTCACTCTAATACTAGAGGAAGACTCTTAAGAAGGCCTATTTTGTTATCAATGCCAACTATGGGTGGAAGAATTGCGGGAAGGAATAAACTCAAATGAGGAAGAGAATAGCTTGGGAAATTAAATTCATACCAAACAACCGCAAGCCTATTGTCTAGAAGTGAATTTTTGTAAAGAAATTTGCTCACTAGAATATTATAATGTCACTCTTCTTATTCAATTCTTTACACCAAGGGTAATATACGTTGTGGAAACTCTCTCTTCTGGAATTTTGGGGGAGAGAAACTAAAGACATGGTTTGTTCATTGAAGACATTAATGTATGGTCTTATGACAAGCTTCACATCAATGGAATATTAGGTCATATGGTTTTCTAAATGAAGCAAGGTGGTCATCTACAAATGTAAGTATAAAATATTTTCAATATTATTGTATATGTTAACATTGTTTTGCTGTTTGCAATGATAAATTCACATTGATGGAAGTGAAAGCTTGGTCATGTTTTAACTTTCATATGAAAGGAACGTTTGAAGCTTCCTATGTTTTAGGAGTGGAACTACATAGGGTATGTTTTAAAACTTTTCCTATGAAAAATTGCAAACTTGTTAAAGCACATGGAACAAATTTAGTGAGTAATTATGTTTGAACTCCAGAGGAAAAAGGTATAATAAATGGTATTGGAATTTCTATGTATCTTCGTTATACAATCATACCTTAGCTTTCGGAATTTATGTTGCATTCAAGTAGTGGAATGAAAGACGATCAACTAAGGGAATCTCACACATCATATAAGACTGTGAAAAGTGCATCACTACTTGTCACTTGTTCTGGAATTTATATTAAAGGTTAACACATTGAGGAAGCTATTACTATATCTATGGGATGAGAAATAAGTCCAGGTACGCATATTCAATTATTATTTTTAGTACTAATATGGTGCAGGTTCACTGACAGGAGTCGGGAATTTCTTACAAAACATGGTCACTCATAATACTTCATTTACTGATTGGATTTGATGTTTATGTGGTTCTGAAAATTTATATATCATGGTTATCATATATTTTGACTCGATGTGGAACTATTCATATTATTGATTTTGTGATGGAAATAATTGATGCAGAATTTTCACTTGAGGAAGTAATACTCAAGGTGCCTATCAAGGTGGAATTACACACGAGGAAATAATACACGAGACGCCGAGGACAACTATGCTGGAATAATTGGGCGGAAACTAAGGTCTCTAGTGATCTTACATGTCACAACAAGGAAACATATTGAAGGGAAGTATCACTATATAGTGGGTTTTCAACGTAGTGTTAATATGATCGTAGATCCCTTGACTGAGCCTCTTAGTCAGGAGGTATTTGACATGGATGTTAAGGCTATGGGTTTACGAATATTTGAATGATCGTGTTGAACAAGTGGGAGATGTTGGAATTATGTATCCTGCAACTATATTCAAAATACTAGGAATTGCTAATATTCAGAATACCTCATTATGGAACTATGCATGTATTTATATATGGAATTACTTTACATGAGTTATCATGGAATTATCACTTGTTGGACATATCTAACTTATATGCTTAAAGAAGCTGGTCGATTATCAGTGGAATACAATATACTATTTACATTGGAAAGACTACCCGGGTACAGTGATAATCGGAAGGAGCTAGATCGTATAGTTAGATTACATCCCTAATGTTGATCTACGTAATTAGAGGAATTTTCGCATTATTATGACACGTTGCTCACAAACGTGTGATGCGGGGACATAACGGGTAGAATTCATTAACAAACAAATATCATCGTGGTTGGTAATTTAATCTGGACTCTATCCCGGAAACTAGTGGAAAATGCTAGGAATATATTTGTATAAGAGGTGGACTTTTTAAAAAGACAGTATAAAAAGATCCATACCCCTTAGCCTTAGATATGCGATTATGAAAGGCATCATGGATAAACACGAAGGAATAAGGGGGTAAACCACAAACCTTAAATTCTAACATGCCGCTGGTGCCCATGACATGCATCAACGGCGTCGGCGTGGCGACCCCGAAGAAGCCCGTCTACTAGGACGGCGACCTGCATAAGGACCCCGAGGTGGTGTATGGCGACGGCGACGGGGCGATCAATCTGGCCAGCATACCTGCACTCGAAAAGGTGATCGGTGAAAATCCGGGGCAGGATGCTACAAGTCCATCAAGATGGCTAACACGACCCACCCTGGCGTCATGTCAGATGGTCTCGTCGTTGAGCGTTTAATCAGCGAGATTCTTGAAGCAAATCGCGCCAACGAGACATGTGTGCTACCTACTCCTACTGCCGGTCACTGTACAATTTGAGACCATCTTTTTTAATTTTCATTAGTAAATATGCACGTACAACACACGTCTCGATTGAATATGTTCTACTAAATAATTCTATCATACCATAAATCTACTTTTGAACAGTTGAAATCTCACTCAAAAAGCATATAATTCCAGACTCCTACAAATGACTAAAATATTGTGCTTTATAAATCTGCAGCCTATGTCCATTTCTTAGCAAATACTCCCTCCATTTCAAAATAAGTGAATCAAAAATGATTCAATTTTGTACTAACTTTAATACAAAGTTGAGTCTTTTTTGAGTTACTTATTTTGGAACGGAGGGAGTACCATTGATCATTAACTAATTAACAAAAAATCAGTCCATAAAAATATATTTGTGGCCTATGGCCATGCATGCACCCCTAGCCAGTGCATCTCGACAACCAACGCCATCACAAACATCTCACCAGCATCTAGTGCCATATAGATATTCATGTATCAGGAACAAAATTGTTTCTCATATATCACATGACCTCTTAAACTGTATAACTGACATAATTTTATTTCGATCTTAGATTCATCATTGTATCGAAACTGAAGTAAATTTGAGCTGTAATATTTCCAACCAAGAAAAATACATCTTATTTTCTTCCAGTTATGCCTATGAATGGGCCATTTCCAATAAGCACCCAGAAAAAAGATATGCAAGTGTGTGTACAGAGTCTATGGAAATTAGTAGTTTCTACATCAGCTGATCAAATGAAATAAATCATCAAGGTTCTGAGATATATGTTTGTCCATCTAAGAAACAAAACATTGCTAGTTAGCAAACCAAGTTGCAGCAATATAACAGCCTCGCCATGTGGTTGTTCCGTACCCATGAAACCAGCCCGAGAGACAAAGCAGATGCACAAACCACTAAAGATACAACCATCCTTACTCAAAATCTAGAGGCATTTGTGGTCATTTGGTGTTTATCTTTCCATGGCAAGGTCCAAAGCATCGAAGGTATTTGCAACCTGATATCTGGAAGCTTGCCATGTATCCGACCCTTTTTTTGCGAAACCAAAGAAATCAATCTCTAGAAGAGTAATAACACATATCACTGATGATGAAAATAATTCTGACAAGAAAAATGAAAAAGTGAGAAGGAGATTAACAAACGTTGATGTACATATGCCACATAAATTAATGTAGAATTGTATTGAACAATAATTGATGATGATATTGTGCTGATTACAACAGGTATATATAAGGAGCTAGCCGCACCGACCGAGCCCAATTACAAACCAAGTAGGACTCTCAATACTATTACAAGTTGTATTCTAACATCCCCGTAGTGTCAACGGTAGGCTCGACGACGTTGAGACTGAAACGAATGTCTTGAAACGGAGAAGTCGTCAGGCCTTTAGTAAAGATATCAGCAAACTGAGCAGAAGAAGGCACGTGGAGAACGCGAACTTGATCGAGAGCCGCCTTCTCTCAAACAAAATGAATGTCTATCTCAATATGCCTGGTGCGACGATATTGAATTGGATTCCCTGACATGTAGAAAGCTGAAATATTATCACAGTAAACAATGGTTTCTTGCTTAATTGGACGGTGCAGCTCCGACAGCAACTCGCGCAACCAAAACATTTCAGCAACCGCATGAGCTACAGCGCGGTACTCAGCTTCAGCAGACGAGCGGGAGACCGTAACCTGCCTTTTTGAAGACCAAGAAACCAAATTGTTATCAAGAAAAACACAAAATCCGGATGTGGACCTACGAGTATCTGGACAACCAGTCCAGTCTGCATCAGAGTAAGCTGTCAAGGAGGTGGGAGAGGATCTGTTGACATGAAGGCCTAAGTCTAGTGTGCCTTTTATATACCGAAGAATACGTTTAACATGGTTATAGTGTGGAATATGATGATGATGCATGTATAAACAAACTTGTTGGACGGAAAAAGAAATTTCAGGACGAATGAGAGTGAGAAACTAAAGTGCACCGGTGAGACTATGATAAAGAGAAGGATCGGAGAAAGGATCACCATCGACAGAGAGTTTGGAACTTGTATCAACAGGGGTACGGGAAGTTTGACAATCAAGCATATCAGCACGAGAAAGAAGATCGAGAGTGTACTAAAGTTGAGACAAGAAAAGACCAGAGGAGTCACGGAGAACAACAATACCTAAGAAGTGGTGAAGAAGACCTAAATCTGTCATAGAGAATTCATTGCGACATAATATGATCCAAAGTGTGTTTGAGGAAGCTGTTAGAATAATATCATCAACATATAGAAGAAGCTAAGCAGTGTCGGTGTTGTGATGATAGGTGAAGAGGGAAGTGTCAGAACGAGAAGGAGTAAAACCTATGGTTTGAGCATAAGTAGAAAATCATTGGAAGCAGGCACGTGGTGCTTGTTTGAGACCATAAAGAGATTTTTGAAGAAGACAAACATGATTAGGATAGGAGGAATGTTCGAAGCCAAGAGGGTGTTTGCAATAGACTGTTTCTTGAAGAGAGCCATGAAGAAAAGCATCATCGACATCTAGTTTATGAATTGGCCGGGAGGAAGAGACAGCGATGCTAAGAACAGTGCGAATCATGCTAGGCTTGACAACTGGAGAGAAATTCTTATCATAATCGAGCCCGTGTTGCTGAGTGTAACCACGACATACCCATCGAGCCTTATAACGTGCAAGGCTCCCATCAGAATTAAATTTATGGCGAAAATCCATTTGCCCAAGACTATATTTGTATTGGAAGGAGGAGGAACCAACTGCCATGTGTTATTTTGAAGAAGGGCATCATATTCATCTTTCGTAGCCACGGCCCAATTAGGATCTAGGAGAGCTGATTTGTAAGATTTGGGTAGAGAGGAAGAAGATAGAGACGCATGAAGATTGAGACGATCTTTTGCAGGTAAACGAAACCCAGACTTGGCACGTGTGCGCATGGTATGATCGTTAGTAGGAGCTGGAACGGGAATAGCATTAGTAGGGGAGGTGACGGGCCGACGGGGGTGACGCGTACGGCGTAGCGGAGGAGGCGGACGCGGGAGTTGGCGGCAGCAAAGATGGCGGCAACGACGGAGATGGCAGCGACAGAGATGATGGCGGCGGGAGGTCTGCCGTGACTTAGGTTGGCGCTGCAGGATCCGCTGGCGCGGTAGAGAGTTCGGCTGGTTGCCTTGCAGGGGTCGACGGGTGAACGAGGGAAGATGATTGCGATGAGAGGGACTAGGAGACGGCGTGGGTGAGTTGGAATCTGGATGGTGACGCTCGAAAAGGGAAATCCATTTTCAGCGAAAGTTACATGACGAGACACATGAACGCGACCAGTAACAAGATCGAGACAACGATAACCCTTGTGCTCGTCAGAGAAACCTAGATGGACACCCGGGGTAGAGTGTGGGGAAAGTTTGTTAGGATAAGTGGAGTAGGAGTTTGGGAAACAAAGAGAACCGTAGAGGCGAAGATTGGAGTAATTTGGATGAGAGAGAAATAAGGAGAAGAAAGGTGTAGTTTGGGGGTTAACTTTAGATGGACGAATATTGAGTAAGTATGTCGCCATGTGGAGGGCTTCAGCCAAGAACTTTGGAGGCATAGAAGATTGAACAAGGAGAGTGTGATTTATGTCATTAAGAGTACGAAGAAAACGCTCGGCTTTACCGTTTTGAGGGGAGGTATAAGGACAAGAGAAACACAAAATAATTCCATATTGGAGAAAGAAATTTTGATTTTGAAAGTTGTCAAATTGTTGACCATTATCACATTGTACGAATCTTATAGGGAGGAAAAAGTGAACGGAGACATAGCACTGAAAGTTGAGGAAGATATTGTAAACGTCGGATTTGTTGCGTAAAGGAAAAGTGCAAACCTAATGAGTGAAATCATCAAGAATGACGAGATAATACTTAAAACCAGATACACTTTTTATTGGTGATGTCCAGAGATCACCAATGAAGTAATTCAAAAGGAAAAGTACTAGAGGATTGAGAGGAGCTAAGGGGAAGACGAACATGTTTTCCCAATTGACATAACTGACACATAGAAGAATTATGAGAATCTCTATTACAAGTTATGGAAAATTCACTAAGAAGGGTGGATAACATTTTTTTTTGGGATGGCTGAGACATTGGTGCCATAGATCAACACATGCTATCATGGATGTTGGAGGAGCAGCGGCCGGTACACCGCAGAGAGAGTATAAATCACCGTAGCTATTGAATCGATCGATCTCGGCCTTGGTTAGGTAGTCCTTCACAAACAAACCAAAGGGGTCAAACTCGACAGAAACTTAATTATCAGTGGTGAATTGGCGAACAGAAATCATATTTTTAATAAGAGCAGAAGCTACAAGAACATCACGAAGAAGCAAAGGTTTAAGTGAGGATGGGATTTGAGCCTGACCAACACAGTAAATAGGAATGGAAGATCCATCACCGAGAGTAATGGAGGAAAAACGCGAAGGTGTGCAAGAGGAAAGCAAGTTACTTAATGCAGACATATGACTAGAAGCACTAGTGTCAAAAATCCAATCCGTACCTGAGCTCCCTTGTGCAGCAAAGTTGTTCGTGGCTTGTAGAAAAGCAGCTTTGTCCCAGCTCGGAGTCGAAGTACAAGCTAGTGTAGTCCTGGGAGCTTGCGGGTGTGGTGGGGTCGGCAGTAGGGCCGGCATCGGCGTAAAGAGAGAGCCAGCATCATTGTTCTGCTGCATGTAGGGGGGACAATGGAGCACCATAGGATGCATAAGGGGTGACGCGAAGGAGGAAGAAGCATGGTATGTGGTCGTCGGCTGTCGGCGCACGAGGACGGGCGCGCCGGTGTGAGGGCGGGTACCGGGCTGCCAGCCACCGATATAGGCAAGCGGAGCACCGTATGGCGTAGGAGCGGACCAAGGCATAGGCCATGCCTTGACTAGCCCTGTCCACGGATCAGGGGATGGGCACCATCCGGACGGTGATGGTGGTGCAGTTGGTGAAGCCGAGGGCTGTGGTGGTGCAGTTGGTGGAGCCGGGGGCGGGCGCCGTGCGGAACGGCGTCGGCCTAGGG
Source organism: Hordeum marinum (assembly GCA_022496015.1). Taxonomy (NCBI): domain Eukaryota; kingdom Viridiplantae; phylum Streptophyta; class Magnoliopsida; order Poales; family Poaceae; genus Hordeum; species Hordeum marinum. The sequence continues at coordinate 25,467,408 of CM039677.1, read as the reverse complement.
TTTTTACCCCGGTAGTTGGAACTTGGACGGCAGCCGGATGGTTGAGGAGGTGCTGTTGGAGGAGGAGGTGCTGTTCGAGGAGACGCAGTGAAGACCTGAGGATGGGAGTCCTTTTTAGCGAGGGCATGATCGGCCCACTGGGGCATCGAGCGAACCTCGACGAAGGAGGGACGTGGACGCATCATAGGGATGAAGGAGACCTGCTTCTCGAACCGCTCACTGAGGCCGACGAGGGAGGACATTGATGAGTTGGCGATCGTCGATCGGATCACCGACTTCTTGGAGTTCGTCCGCGATCGTCTTGAGGCGCTGGCAGTAGGCGCTGACGGGTGCATCACCTTGCACCCTGTTTCGAAGCTCGGTGCGGAGACTATTGGCGCGAGCGTTGACGTTTTCCTGGAAGAGCTGGCGAAGGGCCGCCCATAGATCGGCGGCGGAGGCACCGTCACGGTGAACGAGATTGAAGATGTCTGTGGAGACTCGCATGTAGATCCATTGAATAATGGCAAGATCTTGACCCATTGTGGATCATGAAGTTGAGGAAGAGAGGCGTCGGCGACGTGAGATCGGAGGTTGCATCACCCAAGGTGGACGTCAAAAAGATGACGCCAATGGTAGTAGTTGTGAGCAGCGAGGTCTAGGGTTACGGGGATGTAAGGGAAAATATCGGAGATGGTGTCGGTGAAATAGATGGAAGGGGGAATTTGTGGAGGGAGAGCTAGAGTAGAGGTAGAGGCGGAGGAGGCCGCAGCCACAGCGACCTTGGCGGCAACAATGATGGCGTGCCGCTCGAAGTAGCCGGGCGGCGGCAGGGTTGGCGGAGCCGGCGGCTGAGCCATACCCTAGGATCTCTAATCTGATACCATGTAAATTGTATTGAACAATAATTGATGATGAAATTGTGTCTATTACAAGAGGTATATACGAGGAGCTAGCCGCACCGACCTAACCCTATTACCAATCAATTAGGACTCTCAATCCTATTACAAGTTGTATTCTAACAGTAAATTTGCATCTAATCTTCTCACCTTGTCCTGGGTCTACAGTATGTTGTCTTGCCCGTCCACATCTGAACTGATATAGAGAGTTCCTGCAACACTTTATTCGTGAGGATATAACATGAGTCAACAACAAATACATATTTTGTTGGCTGTTGATTACTAGGAAGTAGTACCAATATGGGCTTAAAAGTTTGGCCATGTTTCTTTCCGACATGATGTTTATTAGGCGAGGTAAATCATAATATTATAGACATATATTACTAATAGAAAATATTGAGAAAATACTACTTTTATCTTTATATTACTTCAATTGGAATAATCAGTTTCTTCCATGTCACTTGCTACAAATTCATGACTTCAAAGAAACACAATAACTCATAAGATGGTTCAGTATAAATCATTTCTCCACTTGCAGTACGATGTAAAACATTGAATAGGTATGCATCACTCATCATTTAAAAAAGAGTCCAAACAAAAACGTTCAACACTTCTGACTCCATAAAGACTTAAGAAATTAGGGTACCTAAATCTTTATGCAGAACTGGGGATATCTTACTTATTAGTTAGACGAGAAGTGCTTCGGTACCCCCCCCCCCCACACACACACAAAACGTAGAAGGGCAGAATGGTCATACGGAAAGAACAAACATATACCCTCTCGTATCGTATACCCACCAGCCATATAAATATACGTGGTGAAAAACAAATTTACCCAACCTCCAGGATCAAGCCCTCGTGCCCACGTACGCACGACCGCATCCACGATCGAGTCCGTGTGCTGCCTCCACCATCGCCCAGCGCCAACCGCCGCAACATCCACCACGCCGCCGCCGCCTCCACCATCGCCGCCGCCATCACCATCGCCGCCGCCGCCTCCACCATCACCATCGCCGTCGCCGCCTCCACCATCGCGTCCGCCATCGCCGCCGAGGCCTGCACCATCACCATCGCCTCCACCATCATCATAGCCGCCGCCGCCTCCACCATCGCCGCCGCGACCTATACCACCACCATCGCCGCCTCCGCCAGCACCAGCGCCACCACGACCTCCAACATCACCATAGCCGCCGCGGCCTCCACCATCACTGCTGCCACATCCACCATCGCCATCTTGCCGCCGCAGCGCCCGCCTCCACGACCGGCAGCGGCCATCTTCACGATCGCCCGCATCCCTCCGCCGCCGCGTGCTACACGACCGCCTGCCTCCACCTCCACGATCGTCCATCGCCAGCCGCCATCGCCTCCACCACTGCCGCCGCCGCCTCCTCCACGATCTCCGCCATCGCCTCCGCTTCCACGATCCATCGCCAGCCGCTTCCGCCTATAACCACTTCGAGCTAACACGCAGGCCGTTCCATCCCCGTCGTGTCCCACACCATGGTCGGCAGTCACGGAATAGCCGGGCACGTCTTGGACATTGCCGGTTACCCCATCGACGCCACGTCTTCCGACTCCGTGAAATGGCCCGAAACTTTTTCCACGAGTTGCCATCACCATCGATGGCACGCATGCAAGTTTTCTTATTTTTTCGATGCCCAATGCATTTCCTAGGATATTTTCCGGTGAAAAAACCCTAAAACACTGCCCGGACGTGACGCGACATTCGTTCGGTATCGGGTTTCGTTCCAACTTGTGTGGGGACCTATGTTGGTAGTGCCCCCATGTCTGCACGATTTGGTGCAACTGCATGCATGCGATCACATAGAACATTTGCAACCAGCTCCGTTTCGGTGTGCCGGAGGGGGGTTCCGAAGCACGTTTGTTCTTCCGAATCCGGGAAATGGCCCGAAACTTTTTCCACGCGTTGCCATCACCTTCGAGGGCACGCATGCCAATTTCTTATTTTTTAGACGCCCAATGCATTTCCTAGCATTTTCCCGGTGAAAAAACCCTAAAACACTGGCCGGACGTGACGCGGCGTTCGTTTGGTGTCGGGTTTTGTTCCAAACTTGCGTGGGGGCCTATGTTGGCCGCGCCCGCATGTCTGCATGGTTTGGTGTAACTACATGCATGCGATCACGTATACCATGTGCAACCAGTTCCGTTTTGGTGTGCCGGAGTGGGGGGGGGGGTTCTGAAGCACGTTTGTTCTTCTGACTCCGTGAAATGGCCCGAAACTTTTTCCACGCGTTGCCATCACCATCAACGGCACACATGCCAATTTTCTTTTTTTTTCGATGCCTGATGCATTTCCTAGGATTTTCCCGATGAAAAAACCCTAAAACAATGGCCGGACGTGACGCGATGTTCGTTCGGTGTCGGGTTTTGTTCCAAACGTACGTGGGGGCCTACGTTGGTCGTGCCCGCATGTCTGCATGGTTTGGTGTAACTGCATGCAAGCGATCACGTAGACCATGTGCAACCAGCTCCGTTTCGGTGTGCCGGAGGGGGGTTCCGAAGCACGTTTGTTCTTCCGACTTCGTGAAATGTGTTGGAAATATGCCCTACAGGCAATAATAAATTAGTTATTATCATATTTCCTTGTTCATGATAATCATTTATTATCCATGCTATAATTGTATCGATCGGAGACTCGTAGTAACAATCTGGATACGTATAGTGGAGTGGCCATTTGGAATAGTACCAAGTGGAGTGTGGTAGCAGTGTTTACAGTTTGACATAGAGATTTCCAAAGTACACACGGATCTGAATGTTGCAGACCCGTTGACTATAAGACCTTTCTCACATGCAAAGCATGATCGAGCCCCAAAACTCATTGGGTATTAGATTCATAACAATGCGAATCACATGATGATGTGAACTAGATTATTGACTCTAGTGCAAGTGGGAGACTGTTGGAAATATGCCCTAGAGTCAATAATAAATTAGTTATTATCATATTTCCTTTTTCACGATAATCGTTTATTATCCATGCTATAATTGTATTGATCAGAGACATAGATACATGTGCGGAGACATAGACAAAACCATGTCCCTAGTATGCCTCTAATAGACTAGCTCATTGATCAAACGATGGTTAAGGTTTCCTAGCCATGGACATGAGATGTCATTTGATAACGGGATCACATCATTACGAGAATGGTGTGATGGACAAGACCCAAACTACAAACGTAGCATATGATCGTGTCAGTTTATTGCTACTGTTTTCTGCATGTCAAGTATATGTTCCTATGACCATGAGATCATGCAACTCACGGACACCAGAGGAGTGCCTTGTGTGTATCAAACGTCAGAATGTAACTGGGTGACTATAAAGGTACTCTACAGGTATCTCCGAAGGTGTCTGTTGGGTTAGCATGGATCAAGACTGAGATTTGTTACTCCGTGTGACGGAGAGGTATCTCAGGGCCCACTCGGTAATACAACATCACAACAAGCCTTGCAAGAAATGTGACTAAGTGTTGATCACGGGATCTTGTATTACGGAACGAGTAAGGAGACTTGCCATTACGGCAAGTAGCATACTGAAGAACAAAGGGAACATCATACGGGATTAACTGAATCCTTGACATAGAGGTTCGACCGATAAAGATATTCATAGAATATGTAGGAACCAATATGGGCATCCAGGTCCCGCTATTCGTTATTGACCGTAGAGGTGTCTCAGTCATGTCTACATAGTTCTCGAACCCACAGGGTCTGCACACTTAAGGTTCGGTGACGTTTCGGTAGTATAGAGTTATGTATGGTGGTGACCGAAGGTTGTTCGGAGTAACGTATGAGATCCTGGACGTCACGAGGAGCTCCGGAATGGTTCGGAGGTAAATATTGATATATAGGAAGTCCTATTTTGGTTGCCGGAAAAGTTTCGGGCTCATCGGTACTGTACCGGGAGTGTCGGTAGTGTACCGGGAGACCATCGGGAGGGGTATTTCGACCAAAGAGTCTACATGGGCTGTGGGAGAGTGAATACCAGCCCTTAGTGCTCTGGTGGAAGTCCCACACAAGGCCCATGCGTCTGGTAAAGAAAAGCCCAAAGAGAAAAGGTGGAAAAAGGCAAAAAGGCAAAAATAGGGAGGAAACCTAGTCCTACTAGGATTGGAGGTGGAATCCACTTCTCCCACTTGGTTGGGCCGACCCAATGGCTGGATCCTTGAGGGCCAAGCCTCCTCCTCTCTTCTTATTATATATACTAGAGGTTTTAGTGTGTTTGGCACCTGATTTTCAACCACGTGTTACCCGTTCCTCTAGTGCATAGTTTCTCCTGTAGATCTATTTTCTGCAGTGCTTAGGCGAAGCCCTGCCGGAATAGCTCCACCACCATCGCCGTAGCACCGTCACGCTTTCGGAGAACTCTTCTACCTCTCCACTCCCTCTTGCTGGATCAAGAAGGCGGAGATCATCATCGAGCTATACGTGTGCTGAATGCAGAGGTGTCGTCCGTTCGATGTTAGATCGGAAGGACCGTGATCAAGATCGCAAGACGGATCTTGGTGAAATCGCAGGACGGATCATGATGAGTTCGTGGGACGGATCGTGTTTGGATCGCGGGCCGGATCATGATGAGATCGCGGGACGCTCGTTGATTCGGATCACGAAGACGTTCGACTACACCAACCGCGTTTCTTAACGCTTCCCGCTTAGCGATCTACAAGGTATGTAGATGCACTCTCCCTCTCGTAGATGCTAATCACCATGGATAGATCTTTTGTGTGCGTAGGAAATTTTTTGTTTCCCATGCAACGTTCCCCAACAGTGGTATCAGAGCTAGGTCTATGAGTAGATGAGATCTCGAGTAGAACGTAAAGAGTTTGTGGGCGTTGATGCTTAGATTGCTTCCTCCCTTGGTTATATTTTTGTTCAGCGTTATTGTGACATGAAGCGTCCCAGACCAACATTACTCGTACGCTTACGAGAGACCGGTTCCTTCAACCGCAACTTGTTGCATATATGGTTTACGGGTGCCAGTTTCTCTCACTTTAGTTGGATCGGATGCGACAAAGGCGGTCCTTGAGAAGGTTGAAAAGCAACTTTATGGTTTTCGCGTAGATGAGAATTGTTCTTTCTAGATACCCATAGCAGCTATCTAAAACATGCAACAACAATTAAGGGACGTCTAACTTGTTTTTGCAGGGTATGTTGTGATGTGATATGGCCAATTACATGATGTGATATATGTGATGTGTGAGATGATCATGTGAGGTATAGATTATCATGACTTGCATGTCGATGAGTACGGCAACCGGCAGGAGCCATAGGGTTGTCTTCAATTATTGTATGACCTGCGTGTCAATCATTAAGCGCAATGTAATGCTTTACTTTATCGCTAAACGGTAGCAATAGTAGTAGAAGCATGTTGGGCGCAACAACCCCGATGGCGACACTATTGGGAGACGTAGTAGTAAATCAAAATTTTCCTACGTGTCACTAAGATCCATCTATGGAGAAACCAGAAAATGAGCGGGGAGATATTGGATCTTCATACCTTTGAAGATCACTAAATGGAAGCGTTGCTAGAACGCGGTTGGTGGAGTCGTACTCGCAGCGATTCAGATCGCAGTGGATTCCGAACTAAGCGCCGAACAACGGCGCCTCTGCGTTCAACACACGTGCAGCCCTGTGACGTCTGCTACACCATGATCCAGCAAGGAGGAAGGAGAGGTTGGGGAAGCGCTCCAACAGTAGCACGACTGCGTGGTGATGGTGGAGCTGCGTGGACTCCGGCAGGGCTTCGCCAAGCGCTACGGAGAACAAGGAGAGGGAGAGGTAGGGCTGCGCCAGAGAGGGAGAGAGAACCGTGTCCTTGCAGCCCTAAAACCCACCACTATATATAGGAAGAGGGGAGGGGAGGGGCTGCGCCCTAGGGTTCCACCCTAGGGGCTTGCGCCAGCCACCAGACGGCATCTGGCCGGCGGCCAAAGGGAGGAGTGGTGCGGCTGCCCTAGGGTGGGCCTTAGGGCCCATCTGCCTAGGGTTTGCCCCTCCTCCCACCTTTGCTGCGCCTTGGGCCTATCGTGGAGGCGCACCAGCCCACCTAAGGGCTGGTTCCCTCCACTTTAGGCCCATGGAGCCCTCCGGGGCTGGTGGCCCCACTTGGTGGACCCCCGGAACCCTTCCGGTGCTCCCGGTACGTTACCTGTATTGCCCGAAACTCTTCCGGTGGCCAAATCCTCACTTCCTATATATCAATCTTCAACTCAGGACCATTCCGGAGCTCCTCGTGATGTTTGGCATCTCATCTGGGACTCCAAACAACCTTTGGTAACCACGTACTACATTTCCCTATAACCCTAGCGTCATCGAACCTTAAGTGTGTAGACCCTACGGGCTCGGGAGACACGTAGACATGACCGAGACACCTCTCCTGTCAATAGCCAACAGCGGGATCTGGATACCCATGTTGGTTCCCACGTACTCCATGATGATCTCATCGGATGAACCATGATGTCGGGGATTCAATCAATCCCATATACAATTCCCTTTGTCTACCGGTATGATACTTGCCCGAGATTCGATCATGGGTATCCCTATACCTTGTTCAATCTCGTTACCAGCAAGTCTCTTTACTCGGTCCGAAATCATCCCATGGATAAGTCCTTAGTCACATTGAGCTCATTATGATGATGTCTTACCGAGTGGGCCCTGAGATCCCTCTCCGTCACACGAAGTGACAAATCCCAGTCTCGATTTGTGCCAACCCAACAGACACTTCCGGAGGTAGTGTACCTTTATAGCCACCCAATTACGTTGTGATGTTTGGCACACTCAAACCGTGACAATCTATTGATCAACGAGCTAGACAACTAGAGGCTCACTAGGGACATATTGTGGTCTATGTATTCACACATGCATTACGATTTCTGGTTAATACATTTATAGCATGAACAATAGAAAATTATCATGAACAAGGAAATATAATAATAACCATTTTATTATTGCCTCTAGGGCATATTTCCAACAGTCTCCCACTTGCACTAGAGTCAATAATCTAGTTAGATTATGATGAATCAAACACCCATAGCATTCTAGTGTTGACCATGTTTCGCTCGTGAGAGAGGTTTAGTCAACGGATCTGTGACAATCAGATCCGTATGCACTTTACAAATATCTATATCTCCCTCCTGAATGTAATCACGGATGGAGTTGAAGCAGCACTTGATGTGTCTTGTCTTCTTGTGAAACCTGGGCTCCTTCGCAAGGGCAATAGCTCCAGTGTTATCACAGAATAGAGTCATCGGGCCCGACACATTGGGAATCACTCCTAGGTCGGCGATGAACTCCTTCATCCAAACTCCTTCCTTTGCTGCTTCCGAAGCAGCTATGTACTCCGCTTCACATGTAGATGCCGCCACGACGTTTTGCTTGCTGCTGCACCAGCTGACTGCCCCTCCGTTCAAAATATACACGTATCCGATTTGCGACTTCGAGTCGTCCGGATCTATGTCGAAGCTAGCATCGGCGTAACCCTTTACGACGAGCTCTTCGGCACCTCCATATATGAGAAACATGTCCTTTGTTCTTTTCAGGTACTTCAGGATATTCTTGACCAATGTCCAGTGTTCCGCTCCATTATCACTTTGGTACCTCCCTACCAAACTCATGGCAAGGTTCACATCAGGTCTGGTACACATCATGTCATACATAATAGAGCCTATGGTAGAAGCATAGGGGATGACACTCATCTCTTCTCTATCTTTTGCCATGGTCGGGCATTGAGTCATACTCAATCTCACACACTGTAACACAGGCAAGAACCCCTTCTTGGACTGATCCATATTGAACTTCTTCAATATCTTTTCAAGGTATGTGCTTTGTGAAAGACCTATGAGGCGTCTCGATCTATCTCTATAGATCTTAATACCTAATATGTAAGCAGCTTCTCCAAGGTCCTTCATTGAAAAACACTTGTTCAAGTAGGTCTTTATACTTTCCAAGAGTTCTATATCATTTCCCATTATAAATATGTCATCCACATATAATATAAGAAATGCTACAGAGCTCCCACTCACTTTCCTGTAAATACAGGGTTCTCCATAAACATGTATAAAGCCAAACGCTTTAATAACCTCATTAAAGCGAATGTTCCAACTCCGAGATGCTTGCACCAGCCCATAAATGGAGCGCTGGAGCTTGCATACCTTGTTAGCTCCTTTAGGATCGACAAAACCTTCCGGCTGCATCATATACAGTTCTTCCTTGAGGAATCCATTAAGGAATGCCGTTTTGACATCCATTTGCCATATCTCATAATCATAAAATGCGGCAATTCCTAACATGATTCAGACAGACTTCAACATCGCTACGGGTGAGTAAGTCTCATCGTAGTCAATTCCTTGAACTTGTCGATAACCCTTAGCGACAAGCCGATCCTTATAGACGGTCACATTACCATCCGCGTCAGTCTTCTTCTTATAGAACCATTTATTCTCAATGGCTCGCTTATCATCAGGCCAGTCCACCAAAGTCCATACTTTGTTCTCATACATGGATCCTATCTCGGATTTCATGGCCTCAAGCCATTTGTTGGAATCCGGGCCCGCCATTGCTTCGTCATAGTTCGAAGGTTCACCATTGTCCAACAACATGACCTCCAGGACAGGGTTGCCGTACCACTCTGGTGCGGAACGTGTCCTAGTGGACCTTCGATGTTCAACAGCAACTTGATCTGAAGTTTCATAATCATCATCATTAACTTCCTCTCCAGCCGGTGCAAGCTCCACAGAAACAACTTCCATTGCTGCGCTACTCTCCAGTTCGAGTGGAGGTACGATTACCTCAGCAAGTTCTGTTTTCCTCCAACTTACTTCTTTCGAGAGAAATTCTTTCTCGAGAAAGGATCCATTCTTGGCAACAAAGACTCTGCCCTCAGATCGTAGGTAGAAGGAATACCTAATAGTCTCTTTGGGATATCCTATGAAGACGCACTTTTCCGCTTTGGGTTCGAGCTTCTCAGGTTGAAGTTTCTTCACATAAGCATCGCATCCCCAAACTTTTAGAAACGATAGCTTAGGTTTCTTTCCAAACCATAGTTCATACGGTGTCGTCTCAACGGATTTTGACGGTGCCCTGTTTAAAGTGAATGCGGCAGTCTCTAATGCATATCCCCAAAATGATAGCGGTAATTCGGTAAGAGACATCATAGATCACACCATATCCAATAGAGTGCGATTACGACGTTCAGACACACCATTTCGCTGAGGTGTGCCAGGAGGCGTGAGTTGTGAAACAATTCCACATTTCCTTAGGTGGGTGCCAAACTCATGACTTAAATATTCTCCGCCACGATCAGATCTTAGGCACTTTATTTTCCTGTCACGTTGATTTTCTACCTCACTCTAAAATTCCTTGAACCTTTCAAAGGTTTCATACTTATGTTTCATTAAGTAGGCATACCATATCTACTCAAGTCATCAGTGAGGGTGAGAACATAACGGTAGCCACCGCGAGCCTCGACACTCATTGGACCGCATACATCGGTATGTATTATTTCCAACAAGTCAGTTGCTCTCTCCATTGTTCCGAAGAATGGAGTCTTGGTCATCTTGCCCATGAGGCATGGTTCGCACGTGTCAAACGATTCGAAATCAAGAGACTCCAAAAGTCCATCGGTATGGAGCTTCTTCATGCGTTTGACACCAATATGACCAAGCTGGCAGTGCCACATGTAAGTGGGACTATCGTTATCAACCTTACACCTTCTGGCACTCACACTATGGACATGTGTAAGATCACGTTCGAGATTCATCAAAAATAAACCATTGACCAGCGGGGCATGACCATAAAACATTTCTCTGATATAAATAGAACAACCATTATTATCAGATTTAAATGAGTAGCCATCTCGCATCAAGCGAGATCCAGATACAATGTTCATGCTCAAAGCTAGTACTAAATAACAATCATTAAGGTTTAAAACTAATCCCGAAGGTAGATGTAGAGGTAGCGTGCCGACGGCAATAACATCGACCTTGGAACCATTCCCGACGCGCATCGTCACCTCGTCCTTTGCCAGCCTCCGCTTATTCCGCAGCTCCTGCTTGGAGTTACAAATGTGAGCAACTGCACCGGTATCAAATACCCAGGAGCTACTACGAGCGCTGGTTAGGTACACATCTATAACAAGTATATCACATATACCTTTAATGTTGCCCTCCTTCTTATCCGCTAAGTACTTGGGGCAGTTCCGCTTCCAGTGACCGGTACCCTAGCAATAAAAGCACTCAGTCTCAGGCCTGGGTCCCTTCTTGTTCTTCTTCTTCCCGGCAACTTGCTTACGGGGCGCGGCAACAGCTTTGCCGTCCTTCTTGAAGTTCTTCTTACCCTTGCCTTTCTTGAAACTAGTGGTCTACCATCAACACTTGATGCTCCTTCTTGATCTCGACCTCTGCTGATTTGACCATCGAGTACAACTCAGGAATGGACTTCTCCATACCCTGCATGTTGTAGTTCATCAAAAAGATTTTGTAGCTCGGTGGAAGCGACTCAAGGATTCTTTCAATGACTAAGTAATTCAGGAGATTAACTCCCAGCCGAGTCAAGCGGTTGTGTAGCCCAGACATCTTGAGGATGTGCTCACTGACAGAACTGTTCTCCTCCATCTTACAACTAAAGAACTTGTCGGAGATGTCATATCTCTCGACTCGGGCATGAGCTTGGAAAACTAGTTTCAACTCTTGGAACATCTCATATGCTCCGAGTTGCTCAAAATGCTTTTGGAGCCCCGATTCTAAACTGTAAAGCATGCCACACTGAACAAGGGAGTAATCATCGCAGCGAGACTGCCAAGCGTTCATAGCGTCTTTGTCCGCTGGGAAAACGGGTGGGTCACCTAGCGGTGCATCAAGTACATACAATCTCTTGGAAGCTATGAGGATGATCCTCAAGCCACGGACCCAGTCCGCATAGTTGCTTCCATCATCTTTCAGCTTGGTTTTCTCTAGGAACGCATTGAAATTGAGGGTAACATTCGCGTTGGCCATTGGATCTACAATATAGATAGTAAAGACAATTTTTTAGACTAAGTTCATGATAATTACGTTCACATAATCAAATTATTTAATGAACTCCCACTTAGATGGACATCTCTCTAGTCATCCAAGTGTTACATTATCCATGTCAACTAGCCCGTGTCCGATCAACACATGACACGGACTAGTCATCCATGGTGAACATCTCCATGTTGATCGTATCTTCTGTACGACTCATGTTTGACCTTTGAGTCTTCCGTGTTCCGAGGCCATGTCTAGACATGCTAGGCTCGTCAAGTCAACCTAAGTGTTTCGCGTGTGTAAATCTGGCTTACACCCGTTTTATGTGAACGTGAGAGCCTATCACACCCGATCATCACGTGGTGCTTCGGAACAACGATCCTTAGCAACAGTGCATAGTTAGGGTGAACACTTTCTTGAAATTTTATTTGAGAGATCATCTTATTTACTACCGTCGTTCTATGCAAATAAGATGTAAACATGATAAACATCACATGCAATCAATATAGTGACATGATATGGCCAATATCATCTTGCTCCTTTGATCTCCATCTTCGGGGCATCATGATCATCACTGTCACCGGCACGAGACCATGATCTCCATCATTGTGTCTTCATGAAGTTGTCTCGCCAACTATTAATTCTACTACTATGGCTAACGCTTAGCAACAAAGTAAAGTAATTACATGGCGTTTATGATTGACACGCAGGTCATACAATAAAATAAGAAAACACCTATGGCTCCTGCCGGTTGTCTTACTCATCGACATGCAAGTCGTGATTGCTATTACAAGAACATGATCAATCTCATACATCACAATGCATCACATCACATCATTTTGGCCATATCACATCACAAGGCATATGCTGCAAAAACAAGCTAGACGTCCTCTAATTTGTAGTTACATATTTTACGTGGTTGCTATAGGTTACTAGCAAGAACGTTTCTTACCTACGCCAAAACCACAACGTGATATGCCAATTTCTATTTACCCTTCATAAGGACCCTTTTCATCGAATCCAATCCGACTAAGGTGGGAGAGACAGACACCCGCTAGCCACCTTATGCAACTAGTGCATGTTAGGCGGTGGAACCGGTCTCACGTAAGCGTGCGTGTAAAGTTGGTCGGGCCGCTTCATCCCACAATACCGCCGAATCAAGATAAGACTAGTAGCGGTAAGCAAATTAACAAAATCGACGCCCACAACAACTTGTTTTCTACTCGCGCATATATTCTACGCGTAGACCTAGCTCTGAAACCACTATTGGGAGACGTAGTAGTAAATCAAAATTTTCCTATGTGTCACCAAGATCCATCTATGGAGAAACCAGAAAACGAGCGGGGGGAGATTGGATCTTCATACCTTTGAAGATCACTAAGCGGAAGCGTTGCTAGAATGCGCTTGGTGGAGTCGTACTCGCAGCGATTCAGATCGCGGTAGATTCCGATCTAAGCGCCGAACAACGACGCCTCCGCGTTCAACACACGTGCAGCCTGGTGACGTCTCCTACACCTTGATCCAGCAAGGAGGAAGGAGAGATTGGGGAAGCGCTCCAACAGCAGCACGACGGCGTGGTGATGGTGGAGGTGCGTGGACTCCGGCAGGGCTTTGCCAAGCGCTACGGAGAACGAGGAGAGGGAGAGGTAGGGCTGCGCCAGAGAGGGAGAGAGAACCGTGTCCTTGCAGCCCTAAAACCCACCACTAAATATAGGAGGAGGGGAGGGGAGGGCCTGAGCCCTAGGGTTGCACCCTAGGGGCTTGCGGCAGCCACCAGATGGCATCTGGCCGGCGGCCAGAGGGAGGAGTGGTGCGGTTGCCCTAGGGTGGGCCTTAGGGCCCATCTGCCCTAGGGTTTGCCCTGCCTCCCACCTTTGTTGCGCCATGGGCCTCTTGTGGAGGCGCACCAGCTCACCTAAGGGCTGGTTCCCTCCACCTTAGGCCCATGGAGCTCTCCGGGGCTGGTGGCCCCACTTGGTGGACCCCCGGAACCCTTCCGGTGGTCCCGGTACGTTACCGGTATTGCCCGAAACTCTTCCGGTGGCCAAATCCTCACTTCCTATATATCAATCTTCATTTCTGGACCATTCTGGAGCTCCTCGTGATGTTCGGGATCTCATCCGGGACTCCTAACAACCTTCGGTAACCACGTATGTTATTTTCCTATAACCCTAGCGTCATCGAACCTTAAGTGTGTAGACCCTACGGGCTTGGGAGACATGTAGACATGACCGAGACACCTCTCCGGTCAATAACCAACAGCAGGATCTGGATACCCATGTAGGTTCCGACGTACTCTACGATGATCTCATCGGATGAACCACGATGTCGGGGATTCTATCAATTCCGTATACAATTCCCTTTGTCTACCGGTATGATACTTGCCTGAGATTCGATCGTCGGTATCCCTATACCTTGTTCAATCTCGTTAACGGCAAGTCTCTTTACTCGTTCCGTAATACATCATCCGTGGCTAACTCGTTAGTCACATTGAGCTCATTATGATGATGTCTTACCGAGTGGGCCCAGAGATACCTCTCGGTCACACGGAGTGACAAATCCCAATCTCGATTTGTGCCAACCCAACAGACACTTTCGGAGATACCCGTAGTGTACCTTTATAGCCACCCAGTTACGTTGTAACGTTTGGCACACCCAAAGCATTCCTACGGTATCCGGGAGTTGCACAATCTCATGGTGTAAGGAATGATACTTGACATTAGAAAAACTATAGCAGACGAACTACACGATCTTGTGCTATGCTTATGATTGGGTCTTGATCATCACATCATTCTCCTAATGATGTGATCCCGTTATCAACGACATCCAATGTCCATGGTCATGAAACCATGACCATCTATTGATAAACGAGCTAGCCAACTGGAGGCTCGCTAGGGACATATTGTGGTCTACGTATTCACACATGCATTATGGTTTCTGGTTAATACAATTATAGCATGAACAATAGACAATTATCCTAAACAAGGAAATATAATAATAACCATTTTATTATTGCCTCTAAGGCATATTTCCAACAGACACGTTGATGGAGATCAAGATGATGGAGATCATGGTGTCATGTCGGTGATGATGGAGATCATGTCGGTGGTTTCTAGATGGAGATAAAAAGCACAAGTTCATGGCCATATCATGACACTTATGATTTGCAGGTGATGTTAATCCTTTTATGCACCTTGTTTTGCTTAGGACGATTGTAGCATTATAAGGTGATCCCTCACTTAATTTCAAGATGAATTGTGTTCTCCCCGAGTGTGAACCGTTGCGAAAGTTCGTCATGTCGAGACACCACGTGATGATTGGGTGTCATAGACTCTACGTTCACATACAACGGTTGCGAGCCAGTGTTGCACATGCAGAAAACTTGGGTTAAATTTGACCTGCCTAGCATGTACAGACATGGCCTCGGAACAGAAGACACCGAAAGGTCGAACATGAGTCATATAGTGGATATGATCAAGATGATGATGTTCACCATTGAAACCACCTCAACTCACGTGATGATCGGACTTGAGTTGGTGAATTTGGATCATGTATCACTCGAATGACCGGGGGGATGTCAGTTTGAGTGGGAGTTCTTTAGTAATATGATTAATTGAAGTCATTATCATGAACTTAGTTACTGGTGCCTTTGCAAATTATGTTTTAGATTACTAGCTCGCGTTGTAGCTCCCTTGTATTTTATATGTTCCTAGAGAAATAGAGTTGAAAGATGTTGGTAGCAATATTGCGGACTGGGACCGTGATCCGAGGATTGTCCTCATTGCTACACAGAAGGCTTATGTCCTTAATGCACCGCTCGGTGCGCCAACCCCTCTAGCATCGTCTGTAGATGTTGTGAACATCTGACACGCACGTTCTGATAACTACTTGATAGTTTAGTGCGTCATGCATTACGGCTTAGAATTGAGGCTCTGAAATGTTTTGAACGTCACGGAACATATGAGATGTCCCAAGAGCTGAAATTAGGATCTCAGGCTCGTGCTCATGTTGTGAGATATGAGATCTCCAACTAGATTCTTTGCCTGCAAGATGAAAGAGAATAGCTCAATCGTTGAGCATGTGCTCAGATTGTTTGGGTGCTAGAATCGCTTGAATTGAGTGGGAGTTGATCTTCCAGATAAGATAGTGATTGATATAGTTCTCCAAGTCAATGTCACTAAACTACTAGAACTTGGTGATGAACTATAAAATGCCAGGGATAGAATTAATGATCCCTGAGCTATTTGCGATGTTTGACACCGCGAAGGTAGAAATCAAGAAGGAGCGTCAAGTGTTGATGGTTTGTAAAACCACTAGTTTTGAGAAGGGCAAGGGCAAGGAGGGAAACTTCATGGATCGCAAGTCAGTTATTTCTCATGTGAAGCAACCCAAAGTTGAACCCAAACCCTAGACTAAGTGCTTCGATTATGAGGAGGGCGGCCACTGAAGCGGAACAACCCTAGATACTTGGTAGATAAGAACGTTGGCAGCGTCGACAGAAGTATATTTGATATACGTGTTATTGATGTGTACCTTGCTAGTACTCCTAGTATATCTAAGTATTGGATACCGGTTCGGTTGCTAAATGTTAGTAACTTGCAATAAAAGCTACGAAACAAACGGACAACTAGCTAAGGGTGAGGTGATGATGTGTGGTGGAATTGTTTCCAAGGTTTATATGATCAACATCGCACGCTCTCTCTCTACCGAACTTCGGGATTAGTTCCGAACCTAAATAAATGTTATTTGGTATTTTGCGTTGAGCACGAACATGATTAGATCGTGTTTTTTTGCAACACGGTTATTCATTTAAGTTAGAGAATAATGGTTATTCTGTTTACATGAATAATACCTTCAATGGTCATGCACCCAGTGAGAATGGTTTGTTGAAATCTTGATCGTAGTAATACACATGTTCATAACATTGATGCCAAAAGATACAAAGTTAATAATGATAGTACCACATACTTGTGGCACTGCCGCTAAATGTATATTGGTATAAAGCGAATGAGGAAACTCCATGCTGATGGATCTTTGGACTCATTCAATTTTGAATCGGTTGAGACATGCGAACTATGCCTCTTGGGCAAGATGACTAAGGACCCCGTTTTCCGGATTGATGGAGCGGGCAAGTGGTTTATTGGAAACGATACATGTTGATGTATGCAATCCAATGAGTCTTGTAGTGTGTGGTTGATATCGTTCTTTTCTTACCTTCACTGATGATTTGAGTAGATATAGTGTATGTTTACTTAATGAAACATAAGTTTGAATCGTTTCAAAAGTTCAAGCAAATTCAGAGTGAAGTTTAGGATCATCGTGACAAGAAGATAGAAATGTTTACGATATGATCGTGGAGGTGAATATCTGAGTTACGAGTTTGGCATACAACTCTAGACAATGTGAAAGTCATTTCACAACCCACGCCACTTGGAACACCATTGGTGTGTCCAAATGTAATAGTCGTGCTCTATTGGATATGGGGTGGGCTATGATGTGTTTTATCGTTTTGCTACTATAATTTTGGGGTTATGCATTAGAAACAACTACATTCACTTTGAATAGGGAACCATCTAGATCCGTTGAGATGACACCGTGTGAATTATGGTTTGATGGAAACCTAAGCTGTTATTTCTTGATGTTTGGGGCTGCGACACTTGTGTGGAAAATGTTCTCACCTAATGAGCTCAAACCCAAAGCGGACAAATGCATCTTCATAGAATAACCTAAGAATAGTTAGGTGAACCTTCTATCTCATATTCAAGCATAAAGTGTTTGTTGCTACAACGGGTCCTTTCCCGAGAAAACGTTTCTCTCGGAAGAATTGAGTGGGAGGAAGATGGAACTTGATGAGGTTGTTGAACCTTTGTTTCAACCAGAGAGTAGCGCAACGTAGGAAGTTGTTACTGTGAAGCCTACGCTAGTTGAAGAGGAAGTTAATGATTATGACCATGAAGCTTCGGATCAAGTTACTGTCGAACCTCGTAGGTCGACAAGGACGTGTACTGCTCCTGAGTGGTACGACAACCTTGTCTTAGAGGTCATGTTGTTGGACAACGATGAACCTACGAGCTATGGAGAAGCGACGATGGGCCCGGATTCTGACAAATGGTTAGAGGCCATGAAATCCGAGAAAGGATCCATGTATGAAAACCAAGTATAGACTTTGGTAGACTTGCTCGTTGGATGGCAGGTCGTCGAGTACAAATGGACGTTTGAGATGAAGACAGACGTGTAGGGGAACATTGCATGCGAAACAAAAAATTTCCTACGCACACGAAGATCTATCCATGGTGATGAGCATCTACCAGAGGAAGAGTGGATCTACATACCCTTGTAGATCTCGAAGTGGGAAGCGTTTAGAAACGCGGTTTGTGTAGTCGAACGTCTTCGCGATCCAAATCGCCAAGCGTCCCGTGATCTCATCATGATCCGTCCCGCGATCCAATCACGATCCGTCCCGCGAACTCATCACCATCCGTCCCGCGATTTTATCAGGAATCTTCTCGCGATCTTGATCCCGGTCCTTCCGATCTAGCGCCAAACGGACGACACCTCCGCGTTCAGCACACGTGGAGCTTGAGGACGATCTCCTCCGTCTTGATCCAGCAAGAGGGAGCGGAGAGGTAGAAGAGTTCATCGGCAGCGTGATGGCACTACGGCGATGGTGGTGGAGCTATTCCGGCAGGGCTTCGCCTAAGCAATGCAGAAAACCGATCTAGAGGAGAAACTATGCACTAGAGGAACGGGTAGCACCTGGCTGAAAATCAGGTGCCAAAAACCCTAAAACCACTAGTATATATAAGAGGAAGAGAGGAGGAGGCTTGGCTGTCAAAGAGACAGCCCTTGGGTTGGCCAAACCAAGTGGGAGAGGTGGATTCCACCTCCAATCCTAGTAGGACTAGGATTCCTCCCTATTTTTGCCTTTTTGCCTTTTTTCCACCTTTTCTCTTTGGGCTTTCTTTCCCTAGCTGCATGGGCCTTGTGTGAGACTTCCACCAGCTCACAAAGGGCTGGGATTCACTCTCCCACAGCCCATGTAGCCTCTTGGGTCGACATACCCCTCCCGATGGTCTCCCGGTACACTACCGGCACTCCCGGTACACTACCGATGAGCCCGAAACTTTTCCGTCGACCAAACCAGGACTTCCTATATATGAATCTATACCTCCGGACCATTCCGGAGCTCCTCGTGACGTCCGTGATCTCATCCTTCCTGATAATCGTTTTAGAGGCAATAATAATTTAGTTATTATCATATTTCCTTGTTCATGATAATCGTTTATTATCCATGCTATAATTGTATTGATTAGAGACTTAGATGTATGTGTGGATACATAGACAAAACCATGTCCCAATTATACCTCTAATAGACTAGCTTGTTGATCAAAAGATGGTTAAGGTTTCCTAGCCATGGACATGAGATGTCATTTGATAACGGGATCACATCATTAGGAGAATGATGTGATGGACAAGACCCAAACTACAAACATAGCATATGATCGTGTCAGTTTATTGCTACTGTTTTCTCCATGTCAATAATAAATTAGTTATTATCATATTTCCTTTTTCTTGATAATCGTTTATTATCCATGCTATAATTGTATTGATCGGAGACTTAGATGCATGTGTGGATACATAGAAAAAACCATGTCCCTAGTATGCCTTTAACAGACTAGCTCGTTGATCAAAACATGGTTAAGGTTTCCTAGCCATGGACATGAGATGTCATTTGATAACGGGATCACATCATTAGGAGAATGGTGTGATGGACAAGACCCAAACTACAAACGTAGCATATGATCGTGTCAGTTTTTTGCTACTGTTTTCTGCATGTCAAGTATATTTTCCTATGACCATGAGATCATGAAACTCACAGAAACCAGAGGAGTGCCTTGTTTGTATAAAACGTCGCAACGTAACTGGGTGACTATAAAGGTACTCTATAGGTATCTTCGAGGGTGTTTGTTGGGTTGACATGGATCAAGACTGGGATTTGTTACTTCGTGTGACAGAGAGGTATCTCAGGGCCCACTCGGTAATACAATATCACAACAAGCCTTGCATGAAATGTGACTAAGTTTTGATCACGGGATCTTGTATGACGAAACGAGTAAAGAGACTTGCCGGTGACGATGTTGAACTAGGTATGGAGATACCGTCGATCGAATCTCGGGCAAGTAACATACCGAAGAACAAAGCGAACATCATACGGGATTAACTGAATCCTTGACATAGAGGTTCGGCCGATAAAGATCTTCATAGAATATGTAGGAACCAATATGGGAATCCAGGTCCCGCCATTGGTTATTGACCGTAGAGGTGTCTTGGTCATGTCTACATAGTTCTCGAACTCGCTGAGTCTGCACACTTCAGGTTCGGTGAAGTTTCGGTAGTAAAGAGTTATGTATGGTGGTGACCGAAGGTTGTTTGGAGTACCGAATGAGATCCCGGACGTCAGGAGGAGCTCCGGAATGTTCGGTAGGTAAAGATTGATATGTAGGAAGTCCTATTTTCATCGCCGGAGGGGTATTTCAACCCATGAGGCTACATGAACTATGGGAGAGTGAATATACCAGCCTTTAGTGGGCTGGTGGAAGTCCCACACAAGGCCCGTGCGTCTGGAAAAGAAAAGCCCAAAGAGAAAAGGTGGAAAAAATGCAAAAAGGCAAAAATAGGGAGGAATCCTAGTCCTACTAGGATTGGAGGTGGAATCCACCTCTCCCACTTGGTTGGGCCGACCCAATGGCTGGCTTCTCGAGGGCCAAGCCTCCTCTTCTCTTTCTATTATATATAATAGAGGTTTTAGGGTTTTTGACACCTGATTTTTAGCCACGTGCTACATCGTATAGTTAGATTAGAGGCCTAATGTTGATCTACGTAATTAGAGAAATTTGCACTCTATTATGAAACGTTGCTCACAAGTGTGTGCTCCAGGGACATAACGGGTAGATTCCATTAACAGATAAATATCATCGTGGTTGATAATTTGAACTGAACTTTATCCCGAAACTAGTGAAAAATACTAAAAATCTTATATTTGTATAAAAGGTAGACTCTTTGAAAAAACAGTATAAGAAAGTTCCTACCCCTGGCCTCAGATATACGATTTTGAACGACTCTACGGATAAGGGCAAAAAAATACAGGATAAACCACAAACCCTAAATTCTAACACGCCGCTGGTGCCCATGACATGCATCAACGGCGTCGGCGTGGCGACCGCGGAGAAGCCCGATAAGGACCCCGAGGTGGTGTATGGCGACGGCGACAGGGCGGTCAATCTGGCCAAGACAAGACAAGGTGATCGGTGAAAATCCGGTGCAACGGTGATGCAACAAGTCCATCAAGATGGCTAACACGAGCCACGCCGGCGTCATGTCGGATAGTCTCGTCGTTGAGCGTTTAATCATCGAGATTCTTGAAGCAAACCACGCCAAGGAGACATGTGTGCTACCTACTCCTACTGCCGGTCATTCTACAATTTGAGACCATCATTTTTAATTTTGACTACTAAACATGCACGTGCAACGCACGTCTCGATCGAATATATTCTACTAAATAATTCTGTCATAGCATAAATCTACCTTTTAACAGCTGAAATCTCACTCAAAAAGTATATAATTCCAAACTCCTACAAATGACTAAAATATTGTGCTTTATAAATCTGCAGCCCATGTCCATTTCTTAGCAAATACCATTGATCATTAACGAATTGACAAAAAATAAGTCCATAAAAAAATTATTTGTGGCCTATATATGGCCATGCATGCACCCCTAGCTAGTGCATCTCGACAACCAACGCCATCACAAACATCTCACCAGCATCTATAGCCATATAGATATTCATGTATCACGGACAAAATTGTTTCTCATATATCACATGACCTCTTAAACTGCATAACTGACATAATTAACCAGTTATTTCGATCTTAGAGTCATCATTGTATCCAAACTGAATTAAATTTGAGCTGTAATATTTCCAACCAAGAAAATACGTCTTATTTTCTTCTAGTCATGCCTATGAATGGGCCATTGCCAATAAGCACCCAGGAAAAGATATGCAGGTGTGTGTACAGAGGCTATGGAAATTAGTAGTTTCCACATCAGCTGATCAAATGAAATAAATCATCAAGGTTCTGAGATATATGTTTGTCCATCTAAGAAACAAAACATTGCTAGTTAGCAAACCAAGTTGCAGCAATATAATAGCCTCGCCATGTGGTTGTTCCTAGTAAAATCAGGTACCCATGAAACCAGCCCGAGAGGCAAAGCAGATGCACAAACCACTGAAGATACAACCATCCTTACTCAAAATGTAGAGGCATTTGTGGTCATTTAGTGTTTATCTTTCCATGGCAAGGTCCAAAGCAACGAAGGTATTTGCAACCTGATATTTGGAAGCTCGCCATGTATCTGACCCTCTTTTTTGCGAAACCAAAGAAATCAATCTCTAGGAGAGTAATAACACATATCACTGATGATGAAAATAACTCTGAAAAGAAAAAGGAAAAAGTGAGAAGGAGATTAACAAACGTAGATGTACATATGCCACATATATGTAGAATTGTATTGAACAGTAACTGATGATGATATTGTGCCGATTACAAGAGGTATATATGAGGAGCTAGCCGTACCGACCTAGCCCTATTACAAACCAAGTAGGACTCTCAATCCTATTACAAGTTGTATTCTAACATCCTCCCACATTGTCAACGGTAGGCTCGTCGACGTTGGGACTGAAACGAATGTCTTGAAACAGACTAGTCGCCAGGCCTTTAGTGAAGATATCAACAAACTGAGCACAAGAAGGCACGTGGAGAACGCGAACTTGACCGAGAGCCACCTTCTCGCGAACAAAATGAATGTCGATCTCAATATGCTTGGTGCGACGATGTTGAACTCGATTCCCTGACATGTAGACAGCTGAAATATTATCACAGTAGATAATGGTTGCTTGCTCAATAGGATGGTGTAGCTCCGACAGCAACTGGCGCAACCAAACTATCTCAGCAACCGCATTAGCCACAACGCGGTACTCAGCTTCAGCAAGCAACCTAGCTTTTTGAAGACCAAGAAAAACACAAAATCCTGATGTGGACCTACAAGTATCTGGACAACCAGCCCTGTCTCCATCAGAGTAAGCTGTCAAGGAGGTGGGAGAGGATATGTTGATATGAAGGCCTAAGTCTAGTGTGCCTTTTAGATACCGAAGAATACGTTTAACATGGTTATAGTGTGGAATATGAGGATCATGCATGCATAAACAAGCTTGTTGGACGGCAAAAGAAATTTCAGGACGAGGGAGACTAAGATACTGAAGTGCACCGGTGAGACTACGATAAAGAGAAAAGGATCAGAGAAAGGATCACCGTCGGCAGAGAGTTTGGAACCTGTATCAACAGGGGTATGGGAAGTTTGACAATCAACCATACCAGCACGAGAAAGAAGATCGAGAGTGTACTGACGTTGATACAAGAAAAGACCAGAGGAGTCGCGGAGAACAGCAATACCTAAGAAGTGGTGAAGAAGAGAGATAATATGATCCAAAGTGTGCTGTGAGGAAGCTGTTAGAATAATATCATCAACATATAGAAGAAGGTAAGCAGTGTTGGTGTTGTGATGATAGGTGAAGAGGGAAGTGTCAGAATGGGACGGAGTAAAACCTATGGTTTGAGTATAAGTAGAAAATCGTTGGAACCAGGCATGTGGTGCTTGTTTGAGACCATAAAGAGATTTTTGAAGAAGACAAACATGATTAGGAAAGGAGGAATGTTCGAAGCCAAGAGGTTGTTGGCAATAGACTATTTCTTGAAGAGAACCATGAAGAAAAGCATTCTTGACATCTAGTTGATGAATTGTCCAGGAGGAAGAGATAGCAATTCTAAGAACAATATGAATAGTGCTGGGCTTGACAGCTGGAGAGAATGACTCATCATAATCAAGGCCGTGTTGCCGAGAGTAACCATGACATACCCATCAAGCCTTATAACGTGCAAGACTCCCATCAGAATTAAATTGATGGCAAAAAATCCATTTTCCGGAGACGATATTTGTATTGGAAGGATGAGGAGCCAACTGACATGTGTTATTCTGAGGAAGGACATCAAATTCATCTTTCATAGCCGCAGCCCAATTAGGATCTAGGATAGCTGATTTGTAAGATTTGGGTAGAGAGGAAGAAGATAGAGACGCATGAAGATTGAGACGATCTTTTGCAGGTAAATGAAACCCGGACTTGGCACGTGTGCGCATGGTATGATTGTTAGTAGGAGCTGGAATTGGAATAGCATTAGTAGGGGGGTGACGGGGGTGACGCATACGGCGCAGTGGAGGAAGTGGACGTGGGAGTTGGCGGCGGCGAAGATGGCGGTAGCGATGGAGATGGCGGCGACAGAGACGATGGCGGCGGGAGGTCTGCTGCGATGGAGGTGGGCGCTACAGGATCCGCTGTCGTGGTAGAGAGTTCGGCCGGTTGCTTGGCAGGGGTTGACGGTTGAACGAAGGCAAGATGATTGCGATGAGAGGGACTAGGAGACGACGTGAGTGAGTTGGAATCTAGATGGTGACGCTCGGAAAATGGAAAAATATTTTCAGCTGAAGTTACATGACGAGACAAATGAACACGACCAGTAACAAGATCGAGACAACGATAACCCTTGTGCTCATCAGAGAAACCTAGATGGACACACGGGGTATATCATGGGTAAAGTTTGTTAGGAGAAGTGGAGTAGGAGTTTGGGAAACAAAGACAACTGAAGACGCGAACATCGGAGTAATTTGGATGAGAGAGAAATAAGGAGAAGAAAGGTGTAGTTTGGGGGTTAACTTTAGATGGACGAATATTCAGTAAGTATGTGGCCATGTGGAGGCCTTCAGCCCAGAACTTTGGAGGCATAGAAGATTCAACAAGGAGAGTGCGAGTGATTTCATTAAGAGTACGAAGAGAACGCCCGGCTTTGCCATTTTGAGGGGAGGTATAAGGACAAGAGAAACGCAAAATAATTCCATATTGGAGAAACAAAGTTCGATTTTGAAAGTTGTCAAATTCACGACTATTATCATATTGTACGAATCTTATAGGGAGGAAAAAATGAACGGAGACATAGCGCTGAAAGTTGAGGAAGATATTGTAAACTTCGGATTTGTTGCGTAAAGGAAAAGTCCAAACATAATGGGCAAAATCATCAAGAATCATAAGATAATACTTAAAACCAGATACACTTTCTATTCGTGATGTCCAGAGATAACAATGAAGTAATTCAAAAGGAAAAGTACTAGAGGATTGAGAGGAGCTAAAGCGAAGAAGAACATGTTTTCCCATTTGACATGACTGACACATAGAAGAATATGAGAATCTCTATTACAAGGTATTGAAAATTCACTAAGAAGGGTCGATAACAAATTTTTATTGGGATGGCCGAGACATTGGTGCCATAGATCAACAGAGGCTATCATGGATGTTTGAGAAGCAGCGGCCGGAACACCGTGGAGAGAGTATAAATCACCGGAGCTATTGAATCGAGCGATCTCGGCCTTGGTTAGGTAGTCCTTCACAGACAAACCAAATGGGTCAAACTCGACAGAAACATAATTATCAATGGTGAATTGGCGAACAGAAATCAGATTTTTAATAAGAGCAAGAGCTACAAGAACATCACGAAGAAGCAAAGATTTAAGGGGGGATGGGATTTGAGCTTGACCGACATAGTAAATAGGAATAGAAGATCCATCACCGAGAGTAATGGAGGAAAAATACGAAGGTGTACAAAAGGAAAGCAAGTTACTTGATGCAGACATATGACTAGAAGCACCAAAGTCAAAAATCCAATCCGTACCTGAGTTCCCTTGTGCGGCAAAGTTGTTCATGGCTTGTAGACAAGCAGCTTGGTCCCAACTCGGAGTCGAAGTAGAGGCCGGTATATTCATGGGAGCTTGCGTGTGTGGTGGCATCGGCAGTAGGGCCGGCATCGGCGTAAAGAGAGAGCCACCATCATTGTACTTCTGCATGTAGGGGGGCGATGGAGCGCCATAGGATGCATAAGGGCTGACGTTGTAGATTGGTGACATGAAGGAGGGAGCAGCTTGGTACGCGGCCGTCGGCTGTCGGGGCGTGAGGACGGGCACGCCGGTGTGAGGGCGGGCATCGGGCTGCCAGCCACCGGTATAGGCAGGTGGAACACCATATGGCGTAGGAGCGGACCAGGGCATAGGACATGCCTGGACAAGCTCTGTCCACGGATCAGGGGATGGGCGCCATCCGGGCAGCGGTGGTAGTGAAGTTGGTGAAGCCGGGGGCGGTGGTGGTGCAGCTTTTGGAGCCGGGGGCGGAGCCGGGGCGGGTGCCATGCGGAACGGAGTAGTTGGGACTTGGATGCCAACCAGATGGTTGAGGAGGTGCTGTTTGAGGAGGCATTGGCGCAGGTGGGCGAGGAGACGCAGTCAAGACCTAAGGACGGGACTCCTTTGTAGCGAGGGCACGATCGGCCAACTGGAGCATCGAGCGAACCTCCGCGAAGGAGGGACGCAGACGCATCATAGGGATGAAGCAAGCCTGCTTCTCGAACCGTTCGCTGAGGCCGACGAGGAGGGCGTTGATGTGCTGGCGATCGTCGATCGGATCACCGAAATCATGGAGTTCATCCACGATCGTCTTGAGGCGCTGGCAGTACGCGCTGACGGGTGCATCAACTTGTACCGTGTTCCGAAGCTCAGTGTGGAGACTGTTGGCGCGAGAGTCGACGTTGTCCTGGAAGAGCAGGCGAAGGGCCGCCCTTAGATCGGCGGCGAAGGCATCGTCACGGTGGACGACATTGAAGATCTCTATGGAGACTCGCATGTAGATCCATTGAATAATGGCGAGATCATCCTTGACCCATTGCGGATCATGAAGTTGAGGAAGAGAGGCATCGGCGATGTGGGATTGGAGGTTGCATCGCCCAAGGTGGACGTCGAAAAGATGATGCCAATGGTACTAGTTGTGAGCAGCGAGCTCTAGGGTTACGGGGATGTAAGGGCTAATATCGGAGATGGTGTCCGTGAAAGAGATGGAAGGGGGGTATTCGTGGAGGGAGTGCTAGAGTAGAGGTAGAGGCGGAGGAGGCCGCGGCCGCGGTCACCTTGGCGGTGACAATGGCGGCGCGACGCACGAAGTAGCCAGACGACGACACGGGTGGCGGCGCCGGCGGCTGAGCCATACCCTAGGATCTCTAATCTGATACCATGTAGAATTGTATTGAACAAAAATTGATTATGATATTGTGCCGATTACAAGAGGTATATATGAAGAGCTAGCCGCACCGACCTAGCCCTATTACAAACCAAGTAGGACTCTCAATTCTATTACAAGTTGTATTCTAACAATAAATTTGCATCTAATCTTCTCACCTTGTCCCCGGTCTGCAGCATGTTGTCTTGCTCGTCCAAATCTGAAGTGATATAGAAAGTTCCTATAGCACTTTATTCGTGAGGATATAACATGAGTCAGCAACAAATACATATTTTGTTGGCAGTTGATTACTAGGAAGTAGTACCAAGATGGGCTTAAAAGTTTGGGCATGTTTATTTCCGACATGATGTTTATTAGGCGAGGTAAATCATAATATTATAGACATATATTACTAATAGAAAATATTGAGAAAATACTACTTTTATCTTTATATTACTTAAATTGGAACAATTAGTTTCTTCCATGTCCCGAAACTTCTCATAAAGCTTTTCCGGCTTTAACTCAGCAGTTTTGTGTTAGGATAAAATTATGGCTTTGGTATGCGCGCCTGCTTGTGCGCATGCGCGCGTGCTCTGCGCGCGTGCATCAGTCCCATGCACGAGCCTCCTCTGTTGCGGCCACACTCGTATCCGGTGGTGGTGCAGTAGCCTAGGCCGTGGAGCAGGGAAAGGGGCACAACATACCAGTGCGGCAGGGAAAGACACCACAGACTGCTCGGCCTCCTCGTCCCCACGATGCTTTAACTATCTTGGGTATCTATAAAAAAGAATGGTAACGAGTGTGTCAATTGCTACAAATTCATGACTTCAAAGAAACACAATAACTCATTAGATGGTTCAGTATAAATCATTTCTCCACTTGCAGTACGATGTAAAACATTGAATAGGTATGCATCACTCAACATTTAAAAAAGAGTCCGAACAAAAACGTTCAACACTTCTGACTCCATAAAGACTTAAGAAATTAGGGTGCCTAAATCTTTATGCAAAACTGGGGATATCTTACTTAGTAGTTAGACGAGAAGTGCTTCGGTACCCAACCACATACAAAACGTAGAAGGGCAGAATGTTCATACCCTCTTGTATTGTATACCCACCATCCGTACAAATATACGTGGTGAAAAAAAATTACCCAACCTCCACGATCGAGCCCGCGTGCCCACGTACGCACGACCGCATCCACCATCGCCCAGCGCCAGCCGCCGCCGCCAGCGCCGCCTCCACCATCGCCAGCGCCGCCACCTCCACTATCGCCGCTGCCAATACCATCGCCGGCGCCGCCTCCACCATCACCATCGCCGTCGACGCCTCCACCATCGCCGCCGCGGCCTGCACCATCACCATCGCCTCCACCATCACCATAGCCGCCGCCGCCTCCATAATCGCCTCCACCATCGCCGCCGCGGCCTGCACCATCACCATCGCCGCCTCCGCCACCACCATCGTCGCCACAGCCTCCACCATCACCATCGCCGCCGCGGCCTCCACCATCACAGCCGCCACATCCACCATCACCATCCTGCCGCCGCAACGTCCGCCTCCACGATCGGCAGCGGCCGTCTCCATGGTCGCACGCGTGCCCCCGCCGTCGCCTGCTACACGATCGCATGCCTCCGCCTCCACGATCGCCCATCGCCAGCCACCGTCGCCTCTACCACTGCCGCTGCCGCCTCCACGGTCTCCGCCACCATCACCTACACGACCGCCAGCCGCTTCCGCCTATTATTGTGGAACGTTGCATGGGAAACAAAAAATTTCCTACGCACACGCAGATCTATCCATGGTGATGAGCATCTACGAGAGGGAGAGTGGATCTACGTACCCTTGTAGATCGCTAAGCGGGAAGCGTTAAGAAACACGGTTGGTGTAGTCGAACATCTTCGCGATCCAAATCGCCGAGCGTCCCGCGATCTCATCACGATCTGTCCTGCGATCTCATCACGAACCGTCCCGTGAACACATCACGATCCGTCCCGCGATCTCATCACGATCCGTCCCGCGATCACGTCACTTCCGATCTAGTACCGAACAGACGGCACCTCCGCATTCAGCACACGTACAGCTTGATGACGATCTCCACCATCTTGATCCAGCAAGAGAAAATGGAGAGGTAGAAGAGTTCTCCGACAGCGTGACGGCACTTCGGAGATGGTGGTGGAGCTATTCCGGCAGGGCTTCGCCTAAGCACCGCCGAACTAGTCTAGTCTAGAGGAACTTGATCTAGAGGTAGGGTTTAGATGTGGCTGAAAATCCTTGTCCAAAAAACCATAAAAACACTCATATATATAGGAGGAAGGGAGAGGAGTCTGCGCTCAAAGGAGGGCTCTCCTATTGGTTCGGCCGAACTAGTGGAGGGAGAGTCCTCCTCCACCTGAGAGTCCACCTCTCACACGAGAGGTGGAACTTGGGGAGGACTCCACCCCAATTCGGTTTGGGCCTTCTCTTTCTGCGCCTAGGCCACCTTGGACGACCCCACCAGCCCACTAGGGGCTGGTGGGTCGCCACTTTGGCCCATGGGGTGGGTTGGCCCCACTGGTGGACCCCCGGGACCCATTCGTCACTCCCGGTACACTAACGAAAGTGCCCGAAATCTTTCCGGAGTCCAAAACACTGGTAGAAAAAGGCCCACTTGTCCCGGTTCTAGAGGGTCATTTGTCCCGGTTCCGGAAGTGGGACTAAAGGGTAGTTACTAATGCCCAAAACCTTTAGTCCCGGTTTGCCCACGAACTGGGACAGATGGGCCTTCACGTGGCCTCTGCGGCTTGCCCGGGCAGGAGGGCCTTTTGTCCTGGTTGGTAGCACCATCCGGGACCAAAATGCATCCACGCGTCAGTAGTTCCGGGGCTGGGGTTTTGTTTTTTTTGAGAGGGGGTATGGGGGTTTTGTAGGATTAATTTTGGGTTTTATATATTGTGTTAGCTAGCTAATAGAGAGAGGTGTCCTCTCTTATCTCCGTGCTTGGTCGTTGCTACGTACTATATGTATAGAGAGGACTCGACATGCTAGCTAGTAAGAAAATGAAGGAATTAAACCATTAAGTACAGAAGATCGTCATGAACATATACAGAGAGAAGTGAGATTGTTCGAACAACAAGTTTTCGTATATCTATCCAACTCTACTGGCTACATATATACAATATAAGATCTCTTACAATACCCTAACATCTGAAATCAAGTTCCATATGGTATTCTCCCTCTTTCCTGATGACGTGTTCAAGAAAGAATCCCGCCAATTCCTCTTGAATAGCTATTATGCGATCTTGTGGTAGGAGTTGTTCCTGCAGCTCCCAAAGCTAATTCGAAGAAGGGGGTCAATAGATATATATGAATGAAACTCAACACAAATGATGGTAATAAAATAAAATTGTGAATATTATTGCTTACGCACATCAAAATCTTTTTTAGAGTAGCCGCCCTGCTTAGAGATCGTCGCGTTGTAGATGAACTCGCATACGTAGTATCCACAAAGATTAGTCCCTGGTTGCTGCCACAACCACTTTACGAGAAATAGAGATCAATCAAACTGATAATCAAGCATTATATAAATGGTATTGATGAAACTAGCTAGAATCAATATAATGGGAGATGCGCGGAACTAGCTAGTAGTACTTACTTTCGGGCGTGTAAATTTCAGCTCCTTCGGCAGTCCCGGAGATTTTGTGGTGAACGGTATCCAAACCCTGCCAGACATAGAAAATAATTATTACCTGATACAAGGAAATGAACAAAGTTGCCAAAATGGTGCGATAATGATCGATGAACTTCTTAAGCAAATATACCGGTTTTTTCCTTGGGTTTGGGTGGCCTCGAGAGTTGGTCGCCTAGATATCGAGTTGGGGGTGAACATTTTACCTTAGTAACTTAGAAAAAAATGTTATCGAGGAGGGGGTATATCGATACCCCCTCATGTCGAAGTTATTAGAGAGGGGGTATATCGACAATGACATACGTTCCGTATCCGTTGGAAATCTCTCGGGGAGCCGATGCCAACGTGATGATAGGGGGCCGGGGTGCTCCTGTGGCCTTGTTGATAGATAGAGCCGATGCCAACGTGATGATAGAGCCGATGCCAACATTTTCATTTAACAGAAAAGAACTTCAAAAAAAGACTTGCTTCGCCAACATGAACATATACACACAAGAACATATCAAAAAAAGATTTGCTTCGCCAACTTGATGATAGAGCCGATGCCAACTTGAACATATACACACATATACATGAACAAATATATATACATGACCACACATGAACATATACATACATATACATGAACATACATGAACATATACACACATATACATGAACATATACATGTACACACATGAACATATCAAAAACAGAGCACGCGCGGTGCTACCGGCCGGCGACCATGGAGTAGTGGCGACGGGGAGCAGGGGACATTGGAAGGGGGGATCACTGTGGGGGGCACGGCGATGGCTTGATCGGTGACGAGGCCGGCGACAAGGATGACGGGCTCGGGGGGGGCAAGGGAGCGATGAGGACGGCAGGCTCGAGGCCGGCGACGAGGACGGCGCACGGCGAGGTCGAGGGTGCGGGCAAGGGCGACGGTGCGAGGGTGCGTCAGCGAGTAGGACGGCGGGCTCGAGGCCGGCGACGAGGACGGCGCGCGGCGAGGGCGAGGGCGTGGGCGAGGGCTCGGGGAGGGGAGCGCGTCGGTGATGGCGAGAGTGCGGTCTGGCAGCCTGGAGGTGTCTTGCTATTCGGCGCGGCGTCGGGGATGCCGGCGATTAGGACGGCGGGATCGGGGAGGCGACGACGCGGCGACGGGGATGAGGACGACGGGCTCAGGGCAACTGGTGGATGAAAACTGAAATTTTCACTGTGTTTTCTTATATACAAGAAGCATTGGTGCCGGTTGGTGGCACCAACCGGGACCAATACCCACCTTTGGTCCCGGTTGGTGCCACCAACCGGGACCAAAGCCATGTTCCTGGTGCGGTGGGAGTTTAGTCCCACCTCGCCGAGCGAGGAGCGCTCGTACTGGTTTATAAGCGCGGCTGAACTGACTGTCTCGAGCTCCTCTCTACCGTAGGAAGTGCATGCCTAATTGTCTCTGCCTGTTGGGCCTACTTGTCCCGTGGGCCTGCGTCCTGGCCCATATATATTGGGTTACCAGTCGTATGCAGGCCATGGTGACTTAGTAGGTGGGCATTTTTTTATGTTATTTTTTTGCATATTAAAAGTTCTTAACAACTAATACTTTATTTTTTGCTTTATTTATTTCCAGTGTGTGTTATCGTTATATTCCTTTGCTTATTGCTCCGTAACTATGGATATTCTTCATCGCTTAACATTACAGAAATATATAATAGC
This sequence comes from Hordeum marinum, assembly GCA_022496015.1. NCBI lineage: Eukaryota > Viridiplantae > Streptophyta > Magnoliopsida > Poales > Poaceae > Hordeum > Hordeum marinum. The sequence goes on along the minus strand of CM039677.1, from coordinate 25,434,957 downwards.
TATTCTTCATCGCTTGTGTCCTTTTTCAACCCACTTTTTTGTTGCATTTTGTTCTCAGCCACAATCGGACTTTAAGAGAAACTTGAATTGAAAATCACTACAAATATATAATAGATAGAGAGATATATAATATATAATAGTTCAGATATCCATTACAGAAAGTACTGGTCCAAGCGAATACTACTAGCTAGTCTGAATCAGAAGAATATTCCCATGATGCACGTGGTGGTGCGAGGTGACGCTGCCCATAGTTCACGGTTCGAATTTTGCGGTACAACTCATATGCAACGTATGCATCTTTTGCTGCATACTCAATGTTCATCGGCTGAAGTGGGGTCCTCTCCCACTCTTTGTGCTCCGTCCAGGGGAATTTGGTCTCCATATCTGTGTAAGAGTCGTCGATCAAGGCGACTGCCGTAGAAGCCATGGAAGTCCTCGCATAATGAAGCCTGAATATGTCTTGGATATCAATAAGGCAGCCAGCTGGTATCTCAATACCGAAGCTGCGCCTCATCTTCAGCTTGTCATTTCTTACATCAACGCTAGTAAAATGTATGCCACCACGTAGGAAGTCCATGAGTGCTGGGCAGTGCTTGTCACTACTGCAACAGCAACAAATTAAAATGGAACAAATGTTAAATATTTTTGCAACAAGTATATTTCGACAGAATTATAATATGCAACTATATAAAGGAAAATTATTTCGCTACAACAAAAGAGGAAGACGTACGCATAGTTTTCATAAAAAATCGAAAATTATTCCACTACAACTTAAGAGAAATTGATCTTTGTCATATGATTCAAAATAGAACATATATATTGCTATATCCTATATACATGCAATTTTCATATCATATGAATTGATGAAGAAACCCTAAATTAACTATATGACATATATGTTCTCCCATGTTTTGCAACAAGGAAAATTGTTTCACTACAAACTTAAAAGAAATATTGATCTTTCCCATAGGATTCAAAATGGAACATATTTCTATCCGATGCAATTTTCATAATAATCTATACATTATTATTTGATCAAAGAAAACCCTCAAAATTCACCTTGCCCATTGGAAGATCAAGACATATTTTTTGTAACATAGCTGGATGACGGCAACATCTTCTTGCTTGGCCGTGTACTTGAGATCAAGCCCTATGAACTTGTCATTCTCATCCGCCACTTCAAGCCATTTTTGCAGAAGGAAAAGAAAACGCGGCACCATGGTGCTGTCGTTTGTGTAGACGACATCGAGATTGGTCGTCCATGTGCGAGCACCTCCCCGTAGCGAGTGATTGGATTCATGGTAGAAGATATGGCAAAGAATAGAGGAGAATGGAGGAGAAGAGGAGAATGGAGGAGAATAAGAGAACTGGCAGCGCTCGGCGAGGCGTACGGTTGGCTCTTTCTCGGAGCGCGAAGCGTCGTGGATGCGAACCGTTCGAACCTTTAGTCCCGGTTTGAGCCACTAACCGGGACTAAAGGGGCTCACTGGAGGCGAATGGTCACCCCTTTGGTCCCGGTTCTAGCCACGAACCGGGACCAATGGTTGTGGGCCAGGAGCGAGGCACATTGGTCCCGGTTCGTGTCTGGAACCGGGACTAATGGGTCCAGACGAACCGGGACCAATGCCCCACGAGGCCCGGCCGGCCCCCTGGGCACACGAACCGGGACGTATGCCCCCATGAGTCCCGGTTCGTGACAGAACCGGGACTAATGGGCTGGCCAGGCCTGAACCAAAGCCCTGTTTTCTACTAGTGAAACAGGACTTCCTATATAGGAATCTTTACCTCCGGACCATTCCGGAGCTCCTCGTGATGTCCGGGATCTCATCCGGGACTCCGAACAACCTTCGGTAACCACCATTCATAACTCTAAAGTACCGAAATGTCACCAAACCTTAAGTGTGCAGACCCTGCGGGTTCGAGAACTATGTAGACATGACCGAGACACCTCTATGGTCAATAACCAATGGCGGGACCTGGATGTCCACATTGGTTCCTACATATTCTATGAAGATCTTTATCGGTTCAACCTCTATGTCAAGGATTCAGCTAATCCCGTATGATGTTCCCTTTGTTCTTCGGTATGTTACTTGCCCGAGATTCGATCGTCGATATCTCCATACCTAGTTCAACCTTGTTACTGGCAAGTCTCTTTACTCGTTCCGTAATACAAGATCCCGTGACTAACACTTTTGTCATATTGCTTGCAAGGCATGTTGTGATGTTGTATTATTGAGTGGGCCCTGAGATACCTCTCTGTCACACGGAGTAACAAATCCCATTCTTGATCCATGCCAACTCAGCAGACACCCTCGGCGATACCTGTAGAGCACCTTTATAGTCACCCAGTTACGTTGCGACGTTTGATACACACAAGGCACTCCTCCGATGTCCATGAGTTGCATGATCTCATGGTCATAGGAACACATATACTTGACATGCAGAAAACAGTAGCAATAAACTGACACGATCATATGCTACGTTTGTAGTTTGGGTTTTGTCCATCACATCATTCTCCTAACGATGTGATCCCGTTATCAAATGACATCTCATGTCCATGGCTAGGAAACCTTAACCATCTTTTGATCAACGAGCTAGTCTATTAGAGGCATACTAGGGACATGGTTTTGTCTATATATCCACACATGCATCTAAGTCTCCGATCAATACAATTATAGCATGGATAATAAACGATTATCATGAACAAGGAAATATGATAATAAATTATTTATTATTGCCTCTAGGGCATATTTCCAGCACCTATAACCACCGCGAGCTAACACGCCGGCCGTTCCATCCCCGTCGTGTCCCACACCATGGTCGGCCGTCACGGAATAGCCGGACACGTCTTGGACATCGCCGGTTACCCCATCGGCGACACATCTTCCGACTCCGTCAAATGGCCCGAAACTTTTTCCACGAGTTGCCATCACCATCGACGGCACGCATGCCAGTTTTCTTATTTTTCCGACGCCCGTTGCATTTCCTAGGATATTTCCCGGTGAAAAAACCCTAAACACTAGCCGGACGTGACGCGATGTTCATTCGTTATCGGGTTTCTTTCCAAGTTATTTGGTGGCCTACGTTGGTCGTGCCCCCATGTATGCACGATTTGGTGCAACTGCCTGCATGCGATCACATAGGCCATGTGCAACCAGCTCTGTTTCGGTGTGCCGAAGGGGGGGTTCCGAAGCACGTTTGTTCTTCCGACTATGTGAAATGGCCCGAAACTTTTTCCATGCGTTGCCATCACCTTTGAGGGCACGCATGCCGGTTTTATTATTTTTTCGATGCCTGATGCATTTCCTAGGATTTTCCTCGTGAAAAAACCCTAAAACACTGGCAGGACGTGACGCGACGATCGTTCGGTGTCGAGTTTCGTTCCAAACTTGCGTGGGGGCCTACGTTGGCTATGCCCCCATGTCTGTACGATTTGGTGCAACTGCATGCATGCGATCACGTAAACCATGTGCAACCAGCTCCATTTCGGTGTGCCGGAGGGGGGTTCCGAAGCACGTTTGTTCTTCCGACTCAGTGAAATGGCGCAAAACTTTTTCCACGCGTTGCCATCACCTTCGACAGCACGGATGCTAGTTTTCTTATTTTTCCGACGCCCGATGCATTTCCTAGGATTTTCCCGATGAAAAAACCCTAAAACATTGGCTGGACATGACGCGACGTTCGTTCGGTGTCGGGTTTCATTTCAAACTTACTTGGGGGCCTACATTGGCTGTGCCCGCATATCTGCACGGGTTTGGTGCAAGTGCATGCAAGCGGTCACGTAGACCATGTGCAACCAGCTCCGTTTCGGTGTGCCGGAGGGGGGTTCCGAAGCACGTTTGTTCTTCTGTCTTCGTGAAATGTGTTGGAAATATGCCCTAGAGGCAATAATAAATTAGTTATTATCATATTTCCTTGTTCATGATAATCATTTATCATTCGTGCTATAATTGTTTTGATCGGAGACTCGTAGTAGCAATCTGGATACGTATAGTGGAGCAGCCATTTGGAATAGTACCAAGTGGAGTGTGGTAGCAGTGTTTACAGTTTGACAGAGAGATTTGCAAAGTACACACGGATTTGAATGTTGTAGACCCGTTGGCTATAAGACCTTTCTCACATGCAAAGCATGATCGAGCCCCAAAACTCATTGGGTGTTAGATTCATAACAATGCGAATCACATGGTGATGTGAACTAGATTATTGACTCTAGTGCAAGTGGGACATTGTTGGAAATATGCGCTAGAGTCAATAATAAATTAGTTATTATCATATTTCCTTGTTCATGATAATCGTTTATTATCCATGCTATAATTGTATTGATCGGAGACTTAGATGCATGTGTGGATACATAGACAAAACATTGTCCCAAGTATGCCTCTAATAGACTAGCTCGTTGATCAAAAGATGGTTAAGGTTTCCTAGCCATGGACATGAGATGTCATTTGATAATGGGATCGCATCATTAGGAGAATGTTGTGATGGACAAGACCCAAACTGCAAACTTAGCATATGATCGTGTCAGTTTATTGCTACTGTTTTCTGCATGTCAAGTATATGTTCCTATGGCCATGAGATCATGCAACTCACGGACACCGGAGGAGTGCCTTGTGTGTATCAAACGTTGCAACGTAACTGGGTGACTATAAAGGTACTCTAAAGGTATCTCTGAGGGTGTCTATTCGGTTGGCATGGATCAAGACTGGGATTTGTTACTACGTGTGACGGAGAGGTATCTCAAGGCCCACTCGATAATACAACATCACAACAAGCCTTCCAAGCAATGTAACTAAGTGTTGATCACGGGATCTTGTATTACAGAACGAGTAAAGAGACTTGCCGGTAACGAGGTTGAACTAGGTATGGAGATACCGACGATCGAATCTCGGGCAAGTAACATACCAAAGAAACAAAGGGAACATCATACGAGATTAACTGAATCCTTGACATAGAGGTTCGACCGATAAAGGTCTACGTAGAATATGTAGGAACCAATATGGGCATCCAGGTCCCACTATTGGTTATTGACCGTAGAGGTGTCTCGGTCATGTCTACATAGTTCTCGAACCCGCAGGGTCTGCACACTTAAGGTTCGGTGACATTTTGGTAGTATAGAGTTATGTATGGTGGTGAAAGAAGGTTGTTCGGAGTATCGGATGGGATCCTAGACATCACGAGGAGCTTCAGAATGGTCCGGAGGTAAATATTGATATATAGGATGTCCTATTTTGGTCGCCGAAAAAGTTTCGGGCTCATCGGTAGGGTACCGAGAGTGCCGGTAGTGTACCGGGAGACCGTCAGGAGGGGTATTTCGACCCAAGAGGCTATATGGTCTGTGGGAGAGTGAATACCAGCCCTTAGTAGGCTGGTGGAAGTCCCACACAAGGCCCATGCGTCTGGGAAAGAAAAGCCCAAAGAGAAAAGGTGGGAAAAGGGCAAAAAGCCAATAATAGGGAGGAATCCTAGTCCTACTAGGATTAGAGGTGGAATCCACCTCTCCCACTTGGTTGGGCCGACCCAAGGGCTGGCTCCTTGAGGGCCTAGCCTCGTCCTCTCTTCCTCTTATTTATACTATAGGTTTTAGGGTTTTTGGCACCTGATTTTCAGCCACGTGCTACCCGTTCCTCTAGTGCATAGTTTCTCCTCTAGATCGGTTTTCTGCAGTGCTTAGGCGAATCCTTGCCGTAATAGCTCCACCACCATCGCCGGAGTGCCGTCACGCTGCCGGAGAACTATTCTACCTCTCCTCTCCCTCTTGCTGGATCAAGAAGGCGGAGATCGTCATCGAGCTGTACGTGTGCTGAACGTGGAGGTGCCATCCGTTCGGCGCTAGATCGGAAGGACTATGTTCAAGATCGCGAGACGGATCATGATGAAATCGCAGGATAGATCGTGATGAGTTCGCGGGACGGATCGTGATTGGACCGCGGGACGGATCAGGATGAGATCGCGGGACGCTCGGCGATTTGGATCGCAAAGATGTTCGACTACACCAACCGCGTTTCTTAACGCTTCCCGCTTAGCGATCTACAAGGGTATGTAGATCCACTCTCCCTCTCGTAGATGCTCATCACTATGGATAGATCTTGCGTGTGCGTAGGAATTTTTTTGTTTCCCATGCAACGTTCCCCAACAGTGGTATCAGAGCTAGGTCTATGAGTAGATGAGATCTCGAGTAGAACACAAAGAGTTTGTGGGTGTTGATGCTTAGATTGCTTCCTCCCTTGGTCGTATTTTGGTTCAGCGGTATTGTGAGATGAAGCGGCCCGGACCAACATTACTCGTACGCTTACGAGAGACCGGTTCCCTCAACCGCAACTTTTTGCATAGATGGCTTGCAGGTGCCAGTTCTCTCACTTTAGTTGGATCGGATGCGACAAAGGCGGTCCATGAGAAGGTTGAAAAGAAACTAGTGTATCACCATTGTGGTTTTTGCGTAGATGAGAATTGTTCTTGCTAGGTACCCATAGCAGCCACGTAAAACATGCAACAACACAATTAGAGGATGTCTAACTTGTTTTTGCAGGGTTTGTTGTGATGTGATATGGCCAATTACATGATGTGATATATGTGATGTATGAGATGATCATGTGATGTATAGATTATCACGACTTGCATGTCGATGAGTATGGCAATCGGCAGGAGCCATAGGGTTGTCTTGAATTATTGTATGACCTACATGTCAATCATTAAGCGCTATGTAATGATTTACTTTATCGCTAAACGGTAGCAATAGTAGAAGAAGCATGTTGGGCGCGACAACCCAGATGGCGACGCGTTGATGGACATCAAGATGATGGAGATCATGGTGTCATGTCGGTGACGATGGAGATCATGCCGGTGCTTTCTAGATGGTGATCAAAAGCACAAGTTCATGGCCATATCATGTCCCTTATTATTTGCGTGTGATGTTAAACCTTTTATGCACCCTGTTTTGCTTAGGACGACTGTAGCATTATAAGGTGATCCCTCACTTAATTTCAAGATTAATTGTGATCTCCCCGAGTGTGCACCGTTGCGAAAGTTCATCATGTCGAGACACCACGTGATGATCGGGTGTGATAGACTCTACTTTCACATACAACGGATGCAAGCCAGTGTTGCACATGCAGAAAACTCGGGTTAAACATGACGAGCCTAGCATGTACAGACATGGCCTCGGAACACAAGAGACCAAAAGGTCGAACATGAGTCATAAAGTAGATATGATCAACATGATGATGTGCACCATCGAAACCACCTCAAGTCACGTGATGATCGGACTTGAGTTGGTGAATTTGGATCATGTATCACTCGAATAACCGGAGGGATGTCAATTTGAGTGGGAGTTTTTCAGTAATATGATTAATTGAACTCGTTATCATGAACTTAGTCAGTAGTGCCTTTGCAAATTATGTTGTACATTACTAGCTCGCGTTGTAGCTCCCTTGTATTTTTATATGTTCCCTAGAGAAATAGAGTTGAAAGATGTTGGTAGCAATATTGCGGACTAGTCCGTGATCTGAGGATTGTCCTCATTGCTGGACAGAAGGCTTATGTCCTTAATGCACCGTTGGGTGCACCAACCCCTCTAGCGTCGTGTGTTGATGTTGTGAACATCTGATAGGCACGTTCTGATAACTACTTGATAGTTTAGTGTGTCATGCATTACGGATTAGAATTGAGGCTCTGAAATGTTTTGAACGTCATAGAACATATGAGATGTTCCAAGAGCTGAAATTAGCATCTCAGGCTCGTGCCCGTGTTGTGGGATAGGAGATCTCCAACAAGATTCTTTGCCTGCAAGATGAAAGGGAATAGCCTAATCATTGAGCATGTGCTCATATTGTCTGGGTGCTACAATCGCTTGAATCGAGTGGGAGTTGATCTTCCACATAAGATAGTGATTCATATAGTTCCCGAAGTCACTGTCACTAAACTACTAGGACTTGGTGATGAACTATAAAATGTCAGGGATAGAATTAATGATCCCTGAGCTGTTCGCGATGATTGACACCGCAAAGGTAGAAATCAAGAAGGAGCGTCAAGTGTTCATGGTTAGTAAAACAACTAGTTTCGAGAAGGGCAAGGGCAAGGAGGGAAACTTCATGGATGGCAAGTCAGTTGCTGCTCCAGTGAAGCAACCCAAAGTTGAACCCAAACCCGAGACTAACTGCTTCGATTATGAGGAGAGCGATCGCTGAAGCGGAACAACCCTAGATACTTGGTAGATAAGAACGTTGGCAGCTTCGACAGAAGTATATTTGATATACGTGTTATTGATGTGTACCTTGTTGGAAATATGCCCTAGAGGCAATAATAAAATGGTTATTATTGTATTTCCTTGTTCATGATAATTGTCCATTGTTCATGCTATAATTGTATTAACCAGAAACCGTAATGCATGGGTGAATACATAGGCCACAACATGTCCCTAGTGAGCCTCTAGTTGGCTAGCTTGTTGAACAATAGATGGTCACGGTTTCATGACCATGGACATTGGATGTCATTGATAACGGTATCACATCATTAGGAGAATGATGTGATGGACAAGAACTAATCCTAAGCATAGCATAAGATCGTGTAGTTCGTTTGCTAAAGCTTTTCAATGTCAAGTATTGTTTCCTTAGACCATGAGATTGTGCAACTCCCGGATACCGTAGGAATGCTTTGGGTGTGCCAAACGTCACAACGTAATTGGGTCGCTATAAAGGTGCACTACGGGTATCTCCGAAAGTTTTTGTTGGGTTGGCACGAATCGAGACTGGGATTTGTTACTCCGTGTGACGGAGAGGTATCTCTGGGCCCACTCGGTAAGACATCATCATAATGAGCTCAAAGTGACTAAGGAGTTAGACACGGGATGATGTATTACGGAACGAGTAAAGAGACTTGCCGGTATCGAGATTGAACAAGGTATAGAGATACTGACGATCGAATCTCGGGCAAGTATCATACCGATAGACAAAGGGAATTGAATATGGGATTGATTGAATCCCTGACATCATGGTTCATCGGATGAGATCATCGTGGAGTACGTGGGAGCTAACATGGGTATCCAGATCCCGATGTTGGTTATTGGCCGGAGAGATGTCTCGGTCATGTCTACGTGTCTCCCGAACCCGTAGGGTCTACACACTTAAGGTTCAATGATGCTAGGATTATAGGGAAATGGGATACGTGAATTCCGAAGGTTTTTCGGAGTCCCGGATGAGATCTCGGACGTCACGAGGAGCTCCGGAATGGTACGGAGGTAATCATTGATATATAGGAAGTCTAATTTTGGTCACCGGAAAGTTTTTGGGCTCATCGGTAGTGTACCGGGAGTGCTGGGAGGGTGCCGGAGGACCCCCGGGAGGGGTGTGACGACCATAGGACTTCGTGGGCTGTTAGAGGATTTTTACCAGCACTTATTGGCCTGGACAAGAAGTTCTGGTATGGCCCATGCGGCTGGAGATAAAGAGATAAGGCAAAAGGAGTTCAAAAGGAAGAGATCGACCTCCCTTGTGGGAGGTGGACTCCTCCCTAGCTTCGGCCGAAGCTCTCCTCCTTGGAGAAGGGGCCAAGGCAGCCCTCCCTCTCCCTCCTCCTATATATACTTGAGGTTTTGGCCTTTTGGGAACAAGATTTGATCTCTCTCTCTTCCTCTCTTCTTCTTCCTCCTCCGTAGTGCTTAGGCAAAGCCCTGCCGGAATACCTTGCTACTCCACCACCACCACGCCGTCGTGCTACTGTTGGAGCCCTTCCCCAACCTCTCCTTCCTCCTTGCTTGATCAATGCATAGGAGACGCCACCGGACTGCACGTGTATTGAACACAGAGGCACCGTTTTTCGGCGCTTAGATCGGAATCCACCGCGATCTGAATCGTTGCGAGTACGAATCCACCAACCGCGTTCTTGTAACGCTTCCGCTTCGCGATCTTCAAAGGTCTGAAGATGCAATCTCTCCCCACTCGTTGCTGGTTTCTTCATGGATAGATCTTGGTGATCGTAGGAAATATTTTGGTTTACTACTACGTCTCCCAACACGGGTATTAGAGCTAGGTCTATGCGTAGAATCTATGCACGAGTAGAACACAAAGCAGTTGTGGGCGTCGATTTTGTTAATTTTCTTACCACTACTAGTCTTATCTTTATTCGGCGGTATTGTGGGATGAAGCGGCCCAGACCAACTTTACACGTACACTTACGTGAGACCGGTTCCACCGCCTGGCATGCACTAGTTGCATAAGGTGGCTAGCGGGTGTCTGTCTCTCCCACCTTAGTTAGATTGGATTCGATGAAAAGGGTCCTTATGAAGGGTAAATAGGAATTGGCAGATCACGTCGTGGTTTTGGCGTAGGTAAGAAACATTCTTGCTAGAAACCTATAGCATCCACGTAAAAACTTGCAACTACAAATTAGAGGATGTCTAACTTGTTTTTGCAGCATATGCCTTGTGATGTGATATGGCAAAAAGGATGTGATGTGATGCATTGTCATGTATGAGATTGATCATGGTCTTGTAATAGGATTCACGACTTTCATGTCGATGAGTATGACAACCGGCAGGAGCCATAGGAGTTGTCTTATTTTATTGTATGACCTGCGTGTCAATCATAAACGCCATGTAATTACTTTACTTTATTGCTAAATGTTAGCCATAGTAGTAGAAGTAATAGTTGGCGAGACAACTTCATGAAGAAACGATGATGGAGATCATGAAGATGGAGATCATGGTGTCGTGCGAGTGACAGTGATGATCATGGTGCCCCGAAGATGGAGATCATAGGAGCAAGATGATATTGGCCATATCATGTGACTATATTGATTGCATGTGATGTTTATCATGTCTACATCTTATTTGCATAGAACGACGATAGTAAATAAGATGATCTCTCAATAAAATTTCAAGAAAAGTGTTCACTCTAACTATGCACCGTTGCTAAGGATCCTTGTTCCGAAGCACCACGTGATGATCGGGTGTGATAGGTTCGAACATTCACATACAACGGGTGTAATCCAGATTTACACACGCGAAACACTTAGGTTGACTTAACGAGCCTAGCATGTACAGACATGGCCTCGGACCACGGAAGACTGAAAGGTCGAACATGAGTCGTATAAAGATACGATCAACATGGAGATGTTCACCATGGATGACTAGTCCGTCTCACGTGATGATCGGACACGGGCTAGTTGACATGGATCATGTGTAACTTGGATGACTAGAGAGATGTCTATCTAAGTGGGAGTTAATTAAATAATTTTATTATGTGAACTTAATTATCATGAACTTAGTCTAAAAATTGTGTTTACTATCTATATTGTAGATCCAATGGCCAACACGAATGTCACCCTCAATTTCAACGCGTTCCTAGAGAAAACCAAGCTGAAAGAAGATTGAAGCAACTATGCGGAGTGGGTCCGTAGCTTGAGGATCATCTTCATAGCTTCCAAGAGATTGTATATCCTTGATGCACTGCTAGGTGACCCACCCATTTTACCAGCGGACCAAGACGTTACGAACGCTTGGCAGTCACGCTGCGATGATTACTCCCTTGTTCAGCGCGACATGCTTTACAGTTTAGAAACGGGGCTCCAAAAGTGTTTTGAGCAACACAAAGCATATGAGATGTTCCAAGAGCTGAAACTGGTTTTCCAAGCTCACGCCCGGGTCGAGAGATATGACATCTTCGACAAATTCTTTAGCTGTAAGATGGAGGAAAATAGTTCTGTCAGTGAGCACATATTAAAGATGTCTAGGTTGCACAACCGCTTGGCTCAGCTGGGAGTTAATCTCCCGGATAACTCGGTCATTGACAGAATCCTCCAGTCGCTTCCACCTAGCTACAAGAGCTTTGTGATGAACTACAACATGCAGGGTATGGAGAAGTCCATTCCTGAGTTGTACTCGATGCTGAAATCAGCAGAGGTCGAGATCAAAAAGGAGCATCAAGTGTTGATGGTGAATAAGACCACTAGTTTCAACAAAGGCAAGGGTAAGAAGAACTTCAAGAAGGACGGCAAAGCTGTTGCCGCACCCGGTAAGCAAGTTGCCGGGAAGAAGAAGAACAATAATGGACCCAAGCCTGAGACTGAGTGCTTTTATTGCAAGGGTACCGATCACTGGAAGCGGAACTACCCCAAGTACTTAGGGGATAAGAAGGACAACAACGTTAAAGGTATATGTGATATACTTGTTATCTATGTGTACTTAACTAGCACTCGTAGTAGCTCCTGGGTATTTGATACCGGTGCAGTTGCTCACATTTGTAACTCCAAGTAGGAGCTGTGGAATAAGCGGAGGCTGGCAAAGGACGAGGTGACGATGCGCGTCGGGAATGGTTCCAAGGTCGATGTGATCGCCATCGGCACGCTACCTCTACATCTACCTTCGAGATTACTGTTAAACCTTAATAATTGTTATTTAGTACAAGATTTGAGCATGAACATTGTATCTGGATCTCGCTTGATGCGAGATGGCTACTTATTTAAATCTGATAATAATGGTTGTTCTATATATATCAGAGAAATGTTTTATGGTCATGCCCTGCTGGTTAATGGTTTATTTTTGATGAATCTCGAACGTGATGTTACACATGTCCATAGTGTGAGTACCAAAAAGTGTAAGGTTGATAACGATAGTCCCACTTACATGTGGCACTGCCGCCTTGGTCATATTGGTGTCAAACGTATGAAAAAGCTCCATGCTGATGGAATTTTGGAGTCTCTCGATTTCGAATCATTTGACACATGCAAACCATGCCTCATGGGCAAGATGACCAAGACTCCGTTCTCCGGAACAATGGAGCGAGCAACTGACTTATTGGAAATAATACATACTGATGTATGCGGTCCAATGAGCATCGAGGCTCGTGGTGGCTACCGTTATGTTCTCATCCTCACTGATGACTTGAGCAGATATGGGTATGTCTACTTAATGAAACATAAGTCTGAATTTCAGAGTGACGTAGAGAATCAATGTGAAAGGAAAATAAAGTGCCTACGATCTGATCGTGGCGGAGAATATTTAAGTCACGAGTTTGGGACACATCTAAGGAAATGTGGAATTGTTTCACAACTCACGCCGCCCGACACACCTCAGCGAAATGGTGTGTCTGAACATCGTAATCGCACTCTTTTGGATATAGTGCGATATATGATGTCTCTTACTGACTTACCACTATCATTTTGGGGATATGCATTAGAGACTGCCACATTCACTTTAAATAGGGAACCGTCAAAATCCGTTGAGACAACACCGTATGAACTATGGTTTGGTAAGAAACCTAAGCTGTCGTTTCTAAAAGTTTGGGGATGTGATGCTTATGTGAAGAAACTTCAACCTGAGAAGCTCGAACCCAAAGCGGAAAAGTGTGTCTTCATAGGATACCCAAAGAGACTATTGGGTATACCTTCTACCTATGATCCGAGGGCAAAGTCTTTGTTGCGAAGAACGGATCCTTTCTCGAGAAACAGTTTCTATCGAAAGAAGTAAGTGGGAGGAAAATATAACTTGATGAGGTAATCGTACCTCCACTCGAACTGGAGAGTAGCGCAGCACGGGAAGTTGTTTCTGTGGAGCCTACACTGGCTGGAGAGGGAGTTTATGATGATGATCATGAAACTTCAGATCAAGTTACTATTGAACATCGAAGGTCCACTAGGACACCTTCCGCACCAGAGTGGTACGGCAACCCTGTACTAGAGATCATGTTGTTGGACAACGGTGAACCTTCGAACTATGAAGAAGCGATGGAGGGCCTGAATTCCAACAAATGTCTTGAGGCCATGAAATCCGAGATAGGATCCATGTATGAGAACAAAGTATGGACTTTGGTGGACTTGCCTGATGATAAGCGAGCCATTGAAAATAAATGGATCTTTAGGAACAAGACAGACGCGGGCGGCAATGTGACCATTTATAAGGCTCGGCTTGTCGTTACGGGTTATTGACAAGTTCAAGGAGTTGACTACGATGAGACTTTCTTGCCCGTAGCGATGCCGAAGTCTGTCCGAATCATGTTAGCAATTGCCGCATTGTATGATTATGAGATCTAGCAAATGGACATCAAAACATCATTCCTTAATGGCTTCCTCAAGGAAGAACTATATATGATGCAGCCGGAAGGTTTTGTCGATCCTAAAGATGCTACCAAAGTATGCAAGCTCCAGCGCTCCATCTATGGGCTGGTGCAAGCATCTCAGAGTTGGAACATTCGCTTTAATGAGGTGATTAAAGCGTTCAGGTTTGTATAGGTTTATAGAGAACCCTGTATTTACAAGAAAGTGAATGGGAGCTCTGTAGCATTTCTTATATTATATGTGGATGACATACTGATAATGGGAAATGATATAGAACTCTTGGAAAGTATAAAGGCCTACCTGAACAAGTGTTTTTCAATGAAGGACTTTGGAGAAGCTGCTTACATATTAGGTATTAGGATCTATAGAGATAGATCGAGATGCCTCATAGGTCTTTCACAAAGCACATACCATGAAAAGATATTGAAGAAGTTCAATATGGATCAGTCCAAGAAGGGGTTCTTGCCTATGTTACAGGGTGTGAGATTGAGTACGACTCAATGCCCGACCACGGCAAAAGATAGAGAAGAGATGAGTGTCATCACCTATGCTTCAGCCATAGGCTCTATTATGTATGACATGCTGTGTACCAGACCTAATGTGAACCTTGCCATAAGTTTGGTAGGGAGGTACCAAAGTGATCCCGGAGCGGAACACTGGACATCGGTTAAGAATATCCTGAAGTACATGAAAAGGACAAAGGACATGTTTCTCGTATATGGAGGTGCCGAAGAGGTTGTAGTAAAGGGTTACGTCAATGCTAGCTTCGACATAGATCCGTATGATTCCAAGTCGCAAACCAGATACGTGTATATTTTGAAGGGAGAGGCAGTCAGCTGGTGCAGCAGCAAGCAAAGCGTCGTGGCGGCATCTACATGTGAAGCAGAGTACATATCTGCTTCGGAAGCAGCAAAGGAAGGAGTCTGGATGAAGGAGTTCATCACTGACCTAGGAGTGATTCCCAATGTGTCGGGCCCGATGACTCTATTCTGTGACAACACTGGAGCTATTGCCCTTGCGAAGGAGCCCAGGTTTCACAAGAAGACAAGACACATCAAGCGCCGCTTCAACTCCACCTGTGATTACATTCAGGAGGGAGATATAGATATTTGTAAAGTACATACGGATCTGAATGTCGCAGATCCGTTGACTAAACCTCTCTCACGAGCAAAACATGATCAACACCAGAATGCTATGGGTGTTCGATTCATCACAATGTAACTAGATTATTGACACTAGTGCAGGTGGGAGACTGTTGGAAATATGCCCTAGAGGCAATAATAAAATTGTTATTATTGTATTTCCTTGTTCATGATAATTGTCTATTGTTCATGCTATAATTGTATTAACCAGAAACCGTAATGCATGTGTGAATACATAGACCACAACATGTCCCTAATGAGCCTCTAGTTGGATAGCTCGTTGATCAATAGATGGTCACGGTTTGATGACCATGGACATTGGATGTTGTTGATAACGGGATCACATCATTAGGAGAATGATGTGATGGACAAGACCCAATCCTAAGCATAGCATAAGATAGTGTACTTCGTTTGCTAAAGCTTTTCAATGTCAAGTATCGTTTCCTTAGACCATGAAATTGTGCAACTACCGGATACCGTAGGAATGCTTTGGGTGTGCCAAACTTCACAATGTTACTGGGTGGCTATAAAGGTGCACTGCGGGTATCTCCAAAAGTGCCTGTTGGGTTTGGCATGAATCGAGACTGGGATTTGTCACTCCGTGTGACGGAGAGGTATCTCTGGGCCCACTCGGTAAGACATCATCATAATGAGCTCAAAGTGACTAAGGAGTTAGCCACGGGATGATGTATTACGGAACGAGTCAAGAGACATGCCGGTAACGAGATTGAACAAGGTATAGATATACCGACGATCGAATCTCGGGTAGGTATCATACCGATAGACAAAGGGAATTGAATACGGGATTGACTGAATCCCCGACATCGTGGTTCATCCGATGAGATCATCGTGGAGTACGTGGGAGATAACATGGGTATCCAGATCCTGCTGTTGGTTATTGTCTGGAGAGATGTCTCGGTCATGTCTATGTGTCTCCCGACGTCACGAGGAGCTCTGGAATGGTCCGAAGGTAAACATTGATATATAGGAAGTCTAGATTTGGTCATCGGAAAGTTTTTGGGCTCATCGATAGTGTACCGGGAGTGCCGGGAGGGTGCCGGAGGACCCCTGGGAGGGGTGTGACGACCATAGGACTTCGTGGGCTGTTAGAGGAGGTGTACCAGCCCTTATTGGGATTGCCAAGACCTTCTGGGAAGGCCCATGCGGCTGAAGATAAGGAGATAAGGCAAAAGGAGTTCAAAAGGAAGAGATCCACCTCCCTTGTGGGAGGTGGACTCCTCCCTAGCTTCAGCCGAAGCTCTCCTCGTTGGAGGAGGGGCAAGGCAGCCCTCCCTCTCCCTCCTCCTATATGTACTTGAGGTTTTGGTTTTTTGGGAACAAGATTTGATCTCTCTCTCTCTCACGGCGAAGCCCTACCTCTCTTCTTGCTCCTCCGTAGTGCATAGGCGAAGCCCTGCCGGAATACCTTGCTACTCCACCACCACCAAGCCGTCGTGCTTCTGTTGGAGCCCTTCCCCAACCTCTCCTTCCTCCTTGCTGGATCAAGGCATAGGAGACGTCACCGGGCTGCACGTGTGTTGAACTCGGAGGCGCCTTTGTTCGGCGCTTAGATCGGAATCCACTGCGATCCGAATTGCTGGGAGTACGACTCCACCAACCGCGTTCTTGTAACGCTTCTGCTTAGTGATCTTCAAAGGTATGAAGATGCAATCTCTACCCACTCATTGATGGTTTCTTCATGGATAGATCTTGGTGATCGTAGGAAATTTTTTCATTTACTATTACGTCTCCCAACATACCTTGGTAGTACTCCTAGTAGCACCTGGGTATTGGATACCCGTTCGGTTGCTAAATGTTAGTAACTCGAAATAAAAGCTACGGAACAAATAGAGAACTAGCTAAGGGTGAGGTGACAATGTGTGTTCGAAATGTTTCCAAGGTTAATATGATCAACATCGCACGCTCTCTCTCTATTTTCAGGATTACTGACGAACCTAAATAAAATTTATTTGGTGTTTTGCGTTGAGCACGAAGATGATTAGATCGTGTTTTTTTGCAACACAGTTATTCATTTAAGTTAGAGAATAATGGTTATTCTGTTTACATGAATAATACCTTCAATGGTCATGCACCCAGTGAGAATGGATTGTTGAAATCTTGATCGTAGTAATACACATGTTCATAACATTGATGCCAAAAGATACAAAGTTAATAATGATAGTACCACATACTTGTGGCATTGCCGCTAAATGTCATATTAGTATAAAGCGCATGAAGAAACTCCATGCTGATGTATCTTTGGACTCATTCGATTTCGATTCGGTTGAGACATGCAATCCATGTCTCTTGGGCAAGATGACTAAGGACCCAGTTTTCCGGATTGATGGAGCGGGCAAGTGGTTTATTGGAAATGATACATGTTGATGTATGCAATCCAATGAGTCTTGTAGCTTGTGGTGGATATCGTTACGTTCTTACCTTCACTTATGATTTGAGTACATGTAGTGTATGTTTACTTAATGAAACACAAGTCTGAATCATTTGAAAAGTTCAAGAAAATTCAGAGTGAAGTTTAGGATCATCGTGACAAGAAGATAAAAATGTCTGTGATATGATCGTGGAGGTGAATATCTGAGTTACGAGTTTGGCATACAACTCTAGACAATATGAAAGTTGTTTCACAACCCACGCCACCTGGAACACCATAGAGTGTCGGTGTGTCCGAACGTCATAGTCGTGCTCTATTAGATATGGTGTGGGCTATCATGTATTTTATCTTTTTGCTACTATAATTTTGGGGTTATGCATTAGAGACAACTACATTCACATTAAATAGGGCACCATATAAATCCATCAAGATGACAACATGTGAATTATGGTTTAATGGAAACCTAAGCGCTCATTTCTTGATGTTTGGGGCTGCGACGCTTGTGTGGAAAATGTTTTCACCTAATGAGCTCGAACCCAAAGCGAAAAAATGCATCTTCATATGATAACCTAAGAACATTAGGTGAACCTTCTATCTCAGATCCAATCATAGAGTGTTTCTTGCTAAAATGGGTCCTTTCCCGAGAAAAAGTTTCTCTCGAAAGAATTGAGTGGGAGGAAGATGGAACTTGATGAGGTTGTTGAACCTTTGTTTCAAACAAAGAGTACCGCAGCGCAGGAAGTTGTTTCTGTGAAGCCTATGTTAGTCAAAGAGGAAGTTAATAATGATGATCATGAAGCTTTGGATCAAGTTACTATCGAACCTCGTAGGTCGACAAGGACGTGTACTGCTCCTGAGTGGTACGACAACCTTGTCTTGGAGGTCATGTTGTTGGACAACGATGAACCTACGACCTATGGAGAAGCGATGATGGGCCTGGATTCCGACAAATGGTTAGAGGCCATGAAATCCGAGAAAGGATCCATGTATGAAAACCAAGTATAGACTTTGGTAGACTTGCTCGTTGGAAGACAGGTTGATACGTCTCCAACATATCTATAATTTTTTATCGTTCCATGCTATTATATTATCAACTTTGGATATTTTCTATGCATGAATATGCTGTTTTATATTATTTTTGGGACTAACTTACTAATCCAGTGCCCAGTGCGAGTTCCTGTTTTTTCCGTGTATTTCACCTTTTTCAGATAGGAATATCAAACGGAGTCCAAATGGAATAAAACTTTGGCCGAGATTTTTTATGGAAAATATCAAAAATACCTGAAGGAAAAAATACCGGAGAGGTGGCCCGAGGGAGTCACGAGCCTGGGAGGTGTGCCCCCCTGGCCGCGGCTAGGGGGCTCGTGACCTCCTCGTGGCCCCTCTTCAGTTGTTTCCGACTCCAGATGACCTTAAAAATACACAAACCCACAGAAATAAACCAACATCGCAAGTTCCGCCGCCGCAGACCTCCAGAGCAACCAAAAACCAATCGGGAGACCGTTCCGGCATCCTGCTGGAGGGGAATTCATCGTCGCAGGCCATCTTCATCAACACCATTGCCTCCTTTGCCTCTCCGATAATGCGTGTGTAGTTCACCTCTCTCTTTGATCTTAGCTAGTAGCGAGATGGCTTCTTCTCTCTCTTTGATCTTCAATACAAAGTTCTCCATGAACTTCATGGTGATCTATCCGATGTAATCTTCTTTTGCGGTGTGTTTGTTGAGATCCGATGGATTGTGGATTTATGATCAGATTATCTATGAATATTATTTGAGTCACCTCTGATTTCTTATATGCATGATTTCGTATCCTTGTAATTCTCTTCGAGTTATAGGTTTAGTTTGGACAACTTGATCTATAGTTCTTGCAATAGGAGAAGTGCTTGGTTTTGGGTTCATACGTGTTGTGTCCTCACCTAGTGACAGAAGAGGTAGCGAGGCACATATCGTGTTGTTGCCATGAAGGGTAAAAAGATGGGGTTTATATCATATTGCATGAATCTATCCCTCTACATCTTGTCATCTTGCTTAAAGCGTTACTCCGTTTATCATGAACTTAATACACTAGATGCATGCTGGAGAGCGGTCGATGTGTGGAGTAATACTAGTAGATGCAGAAAGTATCAGTCTACTTGTCTCAGACGTGATGTCTATATGTATGATCATTGCGTTAGATATCATCATGACTTTGTGCTATTCTATCAATTGCTCAACAGTAATTTGTTCACCCATCGTAATACTTGATTTCATGAGAGAAGCCTATAGTGAACACTATGGCCCCCGGGTCTATTTTACAAATTATATACTCAGATCTAAACATAAAAACACTAAAAATTCTTTGCTGAAATTTTATTTACTTATGTACGTTCATCTATTACCAGTATCAGATCTCACTTTGCAAGCAATCGTGAAGAGATTGACAACCTCTTTATCGCGTTGTGTGCAAGTTTGTTTGTGTTTGTGCAGGTTCCTTGTTGCTCCATCTTGTTACTCCTACTGGATTTATACCTTGGTTCTCAAACTGAGGGAAATACTTACCGCTACCTTGCTGCATCACCCTTTCCTCTTCAAGGGAAAACCAACGCAAGACAAGAATTCGTCTATCAACTAGCCAATTTCTAGTGACGTCGTAGAGAAGTAGGACAAGTCGTCGAGTACAAATGGACCTTTGAGATGAAGACAGACGCTGATGGTGAATTTCACCATTTATAAAGATTGACTTGTCGCAAAGAAGTTTCCACCAAGTTCAAGGAGTTGACTACAATGAGATTTTCTATTTCATAGCGATGCTAGAGTCTGTTGGAATTATGTTAGCAGTTGCTGCATTTTTCAATTATGAAATCTGGCAGATGGATGTAAAAACATCGTTTCCTTCCTTGAGAAAAGGTTGTATGATATACAACCAGAAGGTTTTGTCAGTCCTAAGGCTGCTAAAAGGTGTGCAAGCTTCAGTGAGCCTTCTATGGACTGAAGCAAGCATCTCGCAGTTGAAATATACACTTTTGATGAGGTGATCAAAAGAAAGTTTATGAGAAACTTGTATTTACAATAAAGTGAGTGCTAGCACAATAGAGTTTCTGATAAGCGTATGTGGTTGACATATTGTTGATCGGAAATGGTATAGAATTTCTAGAAAACATGAAGGATTGTTTGAAAAGAGTTTTTCAAAGGACGGCATGGATAAAGCTACCTAATTGTTGAGCATCAAAACCTATAGAGATAGATCAGTATGCTTGATGAGACTTTCAATGAGTACATACCTTGGCAAGATTTTGAAAGAGTTCAAAATGGATCAGTCAGAGAAAGAGTTCTTGCCTGATTTGTAAGGTGTGAAGTTGAGTGAGACCCCAAGCTCGACAACGGCAGAAGAGAGAGAAAGGATGAATGTCGTCCCATATGCCTTAGCCATAGGATCTATATTATGCCATGCTGTGTACCGCACCTGGTGTGTGCCTTGCCATGAGTCTATCAAGGGGTACAAGAGTGATCCAAGATTGGATCACTGGACAGTTGTCAAAATTATCCTTCGTAACCAGAGGACTAAGGAGATGTTTCTCGATTATGGAGGTGATAAAGAGTTTGTCGTAAAGAGTTACATCGATGCAAGCTTTAACACCAATCTGGATGACTCGTAGTAGCAATCTGGATACGTATAGTGGAGCAGCCATTTGGAATAGTACCAAGTGGAGTGTGGTAGCACTGTTTACAGTTTGACATAGAGATTTGCAAAGTACATACGGATCTGAATGTCGCAGACCCATTGACCATAAGACCTTTCTCACATGCAAAGCATGATCGAGCCCTAGAACGCATTGGGTGTTAGATTCATAACAATGTGAATCACATGGTGATGTGAACTAGATTATTGACTCTAGTGCAAGTAGGATACTGTTGGAAATATGCCCTAGAGGCAATAAGAAATTAGTTATTATCATATTTCCTTGTTCATGATAATCGTTTATTATCCATGCTATAATTGTATTTATCAGAGACTTAGATGCATGTGTGGATACATAGAAAAAAACATGTCCCTAGTATGCCTCTAATAGACTAGCTCTTTGATAAAAAGATGGTTAAGGTTTCCTAGCCATGGACATGAGATGTCATTTGATAACAGGATCACATCATTAGGAGAATGGTGTGATGGACAAGACCCAAACTACAAACATAGCATATGACCGTGTCAGTTTATTGCTAGTGTTTTCTACATGTCAAGTATATGTTCCTATGAACATGAGATCATGCAACTCACGGACACCGGAGGAATGCCTTGTGTGTGTCAAATGTCGCAACGTAACTGGGTGACTATAAAGGTACTATACAGGTATCTCCGAGGGTGTCTGTTGGGTTGGCATGGATCAAGACTAGGATTTGTTACTCCGTGTGACGGAGAGGTATCA
This sequence comes from Hordeum marinum, assembly GCA_022496015.1. NCBI lineage: Eukaryota > Viridiplantae > Streptophyta > Magnoliopsida > Poales > Poaceae > Hordeum > Hordeum marinum. Next base: position 25,412,979 of record CM039677.1, on the reverse strand, counting down.
CAGGGCCCACTCAGTAATACAACATCATCTTGATAACCCACAAGTATAGGGGATCGCAATAGTTTTTGAGGGTAAAGTATTCAACCCAAATTTATAGATTCTACATAAGGGGAACCAAAGAATATTCTCGAGTATTTGCAGTTGAGTTGTCAATTCAACCACACCTGAAAGATTTAGTATCTGCAGCAAAGTTTTAGTAGCAAAGTAATATGATAGTAACAGTAATAGCAGTAACAGTAGCAGTAGTCATTGGTATAGCAAGTGTGACAGCAGTAGCGGAAAAGTAACTAAGCAAGGACGAGTATAGCAAAAGCTCGTAGGCATTGGATCAGTGATGGATGATTATGCTGGATGATATTCGTCATGTGAAGGTTATAACGTAGGGTAATATGTAATTAGCTCCAGTTCGGCAATGTAATGTAGGCATGTATTCCGTATATAGTCATACGTGCTTAGGGAAAAGAACTTGCATGACATCTTTTGTACATCCCTCCCATGGCAGCGGGGTACTAATGGAAACTAAGGGATATTAAGGTATCCTTTTAATAGAGTACCGGAACAAAGTATTAGCACATGGTGAATACATGGAATCCTCATACTATGGTCATCTCCGGGAGTGGTTCCGGCTATTGACACTTCGGGGTTGCCGGGTCATAACACATCGTAGGTGACTACAAGTTGCAGAATAGGATCAAGAACACACATATGTTGATGAAAACAAAATAGGTTCAGATCTGAAATCATGGCACTCGGGCCCTAGTGACAAGCATTAAGCAAAGCAAAGTAATAGCAACATCAATCTTAGAACAAAGTGGATACTAGGGATCAAACCCCATCAAAACTAACTCAATTACATGATAGATCTCATCCAACTCATCACCGTCCACCAAGCCTACGATAAAATTACTCACGAATGATGAAGAGCATCATGAAATTGGCGATGGAGGATGGTTGATGATGACGATGGCTTCGATTTCCACTCTCCGGAGGCCAAAACATACTCCAGATCTGCCCTTCCGAGGAAGAACAGGTGGTGGCAGCGGCTTCGTATCGTAAAACACAATTATTTCTTCTCCTTGATTTTTTCTGGGACGAAAGAGATTATATGGAGCTAGAGAGGAGGTCATACAAGCCACGTGGGCCCCACGAGCCTACCAGGCGCGGCCTAGGGGGGGCACGGCTCCTGGGCTCGTGACCCACTGGAAGCTCCCCTCCGGTTGATTCTTTCTCCGTTATTTTTTATATATTCCACAAAAAACCCACGTAAGTTTTCAGGTCATTCCGAGAACTTTTATTTCTGCACAAAAACAACACCATGGCAGTTCTGCTGAAAACAGCGTCAGTCCGGGTTAGTTTCATTCAAATTATGCAAATTAGAGTCCAAAACAAGGGCAAAAGAGTTTGGACAAGTAGATACGTTGGAGACGTATAACCTCCCCCAAGCTTAAATCCTTTCTTGTCCTCAAGCAATTCAGTTGATAAACTGAAAGAGACAAAAGAAAAAAATTACAAACTCTGTTTGATCTTGTTGTTGTAATTATGTCTAACTCATATTCACATTTTCAGCAACATCATAAGCTAACCACATAAGCGATGACATAACGGTCTCATGGTGTAGTCATATCAATGGCATAATCAACTAGCGAGCAATAATAATAAGTTTCAAACATCAACACTTCAATCAAAACAATCATGATATAATATGAATAGATGGTATCTCGCTAGCTCTTTTTGAGACCGCAAAACATAAATGCAGAGCACCTTCAAAGACCAAGGGCTGACTAGAAGTTGTAATTCATGGTAAAGAAGATCCAGTCATAATCATAGTCATATCAATTAATAGCAAAGCATACAAATCACCGTGGTGCTCTCTAGCTGGTGCTTTTAATAAGAAGAGGATGACTCAACAGAAATGTAAATAGATAGGCCCTTCGCATAGGGAAGCATTGAATCGCAGAGGTGCCAGAGCTAAAGCTTTTTAAAACAGACATAAATGATTCTTGGGGTAGCATGATTTCATTGTCAACGCGATGACCAAGAGTTTTCACCATCTTCCATGTACACGTATTATAGGCGGTTCCCAAACAGAATAGTAAAGTTTTGACTAACCCACCACCGATCAATCACACTCCATGACTAGCCGAATCCTCGGGTGCCGTCCATACCAACAACAATCCGGGGGGAGTTTTGTTTGATTTTTTTTTATTTGAGCATGGAACTGGGCATTCCGATTACCGGCCCCTTTCTCGTAAGTGATAGTGAATAAACACATATCGAGGATAACACGCCTAGCATGGAACATACTGACCGCTCCTTGTCACAACACGAGCGGTTCGGGCATACAAAACAGATTATTATTCGAGGGTTTAGTGAATGGCACATGCAAATTTACGTGGAACGGCAGGTAAATACCGCATATAGGTAGGTATAGTGGACTCATATGGGACAACTTTGGGTTTAGGAAGTGGATGCACAAGCAATATTCCCGCTTAGTACAAGTGAAGGCTAGCAAAAGACTGGGAAGCGACCAACTATAGAGCGACAACAGTAATAAACATGCATTGAGATTAACCAACATTGAGTGCAAGTATGAGTAGGATATAAATCACCATGAACATGAATATCGTGGAGGCTATGTTGATTTTGTTTCAAATACATGCATGAACATGTGCCAGGTCAAGCCACTTGAATCATTCAAAGGAGGATACCATCCTATCATACTGCTACTTCTCTACACGTCACGAGAAATTAGCTAGTTCATAAACGAATTCTTGTCTTGCGTTGGTCTTTCCCTTGAAGAGGAAAGGGTGATGCAGCAAGGTAGCGGTAAGTATTTCCCTCAGTTTGAGAACCAAGGTATCAGTCCAGTAGGAGTAACAACATGGAGCAACAAGGAACCTGCACAAACACAAACAAACTTACACCCAACGCGATAAAGAGGTTGTCAATCTCTTCACGATTGCTTGCAAAGTGAGATCTGATAGTAGTAATAGATGAACGTAAATAAGTAAATAAAATTGCAGCAAAGTATTTTTAGTGTTTTTATGTTTAGATATGAATATATAATTTGTAAAATAGATCCGGGGGCCATAGTGTTCACTAGAGGCGTCTCTCATGAAAGCAAGTATTACGGTGGGTGAACAAATTACTGTTGAGCAATTGATAGAATAGCGCAAAGTCAGAACGATGTCTAAGACAATGATCATACATATATCCATCACGTCCGAGACAAGTAGACCGATACTTTCTGCATCTACTACTATTACTCCACACATCGACCGCTATCCAGCATGCATCTAGTGTATTAAGTTCATGATAAACGGAGTAATGCTTTAAGAAAGATGACATGATGTAGAGGGATAGATTCATGCAATATGATATAAACTCTATATTTTTACCCTTGATGGCGACAACACGATACGTGCCTCGCTACCCCTTCTGTCACTAGGTGAGGACACCGCACGGTATGAACCCAAAACCAAGCACTTCTCCTATTGCAAGAACTATAGATCAAGTTGGCCAAACTAAACCTATAACTCGAAGGGAATTACAAGGATACGAATTCATGCATAAGAAATCAAAGGTGACTCGAATAATATTCATGGACAATCTGATCATAAATCCACAATTCGTCGGATCTCAACAAACACAACGCAAAAGAAGATTACATCGGATAGATCACCATGAACATCTTGGAGAACTTTGTATTGAAGATCAAAGAGAGATAATAAGCCATCTTGATACTAGCTATAGACCTGTAGGTCTGAGGTGAACTGCTCACACATCATCGGAGGCAATGATGTTGATGAAGATGGCCTCCGGCGATGAATTCCCCTCCGGTAGGATGCCGGAACGGTCTCCCGATTTGTTTTTGGTGGCTTAGGATGTCTGCGGCGGCGGAACTTGTGATCTAGGTTTATTTCCATGGGTTTCTGTATTTATAAGGTCATCTGGAGTCGGAAACAACTAAAGAGGGGCCACGAGGAGGTCACGAGCCCCCTAGCCACGGCCAGGGGGACCCTCGCCTCCCAGGCTCATGACTCCCTCGGGCCACCTCTCCGGTATTTTTTCATTCAGGTATTTTTGATATTTTCCATAAAAAATCACGGTGAAAGTTTTATTCCGTTTGGACTCCGTTTGACATTCCTATCTGAAAAGGTCAAAAACACGGAAAAAACAGGAACTTGCACTGGGCACTAGATTAGTAAGTTAGTCCCAATAATAATATAAAACAGCATATTCATGCATAGAAAACATCCAAAGTTGATAATATAATAGCATGGAACGATCAAAAATTATAGATATGTTGGAGACGTATCAAGCATCCCCAAGCTTAACTCCAGCTCGTCCTCGAGTAGGGAAGTGATAAAGAACGAATTTTTTATGCGGAATGCTACCTAAAATATTTATTTTATGTAATCTCTTTATTGTGGCATGAATGTCCAGATCCATAAGATTCAAAACAATATTTTAATATTGACATTAAAACAATAATACTTCAAGAATAATAGCAAAGTAATCATAAACTTTCGAAATAACAAGTCCAAAGAAAGGTATCCCTACAAAATCATATAGTTTGGCTATGCTCCATCATCCCCACACAACGAATTTAAATCATGAACAACCATGGTATTGGCCAAGTAATTGTTTTCACACTCTTATTTTTTCAAACTTTTTCAACTCTCAGGCAATACATGAGTGTGAGCCATGGAAATAGCACTATAGGTGGAATATTGTGTGGTGGAGGTTGTGAGGCAAAAAGGAGGAGATGGTCACATTGACTCGGCATATCAATAGGCTATGGAGATGCCCATCAATAGATATCAATGTGAATGAGTAGGGATTGCCATGTAACGGATGCACTAGAGCTATAAGTGTATGAAAGCTCAAAAATAAAAACTAGTGGGTGTGCACCCAACTTGCTTGCTCACGAAGACCTTGGGAAATTTGAGGGAGCCCATCATTGGAATATACAAGCCAAGTTATACAATGAAAATTTCCACTAGCATATGAAAGTGACAAAACAAGAGACTCTCTGTCATGAAGAACATGGTGCTATTTGAAGCACAAGTGTGGAAAATGATAGTAGCATTGTCCCTTCTCTCTTTTTCTCTCATTTTCATCAATTGTTTTTTGTTTGGGCTCTTTAGCCTCTTTTTATTTTGTGGGCATCTTTGGCCTCTTTTATTTACTCACATGGGACAATGCTCTAATAATGATGATCATCACACTTTTATTTACTTACATCTCGATACTTAGAACAATAATGACTTCTATATCCTCCGGCGGTGTACCGGGATGTGAATTGATCTAGCGTAGCAATGACATAAAAAACGGACAAGCCATGAAAACATCATGCTAGCTATCTTACGATCATGCAAAGCAATATGACAATGATGGTGCGTGTCATAATAAACGGAACGATGGAAGTTGCATGGCAATATATCTCGGAATGGCTATGAAGATGCCATAATAGGTATGTATGGTGGCTGTTTTTAGGAAGGCATATGGTGGGTTTGTGCACCGGTGAAAGTTGCACGGCTAGAGAGGGTAGCAATGGTGGAAGGTGAAAGTGCATCTATACCATGGACTCACATTAGTCATGAAGAACTCATATAGTTATTGCAAAAGTTTTATTAGTAATCAAAACAAGGTGCTAAATGCATACTCCTAGGGGAAGGGTTGGTAGGAGTTAACCATCGCGTGATCCCGACTTCTACACAAAGGATGACAATCAATAAATCAATTATGCTCTGACTTCCTAACATAGCGGTTCACCATAAGTGCATGCTACGGGAATCACTAACTTCAGCACAAGTATTTATAGATTCACAACACTCTACTAACATAACTCTAATATTACCATATCCATATCTCAAAACTAATTGCGAGGAATCAAACTTATCTTACTTAATCAATGCACTTGAGTATGAAAGTTTTTATTATATCCTATTTGGATGCCTATCATATTTAGCAGTAATTACATAACACACGCCAATTACCAAGTTACTTTAGATAGATCACTCTCAACATGATATAAGTGAAGATTCAAGAGTTTGTATTTCTACAAAATATGACACCGCCGTGCGCTACATGGATTTAAGTGAAGCACTAGAGAAAAATTATCTAGCTCAAAAGATATAAGTGAAGCACATGTGAGAAAAATTACCAATCTCAAAAGATATAAGTGAACAATATGGGAGAAAAATTACTAAGCTCAAAAGATATAAGTGAAGCACGTGTGAGCTAAATTGCCTAACTCAAAAGATATAAGTGAAGCTCATTGAGTATTCTAACAAATTCACGATGAGTGCATGTGTCTCTCAAAAGGTTTGCAGCAAGGATGATTGTCAAAAAACATAAATCAAAGACTCTTATAATACACGACGCTCCAAGCAAAACACATATCATGTGGTGAATAAAAATATAGCTCCAAGTAACGTTACCGATGGATTGAAGACGGAAGAGGGGATGCCTTCCTGGGGCATCCCCAAGCTTAGGCTTTTTGGTGTCCTTGAATTTTTCTTGGGATGCCTTGGGCATCCCCAAGCTTAGGCTCTTGCCACTCTTTATTCCCTTGTCCATAAGAACATCACCCAAAACTTGAAAACTTCACAACACTAAACTTAAACAGAAACTCGTGATAGCATTAGCATAAGAAAACAAACCACCAACTTTTTAGGTACTGTATTAAACTTTAAGTCCACTTATATTGATGTTATATTACTGTATTCTCACTTATCCATGGCTCGTACCCCCCGATACTACCCATAATTTCATCAAAATAAGCAATCAACACAACAAAAATAGAATCTGTCAAAAACAGAACAGCCTGTAGCAATCTGTATATTTCGTATACCTATGTTAACTAAACAATTCTGAAAAAATTCTGAAAATTAGGGAAATTTGCATATAAATCAGCAGAAAAAATAATCAACTCAAAATCTCTTTCTGGATAGGAATGACAAATAATTTTGTGAGCAGAAAGTTTCTGTCTTTTTCCAGCATTATTAAACAACTATCTCCAAAACTAATCATAAAGGTTCTACCTGGCACAAACACTAATTAAAACATAAAAAACACAATCATAAAATAATCATGATGGTGTTAACTCAACAAAACAGAAAGTAAAAGAGCAAAAATAAACCTATTCATTGGGTTGCCTCCCAACAAGCGCTATCATTTAACGCCCCTAGATAGGCTTAACTATTTCAATAATGCTCACATAAAAAGTAGTAGCTTAGATATGAAAAACAGCATCATGAATGGAAAAATACACGTTTAAGTCTAACTCACTTCCTATGCATAGGGATTTTGTGAGCAAACAATTTATGGGAACAAGAATTAACTAGCATAAGAAGGCAAAACAAGCATAAGTTCAATACGTTGAACACATAGAGAGGAAACTTGATATTATTGCAATATGTAAAAGCATATTTTCCTCTCTTATAGTAATTTTCAGTAACATCATGAAGGAATCTTACAATATAACTATCACACAAAGCATTCTTTTCATGATCAATTATAGCATCAGGGTCATCACCAAAACTTGGGGAACAAAAAATATCATCTTCATCAAGCATAGCATCCCCAAGCTTGTGGTTTTGTATATCATTAGATATTCAGAGAATTCATACTAACAACATAGCAATCATGATTTTCATTAAAGCAAATATCATGAACCACTTTATAATTTTCTTCTTTCAACACTTCATCAAAAATTTCAGATTCATGATTTTCAAACAAAACTCCATAGAGATAGTCAAGTGCACTCAACTCACTAGCAACTTGTTCATCATAATTTGGTCTTTTGAAAACATTAGCAAGTGTATGAGGATCCATATCAATAGATTCTTAGCAAGCAAAGATGCAAGCAAATAGAAGGCAAATGGCAACACAAGCAAACATAGCAACAAAAAGGCGAATGAAAAAGGGCGAATAAAAAGGCTAATCTTTTTGGTATTTTCTGAAAATCGTTTTAGAAGTGGGGGAGAGGAAAACGAGAGGCAAATGGCAAACAATGTAAATTCAAGATATGAGTTTGTGATAGGTACTTGGTAGATCTGCTTCACTTGAATACTCCCCGGCAACGGCGCCAGAAATTCTTCCAGCTACTTCTCTACAACGTCACCAGAAATTGGCTAGTTGATAGATGAATTCTTGTCTTGCGTTAGTTTTTCCCTTGAAGAGGAAAGGGTGATGCAGCAAGGTAGCGGTAAGTATTTTCCTCAGTTTGAGAACCAAGGTATCAATCCAGTATGAGTAACAAGATGGAGCAACAAGGAACCTGCACAAACACAAACAAACTTGCACCCAACGCGATAAAGAGGTTGTCAATCTCTTCAGGATTGCTTGCAAAAGTGAGATTTGATAGTTGTAATAGATGAATGTAAATAAGTAAATAAAATTGCAGCAAAGTATTTTTAGTGTTTTTATGTTTAGATCTGAATATATAATTTGTAAAATAGACCCAGGGGCCATAGTGTTCACTAGAGGCGTCTCTCATGAAAGCAAGTATTACGGTGGATGAACAAATTACTGTTGAGCAATTGATAGAATAGCGCAAAGTCATAATGATATCTAAGGCAATGATCATACATATAGGCATCACGTCCGAGACAAGTAGACCGATACTTACTACATCTACTACTATTACTCCACACATCGACCGCTATCCAGCATGCATCTAGTGTATTAAGTTCATGATAAACGGAGTAACGCTTTAAGAAAGATGACATGATGTAGAGGGATAGATTCATGCAATATGATATAAACCCCATCTTTTTACCCTTGATGGCAACAACACGATACGTGCCTCGCTACCCCTTCTGTCACTAGGTGAGGACATCGCACGGTATGAACCCAAAACCAAGCACTTCTCCTATTGCAAGAACTATAGATCAAGTTGGCCAAACTAAACCTATAGCTAGAAGAGAATTACAAGGACACAAAATCATGCATATAAGAAATCAGAGGTGCCTCAAATAATATTCATAGATAATCTGATCATAAATCCACAATTCATCGGATCTCAACAAACACACCGCAAAAGAAGATTACATCGGATAGATCACCATGAAGATCATGGAGAACTTTGTATTCAAGATCAAAGAGAGAGAAGAAGCCATCTAGCTACTAGCTATGGACCCGTAGGTCTGAGGAGAACTACTCACGCATCATCGGAGACGCAAAGGAGGCAATGGTGTTGATGAAGATGGCCTCCGGCGATGAATTCCCCTCCGGCAGGATGCCTGAACGGTCTCCCGATTGGTTTTTGGTGGCTCTGGAGGTCTGCGGCGGCGGAACTTGTGATCTAGGTTAATTTCCATGGGTTTCTGTATTTATAAGGCCATCTGAGTCGGAAACAACTAAAGAGGGGCCACGAGGAGGTCACGAGCCCCCTATCCGCGGCCAGGGGGTCTCGTGATACGTCTCCAACGTATCAACTTTCCCAAACTCATTTGCCCTTGTTTTGGACTCTAATTTGAATGATTTGAATGGAACTAACCCGGACTGACGCTATTTTCAGCAGAATTGCCATGGTGTTGTTTTTGTGCAGAAATAAAAGTTCTCGGAATGACCTAAAAATTTACGAGGAATTTTTGTGGAATATATAAAAAATACTGGCGAAAGAATCAACCAGAGAGGGGCTGCCAGTGGGCCACGAGCCCACCAGGTGCGGGTACCCCCCCAGGCCGCGCCTGGCAGGCTCGTGGGGCCCACCTGGCTCCTCCGACCTCCTCTCCAGCTCCGTATAACCCTATTCGTCCCAGAAAAAATCAAGAAGAAAAAAGATTTGTGTTTTATGATACGGAGCCACCGCCACCACCTGTTCTTCCTCGGGAGGGCAGATCTGGAGTTTGTTTTGGGCTCCGGAGAGTGGAAATCAAAGCCATCGTGATCATCAACCATCCTCCATTGCCATTTCCATGATGCTCTTCATCGTTCGTGAGTAATTTTATCGTAGGCTTGCTGGACGGTGATGAGTTGGATGAGATCTATCATGTAATCAAGTTAGTTTGAAGGGGTTTTGATCCCTAGTGTCCACTATGTTCTAAGACTGATGTTGCTACTACTTTGCTATGCTTAATTCTTGTCACTAGGGCCCAAGTGCCATGATTTCAGATCTGAACCTATTATGTTTTCATCAATATATGTGTGTTCTTGATCCTATTTTGCAAGTTGTGGTCACCTACTATGTGTTATGACCCGGCAACCCCGAAGTGACAATAGCCGGAGCCACTCCCGAAGATGACCATAGTATGAGGATTCCATGTACTCACCATGTGTTAATGCTTTGTTCCTGTACTCTATTAAAAGGAGACCTTAATATCCCTTAGTTTCCATTAGGACCCCGCTGCCACGGGAGGGATGGATCAAAGATGTCATGCAAGTTCTTTTCCCTAAGCAAGTATGACTATATGTGGAATACATGCCTACATTACATTGATGAACTGGAGCTAGTTACATATTACCCTGTGTTATAACCGTTGCATGATGAATATCATCCGGCATAATCATCCATCACCGATCCAACGCCGCCGCAGATACTAAATCTTTCAGGTTTGGTTGAACTGACAACTCAACTGCTAATACTTGAGAATATTCTTTCGCTCCCCTTGTGTCGAATCAATAAATTTGGGTTGAATACTTTACCCTCGAAAACTGTTGCGATCCCCTATACTTGTGGATTATCAAGACCTTTATTCTGGCGCCGTCGCCCGGGAGCATAGCTCTATTCTCCGAGTCACTTGGGATTTGTATCTATTGATCATTGTGAAGAATTTACGAGATCCAAAAACTAAAGTTCTGCCCTCAACTATGCGGACAGGTAAGGAACTGTCATCTAGCTCTGCACTTGATTCACCTTCTGTTATGAGTAAATTTGCGACACCGCCACCTGCTATTAGTTCTGATATGTCGCATGTGTTTGATGATGCTACTTCTGCTATACCTGATAATTATGATGATGCTTTGCTTTATAAGGATATGCCACTTGGTGAATTTCTTGATGCACAAATTGCTAGAGTTACTACTGAATCAATCGATACTTCTGAAACTGATGAAATTATTGAAATAGAACCTGCTGTTACACCTGTTAGTGTTGGAAATATGCCCTAGAGGCAATATATAAAGTGTTTATTATTATATTTCCTTGTTCATGCTAATCGTTTATTATCCATGCTATAACTATAGTGATCTGCATGTGTGGATAAATAGACAAACACTATGTCCCTAGTAAGCCTCTAGTGAACTAGCTCTTTGATCAAAGATGGTCAGGGTTTCCTAGCCATTGACATGTGATGTCATTTGATAACGGGATCACATCATTAGGAGACTGATATGATGGACAAGACCCAAACTACAAACGTAGCATATGATCGTGTCAGTTTATTGCTACTGTTTTCTGCATGTCAAAGTATATGTTCCTATGACCATGAGATCATGCAACTTACGGATATCGAAGGAGTGCCTTGTGTGTATCAAACGTCGCAACGTAACTGGGTGACTATAAAGGTGCTCTACAGGTATCTCCGATGGTGTCTGTTGAGTTGGCATGGATCGAGACTGGGATTTGTTACTCCGTGTGACGGAGAGATATCTTGGGGCCCACTCGGTAATGCAACATCACAATAAGCCTTGCAAGCAATATGACTAATTGTTAGTTGCGGGATCTTGCATTACAGAACGAGTAAAGAGACTTGCCGGTAACGATATTGAACTAGGTATAGAGATACCGACGATCGAATCTCGGGCAAGTAACATGCCGAAGAACAAAGGGAACGTTATACGTGATTAACTGAATCCTTGACATAGAGGTTCAACCGATAAGATCTTCGTAGAATATGTATGAACCAATGTGGACGTCCAGGTCCCGCCATTGGTTATTGGCCATAGAGGTGTCTCGGTCATGTCTACATAGTTCTCGAACCCGCAGGGTCTGCACACTTAAGGTTCGATGACGTTTCGGTAGTATAGAGTTATGTATGGTGGTGACCGAAGGTTGTTCGGAGTCCCGGATGAGATCCCGGACTTCACGAGGAGCTCCGGAATGGTCCGGAGGTAAAGATTCATATATAGGATGTCCCAGTTTGGTCGTCAGAAAAGTTTCGGGCTCATCGGTAGTGTACCGGGAGTATCGGTAGTGTACCGGGAGTGCCGGTAGTTTACCGGGGGACCTCCGGGAGGGGTATTTCGACCCCAATAGGTCCATGGGATGTGGGAGAATAATAACCAGCCCTTAGTGGGCTAGGAAAACAGCCAAAAGGCCCATGGCGCAGGAGAGAAAGTCCTAAAGCAAAAAAGTGGAAAATCAGCCAATAGGAGGCAATCCTACTCCAACTAGGATTGGAGGTGAAGTAGGATTGCTCCCACCTCCTATTTCGGCCGACCCAAAGGCCTTGTCTGCCTCTCCTCTCCTCTCATCCTATATATACTAGTGGATTGGGTGGTTTTTGGACAGAATTTCCGGCCACGTGCTACCCGTTCCACCGGTGCATAGTTTCTCCTCTAGATCGTAGTTCCGCAGTGCTTAGGCGAAGCCCTACCGGAATTGCTCCACCACCATCACCGGAGCACCGTCACGCTGCCGGTGAACTCTCTCTCCTCTCTACCCCTCTTGCTGGATCAAGACGGTGGAGATCGTCATCAAGCGGCACGTGTGCTGAACGCGGAGGAGCCGTCCGTTCGGTACTAGATCGGAAGGATCGTGATCAAGGCCACGAGACGTTCGTGATTGGATCGTGGGACGGATCGTGACGAGATCATGGGACGGTTCATGATTGGTTCGCGGGACGGTTCGTGATTGGATCGTGGGACGCTCGGCGATTTGGATCGCGAAGAAGTTCGACTACACCAACCGCGTTTCTTAACGCTTCCCGCTTAGCGATCTACAAGGGTACGTAGATCCACTCTCCCTCTCGTAGGTGCTCATCACCATGGATAGGTTTGCGTGTGCGTAGGAAAATTTTTGTTTCCCATGCGATGTTCCCCAACAGTGGCATCATGAGCTAGGTTGATGGTTCGATGAGATCTCGAGTAGAACACAAAAGGTTTGTGGGCGTTGATGCTTAGATTGCTTCCTCCCTTGGTCGGCTTTTGGTTCAGCGGGATTGTGAGATGAAGCGGCCCGGACCAACATTACTCGTATGCTTACGAGAGACCGGTTCCCTCGATGCAACTTGTTGCTTAGATTGCTTGCGGGTGACAGTTTCTCTCACTTTAGTTGGATCGGATCCGACAAAGGCGGTCCTTGAGAAGGTTGAAAAGCAATCTATGTATCACCGTTGTGGTTTATACGTAGGTGAGAATCGTTCTTGCTAGATACCTGTAGCATCCATGTAAAACATGCAACAACAATTAGAGGATGTCTAACTTGTTTTTGCAGGGTATGTTGTGATATGATATGGCCAATTACATGATGAAATATATGTGATGTATGAGATGATCATGTGATGTATAGATTATCACGACTTGCATGTCGGTGATTACGTCAACCGGCAGGAGCCATAGGGTTGTCTTTAATTATTGTATGACCTGCGTGTCAATCATTAAGCGCTATGTAATGCTTTACTTTATCGCTACGGTAGCAATAGTAGTAGAAGCATGCAGGGCGTGACAACCCCGATGGCGACACGTTGATGGAGATCAAGATGATAGAGATCATGGTGTCATGCCGGTGACGATGGAGATCATGCTGGTGTTTCGAAGATGGAGATCTTAAACACAAGTTGATAGCCATATCATGTCACTTATGAATTGCATGAGATGTTAATCCTTTTATGCACCTTGTTTTGCTTAGTACGACGGTAGCATTATAAGGTGATCCCTCACTTAAATTTCAAGATGAACTGTGTTCTCCCCGAGTGTGCACCGTTGCGAAAGTTCGTCGTGTCGAGACACCACGTGATGATCGGGTGTGATAGACTCTACGTTCACATACAACGGGTGCAAGCCAGATTTGCACGTGCAGAACACTCGGGTTAAACTTGACGAGCCTAGCATGTACAGACATGGCCTCGGAACACAAGAAACCGAAAGGTTGAACATGAGTCATATAGTAGATATGATCAACATAATGATGTTCACCATTGAAGCCACCTTAACTCACATGACGATCGGACTTGAGTTGGTGAATTTGGATCATGTGACACTCAGATGACCTGAGGGATGTCAATTTGAGTGGGAGCTTTAGTAATTTGATTAACTAAACTCATTATCTTGAACAATAGTCTAAGTAACCTTTGCATATTTATGTTGTAGATCAATGGCTCACGCAGTAGCACCCCTGAATTTTAATGCGTTCCTAGAGAAAGCTAAATTGAAAGATGATGGAAGTAACTTTGTTGACTGGGCCCGTAATCTGAGGATTATCCTCACGGCTTCCCAGAAGTCATATGTCCTTGATGCACCGCTTGGTGACCAGCGAGAATACATGACCTCCGAAGATGTTAAGAACGCTTGGGAGGCTCGTGCTGGAGACTACTCAATAGTTCAGTGTGCAATATTGTATGGCTTAGAACCGGGACTTCAAAGACGTTTTGAACGTCATGGAGCATATGAGATGTTCCAGGAGTTGAAGTTTATCTTTCAGAAGAATGCCCGGATCGAGAGGTATGAGACCTCCGATAAATTCTATGCTTGCAAGATGGAGGAGAACGGGTCTATTAGTGAGCACATACTCAGAATGTCTGGGTACTCAAACCGTCTAGCGGAGTTGGGAATTACCCTTCCGCTGGAGGCGATCACTGATAGAGTTCTTCAATCGCTGCCACCTAGTTACAAGAGCTTTGTGATGAACTATAACATGCACGGGATGAACAAGTCAGTCGCCGAGCTGTTTGCGATGCTGAAAGTCGCTGAGTCTCAAATCCAGAAAGAACATCAAGTGTTGATGGTCAATAAAACCACTAGTTTCAAGAAAAACGGGAAAGGCAAAGGCAAGAAGGGTAAAACCAAGAAGGATGGCAAAGCAGTTGCTACTCCTACAAAGAAGCCTAAGCATGGACCTAAGCTAGAAACTGAGTGCTTTCATTGCAAAGGAACTGGTCACTGGAAGCGGAACTGCCCCAAGTACCTGGCTGGCAAGAAGGCGGCCAACGACAAACAAGGTATATATGATATACATGTTATTGATGTGTACCTTACTAGTTCTCGTAGTAGTGCCTGGGTATTTGATACCGGTTCGGTTGCTCACATTTGCAACACAAAACAGGAACTACGGAATAAACGAAGACTAGCAAAGGACGAAGTGACGATGCGCGTGGGAAATGGTTCCAAGGTTGATGTGATTGCCGTCGGCACGCTCTCTCTTCGATTACCATCAGGATTAGTGATGAACCTAAATAATTGTTATTTAGTGCCTGCGTTAAGCATGAACATTATATCTGGATCTTGTTTATTGCGAGACGGTTACTCATTTAAATCAGAGAATAAAGGTTTTATATGAGTAATATCTTTTATGGTCATGCACCCAATGTTAGGGGTTTATTCATATTGAATCTTTATAGTGATGACACACATGTTCATAACATTGATGCCAAAAGATGTAGAGTAGTTAATGATAGTACCACTTTCTTGTGGCACTGCCGTTTAGGTCATATTGGTGTAAAACGCATGAGGAAGCTCCATGCTGATGGACTTTTGGAGTCACTTGATTTTGAATCACTTGACACATGTGAACCATGCCTTACGGGCAAGATGACCAAAACGCCGTTCTCTGGAACAATGGAACGGGCGAGTGACTTATTGGAAATCATACATACTAATGTGTGCGGTCCAATGAATGTCGAAGTGCGCGGTGGTTATCGTTATTTTCTCACCTTCACTGATGACTTGAGTAGATATGGGTATATTTACTTGATGAAGCACAAGTATGAAACATTTGAAAAGTTCAAGCAATTTCAGAGTGAAGATGAGAATCATCGTAACAAGAAGATTAAATTTCTTCGATCTGATCGAGGAGGTGAATATCTGAGTTATGAGTTTGGCAATCACTTAAGACAGTGTGGAATTGTTTCACAGTTGACACCGCCCGGAACACCACAGCGTAATGGTGTGTCTGAACGTCGTAATCGGACCTTATTGGATATGGTGCGTTCTATGATGTCTCTTGCCGATTTGCCACTATCGTTTTGAGGTTATGCATTAGAGACAGTTGCATTCATATTAAATAGGGCACCATCAAAATCCTTTGAGACAACGCCATATGAACTGTGGTTTGGCAAAAAGCCGAAGTTGTCGTTTCTTAAAGTTTGGGGATGTGATGCTTATTTAAAAAAGCTTCAGCCTGAAAAGCTGGAACCCAAAGCGGAAAAGTGCGTCTTCATAGGATACCCGAAAGAGACAGTCGGGTATACCTTCTATCTCAGATCCGAGGGCAAAGTGTTTGTCGCTAAGAACGGAACATTTCTTGAGAAAGAGTTTCTCTCGAAAGAATTGACTGGGAGGAAAATAGAGCTTGATGAGGTTATTGAACCTTTACTTCAACCAGAGAGTAGCACAACACAGAAAGATGTTTCTGTGGAACCTACAACGGTAGAAGAGGAAGTTAATGATGATGATCATGAAGCTCCGGATCAAGCTGCTATTGAACCTCGTAGGTCGACAAGGACGCGTACTACTCCCGAGTGGTACGGCAACCCTGTCTTAGAGGTCATGTTGTTGGACAACAATGAACCTACAAGCTATGGAGGAGCAGTGATGGGCCCGGATTCCGAGAAATGGTTAGAGGCCATGAAATCTGAGATGGGATCCATGTATGAAAACAAAGTATGGACTTTGGAAGTACTACCAGAAGAGCGAAAGGCCATTCAGAACAAATGGATCTATAAGAAGAAGACGGACGCGAACGGTAATGTCACCGTCTATAAAGCTCGACTTGTGGCAAAGGGTTTTTCACAAGTTCAAGGAGTTGACTACGATGAGACTTTCTCACCCGTAGCGATGCTTAAGTCTGTCAGAATCATGTTGGCAATAGCTGCTTATTTCGACTATGAAATTTGGCAGATGGATGTCAAAATGGCGTTCCTCAACGGTTTCCTTGAGGAAGAGTTGTATATGATGCAACCCGAAGGTTTTGTCGATCCAGAGAATGCTGACAAAGTTTGCAAACTCCGACGATCCATTTATGGACTGGTGCAAGCATCTCGGAGTTGGAATAAACGCTTTGATGAGGTGATCAAAGCGTTTGGGTTTATACAAGTTTATGGAGAAGCTTGTATTTACAAGAAAGCGAGTGGGAGCTCTGTAGCGTTTCTAGTGTTATATGTGGATGACATATTGCTGATCGGAAACGATATAGAAATGTTGGAAAGCGTGAAGGAATATTTGAATAAGAGTTTTTCAATGAAGGACCTAGGAGAAGCTGCTTTCATATTAGGCATTAGGATCTATAGAGATAGGTCGAGACGCTTAATAGCACTTTCACAGAGCACATACCTTGATAAAGTTTTGAAGAAATTCAAAATGGAACAGGCCAAGAAGGGGTTCTTGCCTATGTTGCAAGGTGTGAAGTTGAGTAAGACTCAATACCCAGTGACTGCAGAAGATAAAGAAAATATGAGCGTCATCCCCTATGCTTCAGCCATAGGCTCTATCATGTATGCAATGTTGTGCACAAGACCCGATGTCAGCCTTGCCATAAGTATGGCTGGAAGGTTTCAAAGTGATCCTGGAATGGAGCACTGGCAAGCGGTCAAGAATATCCGTAAGTACCTTAACAGGACTAAGGACATGTTTCTCATTTATGGAGGTGATGAAGAGCTCGTCGTAAAGGGTTACGTCGATGCAAGCTTCGACACTGATCCGGACGATTCTAAATCGCAAACCGGATACGTATTTATTCTTAACGGGGGAGCGGTAAGCTGGTGCAGTTCCAAGCAAAGCGTGGTAGCTGATTCTACGTGCAAAGCGGAGTACATCGCAGCCTCGGAGGCAGCGAAGGAAGGTGTCTGGATAAAGCAGTTCATGACAGATCTTGGAGTAGTGCCTAGTGCACTGAATCCAATAAATCTGTTCTGTGACAACACTGGTGCCATTGCTCTAGCCAAGGAACCAAGGTTTCACAAGAGGACCAGACACATAAAGCGACGCTTCAACTCCATCCGGTTCTACATCGAGGAGAAGGACATAAATATTTGCAAAGCGCACACGGATCTGAATGTTGTAGACCCATTGACTAAACCTCTTCCAATGGCTAAACATGATCAATACCAGAACTGTATGGGTGTTCGATTCATTACCATGTAAATCACATAGTGATGTGAACTAGATTATTGACTCTAGTGCAAGTGGGAGACTGTTGGAAATATGCCCTAGAGGCAATATATAAAGTGTTTATTATTATATTTCCTTGTTCATGATAATCGTTTATTATCCATGCTATAATTGTAGTGATCGGAAACACATTGCATGTGTGGATAAATAGACAAACACTATGTCCCTAGTATGCCTCTAGTGAACTAGCTCGTTGATCAAAGATGGTCAGGGTTTCCTAGCCATTGACATGTGATATCATTTGATAACGGGATCACATCATTAGGAGACTGATGTGATGGTCAAGACCCAAACTACAAACGTAGCATATGATCGTGTCAGTTTATTGCTACTGTTTTCTGCATGTCAAAGTATATGTTCCTATGACCATGAGATCATGCAACTCACGGATATCGAAGGAGTGCCTTGTGTGTATCAAACATCGCAACGTAACTGGGTGACTATAAAGGTGCTCTACAGGTATCTCCGATGGTGTCTGTTGAGTTGGCATGGATTGAGACTGGGATTTGTTACTCCGTGTGACGGGGAGGTATCTCGGGGCCCACTCGGTAATGCAACATCACAATAAGCCTTGCAAGCAATGTGACTAATTGTTAGTTGTGGGATCTTGCATTATGGAACGAGTAAAGAGACTTGCCGGTAACGAGATTGAACTAGGTATAGAGATACCGACGATCGAATCTCGGGCAAGTAACATGCCGAAGAACAAAGGGAACGTTATACGGGATTAACTGAATCCTTGACATAGAGGTTCAACCGATAAGATCTTCGTAGAATATGTATGAACCAATGTGGACGTCCAGGTCCCGCCATTGGTTATTGGCCGTAGAGGTTTCTCGGTCATGTCTACATAGTTCTCGAACCCACAGGGTCTGCACACTTAAGGTTCGGTGACGTTTCGGTAGTATAGAGTTATGTATGGTGGTGACCGAAGGTTGTTCGGAGTCCCGGATGAGATCCCGGATGTCACGACGAGCTCCGGAATGGTCCGGAGGTAAAGATTCATATATAGGATGTCCCAGTTTGGTCGCCGGAAAAGTTTCGGGCTCATCGGTAGTGTACCGGGAGTATCGGTAGTGTATTGGGAGTGCCGATAGTGTACCGGGGGACCTCCGGGAGGGGTATTTCGACCCCAAGAGGTCCATGGGCTGTGGGAGAATAATAACCAGCCCTTATTGGGCTGGGAAAACAGCCACAAAGGCCCATGGCGCAGGAGAGAAAGTCCTAAAGCAAAAAGTGGCAAATCAGCCAATAGGAGGCAATCCTACTCCAACTAGGATTGGAGGTGAAGTAGGATTGCTCCCACCTCCTATTTCGGCCGACCCAAAGGCCTTGGCTGCCTATCCTCTCCTCTCCTCCTATATATACTAGTGGATTGGGTGGTTTTTGCGCAGAATTTCCGGCCACGTGCTACCCGTTCCACCGGTGCATAGTTTCTCCTCTAGATCGTAGTTCCGCAGTGCTTAGGCGAAGCCCTGCCGGAATTGCTACACCACCATCACCGGAGCGCCGTCACGCTGCCAGTGAACTCTCTTTCCTCTCTACCCCTCTTGCTGGATCAAGACGGTGGAGATCGTCATCAAGCTGCACGTGTGCTGAACGCGGAGGTGCCGTCCGTTCGGTACTAGATCGGAAGGATCGTGATCAAGGCCACGAGACGTTCGTGATTGGATCGTGGGATGGATCGTGACAAGATCGTGGGACGGTTCGGCATTGGTTCGCGGGACGGTTCGTGATTGGATCGCGGGACGCTCGGCGATTTGGATCGCGAAGAAGTTCGACTACACCAACCGCGTTTCTTAACGCTTCCCGCTTAGCGATCTACAAGGGTATGTAGATCCACTCTCCCTCTCGTAGATGCTCATCACCATGGATAGGTTTGCGTGTGCGTAGGAAAAATATTGTTTCCCATGTGACATTCCCCAACAGTTAGACCTAGCCCTCCTAAATATGAATTGCCTAATATACCTAAGGGTTATGTTATGGAAGGAGAGGTAGCTGAATACTTTCTTGCTTGTAAGGATAGCTATGATCTTGAGAAATTATTATGCAAGTGGAGAGAAAAATCTCTGAATGCTGGAATGAAATATGATCCTAAGTTTTCTACTTCACCTATCTTTGTTACTGATAAGGATAATGAGTTCTCTGTCAATCCTGAGTTAATCACTTTGGTTGAATCTGATCCTTTCCATGGTTATGAATCTGAAACTGTTGTAGCACATCTTACTAAACTGAATGATATCACCACCCTATTCACTAATGACGAAAAAAATCGCTACTACTATATCCTTAAGTTATTTACTTTCTCACTAAAGGGTGATGCTAAAACTTGGTTTAGTTCTCTTGCTCCTGGTTGTGTGCGTAGTCCCCAGGATATGGTATACTACTTCTCTGAGAAATATTTTCCTACCAATAAGAAACAAGCTGCCCTGCAGGATATATATAACTTTGTGCAAATTGAAGAAGAGAGTCTCCCACAAGCTTGGGGGGGCTTGTTCAGTTACTTAATGCTTTGCATGATCACCCTCTTAAGAAAAATGAAATACTTGATATCTTTTCTAATGGGCTAATCAATGCTTCTAGGGACCACCTAGATAGTTGTGTTGGTTGTGTTTTCAGGGAACGAACTATGGAACAAGCTGAAATTCTATTGAATAATATCTTGAGCAATGATAATGCTTGGACTATTCCCGAACCATCTCCGAAGCCAACTCCGAAGAAAAGAGGTATTCTATTCCTGAGTGCTGAAGATATGCAAGAAGCAAAGAATTCTATGCGAGAGAAAGGTATTAAATCTGAAGATCTTAAGAATCTACCACCTATTGAAGAGAGACATGGTCTTGATAACCCAACAAAGGTAGAAGATATACATGGTTTTGATAACTCGACATAGGTAGTAGAGGTAAATTCTTTTCGTAGATTCAATGAGAGTGACATTCCTTACGATAAACCTGCTAGCTTGTGCTTAGATGAATTTGATAATTTTGTTGCCTAACAACAGGGTTTTAATGATTATGTTAGCAGACAACTTGAACAAAATGCTCGTATGATTAATCATATAAGTGCTTGTATGGATAAAAATGTTAATAATCTTAACCTTATTAGTAAACATGCTTCTATGGTCACTACTCAAGTAGAGCAAGTACTTGAGGCTCAAAATGATTTGCTTAATGAATTGAATGATAATTCTGTTAAATTTGTTACTAGAGGAAGTAGAATGACCCAGGAACCTTTGTATCCTGAGGGCCACCCTAAGAGAATTGTGCAAGATTCTCAAGGAATTAATACTGATGCACCTAGTTATCCTGGTAATAGGAAGAAAAAGAAAGATGATAGGAACTTGCATGCTAGTAAACCTGCTGCTCTTACACGTGAAAATCCAAATGATATATCTATTTCTGATGCTGAGACACAATATGGTGATGAACATGCACCTAGTGATAATATTGATAATGATGTTCATATTGATGATCAACCTAGTAATGATAATGATGTGGAGATTGAACCTGCTATTGAACCTGATAACCCACAACCTAGGAACAAAAAATATGATAAGAGTGTTTTTTTGCTAGGAAGCACGGTAAAGAAAGAGGCCCCTGGGTTCAGAAACCCATGCCCTTTCCTCCCAAGCCATCCAACAAAAAGGATGATGAGGATTTTGAGCGCTTTGTTGAAATGATTAGACCTATCATTTTGCAAATGCGTTTGACTGATATGCTTAAAATTTTCCTTATGCTAAATACATGAAAGATATTGTGACTAATAAAAGGAAGATGCCTGATATTGAGATTTCCACCATGCTTTCTAATTACACTTTTAAGGGTGGGACTCCTAAGAAACTAGGTGATCCTGGAGTACCCACTATACCTTGCTCCATTAAATTATGTTAGAACTGCTTTATGTGATCTTGGAGCCGGTCTTAGTGTTATGCCTCTCTCTTAATATCGTAGACTTGAATTGGATAAGTTAACACCTACTGAAATTTCTTTGCAAATGGCCGATAAATCAACTGCTTTACCTATCGGCATTTGCGAGGACGTGCTTGTTGTGGTTAAAAACGTTACTATCTTAACGGACTTTGTTATTCTTGATATTACCGAGGATGATGCCATGGCAATCATCTTTGGAAGAACCTTTTTGAACACTGCGGGAGCTGTTATTGATTGCAACAAAGGCAATGCCACTTTCCATGTGAATGGTAATGAACACACTGTGCACTTTCGGAAGAAACAATATCGCGTTCATTGCATAAATTCTATTGAAAAACCTTCATCTATTATCATTGGAAGCTTTGAATTTCCTGTACCTACTACCAAGATGAGATATGATATACTTATTTTTGTGGATATGCATATTCCCATTGAGGTACCCTAGTGATTTTTCAAAAATTCTCCGGTTTCATGTGATTCGAAAAAAGTTTGCCAAGGAGACTTAATCAACCTCATTCATGGATTTCTTTTGATGACCATGAGATGGATGAATCTAGAAGTCACAATCTTCTGCTCCCAACTTTTACATTCTGTTTTGTTGGGTTAACACGATCATGATTCTGTTCTGATTGTTTTTTTTATGTTTTATATAGTGTTTGTGTCAAGTAGAACCTTTATGATTAGTTTTGGTGATAGTTGTTTAATCACGCTGCAAAAAGACAGAAACTTTGTGCTCACGAAATTATTTTTCATTTCTACCCAGAAAGAGATGTTGAGTTGATTATTTTTGCTTATGATTTATATGAAAATTTTCCTACTTGTAATAATTGTTTCAGAATTTTTGAGTTAACAGAGGTATACGAAATATACAAATTGCTACAGACTGTTCTGTTTTTGACAGATTCTGTTTTTGTTGTGTTGATTGCTTATTTTGATGAAACTATGGATAGTATCGGGGGGTACGAGCCATGGACAAGTGAGAATACAGTAATATAACATAAATATAAATGGAAATTAAAGTTTACTACAGTACCTAAAAAGTTGGTGGTTTGTTTTCTTATGCTAATGGTATCACGAGTTTCTGTTTAAGTTTTGTGTTTTGAAGTTTTCAAGTTTTGGGTGATGTTCTTATGGACAATTGAATAAAGATTGTCAAGAGCTTAAGCTTGGGGATGCCCATGGCATCCCAAGACAAATTCAAGGACACAAAAATCCTAAGCTAGGGGGAGTACGTGTTTCTCACCGACTTTATATTCATGTTCACACATTCACTTCGATAGTCGGTGTTCACACTTTTTCATTATATCATCCATGCTAGTTTATTTTATTTTCTCACATTTTTCTTGTGTGTTTGGTTAATGTGAGAAAAATCCAAAAAATTTAAAAATGATTAAAAAAATAGTTACCCCTTTATATTCTTGCATGCTAGGTAGTAACTAAGAAGAAAACCCAAAAAGATTTTCCCGTTCTTCTTTTGCTTGTTGGGAGCCTGGAAAATCTGGTATGAACTCGACCTATTTTGTTTTTGTAAATATGACTAGCTCATCGTTCCTAATTCAGCATTTTTATGAGAGAAACATGTTTGCAATGACGACTTAGAGATCATAGTTTATTATGCCATGCTTAATCAGCCAGGAGCTTAGAAGAGTTTGTCTTGGATGCCAACATGAATTTTAAATGATTGTGATGTAGTATGATAGGATGGTATCCTCCTTTGAATGATTCAAGTGGCTTGACTTGGCACATGTTCACACATGTAGTTGAAACAAAATCAACATAGCCTCCATGATATTCATGTTCATGGTGATTTATATCCTACTCATGCTTGCAGTCACTGTTTGTTAATTTCAATGCATGTTGATGACTGTTGTCGCTCTCTAGTTGGTCGTTTCCCAGCCTTTTGCTAGCCTTCACTTGTACTAAGCGGGAATACGGCTTGTGAATCTACTTCCTAAACCCAAAGTTGTTTCATATGAGTCCGCCATACCTACCTATATGCGGTATTTACCTGCCGTTCCAAGTAAATTTGCATGTGCCATTCTCTAAACCTTCGAATAATAATCCGTTTTGTATGCCCGAACCGCTCATGTTGTGACAAGGGGCGGTCAGTATCTTCCATGCTAGGCGTGTTATCCTAGATATGTGTTTATTCACTATCATTCATGAGAAAGGGGTCGGTAATCGGAATGCCCAGTTCCATGCTCAAATCAAATAAAAATATAATTGCAAACAAATCTCCCCCTAGATTGTTTTGGTATGGACGGCACCCGAGGATTCGGCTAGTCATGGAGTGTGATTGATCGGTGGTGGGGGAGTCAAAACTTTACTATTATGTTTGGGAACCGCCTATAATACCTGTAGCATGGAAGATGGTGAAAACTCTTGGTCATCGCGTTGACAATGAAAGCATGCTACCCCAAAAATCATTTATCTCTGTTTTAGAAAGCTTGAGCTTTGGCACCTCTGCGCATCAATGGTTCCCTCTGCGAAGGGCCTATCTATTTGCATTTTTGTTCAGTCATCCTCTTCTTATTAAAAAGCACCAGTTAGAGAGCACCTCCGTCATTTGTATGCTTTGTTATTTATTGATATTGAGTATGACTATGGCTGGATCTTCTTTGCCATGAATTATAATTTCTAGTCAGCCCTTGATCTTTGAAGGTGCTTTGCATTTATGTTTTGCGGTCTCATAAAGGGCTAGCAAGATACCATCTATTCATATTATATCATGACTGTTTTGATTGAAGTATTGACGTTTGAAACTTATTATTATTACTCGCTAGTTGATTATGCCATTGATATGAGTATACCGTGAGACCTTTATGTCATTGCTTATGTGGTTAGCTTATGATCTTCCTAAAAGCCTGAATATGAGTTAGACATAATTACAACAACAATATCAACAGAGTTTGTAAAAGTTTTTCTTTTGTCGCCTGAATATGCTTTGTTATTTATTGATATTGAGTATGACTATGGCTGGATCTTCTTTGCCATGAATTATAATTTCTAGTCAGCCCTTGATCTTTGAAGGTGCTCTGCATTTATGTTTTGCCGTCTCATAAAGGGCTAGCGAGATACCATCTATTCATATTATATCATGACTGTTTTGATTGAAGTATTGACGTTTGAAACTTATTATTATTACTCGCTAGTTGATTATGCCATTGATATGAGTATACCGTGAGACCTTTATGTCATTGCTTATGTGGTTATCTTATGATCTTCCTAAAAGCCTGAATATGAGTTAGACATAATTACCACAACAATATCAACAGAGTTTGTAAAAGTTTTTCTTTTGTCTCTTTCAGTTTATCAACTGAATTGCTTGAGGACAAGCAAGGCTTTAAGCTTGGGGGAGTTGATATGTCTCCAACGTATCTACTTTTCCAAACTCTTTTGCCCTTGTTTTGGACTCTAATTTGCATGATTTGAATGGAACTAAGCTGGACTGACGCTGTTTTCAGCAGAATTGCCATGGTGTTGTTTTTGTGCAGAAATAAAAGTTCTCGGAATGACTTGAAAATTTACGAGGAATTTTTGTGGAATATATAAAAAATATTGGCAAAAGAATCAACCGGAGAGGGGCTGCTAGTGGGCGACGAGCCCACCAGGCGCGGGTACCCCCACTAGCCACGCCTGGCAGGCTTGTGGGACCCACGTGGCTCCTCCGACCTCCTCTCCAGCTCCATATAACCCTATTCTTCCTAAAAAATCAAGAAGAAAAAAGATTTGCGTTTTACGATACGGAGCCGCCGCCACCACCTGTTCTTCCTCGGGAGGGCAGATCTGGAGTCTGTTTTGGGCTTCGGAGAGTGGAAATCGAAGCCATCGTCATCATCAACCATCCTCCATCGCCAATTTCATGATGTTCTTAATCGTTCGTGAGTAATCTTATCGTAGGCTTGCTGGATGGTGATGAGTTGGATGAGATCTATCATGTAATCGAGTTAGTTTGAACGGGTTTTGATCCCTAGTATCTACTATGTTCTAAGATTGATGTCGATACTACTTTGCTATGCTTAATGCTTGTCACTAGGGCCCGAGTGCCATTATTTCAGATCTGAACCTATTATGTTTTCATCAATATAT
This sequence comes from Hordeum marinum, assembly GCA_022496015.1. Taxonomy (NCBI): domain Eukaryota; kingdom Viridiplantae; phylum Streptophyta; class Magnoliopsida; order Poales; family Poaceae; genus Hordeum; species Hordeum marinum. The sequence continues at coordinate 25,386,685 of CM039677.1, read as the reverse complement.
GTGTGTTCTTGATCCTATTTTGCAAGTTGTAGTCACCTACTATGTGTTATGACCCGGCAACCCCGGAGTGACAATAGCCGGAACCACTCCCGGAGATGACCATACTATGAGGATTCCATGTATTCACCATGTGTTAATGCTTTGTTCCGGCACTCTTTTAAAAGGAGACCTTAATATCCCTTAGTTTCCATTAGGACCCTGCTGCCATCGAAGGGATGGACGAAAGCTTCCATGCAAGTTCTTTTCCCTAAGCACGTATGACTATATACGGAATGCATGCCTACATTACATTGACGAACTCGAGCTAGTTACATATTACCCCGTTTTATAACCGTTGCATAATGAATATCATCCGGCATAATCATCCATCACCGACACAATGACTACGATATTTTCTTATATTGGTTCTTGCTTAGTTACTTTTCCGATACTGTTGTCACACTTGCTACACAAATCACAACTGCTACTGTTACTGCTATTACTGTTACTATCATATTACTTTGCTACTAAAACTCCGCTGCAGATACTAAATCTTTCAGGTGTGAATGAATTGACAACTCAAATGCTAATACTCGAGAATATTCTTTGGCTCCCCTTGAGTCGAATCAATAAATTTGGGTTGAATACTTTATCCTCGAAAACTGTTGCGATCCCCTATACTTGTGGGTTATCAATAGCCCGCGCCTCCCAGGCTCGTGACTCCCTCGGGCCACGTCTCTGTTATTTTTTCCTTCACGTATTTTTGATATTTTCCATAAAAAATCACGACGAATGTTTTATTCCGTTTGGACTCCTTTTGATATAACTATCTGAAAAGGGTCAAAAACACCGAACAAACAGGAACTGGCACTAGGCACTGGATTAGTAAGTTAGTCCTAAAAATAATATAAAACAGCATAATCATGCATAGAAAACATCCAAAGTTGATAATATAATAGCATGGAACAATAAAAAATTATTGATATTTTGGAGACGTATCACATACTACATCACAATCATTTTAAAATTCATGTTGGCATTCAAGACAAACCATTATAAGCTCCTAGCTGATTAAGCATGGCATAAGAAACTATGATCTCTAAGTTGTCATTACAAACATGTTTCTCTCATAACAATGCTGAATTAGGAATGATGAGCTAGTCATATTTACAAAAACAAAATAGGTCGAGTTCATACCAACTTTTTCAGGCTCAGTCACTTCATCATACATTGTCATTATTGCCTTTCAATTGCACGACCAAATGATGTGAATAATAATAAGAGTGTCCGTGCATTGGACTAAGCTGGAATCTGCAAGCAAACTCAGAGGAGAAGACAGGGTAATATGGCTCTTTCACGGATGAACAGTAATGCATATGAGAGCCACTAATCATTCTAATCATGGTCTTCTACCTCGACGCAAGAATTAGAAAACTATTTACACGGGAAAGCTCCCAACAAGCAAAAGAAGAACGGGAAAATCTTTTTGGATTTTCATTTTAGTTACTACCTAGCATGCAAGAATATAAAGTTATAACTAATTTTTTTTTATCATTTTTAAATTTTTTGGGGGGTTTTCTCAAGTTTACCAAACACACAAATAGAATGCGAGAAAAGAAAATAAACTAGCATGGATGATATAATGAAAAAGTGTGAACACCGACTATCAAAGTGAATGTGTGGACATGAATATAAAGTCGGTGAGAAACACGTACTCCCCCAAGCTTAGGCTTTTGGCCTTAGTTGGTCTACTCCAAAGAAGGAAAGTAACCAGCTTCTGGGTACTCTGGAGTGTACTGAGGGTGCCACTGCTGGGTGACCTCCTCCGGGTCCCACTGATAAACTAGTGTCTGGTACTCGACTGGTGCTCGGGCTCGGGCGCTTGAGGTGGCGCCACGCCCCAGTGTGCATAGATGTCCGAGGGCATAATAATGTACCTGCCTAGATGAAGGTTGAACGAAAAAGGAGAAGGCAGGGTAATGACCTCACGAGTACCCTGGCTAAATACCAAGTTATAAATTAACCTCCTATTATCATTTTTATCAATAAAGTCATGGCGAACCATGCTATCATAATCTAAATATCTCTCTGGAAGAAGCATCTCTCCCTCCTCATGCAGCCTAGGTATCCCAAAATGATTAGCTAGACGAGTAGCATAGATACCTCCATATGCAGTGCCCTTGGAACGGTTCGTGTTCAACCGTTGGGCAACAACAGCGTCCAGACTATAAGTTCTATCATTGTGTAAAGCTGAGCGTAGGACTGCAAGATCTAGGGAGCTGAGACCCCCGTCCTTCCCACGGCCAATCAAACATTTTCCTACAAATAAAGAGAAATAACGAAGCACGGGAAAATGCACACTGGCAATTCTGGCGCCAGACACCCCTCTTTCCTCTCCTACGGCAATAGTATCAATAAAAGCCTCCAAGTCCCGTGGACGAGGTTCATGAATATCCCCAACATAAGGTAACTTGCAAACATTGCAAAAATCCTGAAGTGACATGTGCTGGGGGATATCACATTACTTGAACTCAACCATAGGAGGACTCGTCCTCGGATAAATATTAAAGCTTTGCACGAAAGTATTAGTGAGGAGGAGGTATTGTGGACACTTATCTTCGACAAATGCGGTAAGGCCGGCGTTCTCCACCAAGTGATAAAAATCCTCATGAATGCCGGCAGCGTGCAAGAACGCATCGCTTGGCCACTCGCATGCTCGAACTTCTGCAACTCGGGGGAACGGATACTTGGGTTTCTTCTTCTCATTTTCATCTTCCTTGGGATTATGGCTCGAAGAGCCCCTTAGAAACCTCCTCATGGTTCCCTTTTATTCCTCTGAAAAATTCTGAAATTATTAGTGACGCAAAATAAAAGTGAACAAAACTTAACAAACCTCACAATAACTACTCCTACAAGTGCGTAGAGGCCACCAAATAAAATTAACATGCAAAGCTCAAGAACAGGGTCACCAAGGCAGCAATAATACGCAATGAACAAAGCACTAGGACAAAAACTAATTGGACCAATGGAGGAGTCACATACCAAGGAAAATTTCCCTAAAACAGTTTGGTGAATGGAGCTTTGCACAAGGAGATCGAAAAACGCAGCAAGATGAGCAAGAACACGGGTTTGAGCTGTGGGATGATTTTTTCTGTAGGTAGACGAAGGAGATGGTGGCTGGAATAAGTGGCAGGGGGCCACGTGGGCCCCACGAGCCTGCCAAGCGTGGCCAGGGGGTGGCCGCTCCTCCTGGGCTCGTGAACCATTGGCGCATCCCCCTCGATAGTTATTTATCTCAAAAATTCTAAAATATTCCAGAAAAAATCATACTTGAATTTCAGGGCATTTGAAGAACTTTTATTTTCAGGTCACTTTTTTATTGGACGGATAATGCAGAAAACAGGAAAATAATGCTATCTTTATTATTTTTCAACCAAGTAACTGAAAGTAAAAGTTGGGAGTAGAAGATTGTGACTTCTAGATTCATCCATCTCATGGTCATCAAAAGAAATCCTTCAATGACGTTGATCAAGTCTCCTTGACAAACTTTTTCGAATCATATGAAACCGGAGAATTTTTGAAAAAATAGTAGGGTACCTCAAGGGGAATATGTATATCCCCAATAATAAGTATATCATATCTCATCTTGATAGTAGGTACAGGGAATTCAAAGCTTCCAATAATAATGGATGAAGATTTTTCAATAGAATTTATGCAATGAACCCGACATTGTATTTTCGGAAAGTGACATTGCCTTTGTTGCAATCAATAACAGCTCATGCAGTGTTTAAAAAGGGTCTTCCAAGGATGATTGCCATGGCATCATCCTCGGGAATATCAAGAATAACAGAGTCTGTTAAGATAGTAACTTTTGCAACCACAACAGGCACATCCTCGCAAATGCCGATAGGTAAAGTAGTTGATTTATCGGCCATTTGCAAAGAAATTTCATTCGGTGTTAACTTATCCAATTCAAGTCTACTATATAAAGAGAGAGGCATAACACTAACACCAGCTCCAAGATCACATAAAGCAGTTCTAACATAATTTCCTTTAATGGAGCAAGGTATAGTGGGTACTCTAGGATCACCTAGTTTCTTAGGTGTCCCACCCTTAAAAGTGTATTTAGCAAGAATGGTGAAAATCTCAATATCAGGTATCTTCCTTTTATTAGTCACAATATCTTTCATGTATTTAGCATAAGGAGACATTTTAAGCATATCAGTCAAACGCATTTGCAAAAAGATAGGTCTAATCATTTCAACAAAGTTCTCAAAATCCTCATCATCCTTTTTCTTGGATGGCTTAAGAGGAAAGGGCATGGGTTTCTGAACCTAAGGTTCTCTTTCTTTACCATGCTTCCTAGCAATAAAATCACTCTTATCATATCTTTTGTTCCTACGTTGTGGGTTATCAGGTTCAATCTCCACATCATTATCATTACTAGGTTGAGCATCAATGTAAACATCATTATCAATATTATCACTAGGCTCATGTTCATCACCAGATTGTGTCTCAGCATTAGAAATAGATATATCATTTTGGTTTTCAGGTGTAACAGCAACAGGTTTACTAGCATGCAAGTTCCTATCATCTTTGTTTTTCTTCCTATTACCAGGATAACTAGGTGCATCAGTATTAATTCCTTGAGAATCTTGCTCAATTCTCTTAGGGTGGCCCTCAGGATACAAAGGTTCCTGGGTCATTCTACCACCTCTAGTAACAGCTTTAACAGAATTATCATTCAATTCATTAAGCAAGTCATTTGGAGCCTTAAGTACTTGCTCTACTTGAGTAGTGACCATAGAAGCATGTTTACTAATAAGCTTAAGAACATTAACATTTTTATCCACACAACCACTTATATGATTAATCATACGAGCATTGTTTTCAAGTTGTCTCCTAACATAATCATTAAAACTTTGTTGTTTGGCAACAAAGTTATCAAATTCATCTAAGCATAAGCCAGCAGGTTTATCATAAGGAATATCACTCTCATTGAATCTACGAAGAGAATTTACCTCTACTACCTGTGTCGGGTTTTCCAGACCATGTATCTCTTCTACCTTTGTTGGGTTATCAAGACCATGTATCTCTTCAATAGGTGGTAGATTCTTAACATCTTCAGATTTAATACCTTTCACTTGCATAGATTTCATGCTTCTTGCATATCTTCAGGACTGAGGAATAGAATACCTCTTTTCTTCGAAGTTGTCTTTGGAAGTGGTTCGGGAATAGTCCAAGCATTATCATTGCTCAAGATATTATTCAATAAAATTTCAGCTTGTTCAAGAGTTCGTTCCCTGAAAATACAGCCAGCACAACTATCTATGTGGTCCCTAGAAGCATTGGTTAGTCCATTATAAAAGATATCAAGTATTTCATTTTTCTTAAGAGGGTGATCAGGCAAAGCATTAAGTAACTGGATAAGCCTCCCCCAAGCTTGTGGGAGACTCTCTTCTTCAATTTGCACAAAGTTATATATATCCTGCAAGGCAGCTTGTTTCTTATGGGCAAGAAAATATTTCTCAGAGAAGTAGTATACCATATCCTGGGGACTACGTATACAACCAGGAGCAAGAGAAGTAAACCAAGTTTTAGCATCACGCTTTAGTGAGAAAGGAAACAACTTAAGGATATAGTAATAGCAAATCTTTTCCTCATTAGTGAATAGGGTGGCTATATCATTCAATTTAGTAAGATGTGTTACAACAAGTTCAGATTCATAACCAAAGTGATTAACTCAGGATCGACAGAGACCTCATAATCCTTATCAGTAACAAAGATAGGTGAAGTAGCAAACTTAGGATCATATTTCATTCTAGCATTCAGAGATTTTTTTGTCCACTTGCATAATAATTTCTCAAGATCATAGCTATCCTTACAAGCAAGAAAGTCTTCAACTACCTATCCTTCCATAACATAACCCTTAGGTATATTAGGCAATTCATATTTAGGAGGGCTAGGTCTAACAGGTGTAACATCAGGTTCCATTTCAATAATTTCATCAGTTTCAGAAGTATCATTTGATTCAGTGGTAACTCTAGCAATTTGCGCATCAAGAAATTCTCCAAGTGGCATATCCTTATAAAGCAAAGCATCATCATAATTATCATGTATAGCATAAGTAGCATCATCAAGCATAGGCGACATATCAGAATTAATAGCAGGTGGCGGTGTCGCAAATTTACTCATAACAGAAGGTGAATCAAGTGAAGAGCTAGATGGCAGTTCCTTACCTGTCCTCGTAGTTGAGGGCAGAACTTTAGTTTTTGGATCTCGCAAATTCTTCATAGTGATCAATAGATATAAATCCCAAGTGACTCAGAGAATAGAGCTATGCTCCCCGGCAACGGCGCCAGAAAAAGGTCTTGATAACGCACAAGTATAGGGGATCGCAACAGTTTTCGAGGGTAAAGTATTCAACCCAAATTTATTGATTCGACACAAGGGGAGCCCTGAGTTGTCAATTCAACCACACCTGAAAGATTTAGTATCTGCAGCAAAGTTTTAGTAGCAAAGTAATATGATAGTAACAGTAATAGTAGTAGCAGTACCAGTAGCGATTGGTATAGCAAGTGTGACAGCAGTAGCGAAAAAGTAACTAAGCAAGGACGAGTATTGGAAAAGCTCATAGGCATTGGATGATTATGTAGGGTAATATGTAACTAGCTCTAGTTCGTCAATGTAATGTAGGCATGTATTCCGTATATAGTCATACGTGCTTAGGGAAAAGAACTTGCATGACATCTTTCGTCCATCCCTCCCGTGGCAGCGGGGTCCTAATGGAAACTAAGGGATATTAAGGTCTCCTTTTAATAGAGTACCGGAACAAAGCATTAGCACATGGTGAATACATGGAATCCTCATACTATGGTCATCTCTGGGAGTGGTTCCGGCTATTGTCACTCCGGGGTTGTCGGGTCATAACACATAGTAGGTGACTACAACTTGCAGAATAGGATCAAGAACACACATATATTGATGAAAACATAATAGGTTCAGATCTGAAATCATGGCACTCGGGCCCTAGTGACAAGCATTAAGCATAGCAAAGTAATAGCAACATCAATCTTAGAACATAGTGGATACTAGGGATCAAACCCCATCAAAACTAACTCGATTACATGATAGATCTCATCCAACTCATCACCGTCCAGTAAGCCTACGATAGGATGACTCACGAGCGATGAAGAGCATCATGAAATTGGCGATGGAGGATGCTTGATGATGACGATGGCTTCGATTTCGACTCTCCAGAGCCCAAAACAGACTCCAGATCTGCCCTCCCGAGGAAGAACAGGTGGTAGCGGCGGCTCCGTATCGTAAAACACGATTATTTCGTCTCCTTGATTTTTTCTGGGACGAAAGAGATTATATGGAGCTGGAGAGGAGGCCGGAGGAGCCACGTGGACCCCACGAGCCTGCCAGGCGCGGCCTAGGGGGGCGCGGCTCCTGGGCTCGTGGCCCACTGGCAGCTCCCCTCCGGTTGATTCTTTCTCCGGTATTTTTTATATATTCCACTAAAAATACTCATTCCGAGAACTTTTATTTCTGCACAAAAACAACAACATGGCAGTTCTGCTGAAAACAGCGTCAGTCCGGGTTAGTTTCATTCAAATCATGCAAATTAGAGTCCAAAACAAGGGCAAAAGAGTTTGGAAAAGTAGATACATTGGAGACGTATCACATCACAACAAGTCTTGCAATAAATGTGACTAAGTGTTGATCACGGGATCTTGTATTACGGAATGAGTAAAGAGACTTGCCGGTAACAAGGTTGAACTAGGTATGGAGATACCGACGATCGAATCTCGGGCAAGTAACATACCGAAGAACAAAGGAAACATCATACGGGATTAACTGAATCCTTGACATAGAGGTTCGACCGATAAAGATCTTCATAGAATTTGTAGGAAGCAATATGTGCATGCAGGTCCCGCTATTGGTTATTGACTGTAGTGGTGTCTCGGTCATGTCTACATAGTTCTCGAACCCGCAGGGTCTGCACACTTAAGGTTCGGTGACGTTTCGCTAGTATAGAGTTATGTATGGTGGTGACCGAAGGTTGTTCAGAGTACCGGATGAGATCGGGGACGTCACGAGGAGCTCCGGAATGGTCCGGAGGTAAAGATTCGGGCTCATCGTTAGTGTACCGGGAGTGCTGGTAGTGTGCCGGGAGACCATCTGGAGGGGTATTTCGACCGAAGAGGCTACATGGGCTGTGGGAGAGTGAATACCAGCCCTTAGTGGGCTGGTGGAAGTCCCACACAAGGCCCATGATGCTGGGAAAGGAAAACCCAAAGAGAAAAGATGGATAAAAGGCAACAAGGCAAAAATAGGAAGGAATCCTAGTCCTACTAGGATTGGAGGTGGAATCCACCTCTCCCACTTGGTTCGGCCGACCCAAGGGATGGCTCCTTGAGGGCCAAGCCTCCTCCTCTCTTCCTCTTATACATACTAGAGGTTTTAGGGTTTTTGTCACCTGATTTTCAGCCACGTGCTACCCATTCCTCTAGTGCATAGTTTCTCCTCTAGAACGGTTTTCTGCAGTGCTTAGGCGAAATCCTGCCGGAATAGCTCCACCACCATCGCCAGAGCGCCGTCACGCTGCCGGAGAACTCTTCTGCCTCTCCGCTCCCTCTTGTTGGATCAAGAAGGCGGAGATCATCATCGAGTTGTACGTGTGTTGAACGCGAAGGTGTCGTCCGTTCGGCGCTGGATCAGAAGGACCGTGATCAAGATCGCGAGACGGATCGTGATGAAATCGCGGGACGGATCATGATGAGTTCGCGGGGCGGATCGTGATTGGATCGCGGGCTGGATCGTGATGAGATCGCGGGACGCTCGGCGATTTGGATCGCGAAGATGTTCGACTACACCAACCTCGTTTATTAATGCTTCCCGCTTAGCGATCTACAAGGGTATGTAGATCCACTCTCCCTCTCGTAGATGCTCATCACCATGGATAGATCTTGTGTGTGTGTAGGAAATTTTTTGTTTCCCATGCAATGTTCCCCAACAAAATGCCCGAAACTTTTTCCACGCGTTGCCAACACCATCGGCGGCATGCATGCCCGGTTTTTCCGACGCCCGGTGCATTTCCTAGGATTTTCCCGGTGAAAAAACCCTAAAACTGGCCGGACGTGACGCGACGTTCGTTCATTGTCGGGTTTCATTCCAAACCTGCGTGGGGGCCTACGTTGGCCGTGCCCGCATGTCTGCACGGTTTGGTGTAACTGCATGCATGCGATCACGTAGACCATGTGTAACCAGCTCCGTTTTGGTGTGTCGGAGGGGGGGGGGGTCCGAAGCATGTTTGTTCTTCCGACTCCATGAAACGGCCCGAAACTTTTTCCACGCATTGCCATCACCATCGACGGCACGCATGCCAGTTTTCTTATTTTTCCGACGCCCGATGCATTTTCTAGGATTTTCCCGGTGAGAAAACCGTGCTTCGGAACCCCCTCCGACGCTCCAAAACGGTGTTGTGTTGATCTAGTTGTGGATATAGGAACCACCTCTTTCTTTTTCTCATTTTCCTCGGGAGGCAACCACCATTCAGAAATAAAATGGAAGGCATCTACGATTTTCTTTCCTATTAAATAGGGATCGTTAGCTGTTCCAGACTTAAAATGGAAGACATGCATGTGCGCCTTACAATATGGGCCATAGCACGGTAGTAGGGATCGACCGGCAGGCTCCTGCATGCAAGAAAGATTGAAAGCAATGACAGGCTCCTGCATGCAAAAAAAGGGCCACGGGAGCGCGTGCATGCAGGGCAGGCACGTGCATGGCGCGGTTTCAGCCGGGAAGGCGCGTGCATGCCGCGGGTGCAACGGGGCAGCCGCGTGTGCAGTGGCGGAGCTACATGGGACCCGCCATGGCCCCACAGCTCACAAGAAAATGTTCTATATATTGCTTTGTATTAGGCCTAATTTTCACTAAAAATTGCTGAAATTGTTAGGTTTGCCTGCCCTCTAGTCCACTTCCTCATATATTTGGCTCAAGCTTCGCCGTTGTGCGTGCGGGCAGCGGGGCAGCGTTATCCAGTCGAAGAAAAAAAACGTATGCGTATACGTATCAGCCAGGCAGGCGGGTAGGACTTTCTAAGTGCTATGCCGATCGTGCCCCTAATTATGAAAAGGTATCGTGCGATCTGGACCGTCCTTGTATTAGGAGGTGTACCCAAGCAAAAGTGTAGTTAGACAACCACCGGAATCAAGTGGCCTAATTACGTGAATACAATCGGTATTAATTATAAGTATGAAACATGAAACTTTCTGAAATGATCTGTACTTATTAGGTCTCAGACTATACATATAGAAACTTGAGACTGCAGACATGAACAATCGATTTTGAAACTCCACTCAAATCACCACATTATCTAAGCATGCTCAGTTAGCAGTAGTAAAATGAATTACAGAATCTGAAACCTCACATGTTATTTAGAGAGTACCTGTAAATCCTTCAGTGATTGTGCTAACATATGAAACATCTTCTTGATATCCCTAACCTGAATTCTATATACTTAAGAAGTTCATCTTCACTATTTGATTTATCTCAACATGCAGCATAGCCACGTCATCATCCAATCACATCCAGCCACATCACACCTCACGCAGTCCCACTCAAGATGGCATCAGGTTTTGTTAACATGCAGCCAATCAACTCAATAAATGTGCCACCCCGGCAAAAGAAAAATCACAAAAGAAATCAACATCCAACGCGTGGGCTGTACGAAGCCCTTCATTGAGTGCACGTGAGTTTCCCAGGCCAAATCTTCTTTGTTCACCTGGGCTACACCAAGTTTTGCTACGTGTGGGTTGTAGCTGCCTTCTTGGCACGTTCCATTGGATAGAAGAAATATTAGCACCTGACAATCAGTCAATGCTTCTATTGTCAGTTCTATATCACGATACATTTCCATCGACCAGTCGCCTAGAAAAAGTCTTTTCATCGACGGATGCTCTCCTGGCAGGCCGGCCGCCGCCGCTAACCCTTTGCCTCCCATCGACCGATGCTCCCCTGGCCGGCCGCGGCCACTAACCATTTTCCTGCACACGCACTAACTAGCTTTCGTCTTCCCGGTTGCTCTTTTAATGTCACCAATATCCCTTTGGCTCCACGATGGAGGCCCTCCCGTCCTTGCCGTTACTATCTCTTCCTCCACGGAAGAACTTTCCCAGCAACAAATGCACATGAAATAGTGGCTGCCTTCATCTCTCCTTATTACCCTGACCTTGCATTTGCGTTTAAAAACACTTCTCTGCATATTTCCATCCAGCACACAGGTATGTTCATGCTCTTATTTCAGAACAGACCTCTACTTTGGTATATGCATCGTCCCTACTTCAGTCACATCGGATTTTGTAAGGTTAAACTCCACGGATCTAAAGTGCTCTATGTTTTGTTGCTTGGAATGCTTCTATCGTACTTCTGCCCACCGCCGATTAGCCTCCTGATGATCATGTGCCTGGGCATGGCTTCAGATCAATAACTCAAGACCCTGTTTTCTTTACTCGCATGAAAGTACAAGTCCATCCTCCTCGCAGGTAACATGTTGTATCCCGCTCCTCTCTAATCTTCACCACATCCCAATTAAGCAATATATGTCTGCGACGTAGTGATTTCTAATTCCGTTCTCTTTGTGCTTTCCTCCCTACCGATTTCATAACCCCGCATCCCTTGAACTATATATGGGACACCAATTCGTTTTGATGCAGAATAAATAGACCTTGTTGGGAAAAGTATTGATATGTACAACATGTCATGTTGCACCAGTGTACCAAATTTTAATCCATGTCCACAAGGCACTTGATCAAATTCCAAGCCTCTTGCATGTCCGTTTGTTTGTGCAGAATATTCACTCTCATTTTTTATGTACATCCACAAGATTTTGTCTGTTTGATCATTCACCATCTTGTTTACAGCTTTTACAGGTCACACATGTCACTATCTGCCATATGCCATGATCCATGGAATGGGTCAAAAATACATAAATGCAGTCTTATGAAGTTGTACGATTTTGTATGGCAAATATGGACATTCTGCATGTGATTTGACATTTATATATATCTCCATCTTTGTTGATGTTGTTTTCAATGAAATTGCATTTATAATATTTATTTTACATTGGTATATTTATAATATATTTTTTTGTAGATGAATCCATGTTCTATATGTATTTACATTTTTGTGCAGTCAACAATTTGTCCTGATCCCCTGCAGAGAAATAATTTGCTATGATTGTTCGCATTGTAGTTGCGTAGTGACTATAAATGTCATTATTGTCACCAAAAAGTCACACGTGCGGATTTTACTATACAAAGGGCAATCCACCAGACAACAAGATATATATGTGTCACAATATCAGAACCACAATCATACGATTTTACTTTACTATCATGCATACCTTCTTAAATTATTTCTTATCCGGAATATGAACGAAAAGGCTCATCGACACAAGGATTACACTTAGATTCTGAATTTTCCTCTTAATTATGTTTTATAAAGATCACATATATCATTTAATTTTATAATTTTGCATCATATGCTTATGAAATACCGTAGAAACATGTGGGGTATCAAGTCAACATGTTATACTATGATGTGATAAGGTCACCTCAACATGCAATCATGCATGAAGAAAGACCCACTACACCATACAACCAGACATGGGAAGATTGTTTCCATTCAATTATTCTATAAATAATCAATACTCATTGCTAAGAAAATACATAATCGAATATAGTAAGTCATATGTACTTCAAATTTCGTTATCATCTGACGAAGCCAAATTTCCTCAACAAATTCCCGCAGCAACGCGCGGGGTATCCTCTAGTTCTATAATAACACAGAGCCGAACTCGGAATATAAAATCAAATCGCAGGACATCTACAGGCTACGTTTAGACAAAAAGAAACTCAAAAAACACATACAAAGGAAAAAGAGGCACCTGTTTAAATAAGCCATTGAAACCAGACTATGCAGAGCTCGACCTATCGCCTTGCGGACCTAGCTCGATATCAACATTTCTCCGGGCCCATTCCTCTTTGATGATCTCAAATGAGTCATGTTAAATTTCACAAAATAAATGTCCTTATAAGATTCACAATTCAAATCCTTTGTGTATTCTAACCAACAACATGAAATTCAATCTTCGGTGTGGCTTAAAAGTAATATATTATCGTCCAATTCTTTTGTTGTTGCCCAAAAATATAAAATATTAAAGAACAGAACATGAAAAATATGTATTATAACATAATTTTGTTAAATAAAAGATGAAGCTACACTTCTATTTTCATCGTCTTGTTGAGTTTAAAACACACAACCCCTTTTTTTGAGAGCCTTGGTGTGAACCAGGTTCCGGTTAAACGATTTGTTCAACATATTTTAGAACTCTGCAATCTCTAACTGAAATCTGCACTACCATTATTAGTCTAAAAAATGCTAATGGGCAAAGATAGCAGGGTAGTTTTGAATTACACACTATTGCCAAGGGGATAACAACGTATGTCAACTTCTCTCTGCACATACGAAATCAAAGGAGATACATGTTGTTGACATGATGTATGTATTGTATAGAATTTCAACAGTCAAATAGCTGATCACAGAATGCAAACCATCACGATTTGCATAATTCTATCCAGCCATATAAGAACACATACAGATTCCCAGAAAGATTCATTCAAAGCAGAACATGCAAATTGAACACGGTCTCAATAAAAACTATCAAAGCAAATTTTCAGGCTTAAAGAGAGAGTTACTTCTGATTAAGGATCTGTTTACACCAGAGTATATGTGTTATTCTACTTAACTGCTTTCACAGCTAGCGTGGGCTTCCAGCGACTTCATGGGCTGCTTCGTGTTTTCCACTCCTATTCGTGTGACTTCACAGCTAGCGTGGACCCAGTTTTCCACTCCTATTTGTGTTTTTCGTGCAGATTCAGCTGGTGAGTATATCTCTCATGCGCTGCGAGGATTCCTTGCTGAGCAGGGTCTTGTCCTGGTGCTCATGCTCAGAATGGTGTGCCTGAGCGCAAGCATCAATACCTTCTTGAGACGGCACGTGCGATGATGATCGCCGCCTCTCTTCCGCCTCACTTCTGGGCTGAGGCTGTTACCACTTCCACCTATCTCATCCATGGAAAACAGACGAAAAGATCTTCTACCCCGATATTATCCTCATATAATTGTACTGACCAGTACTCATTTTTTTGTGTCGAACTTGCAATACTGTTGATCATCATCAAGTGATCCTAGCCAAATTTGGACAAAAAATAATAGAGATTGAGCAGCAAATAAATATCAGTGCACATAACTTCAATTGGGCCAATTTATATGGTGACTCTTAAATCTGGAAGATTATGAAATGTCTCCGCATGTGCCGAGGAGATGCATGTACTATGCTCTTCACTGATACTGTTATACATGTGACGATGGAGTGGTGCTTGGAGTGGTGCTGTGCTATGGCCACATTGGCAATTACCAGATGAACTGAATTTATCCCTCCGTAATGTAACTGTTTATGAAGACATATAACATGTTATAAACTAATCACACCGAATGCTATAAGGCACAGCATGTTGACATTCTGTCGAACAGTTAGTGTGCAACGCAAGTGGTACTGGAGAAGACGGAGATACCCACCTTGTTGTCGTACGGGGTGGGAACGATGAAGATGGAGTTGCCACTAGCCTCAAAGGAGCTACAAACAATGGGGAAAATCAGTAAAAAGGTTCACTTAGAAACTATAAAGCATCAGGTAACATTCAAAGTTTGTACTGAATCTTGTATAGACGAAGAGATAATACAAAACAGGGTTGCGCAAGAGAAGCACATGGCGTCAGCAGCATCCAGCAACCTCAGGTCGGGTGCGTAGACAACAGCCAGCACCCCTAGGGCGTTGGTATTGGCAGGCGAACCCCCTGGTCAGCAGGCGTCGTGGGCATGCCGCCTGTGCCAAGCGGAGTCCAGAGAATCGAAGGGCAGCGGGCAGGGGGTGCAGGGGGTCAGTGTGGCGGCGTGGGTGGGTGGGGGCCGGCGGTGTGGCTTGGCAGCGGTGGGTCAGTGTGGCGGCATGCGCGGGTGGGGGCCGGCGGGGCGTGTGCGGGTAGGCGTGGCGTAGGGGCCAGCGGGCGGGGGGCGGATGCTCGGATGTCCGGCGACGTGGGGGCCGGCGAGGCTGGGATGGCCGGTTGGCGGGTGCGGGTGCAGGAGTGGGCGGGCGGGCTAGGGTGCAGGGGCGAAGACGTGCGTGGGGCTGGTGGGTTAGTTAGGTCGAGGGGGGAAGACATGCGAGGGGCTGGTGGGTTATAATTTCGTTGACAAAGACTTTCGTTGACTACGTATTTAGGCCCTTGATAATGTTATTAGACGGTGCAGATTTTAAATTGCATCTGCCTTCTTTTCCTTTTTCTAGGGGTGACGCGTGGTGCTTAGAGTTTCTTCTATAAAACTATGTTTTGATGGGCTTTTTAGATGGTCTCGGTTATCTATGATAGGACGAGTTTAAAAGGTACCATTCCCCCAACAAAAAAACCACTTTAGCACAAAATGTACAATATAATGGGAAAAATATGTGAGGTGGTTGATCTTTGGATATTGTTGATTCTTGTCTCAAGATTGGTGTTTTTTCCCTTTCGTGTTGTTTCATGTTTGGTGCCCATCGGATTTCTTATTGGCCTTTTATGCCTATTACTCATTTGCCTTTTTTTGTATGCGTTTTTTCTATAAAAAATCCTATTTTGTCGGGTTTTCTTTATTCCATATGGATTTTTTTAGATGTATTATGTATGTAAATGTACACACACCAATGCAATACAATATGTGTGTAGATTACACTAGTGTGAAAAATGCATTATTATATGCTTATTATTTGCACATTACATAAAGTGCAATTTCAATACAAAGTTGTGGGCAAGTTTTACATTCTTTCTACTTAGAATGCTATACGGATATCATTAACTTATTATTTCTTTGGAAAATTCATTATTTTGATTGTTTTCATTTTTCTCCATTTCATTTCTTCTATAATATTAATATCAATTCCACTAATTAATTCCATCTTAGTAAATCAATTTTCATGAAAATCTCATTTCCTGCATAAATAAGAAAGCATAGTTTTTGCATATGGGGTGCGCAAATTTTGTCATTATTAAATGTTTAATTTAATTTCTTTCTTAAAGGTAATACCAGTGGCACTAATTCATTCTCCCTTAGAAAGCTTCAATATTTTTATTTTTCAATTTTATTTTATTTCTTACTTAAGGCAATACGAATTTCACTAATTCATTATTTCTTAGTAAATTTACATTTTGAAAAAGAATTACTATTATATGCTTATACTTGAAAGTTATAAAAAAGTGTTGTTTCCTTATGAATTATGTGCAAATTTTGACATTATTTGTTTTAGTTTTAGTCCTTTTTTTAAAGGGTAATATAAATGCCACTGATTCATTATTTCTTAGAAACACATTATTATTTTATTTTAATTTTACCAAGTTTTCTTTTTTATTTAAGTGTAATATCAATGGCACAAATTGTTTCCTTTTTGGCATTTATTTTTGCAAAAATCGCACCACAGTATGATTATTCCTGCATATTATAAAAAGTGCAACTTCAGTGTATACTGTGTGCAAATTGTGCCAATTTTTACATAAAAGATCCTAAAATGTAACACCAATGTCACTAATTCATTTAGAAAACTTAATTATTCAGATTTAATTTTTGTTTTTTAATTAATTTTATTTCTCCTTAATGCGTAATTCTAATGTCACTAATTCATTTCTTGTTTGAAAAAAATTACTTGCAAAAATTCCGCTATTATATTCCACCATTAGAAAGGCAAAAGGCTCTTCGTTCAACAAAGTGTGCAAACAAGCTTCCAAATGGATGAAATTTGGCATTGTGTTTTTTTGAGACCCATGCAGGGTGTGGTAAAAATTTGAGAGTATTATGACAACAACTTGATTCACTTCATGTATAAACTGAACACTCTCGGGCGAAGTATCAGAGTTTCAAATGAAAACCACACACAACTCAATTTTTCTACATCATTTTCACCTCAAATATTTTGTATGTTAATTACACTCCATTGGAAGTCTCATGCTCAAATTTGAGACTATTCTGTGTTTAGTAAATATGATTTTTTTCAGGAATCACATTCATCAAGCTCTAATGGTTATTCCTTCTAGCCTTTTCAGGGTCACGCTTATATCCGAAGTAGATCGCATAGCACAACACCCACACGCTTCCATAGAGCAAGAGATCTAGGGCCATATCAGCCTGACGCTGTTTATGCATCAAATTCCTGCACCGAAACACAAAATATATTACGTTAGTGACCCACGGATGGGTTAAATGTTCTAAAAAATTGTACTCCCTCCGTTCCTAAATATAAGTAATTTAAGAGATTTCACAATGGGACCATATACGGAGCAAAATGAGTGAACCTACACTTTAAAGTATGTGTCAGGGATATACCCCACGGTGTGACCCGGCCTGGCGACTCACAGGAGACCCGTTAAAGACATGACATCTTATTAGTGACCCGGCAGGCGAGTCACAGGACGACCAAGCCTGAGACCCGACGGGTGAGCCGGCGCCAGGCGGCTCACAAGATAAGACCCGACGGGTGAGCCGGCGCCAGACGGCTCACAAGAGAAGGCCTGAAGAGAGAAGGATTCCATTAAAGCAAATAAAACCTGGAGTAGGATTCGTGAGAGACGAGTCCTAATCCTACTCCTAGTAGGACTCTATTTGTAAGCCTACCCTCTCCACTTATATAAGGAGGGGTAGAGCACCCTTAGAGGGACAAGTTGATACAAAGTTTTAGAGGATTCATAAGTCCACAAGTTTAGATAACAGATTAGAGGCTCTCGTTATTACAGGTAGCGATTAGCACCCTTGTATCAGAGAGATCTTCATCATCTTCAATACCAGACAAGCAAGACATAGGCTTTTACCTCCATTGGAGGGGCCGAACCTGGGTAAAACTCCGTGTCTTCTCGATTCCGATCAACCCCTTCAAGCCGCCACGTAGTTGCGTCTCGCCCCGAACCTAAGTCCTTTGACTCGGACATCTGCCGTGAGAAATCCACGACAGTTGGCGCCCACCGTGGGGCTTACACACGGTGGTGTTGTGTTATTGAAGGGATATCTTCAGGAATCAGGAAGATTGTGATTAACCGGATAAAGAAGAGCTTGCGTGAGAGAATTTACATCGGCTTTGGATTTTCATCGGTCGAGATGAGAAAGATCTTTGGCGGCACCTTACATCAATTTCGATCCGATCTCAGGATGGGGCTGAGAATTTCTTTGATGGCATTCCACAACGTACGATCCAATTGGAATCAATCTGCGTGTCACAATTGCATGTACGGGCACGAGGAGTCGCATCACAACCGTGTTTTATAGGCAATGTTGACAGGACAACCCATCAGCAGTCGGATACACAAATTAGGCATCAAATGCCTGCAGACCACAACTGACCTGGTTGCATATTAAAAAGGAAGAGGACATGTTTGGAAGAAGCAACAATCGGCTACCTCCGCCCATCGCTCAAAGGCAGGCAATGATAATAAATTGAGATTTTTGAGTGATCTACTCACATGTAGTACAAACCTCCAAATTTATGGACAAGCTAGTACGTACTACTATTCCATGAAAAAGAAGGCACAAATACTAGTCCGGTCCTAAATCAGCTGCATCGGGAATTTGCCTCATGATTTGATTGTCTAAAGCTGGACTCCGATTTGCACGTCTGACTCAATATATAAAAGGGAAAAAGAAAAGGGGTCTACGAGGAAACGAACTGAAGACACCAGGCTAGCCACGACCTGGAAACGGGCGTAGCGCGCAAGCCGCCTCCGTCCGGGAAGGTGGACTTTGACTTTGCCGGCGCTCCACCGCGCATCTGCTGTCACCTGACCGCGCACCTCCATTGCAGCGGCCTCACTCCGCCTCGCCTTGCCTCCTCCATCGACAACGTCGCCTCGCCAACCATGGCACCTGTCCGGTTGCCCTTCGGCTCCAGCTGCTCCATCCCACGCACACCTCGATGTGGGTCACCGAACTTCGTCGCCTCTCTAAAACGCGCACGCTTCCTCCAATTTCGAGCCGGCCTCGCCCTGCTCAACCGCTGCACAT
The DNA here is from genome assembly GCA_022496015.1 of Hordeum marinum. Taxonomy (NCBI): domain Eukaryota; kingdom Viridiplantae; phylum Streptophyta; class Magnoliopsida; order Poales; family Poaceae; genus Hordeum; species Hordeum marinum. The sequence goes on along the minus strand of CM039677.1, from coordinate 25,367,554 downwards.
CTGAGCCGCCGCAGCCACCGTGGTTTCGCCACGCCAAGCCGTCCGGCCAACGTGGGCCGTTTCCCTCCTCGACCAGCTCTCCAGCGCCTACGAAGCCACCCGTGCCGCAGCTCCTGCGAGCCGTCGCGGGGCTGCCGCCATGTCGCCACTCCCGCAGGCCGCCGCACCTCAGCCACCGTGATTTAAAGTCACGCCTCGTTGTGGTGGCATTTTCGAACTCGCTCGAGAGCCGCCGCCGTGGCCTCCCCCCGCTGTAAGCCGCCGCTTGGGACCCGCTGTCGTGGCCTTCTCCCGGCTACGAGCCGCCCCTCGGGACCCGCCGTCGCGGCCTCCCCTGCTGCAAGCCGACGCTCGGGACCCTCTACCTTGGTCTCCCCCCGGCTACGAGCCGTCGCTCGAGACCCGCCACCGTGGCCTCCCCCCCGACTGCGAGCCGCCGCTCGGGACCCGCCGCCGCGGCCTCCCACCGCTGCGTGCCGCAGCTCGAGACCCTCCGCCGCCGCGGCATCTCCCTGCTGCGAGCCCCCCTTTCCCGTATGTGGGTAGGAAGAGAAAACAAGAAAAGAAAAGGGCAGTTGCCTCCTATTGCAAAAAAAAGGGACCGCCTTGTCAAAAAACATCGTGATCCTTCACCGTCTTGAGTAGCCGTGCTGGACTTCATGGACGCAAACGCCGAACCGCCCCAGTCCAGCGCCGTCTTCGAGCCGCCATGGCCGAGTCGCCACCTTCTCTGCTGTTTCGAGAGTGGCTCAATCGTTGTTGAAGTTACGAGATGACTCAGCTCGTCGTCGAGATGAAACAGGTGCTATACACCCAATTTATTTTATCTATACTTTTTTAATTCTGTCGAAGAACAATTACTTCGTCTTTGTGGTATTTTTTGACACAAGACAATTAGTCATTGCCAAAGGGGCACTATACCGCGGTGATGGAGGCGTGCCAAAGGTGGTGATGCGTGTCGCGTTACTCAAGGGACTCCCTCGCCATTGCACCGGCTTACAATGTCGCGACCATCTCTCTCCACGGCGCCGGCTTACAATGTCGCGACCGTCTCTCACCACTACGCCAGCTTACAACGCCTTGGCCGATTCTCGCCTCCCGCGTCGAATTATAATGTCATGGTCGTCTCCCATCATCCACGCCGGCTTATAACGCCGTGGCGTCTTTTACAACATTACCAGTTTACAATACCGCGGACGTATCTCGAGACCGCATCGGCTTACAAACGCTACAATGGCTTACCGTCCATGTTGGTTTTCAATACCACGGGCGACTCACCGATCGCACCGGCCTACAATGTAGCGACCGTCTCTCGCAACCGCACCGGCTTACAACGCCGTGATGTTTTCTCCGGCTTACAACGCTGTGGCCGTACCTCGCCACTGCGCGGCTTACAATGCCGTGGTCATCTTTCGCCATCCGTGCCGGCTTACAACGTCGTGACCGTCTCTCGTCACCACGCCGACTTACAATGTCGAGGCTGACTCTCGCCATCCGTACCGGATTCCAACGCTGTGACTGTCTTTCACAACAGCGTCGGCTTACAATATCACGTTTGGTTTCTACATCTACATCAACACATCGGTGCAGTGCTCGCCTGTACGAGCCGCCCAACGGACATGCGCAAGACGCCACCCACATTGTGGTCTACATCAACATATCGGTGCGGTGCTCATCAATACGAGCCACCCAAATGGACAGGCACGCAAGTCGCCGCCACTACAGCTTCAACAAACAGCCGGAATGAACCATCGATCGGATCATTGAAGCAATTCATACGGGATCATCTATAACCTGCCACGGCCAAACCTCAAACTTTCAGTGGAGATTCTCAAGCCGCCTCTTCGAGTCAACTTAAGACTTGGGGACTACAGACATGGCGAGACACACTTGGTCGTTGTCAACGAGAACCCTAGGTCTTCGAACCCAATCCTGAGGGCTATTACATTATTGGCGGATGATTAAAAGTTTCTCAAAGAGGACAAACCGCCGAGAATACACCATTCAAACATAGGTGCCCAGATTTATTGGGACGTCATAAAGTCATTTGAAGCTTCTGTCGTTTCTTTTTACAAGATGGCGACTTACAAGATGAGTTCTTTCCGGTTCAAAGTTTGAGCCGAGGCGGCTTTGACAGTCGATTACTGAGCCGTCATCCGGTTCAAAGAAAGTTAAATCATGGTTGCAGGGGGCTTCTTACCTCCGGGTATTGCTTATCTCACCCGAAACAACCGGCGTTCGCGCCACGCTGTTGCAAGGAGGCTTCTTACCTTCGGGTATAGCTTACATTTCCCTTGCACAGCCGGCTTTATGTCCAATTTGGTTGCAGGGGGCTTCTTACCTTCGGGTATAGCTTATCTCACCCGAAACAACCGGCGTTCGCGCCACGCTGTTGCAAAGAAGCTTCTTACCTTCGGGTATAGCGTATATTACCCTTGCACATCCAGCTTTATGCCTAATTTGGTTACATTAAGCGTGGTTGTCGATTGGAGGCTTCTTATTTTTGGTATAGCTTACACTACCATAAGGCAAACCAGCGTGTATACCAAATTCCAGTTGCTTATCAACTGCGGTCATCGAAGGGGGCTTTTTACCGACGGGTTAGCTTATCATACCCTAACGACAGGCTTTATGCCACTTCCGGTTACTTATTAACCGCGGTTGTTGGAAGGAGGCTTCTTACCGACGGGTTCGCTTATCTCACCCTGAACAACCGGCGTTTACGCCAAAATTTCAGTTGTTTATCAACTGTAGCTATTGCAGGGGGCTTCTCACCTCCGGGTGTAGCTTATCTAACCCTAACAGCCGGCCTTCAAAGCCAAACCATGTTGTTTATCAACTATAGCTGTTGCAGGGGGCTTCTCACCTCCGGGTGTAGCTTATCTAACCCTAATAGCCGACCTTCAAAGCCAAACTCTGTTGTTTATCAACTACAGCTGTAAAAGGGGGCTTCTCACCTCCGGGTGTAGCTTATCTAACCCTAACAGCCGCCTTTATGCCATTCCGGTTGACATGTCAGCCGTGGATTAGTCAAAGGGGGCTTCCCACCTTCAGATAATATGCCGGCTTATCAAGCCGAATCAAAGCAAGATTATGAGAAAAGGAGCAATGTTATGAAAGGTATGAACATCTCCGGGTTGAGCTTCTTTAAGCCACCCTCCCAACAATACAGAATATGTTCTGTCTTGTTTGTTTTTTGCAGGTATTATCTCTTAAGATGAGCCGCCATTAAGTATTCTGGATCTTTTAATAGCCAACATGGCTGGATCTTCATGGTTTATCATAACCCGTAATAAATGATTGGGGTTTTTCAAACTAGCTTGGAGAAATTATTATTTTTTCAAGAGTCGCCCTGTTAGATATAATGCCGTGTCATCTAATTGACCGGCTCTCGGATTTCTTCAATTGTGCTCTGTAGTAATCTACAACACTCATGGATTTTTCCAATATATATTTGCCGGCTTGCATCGCAACCACGAGCAGGGATTTCATGTCAATAGACAAAGGAGTTATTTCAGGATATTCATTCCGGGTTATATTACAACCACGGTCAAACATTCATTCAATAAATTATGGTGAGTCATATTACTCTCACATAGTCCCGAGTCGCCGCAGGCAGACGACCCGGCTCTTGGGGGCTACATTATTCAAATCCAGTTTATATCAAATATGCAAGTCCCATGTCGCTGCAAGGATGCACCACGGCACTTGGGGGCTAATGCAAGCCGGTTTTCAAGTCATTACATTGTCAGCAAGACCCTACTATATCAAGGAGATGATCCGGCCTTTCTATATTATTCTAAGTCCTAGCCCAGTAATTCTTACTGACCCGGCACTTGGGGACTACACCGCTCAGATCAAATTATATAAAGTCCCAAGTCGCCGCAGGCGTGCGACCTGGCACTTGGGGGCTACAGTATTCAGTTGTTTAGCAGATTATGAGACTCAAATTGAAAGACCCAGCACATCACATTCTGATGAGCCGGCCCTTGGAAGCTACACCCGCTGAAGCTTTCTGATGAGCCGGCACTGGGGGGCTACACCCGTCGAAGCATTATAAGATATAAAGAAATTATAAGTCCCAGGTTGCTGCAGGCAGTACAACCCGGCACTTGGGGCTACACAGTCCAAAATGTTATTTGCAAAGCACCAAGTTATCATGGATAATCTCGCAGCTTGGGGGCTACAGGTAATATGGACATATCAAAAACTTTGAGGAGAATTTCAAGATGTTAATTATGGAGTTCAGTTGTTAGACCCGGCATCACCAACGATAATGACCCGGAGTCACCAACGATAATGACCCGGTATCATAAATGATTATGACCCGGCGGAGATGACCCGCCAAGTATATTGGAGGCCGACTCAATGGCATATGGGAGCTTACCATGAATAAATTTAAGCTAATATGGGGGCCAATGTCGGGGATATACCCCATGGTGTGACCCGGCCTGGCGATTCACAGGAGACCCGTTAAAGACATGACATCTTATTAGTGACCCGGCAGGCGAGTCACAGGACGACCAAGCCCGAGACCTAGCGGGTGAGCCGGCGCCAGGCGGCTCACAAGATAAGACCCGGCGGGTGAGCCGGCACCAGACGGCTCACAAGAGAAGGCCTGAAGAGAGAAGGATTCCATTAAAGGAAATAAGACCCGGAGTAGGATTCGTGAGAGACGAGTCCTAATCCTACTTCTAGTAGGACTCTATTTGTAAGCCTACCCTCTCCACTTATATAAGGAGGGGTAGAGCACCCTTAGAGGGACAAGTTGATACAAAGTTTTAGAGGATTCATAAGTCCACAAGTTTAGAAAACAGATTAGAGGCTCTCATTATTAGAGGTAGCGATTAACACCCTTGTAAAAGAGAGATCTTCATCATCTTCAATACCAGACAAGCAGGACGTAGGCTTTTACCTCCATTGGAGGGGCCAAACCTGGGTAAAACTCCGTGTCTTCTCGATTCCGATCAACCCCTTCAAGCCACCACGTAGTTGTGTCTCGCCCCGAACCTAAGTCCGTTGACCCTGACATCTGCCGTGAGAAATTCACGATAGTATGTCTATATGCATCCGTATATAGTTCTCTAGTGGAAACTCTTAAAAGACTTATATTTAGGAACGGAGGGAGTAATAAAGAAACTTAGACATGTATCACGAGCGTACATTGCTGACATGTATGAATAACCAGTATGACTGTATGAGTTGTGTGTTTGTTTGTCGCTAGGAAGAATAAGGAAGGGGGAAGATAGAAGAAGCAGTTGCGGACTGGGGTAGGGCCATGATAACCCCATGTATAGGGGATCACAACAACCTTTTATCCAAAAAAATTGAGTTGTCACCAGGGGAGCCAAAAAATATTTATTCGTGTTAGCAGTTGAGTTGTCAATTTAATCACACCAGGAATTTTCTTTCCGCAATAAAGTTTTTAATAACACATGAACAGTAATTATAGTGATTGTGGTGATTGTAACATCAGTAGTAACAATAGTAACTTAGCGGAAATCGATATGGGAAGAGCATAGGCATTGGATTGCTGTTGGATGAGTATATTGGATGACATTCATCATGTAATAGTTACACACTAGAGTAACATAAAATTTTCTTTGATTCATCGATGTAATATAGGCATGTATTACGTATATAGTCATACGTGCTTATAGTAAAAATTTGCCTGCCATCTTTTCTACTACCGTCCCATTGCAGCAGGGTGCGTGAAGAAATCTAAGGGATATTAAGGCCTCCTTTTAATATAGAAATGGAAGAAAGCATTAACACATAGTGAATACATGAACTCCTCATACTACGGTCATCATCGGAGATTATCCCAACTATTGTCACCTCGGGTCTACGGATCATAACACATAATAGGTGCATACAACTTGCAAGATAGGATCCAAAACACTGTCATATTGATGAAAAATAATAAGTTCAGATCTGAAATCATGGCACTCTGTCCCTAGTGATAAGCATTAACCATAGCAAAGTCATAGCAACATCAATCTCGAAGCATAGTGGATATTAAGGACCAAGCCCTATCAAAATAACTCGATTACATGAAAAATCTCATCCAATCCCATCACCGTCCATCAAGCCTACAAGGGGATTAATCACTCCCGATGGTGAGGATCATGGAATTGTTGATGGAGAAGGGTTGGCGATGATGATGGCGATGAACCCTCCTGTCTGGAGCCCCAAACGGACTCCAGATCAGCCCTCCCAAGGAAGAACATGGGGTGGCAGCAGCTCCATCTCGTAAAACATGATGAAAGTTTCTCTTTGATTTCTCTCTCCACGAAACGGAACTTATAGCATTGGACTTGGGTCAGCCGAAGCCACGAGGGGCCAACAAGCTGAGAGGGTGTGCCCTATGGGGGACGCCCTCCAGGCTTGTGACTTCTGGACGCGCCCCCCCCCCCCCCTCGATGGATTTTGATGTCAGTATATTTTTATTAATCCAAAATGATTCTCCGTAAATTTTCAGCTCAATGCGAAAACTTCTATTTCTACAGAAAAACAACACCATGATACACGCAAATTTCATCTAGTCACTTTCATCATGTTGGTTTGATTTGTGTCCGTTATTTTGATAATTGATATGTGGGTGGACCGGTGCTTGGGTGTTGTTCTTACTTGAAGAAACCTCCCACTTATGATTACCCCCCTTGCAAGCATTCGCAACTACGAGAAAAGTATTAAGATACCATCTAACCATAGAATTAAACATGTGGATCCAAATCAGCCCCTTACGAAGCAGCACATAAACTAGGGTTTAAGCTTCTGTCACTCTAGCAACCCATCATCTAATAACTACTCCACAATGCATTCCCTTAGGCCCAAGGATGGTGAAGTGTCATGTAGTCGACGTTCACATGACACCACTAAGGAAATCACAACATACATATCATCAAAATATCGAACACATATCAAATTCACATGATTACTTGCAACACGACTTCTCCCCTGACCTTAAGAACAAAGGTAACTACTCACAAATAATATGCGTGCTAAATATCAGAGGGGTATTAAATAGCATAATGGATCTGAACATATAATCTTACACCAGATAAACCATATAGTAATCAACTACACAAGATAATCAATACTACTAGTCACCCAGAGGTACCGATCTGAGGTTGCAGTACAAAGATTGAACACAAGAGATGAACTAGGGTTTGAGAGGAGATAGTGCTGTTGAAGATGTTGATGAAGAATGGCCTTCCAAAGATGAGAGCGTTTTGGTGATGATGATGTCTTCGATTTCCACCTCCGGGAGGGAGGTTCTCCCGGTGGAATCGCTCGGCCGGAGGGCAAAAGTGCTCCTGCCTAAGTTTCGCCTCGAGACGGCGGAGTTCCATCTCGAAAGTCCTCTCTTGATTTTTTCTAGGTCAAAACACCTTATATACGAGAAGATGGCCTCTGGAGGTGGGCCATGCTGGGCCCAACCCACCAAGGCGCGCTTGGGGGACCTGGCGTGCCCTGGTGTCTTCTGCTTACCAGGGTGGACCCCTCCAATAGTTATTTTCTCCAATATTTATTATATATTTCACAAAAATCTCCGTGAAGTTTCATATCATTTGAAGATGTGTAGAATAGGTATCTCTGGTATGCTTTTTCAGGTCCGGAATTTCAGCTGCCGGTATTCTCCCTCTTTATGCAAACCTTAAAAATTATGAGAGAAAAGGCATTAGAATTACTCCATAAAGCATTATTATTTATAAAAACATTTTAAATAACATTAAGAAATCATGATGCAAAATGGACGTATCAACTCCCCCAATCTTACACCTCGCTTGTCCTGAAGCGAAAGCCGATATCGAAAAACATGTCCACATGGTTTGAGAGAGAGGTGTGGATAAAAACAAGATACGGACATAGTAGCACCATGCTTATTATCATAACAGGAACAAACTTTATTATAAAACTCTTTCATATAACTATTATTTCATAACAACATCATATAACTTCTTATGAACAGATAACAATTCATCACAAGAGGGGGAAATATAAGTGCTTTTAGTGCCTTAGTATGTGGTTTCCCAAAGATGAGAGGGTTGTTGGTGATGATGATCGCTCTGCCGGGGGTCAAAAGTGCTCCTGCCCAAGTTCCGCCTCGATATGGCGGTGTTCCATCCCGAAAGTCCTCTCTTGATTTTTTCTAGGTCAAAAGACCTAGCTTATATATACCAGAAGATGGCCTCCGAAGGTGGGACATGTTGGGCACAAACCACCAGGCGCTGTTGGGGGGCCTAGCGCTCCCTGGTGTCTTGTGCTCACTAGGATGCCCCCCGGTAGTTATTTGGTCCAATATTTGTTATATATTCCATAAAAAATCTCCGTGAAGTTTCAGCTCATTTGAAGATGTGCAGAATAGGTATCTCTGGTATGCTTTTTCAGATCCAGAATTCCAACTGTCGGTATTCTCCCTCTTTGGGCAAACCTTGTAAATTATGAGAGAAAAGGCATTAGAAATACTCCATAAAGCATTATTATTCATAAAAACATTGTAAATAACAGTAGGAAATCGTGATGCAAAATGGACGTATCAACTAGCCATGGGGAGTTCGGGTCTAGCCAAAAAACACAACTCCATAGGGGAGAAACACATGCCAGATACTCCATAGACTCTTCGCATCTACTTGAGCACCCATGCAATGCCAATAGAGGAATGACTGGACCACAGAAATCTAAGTGATTTTAGTGCCTTAGTATGTGGTTGCACATCATCAATCACACGTTGTCGTCTTTGGATGATCCAGCCAAAAGAGATACTATACCAAGTGCTATGTCAAACACTGATAAGCCAGTAGTAGGGTAGTTTACTCCAGCTGCTTCGATTTCTTCACCTGACCTCCAAGCTCTTTCCCAACCTTGATGTCCCAAACAAACTTGATGTATTCCTATATGTAAGGAACGACAAACATAATTGCCCCCACAAGAAGCAAACATGGTGATGGTCGGGGTCCCTTGCGCCTGGGCTAGACACCGAGAGGCGGGCATGAGGATACTGAGGTGGATGACGTCAAGGACAAAACCAAATGAACAGAGCAGTGGGCAAAAATACGAAACACGAAGATTCATCGAAGGAACGACGACAAATACAACGCAAATAAAGAACCCACAGAGCCTAGATGGCCCAACAAGAGAAGTGTTGGATCCAAAACATCGCTCACTCCATCAAGGCCATGAGTCGCATGCTGCAGCATCAGTATACGGTCGTGCGTGGCGGTCGACAGGGGCACCGCTACGAGCAGTCACCTAGAGAGGACGAGGGACCTGTTGGCTGGTTGTTGCGAGTCCATAATAAAACCTCCAATTCAAAGGAGGCAAAAAACGTGTGAAGTGCATGTCGATGAGATTCGTGATGATGTCAAAGCAACCAACGCACCTACTACCGGTCACGGCATGAGGCCTTCCAACTCTTGCCTCCCACTACTCAAATAGTCATGCATTTCCGTTCATTCCTATTGGTGATTATCTATTTTATATTGAACTTTTATACTCTCATAACTTATTCTTATCATAATATAACTTTAACGGGTATGTTAGTCTATTAAATATTTAGCATAGTTAACGGCATAATAATGATGGTAAACATTAATAGTTATTTAGCATACTCTGTTAACATAGTTATCATACTTTATTAATATTTAGCATCATTATTAGGGTTTGTTAACAATTTAGTATTATTTGTTATGCATATGTAGTGTATATCTTTGGAAAATACACTCACATTTTGCTAAATTTAAGTTATATTTTATAAAAAAATGTAGTGCCAGTTTCCCTCTTTGAGGCATTGTGTTTTAACAAGAATTTGAAATGGAATACTTTTAAATCAAAACAAAAGAAAAATTGTAGTTGTAGTATACGTATATTTTTGTGTGTACTGATGTATATTTAATATCAATTAATATCCTGTTACAGATCTCTAATGCGTATGTTCTAGAAATTACATTTATAGTTGTTTCTAGTGTATTATAAGATTAAGATATACGAATTGAGAGAAACAAAGTACAAATGGAACCGTCTACATGACTTTGTATTGTTCTTACAGTGCGTTCGGTAATAAGGACCAAGACCTCGCACCAAGGGACCAAAACACAGGGCAAAAGGACTAGGAATAAGCCCCAAAGTCTAGTATAAACTTCACTTTATGATTCACCATGTGGTTCAACACTGACCCATGCCATTCAATGGTGCATAGGTCATCATAGACTAAATGTTAGTATCCCTATTTCTAAGGAGGGACTTAATAACTTTTCCTCGACGTTTGTTTTTGACAGACCTTCTACCACCATCTAGTTCATATGTTTTTCTGTCTCATCTCCCATCATCCTCTTCAGTTGGTTTTTTCGCATCACCTTCCAGACAAAAGTAAAAGAATCCGAATGCATCGGAACTTTTCATCAGGGCACAATTTAGGTTGTATTGCCTTTATGCGAAAAGATCAATCACGATCAATTTCTAATCAATCGCTAAAGAACAAACCTAAATTAATTAGTCTTACCTTAAATCGCTCAATCATATTAATTAATGTTTTCGTTCGTCACCAAAATTATATCTCTACCTAGCGAAGTCCCTATGTGGTTTCGTTCGTCGAAGTCTTGTCCTTCCACCGGTTTCTTTCCATCGAAGCCTCCTCTTCTCATGGATGTTTTCCCGGTTTTCTACCGATCTTTTTTCTACATCCACCCCTCATTCCGCATGCTTGTCATCTCGATTAACACTGTGTTCGGGCGTCGTTCTCCTCCCTCTCACATCTAACAAATGGCAGCGCCCTCCAGATCTTCCTTCAAAGATGCCGGGTGCCCGCCGTCCGCGATCACCCGCAAGCGGCGGCCCGAGGTCACCAAACCAGGTGACCCAAAGATTCATCGTTGTCCGGTTCATCTTTTTGGCCGACACACTGTAGATCGCGAAGCAGTCGGATCCTGTGTCATCGGCCCATGCCATAGTCCTCTCCTTCTCCATCTTACAGTTCATGTCACGGGGACTCCTGATATGCAAGTTTATGACTTTGAATTTTGTCTGTAGTTGTGCTGCAGGCCGTTCTGGTTGCGTGTGGCAACTTGGATTTGCCATTGCGCCCGACGGCAACACGCCATGCATCCGCACCCCACATGCCACAACTAGCGCCCCCCTGCGCGCTTGCATCGCCGTACCATGCTCTACGCTCACGGTTTTTCCCTTGCTCGCTAACAGCCAACAGAGAGAGGCAGGGGCAAGAGAGAAAGAGCGGCATGCACCATCGCATTCAGGAGCCCAAAAAACTCATTGGAGATGTTGCTGCATGTGCTAGGGATACAAATAATGTCTTGCTTTACTTACACAATTTCTAGTTATATAAAAAGTATGTGCTCCGGATCCCTCAAATAGAAGTAGGTGCTCCAGGTTAATGCACGAAAATAAAAACCAGCTCACTCCAGTACGACATCGCCCAATTCGCTCCCTTGAGAAAAGAAACAGCTCCATTTTTATTGACTTTTCAAAATGATCAAAAATATCATTACTTTGAAAATTTTATTTGTTTATTTCCAAAAATGAAAAAACAAAATATATTCAGAAATTTGAAAAGGAAAGATATTTTTTGAAAAATGCTGATCGAAAAAGTGTTCCTGAATTTAGAAAATGTTCATAGAGTTTTGAAAATGGTCATGAATTTGAAAACATTTGCGTATTTTAAGAAACATAAACAAATATGGAAAGTATTCCCGAAAGTATTCTTACATCAACACCACTGTACCAAACTGAACAAATCTGCAGCGGAAAGAAAAGCATTCAGTTTCAATTTCAGAACCTGAAACTGACCTGACAGTATTCAGTCACAACTTAGATTTTCTCTCCATTTATTTGCGCAAGCAAGCAATAACACATACATATACAGGTAGGGATTTTCTCTCCATTGTATTCGTGAAGTGTTCATGAATTGTTGAATTTTCCAAATTAAATAATAGTCGATAATAAAAATCACAATAAAAACCGGAATAAAAAACACCATGAAAAATGAAAACCGGCAAAACCTTCTGAAAAGTTCGGAGAACAGGTGTAAAATCATTGTTCCATATATGGCCCGGCCCACTACCAAACACAGCAGCGCGCCGTGTACCCATTGGCCTCTATTCCCCACAACTGTCAGGAAATAGGAAATGGCATCGCCGGCCGTATCAAGCGGAGTGTAAGGTTGCATATGAAGCTCAGGTGAAGGAGGTGAATGGAGGCCAATGGGTACACAGCGCGCTAAATTTAGAAATGTTCCTAAATTTAGAAAATGTTCATATATTTTTCAAAATGGTAATGAATTTGAAAACACTTGCGGATTTTACCAAATATAATTTTTTTGGAAAGTATTCAGAGAAGATTTAAAAAATGAATTCGTGAAGTGTTTGTGAATCGTTTAATTTTTTAAAATAAAACAAAATCGATAATAGAAAAAAAATTAAAACCGGAATAAAAAACACAATGAAAGAACCAAAACCATCGAAACCTTGGGGAAAACTTGGGAGACAAACCATTGTTGCCCACTACCAAACAAAACGCAGCGTGCAGGGGGATATAGAAAATGGCGTCGCTGGGCTCAGGTGAAGGAGGTGAGCAAGGTAGCGGAAGACCCACCGTCCCACCGCAAACCCTAGAGACTGTCCCGGTGGCGGCTCCCGCAGCACGATGGCGCTGCGCACTCTATCCAGACGGTTTCCTGCCGGTGTGCTCCGGCAGGCATCTCCGGCGGCCGGCTTCCGCTCCATGGGCACCCGGTGCCAGGTTCGTCCCACCGACGCACGTTCTGGCCTCCGAACACAACATGTTGCTATGCCAGCAGTTCACCGACTTGCAGGAGAAGACGAGGTGCTGCTCTGAACCGCTCTGTATTTTATCGACGTTTCAAGATCTGGACGTTTTGATCACTCACTTGTTTGCTTTGTTGGTTCACAGCCGTGATCTGGAGAGGCTGATGAAGTCTGCCAACAACCTGAGGAAGGCTGGAGATGCGTTTCTTGGTGCTACGATCCTCGGGGTTCCGTTGCTTCTCGTCATGGGAAGCAAGGATCAGGCTTGATAACCTCCTTTCGTCGCTTCCTGGTGTTTGGGAGCAAGAACCAGCTCGTACTAGTAAGCGGTAGATGTTGCGCATGTGACATATCACCGGTATACTTTTAAACTGAATCTTTTGAATTGAAGTAGTGAGATGAAACCTTGAGTTCAGAACCATGGTCATCTTTTGCTGATCTTGTAAGCGATTTCTTTGCTATTTTGCTCGACTACTTCAATGTTTTGCTGGTCTTGTAACCATGACAAGTGTTGGTTGCAACAGTGTGTACAGGATGCGATCCGGTGAACCTTTTGCCATGCCATGTTTAGTGATGGCAAATTGTGGGCACTGTACGAACCTTCTGAACTGCAAACTATGAAGCACTTTGTGCCATGCACAAGTGGTGTCCGTTTCCATAGATTTTTGTGCATGCATGTAACTATGTAAGTGAGGCACATACAAGTGCACGATTATAGTGTCAATCCGGGAGCAAAGTTGCATAAACAGGTGTATATGAAAGTAGGAGCGACGTGCCTACCGAATATGCAAAGAGGAGCACGTGAAAGATATTATACATGTTCGGGCCCTTATCATGGAGGTAATATCCTACTACTTTGGTGATGTTCTTCAAAAGTGACCTTACATGGTGTCGTGGATATATAATCTTGACAATATTATGGGGGTATGAAAGTAGGAGTGTCATCTCTACCGAATATGCAAATGGGAGTACATGCAAGTTACTATATAGGTTCGGGTCCTCGTTGATGGAGGTAATACCCTACTCCTGTGGTTTACGTAGGTTACAAAGTGAGAGAGCCCAACCCACTGCTCAGCCTAGTGCTCTCCTTTCAACTTATATAGAATGCGCCAAGAGGGGTGTCATGATGGGCTCGTACTTGTGCTATTGATATTCTCATGCGGTGGGAGGAAATTTACGTCTACAACAAGAATTTGGCCATTGGAGAGGAGTCAGAGATCAAGACCTTTTCAAGGTACGGATGGGACCTCTGTGGTGGAGCTACTATCAGCTTTGTGAGCAAGCTAGGCGTTGCTTTGCTTACTGCTGTATTTTTCCTAGGAGACATCGCTTGTATCGCGATGAATTAGTTAGGCTGTGGATTGCTGAAGTGTTCATAAGAAACATGGATGAACGGGGATACCACTGGTAGAAAACAGGGCTTTGGTTCAAGTCTGGCCAGCCCATTAGTCCCGGTTTAGTCATGAACCGGGACTTATGGGGGCATACGTCCCGGTTCGTGAGGCCACGGGGCCGGACGGGCCACGTGGAAAATTGATCCCGGTTCGTGGGACACCTTTGGTTCCGGTTCCAGACACGAATCGGGACCAATGTGCCTCGCTCCTGGCCCACAAACATTGGTCCCGGTTCGTGGCTGGAACCGGGACCAAAGGGGTGACTGTTCGCCTCCTGCGACCCCCTTTAGTCCCGGTTGGTGGCTCAAACCGAGACTAAAGGTTTGAACGGTTCGCATCCACGACACTTCGCGCTTCGAGAAAGAGGCAACCGTACGCCTCGCCGAGCGCTGCAAGTTCTCTTCTTCTCCTCCATTCTCCTCTTCTCCTCCATTCTCCTCTCTTCTTCTTCTCCATTCTCCTCTCTTCTTCGCCATATCTTCTACCATGAATCCAATCACTCTCGCTACGGAAAGGTGCTCGCACATGGCACGACCAATCTCGATGTTGTCTACACGAACGACAGCACCATGGTGCCGCGTTTTCTTTCCCTTTTGCAAAAATGGCTTGAAGTGGCGGATGAGAATGACAAGTTCATAGGGCTTGATCTCGAGTACACGGCCAAGCAAGAAGATGTTGCCGTCATCCAGCTATGTTTCAGAAAATAAGTCTTGATCTTCCAATGGGCAAGGTGAGTTTTGAGGATTTTCTTTGATCAAATAATAATGTATAGATTATTATGAAAATTGCATCGGATAGAAATATGTTCCATTTTGAATCCTATGGGAAAGATCAATATTTCTTTTAAGTTTGTAGTGAAAAATTTTCCTTGTTGCAAGACGTGGGAGAACATATATGTCATATAGTTAATTTAGGGTTTCTTCATCAATTCATATGATATGAAAATTGCAAGTATATAGGATATAGCAATATATATGTTCTATTTTGAATCCTATGGCAAAGATCAATTTCTCTTAAGTTGTAGTGAAATAATTTTCGATTTTTTATGAAAACTATGCGTACGTCTTCCTCTTTTATTGTAGCGAAATAATTTTCCTTTATATAGTTGCATATTATAATTCTGCCGAAATATACTTGTTGCAGAAATATTTAACATTTGTTCCATTTTAATTTGTTGATGTTGCAGTAGTGTCAAGCACTGCCCAGCACTCATGGACTTCCTACTCAGTGGCATACATTTTGCTAGTGTTGATGTAAGTAATGACAAGCTGAAGATGAGGCGCAGCTTCGGTATTGAGATACCAGCTGGCTGCCTTATTGAAGATGTGGCACCAACCGGGACCAAAGGTCTCTTCTTCCCACCCTTTGGGCTGACGAAAAGAGACCTTTGGTCCCGGTTGGTGGCACCAACCGGGATCAAAGGTGGGTATTGGTCCCGGTTGGTGCCACCAACCGGGACCAATGCTTCTTGTATATAAGAAAACACTTAGAAAATTTCAGTTTTCATCCACCAGTTGCCCTGAGCCCGTTGTCCTCATCCCCGTCGCCACGTCGTCGCCTCCCCGAGCCCGCCGTCCTCGTCACCGGCATCCCCGACGCCGCGCCGAATAGCACGACGCCTCAAGGCTGCCTGACCGCACCCTCGCCGTCACCGATGTGCTCCCCTCGCCGTCACCGATGCGCTCCCCTCCCCGAGCCCTTACATGTTGATATGTTCATGTGTGTATATGTTCATGTTGGCGAAGCAAGTCTTTTTTGAAGTTGTTTTTTTGTTAAATGACGTTGGCATCGGCTCCCCGAGAGATCGGCTCTATCATCACGTTGGTCCCGGTTGGTGCTACCAACCGGAACAAAAGGCCCTCCTGCCCGGGCAAGCCACAGAGGCCACGTGGAGGCCCATCTGTCCCGGTTCTTGGGCAAACCGGGACTAAAGGTTTTGGGCATTAGTAACGACCCTTTAGTCCCGGTTACGGAATCGGAACAAATGGCCCTCTAAAACCGGGACAAATGGGCCTTTTTTCTACCAGTGTACTGAAGATGTTGGTCAGGAAATCTTTAATCAACTACTCTCTCCCAGTCCTTTTTAGTCTACATATCAGCTTTGTTTGAAGTCAAAGTATCTTTACTTTGACCAAACCTATAGAAACATATATCAACATTCACAATGCCAAATTAATATTGTTTGATTCGCTACGAAATGTAGTTTCATGGAATGTATATTTGATATTGTAGATTTTAATATTTTTCAATATATATTTTGTCAAACTTTATAAAATTTGACTTAACACAAATTTAATATGCGGAGTAAAACGGACCGGAGGAAGTACTGTCAGTGTCACTTCTTCAATCAGTAGTGGGTGACTACTGGGAGAAGGTCTACTATTTAGTTCATGATCTGTTGCATGATTTAGCAATGGCAGTAGCTGGAAGTGGCTGCTTCAGAATTGACAATACCGCGAGTGGGAATGGAGAAAGTTGTACAAGAGATATTCCTAGTGGCGTTCGCCATCTTTTTGTTCAGAGTTATGATGGATCGTTGATTGCTGCGAAGATTCTTGAATTGGGAAATGTACACACTCTTATCATTTATACTGTTGTACTGGGGTGATGGTGATATAGAAGTTGAAGCAGATCTGAGGTGTAGTCCAAAAGTTGAAGCAGAGGTACTTGAGGGCCTTTGTCCTCCCGTGGGGCTTGAAACACTGATTATCGGTCAAAGGTTTGGTAATACCCAAACTGGATGGTGGGTATTCAAAATGGTGGACCAGAGAAGCTGCAAGTACTCCATATTATTGAATGGCGCCAACCAGGACCTGCACCTGAACTAGAGGCTTTCATTCAACTTCTTTGCCTCTTTATGGTCTCCTGCAATTGGCATGCCTTGCCAGGTAATATGGAGCACATCAGCTCACTCAAGAGACTAATCATCGATAAATGTTTGAATGTCCGGTCGCTTCCAACGCTACCACTCTTGAGGAGTTTTGCCTCTCTGGGACACAACGATGGGTTTATGGAGTCTTGTCAAACCCGTGGACATCCAAAGTGGCAAAAGATTCAACACGTCCCCGATAAATATATCGAGTAAGGGCCAGTTCTTTTATAGCTTATGTTGGGCTTCTAGAATAAGCTGCCCCCTACCCAGCTTATTCTAGAAGCCCAAACTAAGCTACAAAAGAACTGGCCCTAAAACACAACCACCCCTTTTGCTGTCTTCCTCTGTACATATATTTCTTGTTTCTTCCTCGCAATGTTTGCCGTCTGGTTTTTGTGTTTGCTAATGCCTCTCCCTGTTTGCCTGGCAGATTAGCGTGTGAAGAGGACTTGGAATCAGAGTCATGCTGCCGGCATATTCTTGGAGGATGGTCAAGATGGTAGACAGAGCCGTGCTGGTGAAGATGGTGTTCCAGGTTGCCACCGATGTAACTCAGACCGTGTCGATCAAATTATATACATGATTATGTGTCTTTGGTTGTCTCTGTAATCTTACATTAAAGAACTCACTACTTTATTGTTGAATTTGGTGGTTAAATCGTGTTGGTAGCAATTTTACGCATTTTGCTATCTTGTGGAATGTTGGATCTTGTGATTGGTTTTCCATCTTGAAGTGGTACGCAATGCTTGATCTCTTTCCCGTCTTTGCTCCGTTTAGACTTCCTGACTAGATTGGTTCTGAAATGAAGCGCATCTCTGAACTGAAACTTCCAGTGCTCCAAAACTACGCCTTGCCCCCGGGTGCAGCCATGTTGTTGTTGTTTCAGCACTGCTATTGAGGCAACAGGGCATTTCCAGAAGCTAGAGGTTGAGACGAAATGATTTAACAAATCAACAAGTTCACGAAGAAAGTTTGTTTATAGGTTCAGAATCTTGGACATGTGACCATAGTGTATCATGTATTTGGGAAGAAATTTGCTTTGCGGATAATACATTGTTTATCTCCTCTATGTGCAAGGGATGAAACATGTTTACAAATCTAACCTTTGGGCGTGGGTGTGCCGATAATTTAGCATACTATTATGATGATGACACTATTAGAATCACGTTTTGTCTCGAGTTTCAATTCTTGGCCGAGTGCATTTTGTCGGGCAGTCGGCAAACTTTTTGTATGCCGAGTTTGATCCAAAATTGGACTCGGTGGTAGTAAGGAACTCGGCAGAGCAGTGACTTTGCCAGGTTCTGATGAAAAATGACTCGGTGAACAAACAAACAAACGGCATGTCGAGTCTGACGGTGTGGTTCGCCCAGTTTTTTCTAGCCGGAACTCGGCAAACATTGTTTATATATTCAATGAGTTCGCAATAGAAAGTGCTCGACAGCAGTAATGATTGCGGGGGCCCTCCAGCCGAGTGTCTTGTGCCGAGTTTGGAACCCGGCAAATAATTTGCCGAGTTTAATATATGGTCAAGCATTGTCAGGTCATCTGCAGCAGTAACCTCTTGTTCTTCCATCTCTTCTTGTTCCTGCTCAGGGGTGAAGTCGGGTTCACTGTCGCCGTCAACCTCAATGTTCTGGGGTGAAGTAGAGCGGTTCTTGAAGCGTTTTTTGGAAACACGTGTTTCTTGGAAGAATTCTCCTTCATATGTGTATGGGTTAATGTGAGGTTCATAATCAGGGGTGTCGGTGTCGGGGTGTCAGGGGTGTCGGGGTGTCGGGGGTGTCGTGTCTGGTGTGTCGGTGTCGGGGTGTCGGGGTGTCGTGGTCGGTGTGCCGTGTCGGGGTGTCGTGTCAGGGTGTCGGTGTCGGGGTGTTAGGGGTGTCGGTGTCGGGGTGTCAGGGGTGTCGGGGTGTCGGGGGTGTCAGGGTGTCGGTGTCGGGGTGTCAGGGGTGTCGGGGGTGTCGTGGTGTCAGGGGTGTCGATGTCGGGGTGTTAGGGGTGTCGGGGTGTCGGGGTGTCGGGTCTGGAGTGTCGGTGTCGGGGTGTCAGGGGTGTCGGGGTTGGGGTGCTGTGTCGGGGTCTCGGGTTGTCGAGGTCGGTGTGCCGTGTCAGGGTGTCGTGTCTGGGTGTCGGTGTCGGGGTGTCAGGGGTGTCGGTGTCGGGGTGTCGGGGTGTCAGGGGTGTCAGGGTCGGGGTGTCAGGGGTGTCGGGGTGTCGGGGGTGTCCTGTCTGGGGTGTCGGGGGTGTCGGGGTGTCAGGGGTGTTGTGGTGTCAGGGGTGTCAGGGTCGGGGTGCCGTGTCGGGGTTTCGGGGTGTCGTGGTCGGTGTGCCGTGTCGAGGTGTTGGTGTCAGGGTGTCAGAGGTGTCGGTGTCGGGGTGTCAGGGGTGTCGGGGGTGTCGTGGTGTCAGGGGTGTCTCCTCCTCCTCCTCCTCTCCTCCTCCTTCTCATCCTCTCCTCCTCCTTCTACTTCTCCTCCTCTTCCTCCTCTCCTCCTCCTTCTCCTTCTCTTCCTATTCTTTATCTTCTTATTCTGTTTTTGTTTTTCCTTTCCATTTTCCTTTAATTATATTTACATCTACATCTTTTTCTTCTCTTTCTTTTCATTTTCTTTCTTTCTTTTATTTCCTTTTTCTTCTCCTAAATCTTACTTCTATTATCTACATAATAAAAATAGAGAACAAATCTAAAACTAAATCTAATTCAACCTAAAAAATAAATCTAACTAATACAAACAGAGCTAATTAAACCTAAATAATTAAGAAGATAAAAATTAAGGGGAAAAAGGAGGAGGAGGGGCGCTTACCTCCGGTGGTTGCGGGTGGGGGGAGGTGGCTGCGGGGAGGAGGATGGCTGCGGGTGGGAGGGAGATGGCACCGGTGACGGTGCGGATCCGACGGCGGGGCGGGGCGACGCGTCGCGGCAATGCGGCGATGGGGCGGGGCAGGGCGGCCGCCGCGGCCTGGGCGGGGCGGTCGGCGACGGGAGGGGCTCCGGGGGTCGGGGGCGGTGCGGGGCAGCGGAGGGGCGGGGTAGTGTCGGCCGGTGGCGGCGGGGGTCGGGGACGGGTGCGGGAGAGAGAGAAGAGAGAGAGAAGAGATAGAAGAGAGAGAGGAGGGGGTAACGGCCCATTAGGAGTTAATTTCTTTGCCGTCTGCTAGCAGACGGCAAAGTTTCTTTGTCATCCACTAGCAGACGGCAAAGAGGTGGGGTGGGACGTTGCAGTTAACTGGCCTGCACTGGGCCCCACCCCACCTCTTTGCCGTCCGCTGGCAGACGGCAAAGAGCTGGCTGATGGCAAATAGTGTCTGTGCCATCAGCCAGCTCTTTGCCGTCTGCTTTCCCAGAGCTGACGGCAAACAACCTCGTTGTCGTCTGCCAGCGGACGGTAAAGAGCTGGCGGACGGCAAAGTCCCTAATTCCAGTAGTGATGGCCCTACTTGCTTCCTGGGGGGGAAAGATTTTATGATGGGATAGATAAAGATTGGAAGAAAAATATCTGCTATAAGTATGGAGTAGACAAACCAAACATTTTCTGGGCTAAACCTGTCCCGGATTCTCCATTTTGGAAAAGTGTGACATGGGCCTTAGGGCAGCAATTTTTTTCCTTATGTGGATCCCTGGGAATTGAGAGAGCATTGCCTTTTGGCATGACATTTGGGTTGGGGAGTGCTCCTTGAAAACTCTCTTTTGGGGTCTCTTTGATATCTGTTAGCAGCAAGTGGCTCCTCTTGCTCAGGTTTGGGATGAGGATCAACTACACCTGACCTTTAGGATATGTGTGGATGCTATTTTGATGGATTGTTGGTTCAAACTGAATGACTTGGTGAGAACTTTCAATCCCTCCAATGAGGTGGATGGCCCTGTTTGGACATTGGAGCCTTCTAGCAAATATTCTGTGAAATATTTCTACAGAATGATCAACTTTGGCGGCATATCTTATGAAATTAAAGATTGCATCTAGAAAATTAAAGTTCCTCCTAATATTCATGTATTTCTGTGGCTGGCTTACTATAACAAATGTTTGACTAGACATAGCTTAGCTAAGAGGAGACATGTAGATGATCCAACCTGTGTATTCTGTAGTAAACATGAGTCTATGCAGCATTTGTTTTTTGACTGCATTGTTGCTAAGGAAATGTAGTCTATTTTAGCTGAAATATGTGGTATTTCTATATCTCTTTCTTTTGCTGATCTATCTTCCTATTGGAAGCAAAAGAAACATAGAGAGGTTGTTAACATTATATCATCTGCTACCTAGTGGGGCTTATGGTTGCTTCGGAATTAATTTTTGTTTTAGGGGAGGAGATGGAAAAACATACGTTGTATCATGGATGGTGGGATCTTTTGTCAGGCAATTGAAAATCCCATGCTCGGACGTCCAGGGTGCTCATCTTCTCCGATGCTTAAGGCTTTTGGATCATCAAAGAGGGGAGTTCTTAGAATTGCTTGGTAGTGTGGACAGGTTCTGGCTGGGGAGGAGGTGTTTTGGTGCTTGCACTGTCTATCTATTTTCCCTTCTCTCTGTCATGATGTGTGGCTGTTGTAATAGGACTAAAACTTGGTAGACCCGTTGATCTGTGGCTGTTGTCTCAGGTAGTTCATTGAGAACTTCACGTATGGAACTCTAGTGTGGTGTTGCCTTGGCTTTAATAAATTTGAGGCTGGGGGAGACCCCTCTCTTTTCAAAAAAAAATGTTGAGAGATAACTCGCGTGAAGTTACCACCGCACTAGAGAGATTACAATGTGGGAGGTTTTACAGAAGAAAGGATAGAAAGATAAATGAACCTTCCTAACAACTTACGAGATATAACTTGCAACACAAGTATACAAAATATATTGTGACAACTAGCATAACATGACTATTGTAACGTGATGTTTAACATCCTCCCTTAATCAAAATTGCGCAAGTTGAGATTACGTTTAAACTCATCAAACATTTTGGCAGACAATGTTTTTGTGAACCCGTCTGCAAGTTGGTCCTTGGATGGAACAAATCTGATCTCCAACAATTTGTTTGCAACTCGTTCTCTCACAAAATGAAAATATTTTCCAATATGCTTAGTCATGGCATAAAAAACTTGATTAGCAGACAAATAGGTAGCAGCAAGATTATCAAACCAAAGATAAGGTGGTTGACCTTGTGGCACTCGAAGCTCTTTAAGTATAGACTGAACCTAAATGACTTCAATTGTTGCATTTGCCAATGAACTTGTATTCAGCTTTTGTCCTTGATCTGGACACAGTAGCTTGTTTCGTTACACACCCTGATATTAGATTCGGTCCATAAAAAACAACAAATCCACTAG
This sequence comes from Hordeum marinum, assembly GCA_022496015.1. Classification (NCBI taxonomy): domain Eukaryota; kingdom Viridiplantae; phylum Streptophyta; class Magnoliopsida; order Poales; family Poaceae; genus Hordeum; species Hordeum marinum. The sequence continues at coordinate 25,345,198 of CM039677.1, read as the reverse complement.
TTGATCTTCTATCAGCTAGACAACCAACCCAATCCGCATCGGAGAAGGCACTAATGTGAGTAGAAGAAGATTTTTTTGAATGTTAAACCAAGACCCATTGTCCTATGAATGGTGGTGGGTGCATGTAGAAACTCACAAACTTTATTCATTAAAAAAGAGATGCCACGTCAGGTAACAGTTAAATATTGAAGGTCACCAACTATGCTTATGTAACTGGTACTATCTTCCTGATTCAATGGTTCTCCATCTGCTAAGGACAATGACTCTGAACTGGACAAGGGTGTGGATGGACGTTTGCAACTTTCGATGTCAATTCTGCTTAAAAAACCATTTACATTTTTTCTTGTGATAGCTGAATCACATCTCTGTTTTTTATGACTTCAATGCCTGAGAAGAAATGCAAATCTCCTAGATCTTTCAAGGGAAAATCTAAACCAAATCCTTTAGTAATCCAGTTACTGCTTCATTTGATAAATGGTGAAGTGTCACATTTTGATGGAACAAAACCTAGCCATTGCATTTTTGTACTTAACCGTGAATACCATGTTGAGGAGATTATTTGAATCCATACAAGGCCTTGTCAAGCTTGCAAATATGGAATGGAGCATTTTATCGTCAAATATAGGAGGTTGTTTCATGTACACTTTCTCTTTCAGAACACCACGAAGAAACAAGTTATGCACATCTAGTTGCCTCAAACTCCATCCCCTGGAAACAACAATAGACAACACAAGGCAAATAGTAGCAGCCTTGACAACGGGACTGAAAGTGCCCTCATGGTCAATGCCATATCTTTGCATAAATCCCTTGGCTATTAGTCTTGCCTTATAACGATCAATAGACCATCATATTTTATTTATTTAATACTATAGACCCATTTGCAATCAATCAATTTTTTACATTCCTGCCCAGGAACTAAGTGCCACGTGTTATTATTCTTCAATGTTAAATATTCCTCCTCCATTGCTTGTTTCCACCGAGAATCACCAAGGGCTTCATGCAAAGTGGTTGGTTCACTTAACAAACAAGCCAAACCATATTTGGTAACATTCTTATAATTAATACAATTTATGACACCCTTCTAAAGCCATGTATGAGGTGGTGTAGGAGTAGTTGTAGGAGGTAGTGTAAGAGCAGCGGCAGGCGAAGTTGGTATGCAAAATACCACCGGTGCAGGAAATCCAAGTGCTGCTATGGCCATAGCAACATAGGATCCAAAGACAGGTGGTCCCGAGGTGGTACCTTCTGTGTTGGGCGAGGCAGACCCGGTCAGGCAAGCAAGCTGGCGGATGGGAATAGGTGTGGCCGCCACATGACCAACCACGCGGTCGGCCACCGCATCGCGAGTTGGGCCCAAGGCGGCCCACACAGGGTACGTGCAGGAGGGTGGCCGGCGCGAGTGTGAGGGAGTGATACGTCTCCAACGTATCTATAATTTTTGATTGTTCCATGCTCTTCTATTATATTTTTTGGATGTTTAATGTGCATTAATATGCTATTTTATATTATTTTTTGGGACTAACCTATTAACCTAGAGCCCAGTGTTAGTTTCTGTTTTTTCCTTGTTTTTGAGTATTGTAGATAAGGAATATTAAACAGAGTCCAAACGGAATAAAATCTCTGCGATGATTTTTCTTGGACTAGAAGACATCTACCAGACTTGGAAAGGAACGCAGGAGGCCTACCAGGAGGTCACAAGCCATCCTGGTTTGTGGCCCCTCAGTAGGTCTCCTAACCCTAATCTTTGGCCTATAAATTCCCAAATATCCCCCAATACCAAAAAGAGACACGATAATACTTTTTCGCCGCCGGAAGCCTCCATTCTCGAGAGATCCAATCTTGGAGCCTTTTTTGGTAATCTGCCGGACGGGAATTTGACCACGGAGGGCATCTACATCAACTCCATTGCCCCTCCGATGATGTGTGAGTAGTCCACCACAAACCTACGGGTCCATAGCTAGTGGCTAGATGGCTTCTTCTCTCACTTTGTGCTTCAATACCATGTTCTCCATGATCTTCATGGGGATCTATCCGATGTCATACTCTTTTGCGGTGTGTTTGTCGAGATCCAATGAATTGTGGGTTTATGATCAGCTTATCTATGAATATTATTTTGTTCTTCTCTGAATTCTTACATATATGATTTCATATCTTTGCAAGTCTCTTTGAGTTTTTTGTTTGGTTTGGCCAACTAGATTGGTAATTCTTACAATGGGAGAAGTGCTTAGTTTTGGGTTCAATCTTGCGGTGTCCTCACCTAGTGAAAAAGTAGGGGTAGCGAGGTGCGTATTGTATTGTTGCCATCAAGGGTAAATGTTGTGGAACGTCACATGGGAAACAAAAAATTTCCTATGCACACGCAAACCTATCCATGGTGATGAGCATCTACGAGAGGGAGAGTGGATATACGTACCCTTGTAGATCGCTAAGCGGAAGCGTTAAGAAACGCGGTTGGTGTAGTCGAACGTCTTCGCGATCCAAATTGCCGAGCATCCCGTGGTCCAATCACGAACACGATCCGTCCCGATCAAGTACCGAACGAACAGCACCTCCGCGTTCCGCACACGTGCAGCTTGATGACGATCTCCGCCTTCTTGATCCAGCAAGAGAGAGCGGAGAGGTGGAAGATTTCTCCGGCAGCGTGACGGCGTTCCAGCGATGGTGGTGGGGCTATTCCTGCAGGGCTTCGCCTGAGCACTGCATAAATCCGATCAAGAGGAGAAACTATGCACTGGGTTTAGGGTTGCACGTGGAAGAAGAACTAGTGCAAAAACCATAAAACCCTCTAGTATATATAGGAGGAGAGGAGGAGGAGACTTGGCCTCCAAGGGCCCAGCCCTAGCTTCGGCTGAAGCAAGGAGGGAGGAGTCCTCCTCCTCCACTCCTAGTAGGATTAGGACTCCTTCCTAATTTGGCCCTTTTTGCCTTTTTCCACCTTTTTTCCTTTTGGTATTTTCTTCCCAGCCTCATGGCCCTTGTGTAGGACTTCCACCAGCCCACTAAGGGCTGGTATTCATCCTCCTACAGCCCATTAAGCCTCTTGGGTCGACATACCCCTCCCGGTGGTCTCCCGGTACACTACCGACACTCCCGGTAAACTACCGATGAGCCCGAAACTTTTCCGGCGACCAAAATAGATCTTCCTATATATAAATCTTTACCTCCAGACCATTCCGGAGCTCCTCGTGACATCCAGGATCTCATCCGGGACTCCTAACAAACTTCGATCACCACCATACATAACTCTATACTACCAAAACGTCACCAAACCTCAAGTGTGCAGACCCTGCGGGTTCGGGAACTATGTAGACATGACCGAGATATCTCTATGGTCAAAAACCAATGGCGGGACCTGGATGTCCACATTGGTTCCTACATATTCTAGGAAGATCTTTATCGGTTGAACCTCTATGTCAAGGATTCAGTTAATCTCGTATGATGTTCCCGTTGTTCTCCGGTATGTTACTTGCCCGAGATTCGATCGTCGGTATCTCTATACCTACTTTAACCTCGTTACCGGCAAGTCTCTTTACTCATTCCGTAATACAAGATCCTGCAACTAACACTTAGTCACATTGCCTGCAACGCTCATTGTGATGTTGTATTACCGAGTGGGCCCTGAGATACCTCTCTGTCACACGGAGTAACAAATCCCAGTCTTGATCCATGCCAACTCAAAAGACACCCTCGGAGATACCTGTAGAGCACCTTTATAGTCACCCAGTTACGTTGCGACGTTTGATACACACAAGGTATTCCTCCGGTGTTAGTGAGTTACATGATCTCATGGTCGTAGGAACATATACTTGACATGCAGAAAACAGTAGCAATAAACTAACACGATCATATGCTACGTTTGTAGTTTGGGTCTTGTCCATCACATCATTCTCCTAATGATGTGATCCTGTTATCAAATGACATCTCATGTCCATGGCTAGGAAACCTTAACCATCTTTTGATCAACGAGCTAGTTCAATAGAGGCATACTAGGGACACTTGGTTGTCTATGTATCCACACATGTATCCATGTTTCCAATCAATACAGTTCTAGCATGGATAATAAACGATTATCCTGAACAAGGAAATATAATAATAAACACTTTATTTATTGCCTCTAGGGCATATTTCCAACAGTCTCCCACTTGCACTAGAGTCAATAATCTAGCTCGCATCACTATGTGATTTACATTGTAATGAATCGAACACCCATGCAGTTCTGGTGTTGATCATGTTTAGCCCTTGGAAGAGGTTTAGTCAACGGGTCTGCAATATTCAGATTCGTGTGCACTTTGCAAATATTATTGTCCTTCTCCCCGATGTAATACCGGATGGAGTTGAAGCGTCGCTTTATGTGTCTGGTCCTCTTGTGAAACCTTGGTTCCTTGGCCAGAGTAATGGCATCAGTGTTGTCACAGAACAGGGTTATTGGATTCAGTACACTGGGCACTACTCCAAGATCTATCATGAACTGCTTCATCCAGACACCTTCCTTCTCCGCCTCCGAGGCTGCGATGTATTCCGCTTTGCATGTAGAATCAGCTACCACACTTTGCTTGGAACTGCACCAGCTTACCGCTCCCCCGTTGAGAATAAATACGTATCCGGTTTGCGACATAGAGTCATCCGGATCAGTGTCAAAGCTTGCATCGACGTAACCCTTTACGACGAGCTCTTCATCACCTCCATAAACGAGAAACATTTCCTTAGTCTTGTTCAGGTACTTAAGGATATTCTTGACCGATTTCCAGTGCTCCATTCCAGGATCACTTTGAAACCTTCCGGCCATACTTATGGCAAGGCTAACATCGGGTCTTGTGCACAGCATTGCATACATGATAGAGCCTATGGCTGAAGCATAGGGGATGACACTCATCTTTTGTTTATCTTCTGCAGACACTAGGCATTGAGTCTTACTCAACTTCACACCTTGTAACATAGGCAAGAACCCCTTCTTGGACTGATCCATTTTGAACTTCTTCAAAACTTTATCAAGGTTTGTGCTCTATGAAACTGCTATTAAGCGTCTCGATCTATCTCTATAGATCTTAATGCCTAATATGAAAGCAGCTTCTCCTAGGTCCTTCATTGAAAAACTTTTGTTCAAATATTCCTACACGCTTTCCAACATTTCTTTACTGTTTCCAATCAGTAATAAGTCATCCACATATAATATTAGAAACGCTATAGAGCTCCCACTCACTTTCTTGTAAATACAAGCTTCCCCATAAACTTGTATAAACCCAAACGCTTTGATCACCTCATCAAAGCGCTTATTCCAACTCCGAGATGCTTGCACCAGCCCATAAATGGATCGCTGGAGTTTGCAAACTTTGTCAGCATTCTATGGATCGACAAAACGTTCGGGTTGCATCATATACAACTCTTCCTCAATGAAACTTGTGAGGAATGCCGTTTTGACATCCATCTCCCAAATTTCATAGTCAAAATAAGCAGCTATTGCCAACATGATTCTGACAGACTTAAGCATCGCTACAGGTGAGAAAGTCTCATCGTAGTCAACTCCTTGAACTTGTGAAAAACCCTTTGCCACAAGTCGAGCTTGATAGACGGTGATATTACCGTCCGCGTCCGTCTTCTTCTTAGAGATCCATTTGTTCTGAATGGCCTTTCGCCCTTCAGGTAATACTTCCAAAGTCCATACTTTGTTTTCATACATGGTTCCCATCTCGGATTTCATGGCCTCTAACCATTTCTCGGAATCCGGGCCCATCACTGCTCCTCCATAGCTCATAGGTTCATTGTTGTCCAACAACATGACCTCTAAGACAGGATTGCCATACCACTCTGGAGCAGTACACGCCCTTGTTGACCTACTAGGTTCAATAGTAGCTTGATCCCAAGCTTCATGATCATTATCATTAACTTCCTCTTCTACCGTCGTAGGTTCCACAGAAAGATCTTTCTGTGCTGCGCTACTCTCTGGTTGAAGTAGAGGTTCAACAACCTCATCAAGCTCTATTTTCCTCCCACTCAATTCTTTCGAGAGAAACTCTTTCTCAAGAAATGTTCCGTTTGTTAGCGACAAACACTTTGCCTTTGGATCTGAGATAGAAGGTATACCCAACTGTCTCTTCCGGGTATCCTATGAAGACACATTTCTCCGCTTTGGGTTCCAGCTTTTCAGGCTCAAGCTTTTTGACATAAGCATCACATCCCCAAACTTTAAGAAACGACAACTTTGGCCTCTTGCCAAACCATAGTTCATATGGCGTCATCTCAACGGATTTTGATGGTGCCCTATTTAAAGTGAATGCAGTTGTCTCTAATGCATAACCCCAAAACGATAGCGGCAAGTCAGCAAGAGACATCATAGAACGCACCATATCTAATAAGGTTCGATTCAGACGTTCGGACACACCATTATGTTGTGGTGTTCCGGGACTGTGAAACAATTCCACACTGTCTTAAGTGACTACCAAACTCATAACTCAGATATTCACCTCCTTGATCTCATCGTAGGAACTAAATCTTCTTGTTACGATGATTCTCAACTTCACTCTGAAATTGCTTGAACTTTTCAAATGTTTCAGACTTGTGTTTCATTATGTATATATACCCATATCTACTTAAGTCATCAGTGAAGGTGAGAAAATAACGATATCCACCACGCACCGCAACATTCATTGGACCGCACACATCAGTATGTATGATTTCCAATAACTCACTCGCCCGTTCCATTGTTCTAGAGAACGGCGTTTTAGTCATCTTGCCCATGAGGAATGGTTCACATGTGTCAAGTGATTCAAAATCAAGTGACTCTAAAAGTTCATCATCATGGAGCTTCCTCATGCGTTTAACACCAATATGACCTAAACGACAGTGCCACAAGAAAGTGGTACTATCATTATGAACTCTACATCTTTTGACATCAATGTTATGAACATGTGTTTCATCACTATCAAGATTCAATATGAATAAACCCCTAACATTGGGTGCATGACCATAAAAGATATTACTCATATAAATAGAACAACCTTTATTCTCCAATTTAAATGAGTAACCGTCTCGCAATAAACAAGATCCAGATATAATGTTCATGCTCAACGCAGGCACTAAATAACAATTATTGAGGTTCATCACTAATCCCGATGGTAATCGAAGAGAGAGCGTGCCGACGGCGACCACATCAACCTTGGAACCATTTCCCACGCGCATCGTCACTTCGTCCTTTGCCAGCCTTCGTTTATTCCGTAGTTCCTGTTTTGAGTTGCAAATGTGAGCAACCGAACTGGTATCAAATACCCAGGCACTACTACGAGAGCTAGTTAGGTACACATCAATAACATGTATATCATATATACCTTGTTTGTCGTTGGCCGCCTTCTTGTCAGCCAGGTACTTGGGGCAGTTCCGCTTCCAGTGACCAGTTCCCTTGCAATGAAAGCACTTAGTTTCTGGCTTAGGTCCATGCTTAGGCTTCTTAGGAGTAGCAACTGCTTTGCCATCCTTCTTGGTTTTACCCTTCTTGCCTTTTCATTTGCCATTCTTCTTGAAACTAGTGGTTTTATTGACCATCAACATTTGATGTTTTTTTTGGATTTCAGACTCAGCGACTTTCAGCATCGCAAACAGCTCGGACGATGACTTTTTCATCTTGTGCATGTTATAGTTCATTACAAAGCTCTTGTAACTAGGTGGCAGTGATTGAAGAACTCTATTAATGATCGCCTCTTGCGGAAGGGTAATTCCCAACCCAAACATTTTGAGTATATGCTCACTGACAGAACCGTTCTCCTCCTATTTGCAAGCATAGAATTTATCGGAGGTCTCATACCTCTCGATCCGGGCATTTTTCTGAAAGATAAACTGCAACTCTTGGAACATCTCATATGCTCCATGACGTTCAAAACGTCTTTGTAGTCCCGATTTTAGGCCATACAGTATTGCACACTGAACTATTGAGTAATCTCCAGCACGAGCCTCCCAAGCGTTCTTAACGTCTTTGGAGGTCATCTCTACGGGTTGGTTACCAAGCGGTGCATCAAGGACATATGATTTCTGGGAAGCCGTAAGGATAATCCTCATATTACGGGCCTAGTCAACAAAGTTACTTCCATAATCTTTCAACTTAGCTTTCTCTAGGAACGCATTAAAATTCAAGGGTGCTACTGCGCGAGCCATTGATCTACAACATAAATATGCAAAGGTTACTAAGACTATTGTTCAAGATAATGATTTTAGTTAATAAAATTACTAAAGATCCCACTCAAATTGACATCCCTCAGGTCATCTGAGTGTCACATGATCCAAATCCACCAACTCAAGTCCGATCATCACGTGAGTTTAGGTGGTTTCAACGGTGAACATCATCATGTTGATCATATCTACTATATGAGTCATGTTCGACCTTTCGGTCTCTTGTGTTTTGAGGCCTTGTCTGTACATGCTAGGCTTGTCGAGTTTAACCCGAGTGTTCTGCATGTGCAACACTGGCTTGCACCCATTGTATGTGAACGTAGAGTCTATCACACCCGATCATCACGTGGTGTCTCGACACGACGAACTTTTGCAATGGTGCACACTCGGGGAGAACACAATTTATCTTGAAATGGAATAACCTTATAATGCTACCGTCGTCCTAAGCAAAACAAGGTGCATAAAAGGATTAACATCACATGCAAATCATAAGTGACATGATATGGCCATGAACTTGTGCTTTTGATCTCCATCATGAAAGTACCGGCATGATCTCCATCGTCACGGGCATGATACCATGATCTCCATCATCTTGATCTCCATCAACATGTCGCCATCTGGGTTGTCGCGCCCAACATGCTTCTACTACTATTGCTACCGTTTAGCGATAAAGTAAAGCATTACATAGCGCTTAATGATTGACACGCAGGTCATACAATAATTAAAGACAACCCTATGGCTCCTGCCGGTTGCCGTACTCATCGACATGCAAGTCGTGATAATCTATACATCACATGATCATCTCACACATCACATATATCACATCATGTAATTGGCCATATCACATCACAACATACCATGCATAAACAAGTTAGACGTCCTCTAATTGTTGTTGCATGTTTTACGTGGCTGCTACGGGTATGTAGCAAGAACAATTCTCACCTACGCGTAAACCACAACGGTGATACATAAGTTGCTTTTCAACCTTCTCAAGGACCGCCTTTGTCGAATCCGATCCAACTAAAGTAGGAGAAACTGACACCCACTAGCCATCTTTTGCAACAAGTGAGGTTGAGGGAACCGGTCTCTCGTAAGCGTACGAGTAAGGTTGGTCCGGGCCGCTTCATCCCACAATACCGCTGAACCAAAACACGACCAAGGGAGGAAGCAACCTAAGAATCAACGCCCACAAACCTTTTGTGTTCTACTCGAGATCTCATCGAACCATCAACCTACCTCATGATGCCACTGTTGGGGCACATCGCATGGGAAACAAGAAAATCCTACGCACACGCAAACCTATCCATGGTGATGAGCATCTACGAGAGGGAGAGTGGATCTATGTATCCTTGTAGATCGCTAAGTGGAAGTGTTAAGAAACGAGGTTGGTGTGGTCGAACGGCTTCGCGATCCAAATCGCCAAGCGTCCCGCGATCCAATCACGAACACAATCCGTCCCAATCAAGTACCGAACGGACAGCACCTCCGCGTTCAGCACACGTGCAGCTTGATGATGATCTCCGCCTTCTTGATCCGGAAAGAGAGATCGGAGAGGTGGAAGAGTTCTCCGGCGATCCGGCGATGGTGGTGGATCTATTCCTGCAGGGCTTCGCCTGAGCAATGCAGAAATCCGATCTAGAGGAGAAACTATGCACTAGGGTTTAGGGTTGCACGTGGAAGAAGAACTAGTGCAAAACCCTAAAACCCTCTAGTATATATAGGAGGAGAGGAGGAGGAGACTTGGCCTCCGGCCCTAGCTTCGGCCGAAGCAAGGAGGGAGGAGTCCTCCTCCTCCACTCCTAGTAGGATTAGGACTCCTTCCTAATTTGGCCCTTTTTTCCTTTTTCCACCTTTTTCCTTTTGGTATTTTCTTCCCAGCCTCATTTGCCTTGTGTAGGGATGGTATTCAGACTCCTACAGCCCATAAAGCCTCTTGGGTCGAAATACCCCTCCCGGTGGTCTCCCGGTACACTACCGGCACTCCAGATACACTACCGATGAGCCCGGAACTTTTCCGCGACCAAAATAGGACTTCCTATATATAAATATTTACCTCCGGACCATTCCGGAGCTCCTCGTGACGTCCAGGATCTCATCCGGGACTCCTAACAAACTTCGGTCACCACCATACATAACTCTATACTACCGAAACGTCACCAAACCTTAAGTGTGCAGACCTTGCGGGTTTGGGAACTATGTAGACATGACCGAGATATCTCTACGGTCAAAAACCAATGGCGGGACCTGGATGTCCACATTGGTTCCTACATATTCTAGGAAGATCTTTATCGGTTGAACCTCTATGTCAAGGATTCAGTTAATCTCGTATGATGTTCCCTTTGTTCTCCGGTATGTTACTTGCCCGAGATTCGATCGTCGGTATCTCTATACCTAGTTTAACCTCATTACCGGCAAGTCTCTTTACTCGTTCCGTAATACAAGATCCCACAACTAGCACTTAGTCACATTTCTTGCAAGGCTCATTGTGATGTTGTATTACCGAGTGGGCCCTGAGATACCTCTCGTCACACGGAGTAACAAATCCCAGTCTTGATCCATGCCAACTCAACAGACACCCTCGGAGATACCTGTAGAGCACCTTTATAGTCACCCAGTTAAATTTCGACATTTGATACACACAAGGTATTCCTCCGGTGTCAGTGAGTTACATGATCTCATGGTCATAGGAACATATACTTGACATGCAGAAAACAGTGGCAATAAACTGACATGATCATATGCTACGTTTGTAGTTTTGGTCTTGTCCATCACATCATTCTCCTAATGATGTGATCCCGTTATCAAATGACATCTCATGTCCATGGCTAGGAAACCTTCACCATCTTTTGATCAACGAGCTAGTTCACTAGAGCATACTAGGGACACTTGGTTGTCTATGTATCCACACATGTATCCATGTTTCCAATCAATACAGTTCTAGCATGGATAATAAATGATTATCCCGAACAAGGAAATATAATAATAAACACTTTATTTATTGCCTCTAGGGCATATTTCCAATAGTAAAATGATGGGGTTTTCATCATATTGCTTGAGTTTATGCCTCTACATCCTGTCATCTTACTTAATGCGTTACATTGTTCTTCATGAACTTAATACTCTAGATGCAGGGAAGAGTCGGTCGATGTGTGGAGTAATAGTAGTAGATGCAGAATCGTTTCGGTCTACTTGACACGGACGTGATGCCTATATGCGTAATCATTGCCTTAGATATCGTCATAACTATGTGCTTTTCTATCAATTGGTCGACAGTAATTTGTTCACCCACCGTGTTATTTTCCTTCAAGGGAGAAGCCTCTAGTGAAACCTATGGCTCCCGGGTCTATTTTCCAATTTTATTTTAAGATCTATATACCAAAAATACCAAAAATACCTTTCTGCAATTTATTTACCTTTTTAATTTCCGCAATCTTTCCTATCTATCTCTATTAGATCTAATCCTTGCAAATAATCGTGAAGGGATTGACAACCCCTTTATAGCGTTGGGTGCAAGTGTTTGATTGTTTGTGTAGGTGCATCTATTGGTGACTTGCTTGTTCCTCCTACTAGATTGATACCTTGGTTCTCACAACTGAGGAAAATAGTAATCTACTTTGCTGCGTCGCCCTTTCCTCTTCAAGGTAAAACCAACGCAAGATCCAAAAGTAGCAAGAAGGATTTCTGGCGTCGTTGTCGGGGAGGATACACATCAAGCCTACCAAGTACCCATCACAAAATCATCTCTTGCATTTACGTTATTTGCCTTTTGCTTCTCGTTTTCCTCTCCCCCACTTCACAAATTTGCCATTTTATTCGCCCTCTCTTTTTCGTTTTCCCTTTTCTCATCAGGTCTCTTGTTTGCTATGTTTGCTTGTGTTCCCATGTGACTTCTATTTGCTTGCATCCTCGCTTTCTAAAAATCAATTGATATGGATCCTCGTCCACTTGCTAATCTTTTCAAAAGACCAAATTATGATGAACCAATTGCTAGTGAGTTGAGTTCGCTTGTTGGGAGGCAACCCAATTTTATTTTTATGTTCTGTATTTTGCTTCTATTTTTGAGTGTTTCACACATTATTACCTCTGTAGTAATTGTGTTTTGGTGTTTTAATTAGTGTTTGATCCAAGTAAGACCTTTGGGATGGTCTATGGTGATTGTTGATTTGATCTTGCTGAAAAATAAAAACTTTTGCGCCAAGTCCACGAATTTTATAAATTTATCAGAACGCAGAATGAGTCTAAATTTATTAAAAAATATTGATATACAAATTTCCCAGGATTTACTAATTTTTCATAAGTATACAAAGTGTCCAGATTGCTACAGACTGTTTTCTTTTTGACAGATTCTGTTTCTTTGTGTTGTTTACCTATTTTGATGTATCTGTGGGTCGTATCGGGGAGTATGAAACATGGAGAAGTTGGAATACATTAGATATTACACCAATATAAATAAAGAATGAGTTCACAACAGTACCTAAAGTGATGATTTATTTTCTTATACAAACGGATCTCACGAGTTTTCTGTTGAGTTTTGTGTTGTGAAGTTTTGTGTTGTGAAGTTTTCAAGTTTTGGGTAAATATTTGATGGAGTATGGAATAAGGAGTGGCAAGAGCCTAAGATTGGGGATGCCCAAGGCACCCCAAGGAATGAAGGATGCCAAAAATCCTAAGCTTGTGGATGCACCGGAAGACATCCCCTCTTTCGTCTTAAATCCATTTGTAAATTTACTTGAGGCTATATTTTTATTCACCACATGATATGTGTTTTGCTTGGAGCATCTTGTATGATATGAGTCTTTGCTTTTTAGTTTGACACAATCGTCATTGCTGCACACATCTTTTGAGAGAGACATGCATGAATCGTGAATTTATTAGAATACTCTATGTGCTTCACTTATATCTTCTGAGCTAGGCAATTTTGCTCTAGTGCCTCACTTATATGTTTTTAGATCACGATGATGTTTTGTTTTATAGAAATAATTGAACTCTCGTACCTCACTTATATTATTTTGAGAGTCTTTGAACAGCATGGTAATTGGTATAGGTTATGAATTTAGTCCTAATATAATAGGCATCCAATAGGGGTATAATGAAAACTTTCATATAAAGTGCATTGAATATTATGAGAAGTTTGATTCCTTCCATAAAGTTTTGAGATATAAAGATGGTAATATTAGAGTCATGTTAGGAAGTAATTGTGAATTGGTAAAAATACTTTTGTAAAGGTTTGTTATTCCCCTAGCATGCACATACGATGAACCTGTTGGGAGACGTAGTAGTAAATCAAAATTTTCCTACGTTCACCAAGATCTATCTATGGATAAACCAGCAACGAGAGGGGAGAGATTGCATCTTCATACCTTTGAAGATCGCTAAGCGGAAGCGTTACAAGAACGCGGTTGATGGAGTCGTACTCGCAGCGATTCAGATCGCGGTAGATCCGATCAAGTGCCGAACGGACGGCACCTCCGCGTTCAACACACGTGCAGCCCGGTGACGTCTCCAACACCTTGATCCAGCAAGGAGGAAGGAGAGGTTGGGGAAGGGCTCCAACAGCAGCACGACGGCGTGGTGGTGGTGGAGTAGCAAGGTATTCCGACAGGGCTTCGCCTAAGCGCTGCGGAGGAGGAAGAAGAGAGGTAGGGCTACGCCGTGAGAGAGAGAGAGATCAAATCCTCTCTCAAAACATCCAAAACCTCAAGTATATATAGGAGGAGGGACGTGGAGGGCTGGCTTGGCCTCTACTCCAAAGAGGAGATGGCCGGCCGAATTAAAGGGAGAGTCCACCTCCCACAAGGGAGGTGGATCTCCTCCTTTTAAATCCTTTTTGCCTTATCTCCTTATCTCCAGCCACATGGGCCTTTAGCAAAAGTATTTCCCAGCCCAATAAGGGCTGACACACTTTATCTAACAGCCCATGAAGTCCTCTGGTCGTCACACCCCTCCTGGGGGTCCTCCGGCACCCTCCCGGCACTCCCGGTACAATACCGATGAGCCCGAAAACTTTCCGGTGACCGAAACTGGACTTCCTATATATCAATCTTTACCTCCGGACCATTCCGGAGCTCCTCGTGACGTCCGGGATCTCATCCGGGACTCCGAACAACCTTCGGTAATCACGTATACCTTTTCCCTATAACCCTAGCGTCATCGAACCTTAAGTGTGTAGACCCTACGGGTTCGGGAGACACGTAGACATGACCGAGACACCTCTCCGGTCAATAACCAACAGCGGGATCTGGATACCCATGTTGGCTCCCACGTACTCCACGATGATCTCATCGGATGAACCACGATGTCAAGGATTCAATCAATCCCGTATACAATTCCCTTTGTCTATCGGTATGATACTTGCCCGAGATTCGATCGTCGGTATCCCCATACCTTGTTCAATCTCGTTACTGGCAAGTCTCTTTACTCGTTCCGTAATACATCATCCCGTGGCTAACTCCTTAGTCACATTGAGCTCATTATGATGATGTCTTACCGAGTGGGCCCAGAGATACCTCTCCGTCACACGGAGTGACAAATCCCAGTCTCGATTCGTGCCAACCCAACAGATACTTTCGGAGATACCCGTAGCGTACCTTTATAGCCACCCAGTTACGTTGTGACGTTTGGCACACCCAAAGTATTCCTACGGTATCCGGGAGTTACACAATCTCATGGTCTAAGGAAATGACACTTGACATTGAAAAGCTTTAGCAAACGAACTACACGATCTTTGTGCTATGCTTAGGATTGGGTCTTGTCCATCACATCATTCTCCTAATGATGTGATCCCGTTATCAACGACATCCAATGTCCATGGCCATGAAACCGTGACCATCTATTGATCAACGAGCTAGTCAACTAGAGGCTCACTAGGGACATGTTGTGGTCTATGTATTCACACATGTATTATGGTTTCCGGTTAACACAATTATAGCATGAACAATAGACAATTATCATGAACAAGGAAATACAATAATAACCATTTTATTATTGCCTCTAGGGCATATTTCCAACAGTCTCCCACTTGCACTAGAGTCAATAATCTAGTTCACATCACCATGTGATTAACACTTACATCACCATGTGATCATATCATCATGTGATTAACACCCAATAAGTTCTGGGGTTTGTTCATGTTCTGCTCGTGAAAGAGGTTTTTAGTCAGCGGGTCTGCGACATTCAGATCCGTGTGTACCTTTGCAAACTTTCCATTTCATATTTGTAGATACTGCTCCCACGCTCCACTTGGAGCTATTCCAAATGGCTGCTCCACTATACGTAGCTGGATTTCTACTAAGAGTCATCCGGATTGGTTTTAAAGCTTGCATCATCGTAACACTTTACGATGAACTCTTTATCACCTCCATAATCGAGAAATATTTCCTTAGTTCTCAAGTTACTAAGGCTAACTTTGACCGCTGTCTAGTGATCCACTCTTGGATTACTCTTGTACCCCTTGACAGACTCATGGCAAGGCACACACAGGTGCGGCACACAGCATGGCATACTATATAGAGCCTATGGCTAAAGCATAGGAGATGACACTCATCTCTTCTTTATCTTCTGCCGTGGTCGGGTATTGAGTCTTACTCAATTTCACACCTTACAATACAGTCAAGAACTCCTTCTTTGACCCATCTATTTTGAACTCCTTCAAAAACTTGTCAAGGTATGTCTTCGTCGAAAAAACTTATCAAGCGAATAGATCTATCCCTATAGATCTTGATGCTTAATAAAATAGTAGCTTTATCTGGGTCTTCCTTTGAAAAAAAAACTTTTCAAACAACCCTGCATGCTCTTCCAGAAATTCTACATCATTTCTGATCAATAATATGTCAACTACATATTCTTATAAGAAATTCCATAGTGCTCCCACTCACTTTCTTGCAAATACATGTTTCTCATAAACTTTGTATAAACTTAAACACTTTGATCACCTCATCAAAGCATATATTCCAACTCCGAGATTCTTGCTCCAGTCCATAGAAGGATCGCTGGAGTTTGCATATTATTAGCATCCTTAGGATTGACAAAACCTTTTGGTTGTATCACATACAACTCTTCCTCACAGAAACCATTACGGAAACCTTGTTTTGTCATCCATCTGCCAGATTTCATAATCGAAAAATGCAGCAACTGCTAACAAAATTTTAATAGACTTTTAGCATCGCTACAGATGAGACAATCTCATCGCAGTCAACTCCTTGAACTTGGCGGAAACTTCTTTGCGACAAGTCGAGCTTTATAAACGGTGACATTTCACCATTAGCGTCTATGTTTATTTCAAAGGTCCATTTGTACTCAATGACCCGCCATTCAACAGGCAAGTCTACCAAAGTCCATACTTGGTTTTCATACATGGATCCTTTCTCGGATTTCAAGGCTCCTAGCCATTTGTTGGAATCCGGGCCCACCATCGCTTCTCCATAGTTCGTAGGTTCATCGTTGTCCAACAACATGATTTCCAAGACAGGGTTGTCGTACCACTCAGGAGCAGTACGCGTCCTTATCGACCTACGAGGTTTGATAGTGACTTGATCCGAAGCTTCATGATCATCATCATTAACTTTCTTTTCAACTGAGTAGGCTCTACAGAAACATCTTTCTATGTTGCGCTATTCTCTGGTTGAAACAAAGGTTCAACAACCTTATCAAGTTCTATCTTCCTCCCACTCAATTCTTTCGAGAGAAACTCTTTCTCAAAAAAGGACCCGTTCTTAGCAACAAACACCTTTTGCGCTTGGATCTGAGATAGAAGGTATACCCAATGTCTCATTAGGGTATTCTATGAAGATGCATTTGTCTGCTTTGAGTTCGAGCTCGCTAGGTGAAAAACCCATTTTCACATAAGCGTCGCAGCCCCAAACATTAAGAAATGACAGCTTAGGCTTCTGTCAAACCATAATTCTCACGGTGTCATCTCAACAGACTTAGATGGTGCCCTGTTAAAGTGAATGGATTTGTCTTTAATGCATAACCCCATAACGATAGTGGTAAAACGATAAGAGACATCATAGTACTCACTATATCCAATAGAGCACGACTATGACGTTCGAACACACCATCACACTATGGTGTTCCAGGAGGCGTGAGCTGTGAAACAATTTCCACATTGTCTAAAATTGCATACCAAACTCGTAACTTAGATATTCACCTCCATGATCATATCATAGACATTTATCTTCTTGTCACGATGATCTTTAACTTCACTCTGAAACTCCTTGAATCTTTCAAACATTTCAGATTCGTGTTTCATTAAGTAAATATCCCCATATTTACTCAAATCATCAGTGAAGGTAAAGAAAAACAACGATATCCACTGTGTGTTTCAACACTCATTGGACCACATACATCAACATGTATTAATTCCAATAAGCCACTTGCCCGCTCCATCATATTGGATGACGGGGTCTCAGTCATCTTGCCCAAGAGGCATGGCTCGCATGTCTCAACCGATTCGAAATCGAGTGAGTCAAAAAACATCCATCATCATGGAGTTTCTTCATGCGATTTATACCAATATGACATTACGTGGCAGTGCCACAAGCATGTGGTACTATCATTATTAACTTTGTATCTTTTGGTACCAATGTTATGAATATGTGTACTACTACGATCATGATTCGATAAACCATTTCGAGTGGGTGCATGACCATTGAAGGCATTATCCATGTAAACAGAATAACCATTATTCTCTAACTTATATGAATAACCGTATCGCACTAATCATGATCTAATCACGTTTATGCTCAACGCAAACACCAAATAACATTTATTTAGGTTTATCACAAATCCTGAAGGTAGAGAGAGCGTGCGATGGTGATCACATCAATCTTGGAAATACTTCCAACACACATCGTCACCTTTCACCTAGCTAGTCTCCATTTACTCCGTAGCTTTTATTTCGAGTTGCTAACACTTAGCAACCGAACCGGTATCTAATACCCAGGTGCTACTAGGAGTACCAGCAAGGTACACATCACTAACACGTATATCAAATATACTTCCATTGACATTACCAGCCTTCTTATCTACCAATCATCTAGGGTTTTTCCGCTTCAGCGAACATTCTCCTCATAACAGAAGCACTTAGTCTCGGGTTCGGGCTCAACCTTGGGTTTCTTCACTAGAGCAACAACTGGCTTGCCATTCCTGAAGTTTTTCCCTTCTTGCCCTTGCCCCTTTTGAAACTAGTGGTTTTCACTTAACCATCAACACTTGATGCTCCTTATTGATTTCTACCTTCGTGGTGTCAAACATCACGAACAACTCAGGGATCATCTTATCCATCCCTGGCATGTTATAGTTCATCACGAAGCTCTAGTAGCTTGGTGGCAGTGACTTGGAGAACTGCATTAATCACTATCTCATCTGGAAGATTAACTCCCACTTGATTCAAGTGATTGTAGCACCCAGACAATCTGAGAACACGCTCACCGATTAAGCTATTCTCCTTTATCTTGCAGGCAAAGAATCTCGTTGGAGGTCTCATACCTCTCAACATAGGCACGAGCTTGAGATCACAATCTCAGCTCCTAGAACATCTCATATGTTCTGTGACGTTCAAAACATTTTGAAGCCTCAATTCTAAGCCGTAATGCATGACGCACTGAACTATCACGTAGTCATCAAAAAGTGCCTGTCATATGTTCACAACATCTACAGACAACGCTTGAGGGAGTGATGCAGTTAGCGGTACATCAAAAACATAAGCTTTCTGTGCAGCAATGAGGACAATCCTCAGATCACGGACCCAGTCCGCATTATTGCTACCATCAACTTTCAACTTACTTTTCTCTAGGATTGTATCAATAAAACTGGGGAGCTACAGCGCGAGCTATCTACGACATAATTTGCAAGGACATTTTTAGACTAAGTTCATGATAATTAAGTTCATTTAATCAAATTATTAATGAACTCCCACTTAGATAGACATCTCTCTAGTCTTCCAAGTGATACATGATCCATGTCAACTAGCCCGTGTCCGATCATCACGTGAGACGGACTAGTCATCCATGGTGAACATCTCTATGTTGATCGTATCTTCTATACGACTCATGTTCGACCTTTCGGTCTTCCGTGTTCCGAGGCCATGTCTGTACATGCTAGGCTCGTCAAGTCAACCTAAGTGTTTCGCATGTGTAAATCTGGCTTACACCCGTTGTATGCAAACGTTAGAACCTATCACACCCGATCATCACGTGGTGCTTCGGAACGACGATCCTTAGCAACGGTGCACAGTTAGGGTGAACACCTTTCTTGAAATTTTATTGAGAGATCATCTTATTTACTACCGTCGTTCTATGCAAATAAGATGTAAACATGATAAACATCACATGCAATCAATATAGTGACATGATATGGCCAATATCATCTTGCTCCTTTGATCTCCATCTTTGGGGCACCATGATCATCACTGTCACCGGCACGACACCATGATCTCCATCATCATGATCTCCATCATTGTGTCTTCATGAAGTTGTCTCGCCAAATATTACTTCTACTACTACAGCTAACGTTTAGCAATAAAGTAAAGTAATTACATGGCGTTTATGATTGACACGCAGGTCATACAATGATATAAGACAACTCCTATGGCTCTTGCCGGTTGTCATAGTCATCGACATGCAAGTCGTGAACCCTATTACAAGAACATGATCAATCTCATACATCACAATGCATCACATCACATCCTTTTGGCCATATCACATCACACGGCATATGCTGTAAAAACAAGTTAGACGTCCTCTAATTTGAAGTTGCAAGTTTTTACGTGGTTGCTATAGGTTTCTAGCAAGAACGTTTCTTACCTACGTCAAAACCACAACGTGATATGCCAATTGCTATTTACCCTTCATAAGGACCCTTTTCATCGAATCCAATCCGACTAAGGTGGGAGAGACAGACACCCGCTAGCCACCTTATGCAACTAGTGCATGTCAGGCGGTGGAACCGGTCTCACGTAAGCGTACGTGTAAGGTTTGTCCGGGCCGCTTCATCCCACAATACCGTCGAATCAAGATAAGACTAGTAACGGCAAGCATATTAACAAAATCGACGCCCACAACTGCTTTGTGTTCTACTCGTGCATAGATTCTACGCATAGACCTAGCTCATGATGCCACTGTTGGGAGACGTAGTAGTAAATCAAAATTTTCCTACGTTCACCAAGATCTATCTATGGAGAAACCAGCAACGAGAGGGGAGAGATTGCATCTTCATACCTTTGAAGATCGCTAAGCGGAAGCGTTACAAGAACGCGGTTGATGGAGTCGTACTCGCAGCGATTCAGATCGCGGTAGATCCGATCAAGTGCCGAACGGACGGCACCTCCGCGTTCAACACACGTGCAGCCCGGTGACGTCTCCAACACCTTGATCCAGCAAGGAGGAAGGAGAGGTTGGGGAAGGGCTCCAACAGCAGCACGACGGCGTGGTGGTGGTGGAGTAGCAAGGTATTCCGACAGGGCTTCGCCTAAGCGCTGCGGAGGAGGAAGAAGAGAGGTAGGGCTACGCCGTGAGAGAGAGAGATCAAATCCTCTCTCAAAACATCCAAAACCTCAAGTATATATAGGAGGAGGGACGTGGAGGGCTGGCTTGGCCTCTACTCCAAAGAGGAGATGGCCGGCCGAATTAAAGGGAGAGTCCACCTCCCACAAGGGAGGTGGATCTCCTCCTTTTAAATCCTTTTTGCCTTATCTCCTTATCTCCAGCCACATGGGCCTTTAGCAAAAGTATTTCCCAGCCCAATAAGGGCTGACACACTTTATCTAACAGCCCATGAAGTCCTCTGGTCGTCACACCCCTCCCGGGGGTCCTCCGGCACCCTCCCGGCACTCCCGGTACAATACCGATGAGCCCGAAAACTTTCCGGTGACCGAAACTGGACTTCCTATATATCAATCTTTACCTCCGGACCATTCCGGAGCTCCTCGTGACGTCCGGGATCTCATCCGGGACTCCGAACAACCTTCGGTAATCACGTATACCTTTTCCCTATAACCCTAGCGTCATCGAACCTTAAGTGTGTAGACCCTACGGGTTCGGGAGACACGTAGACATGACCGAGACACCTCTCCGGTCAATAACCAACAGCGGGATCTGGATACCCATGTTGGCTCCCACGTACTCCACGATGATCTCATCGGATGAACCACGATGTCAAGGATTCAATCAATCCCGTATACAATTCCCTTTGTCTATCGGTATGATACTTGCCCGAGATTCGATCGTCGGTATCCCCATACCTTGTTCAATCTCGTTACTGGCAAGTCTCTTTACTCGTTCCGTAATACATCATCCCGTGGCTAACTCCTTAGTCACATTGAGCTCATTATGATGATGTCTTACCGAGTGGGCCCAGAGATACCTCTCCGTCACACGGAGTGACAAATCCCAGTCTCGATTCGTGCCAACCCAACAGATACTTTTGGAGATACCCGTAGCGTACCTTTATAGCCACCCAGTTACGTTGTGACGTTTGGCACACCCAAAGTATTCCTACGGTATCCGGGAGTTACACAATCTCATGGTCTAAGGAAATGACACTTGACATTGAAAAGCTTTAGCAAACGAACTACACGATCTTTGTGCTATGCTTAGGATTGGGTCTTGTCCATCACATCATTCTCCTAATGATGTGATCCCGTTATCAACGACATCCAATGTCCATGGCCATGAAACCGTGACCATCTATTGATCAACGAGCTAGTCAACTAGAGGCTCACTAGGGACATGTTGTGGTCTATGTATTCACACATGTATTATGGTTTCCGGTTAACACAATTATAGCATGAACAATAGACAATTATCATGAACAAGGAAATACAATAATAACCATTTTATTATTGCCTCTAGGGCATATTTCCAACAGAACCGTTATGTAAGGAAGTCGGAGCATGATTTGTTTTTTGATTGTCGACCTTTGTGTGAGGGTCGGGAGCGCGCAATGGTTTACTCCTACCAACCTCTCCCATTGCAGCATGCATCTATTACTTTGCTTCGATGACTAATAGACTTTTACAATAAGTATATGAGTTCTTTATGACTAATGAGAGTCCATGGATTGTACGCACTCTCACCCTTCCACCTTTGCTAGCCTCTCTAGTACCGCGCAACTTTCGTCAGTGCATTAAACCCACCATATATCTTTCCTCAAAACAGCCACCATACTTACCTATTATGGCATTTCCATAGCCATTCCGAGATATATTGCCATGCAACTTCTATTGTTCCGTTTATTATGACACGCACCATCATTTTCATATTGCTTTGCATGATCGTAAGATAACTAGCATGATGTTTTCATCGGGGTCATGCATGATATAAATACTTTGTGTGGGGAAGATGGAGCATAGCCAGACTATATGATTTTGTAGGGATAACTTTCTTTTGACATTATATTTTTAAGAGACACAATTGCTTTGTTAGTATGCTTGAAATATTATTGTTTTTATGTCAACATTAAGCTTTTGTTTTGAGTCTTATGGATCTGAACATTCATTTTACAATAAAGGATATTACATGGATATATATGTTAGGTAGCATTCCATAACAAAAATTTTGTTTTTATCATTTACCTACTCGAGAACGAGCAGGAATTAAGCCTGGGGATGCTGATACGTCTCCAACATATCTATAATTTTTTATTGTTCCATGCTATTATATTATCTGTTTTGGATGTTTCATATGCATTAATATGCTATTTTATATTATTTCTGGGACTAACCTATTAACCTAGAGCCAAGTGCCAGTTTCTGTTTTTACCTTGTTTTTGAGTATTGTAAATAAGGAATATTAAACAGAGTCCAACTGGAATAAAATCTTCGCGATGATTTTTCTTGGACCAGAAGACATCTACCAGAACTAGAGTGGAAGGCAAGAGGCCTGTCAGGAGGTCACAAGCCACCCTAGCGCGGCCAGGGGTGGGGCGCCCGCCCCTTGGCTTGTGGCCCCCAGCGGGTCTCCTAACCCTAATCTTCGGCCTATAAATTCCCTAATATTCCCCCAATGCCAAAACGAGCCACGATAATACTTTTCCGCCGCCGGAAGCCTCAGTTCCCGAGAGATCCAATCTTGGTGCCTTTTTCGGTAATCTGCAGGAGGGGGATTCGATCACGGTGGGCATCTACATCAACTCCATTGCCCCTCCGATGATGCGTGAGTAGTCCATCATAGACCTATGGGTCCCTAGCTAGTATCTAGATGGCTTCTTCTCTCTCTCTCTCTTTGTGCTTTAATATCATGTTGTTCATGATCTTCATGGGGATCTATCCAATGTAATACTCTTTTGCGATGTGTTTGTCGAGATCCGATGAATTTTGTGTTTATGATCAGCTTATGTATGAATATTATTTGGTTCTTCTTTGAACTCTTATATGCATGATTTCATATATTTGCAAGTCTCTTTGAGTTATTGGTTTAGTTTGGCCAACTAGATTGATAATTCTTGCAATGGGAGAAGTGCTTAGTTTTGGGTTCAATCTTGCGATGTCCTCACCCAGTGACAAAGTAGGGGTAGCGAGGCACGTATTGTATTGATGCCATCAAGGGTAAAAAGATGGGGTTTTCATCATATTGCTTGAGTTTATCCCTCTACATCATGTCATCTTACTTAATGCGTTCCTCTGTTCTTCGTGAACTTAATAATCTAGATACAGACAGAAGTTGGTCGATGTGTGGAGTAATAGTAGTAGATGCAGAATCGCTTCGGTCTACTTGACACGGACGTGATGCCTATATGCATAATCATTGCCTTGGATATCGTCATAACTATGCGCTTTTCTATCAATTGCTCGACAGTAATTTGTTCACCCACCGTGTTATTTTCCTTCAAGAGAGAAGCCTCTAGTGAAACCTATGGCTCCTGGGTCTATTTTCCATATTACATTTTCAGATCTATATATCAAAAATACCAAAAATACCTTGCTGCAATTTATTTACATTTTTACGTTCCGCAATCTTTCCTATCTATCTCTATGAGATCTAATCCTTATAATTAACCGTGAAGCGATTGACAACCCCTTTATAGCGTTGGGTGCAAGTGTTTGATTGTTTGTGTATGTGCATCTATTGGTGACTTGCTTGTTCTTCCTACTGGATTGATACATTGGTTCTCAACAACTGGGGGAAATACTTATCTACTTTGTTGCATCATCCTTTCATCTTCAAGGTAAAACCAACACAAGCTCAAGAAGTAGTAGGGAGGCATCCCGCGGTCACTATGTGCGCGCAGAAATCCTGGAGGGGATCGCCCAGCTGCCTGACGCCCACTGGTAGAAAAAGGCCCATTTGTCCCAGTTCTAGAGGGCCATTTGTCCCGGTTCCTGAACCAGGACTAAAGGGTTGTTACTAATGCCCAAAACCTTTAGTCCCGGTTTTCCCACGAACCGTGACAGATGGGCCTCCACGTGGGCTCTGTGGCTTGCCCGGGCAGGAGGGCCTTTTGTACCGGTTGGTAGCATCAACCGGGACCAAAATGCATCCACGCGTCAGCAGTTTTGGGGCTGGGTTTTTTTTGAGAGGGGGGGATGGGGGTTTTGTAGGATTAATTTTGGGGTTTAATATATTGTGTTAGCTAGATAATAGAGAGAGGTGTCCTCTCTTATCTCCGTGCTTGGTCGACGATACGTACTATATGTATAGAGAGGACTCGACATGCTATCTAGTAAGCAAATGAAGGAATTAAACCATTAAGTACAGAAGATTGTCATGAACATATATAGAGAGAAGTGAGATTGTTCGAACAACAAGTTTTCGTATATCTATCCGACTCTACTGGCTACATATATACAATATAAGATCTCTTACAATACCCTAACATCTGAAATCAAGTTCCATATGGTATTCTCCCTCTTTCCTGATGACGTGTTCAAGAAAGAATCCTGCCAATTCCTCTTGAATAGCTATTATGCGATCTTGTGGTAGGAGTTGTTCCTCCAGCTCCCAAAGCTAATTCGAAGAAGGAGGTCAATACATATATATGAATGAAACTCAACACAAATGATGGTAATAAAATAAAATTGTGAATATTATTGCTTACGCACATCAAAATCTTTTTTA
Organism: Hordeum marinum; assembly: GCA_022496015.1. Classification (NCBI taxonomy): domain Eukaryota; kingdom Viridiplantae; phylum Streptophyta; class Magnoliopsida; order Poales; family Poaceae; genus Hordeum; species Hordeum marinum. Next base: position 25,319,987 of record CM039677.1, on the reverse strand, counting down.
GAGTAGCCGCCCTGCTTAGAGATCGTCGCGTTGTAGATGAACTCGCATACGTAGTATCCACAAAGATTAGTCCCTGATTCCTGCCACAACCACTTTACGAGAAATAGAGGTCAATCAAACTGATAATCAAGCATTATATAAATGGTATTGATGAAACTAGCTAGAATCAATATAATGGGAGATGCGCGGAACTAGCTAGTAGTACTTACTTTCGGGTGTGTAAATTTCAGCTCCTTCGGCAGTTTCGGAGATTTTGTGGTGAACGATATCCAAACCCTTCCAGACATAGAAAATAATTATTACCTGATATCAGGAAATGAACAAAGTTGTTGAAATGGTGCGATAATGATCGATTGAACTTACTTCTTAAGCATTTCAGTGATGGTCGCATACATCTTGGATGTTTTCGTCTTGAGTCTAAGACGGTTACTAGTCCCTCCTCAAGCATAATCTCTAGGAGAATATAGTGAAAGCTGTGCACACATGCATAACTCATCAATTACATTACTATAATCTCGAGTAAATAAAGAAAAACCTAATATGCAGAGTATAACACTCACTCGAAGTTGTAAGGAAAGATTATTTTTTGTTTGTTTTGATGTTGAAGCAACGATTGTAGCAAGTTGGCCTCGACTTGTTTGGGATTCTTTTTCATATCCCGTTCATCAAAGAGATTTAGGTTAATGAACCTAATATTATAGATTTCTCTTTGCTTGCATTCGACGATCTTCAATCTGCATGATATAGTGAATTATATGTACATGCAATGAAAAAGCTGAGCTATATATAGAGACTTAATTAAAGAAGTAGTACTTACAGACAGTAGCAAGTGACGCTTACTTTATCGATGGCCTTTTGATTGAAAAGCTGGAATAAATCCTCAAATGGAACACACAACACGTCAATTCCAATGAGGTCGTGCTTGTCTTTAACCATAATCATCACATTATCCAACCCAGAGTTCTTGCAGGTGTCCATGTACCAGTGATGGAATTTTCGCATCATCGTTGGTAGCTGTTGATCAAGTCTGGTGAGAGGATACCCGTGCCGGAGTTTGTGTTCGTCCACCTCCAGTAAATCAAAATGTGTATCGTCGGGCAGGTAATCAGCACCATTGGTACCGGGCACCATCCCGGCCGGCAGATTTGCGACGACGATATTGCTAGACACCTGCAGCGGGGGGCACGATTGTTTCGCCTGTTCGCCGAGCTGGGGAATTTTTCCCCTATTGCAATTTGTTGTTTTCTCCTTTTGTCAGTTGCACTGGTTCCGGACCGGCGCGCTTCTTGCACTTTCTTTTTAAGAGCGCGGACATGGTTGTCATCCAGCGGAGCCGGTGCTGGTCGCTTCAGGGCATCCAAAGTGCGCCTCAATTTCACCTCATCTATCTTCTCCTCCGAAGGTGGATTTTTCTTTTTTTAAAAGGCATCCACTTTGCCTTTAGAGATCTTCGCATTTTCCTCATCGCTCCTCTCGTATGGTAATGGCTCAAGAGGCTTGAGAGATGATGGACCGTATTGGTATCGCCTCCCGCCACTGGTTTTAGTGCTAGATGCCGAAGCGACGGCTGCTATTTTCCTTTGTTGCTTAAGAGGCGCCGGAGCAGCCGAAGCGGCAGCGGCGGCTCTCTTCTGCTCTTGCTAACGAGACGGAGGAGGAGACGGGCTGCTCGGACGTGCCGACGTAGGCGGAGAAGAAGGCGGAGGAGGAGGCAGAGGAGGAGGCGTGCACCGATCACTCGCCGGAGGAGGAGGTGGAGAAGGAGGCATGCCCTGATCACTCGCCGGAGGAGGAGGCGGAGGAGGAGGCGGGCCCTTACTCGCCGGAGGAGGAGGAGGAGGTGGGCCCTTACTCGCCGGAGGAGGAGGAGGCAGAGGCGCTGTCCAGTTTGGAAGCTTGATGAATTCCTTCGGCCATAGACATGAAGTCCTCAAAGCATTCTCCAGGAGAGTTTCCCCTTCGCCGGTAGGGTAGTCAAGTTCGAGCTCCTCATATCCCTCCAATATTTCGTCGACCATCACAACAGCATAGCCTTGTGGAATCGGACGACAGTGAAAAGTTCTGTTGGGTCGAGGAGGTGCAACATGGCCGATAGCCACCGTGGGTTTGAGGTGCATCATCAATTGCTTCTTAAGGTGGCAATCTTGAGACTTCGTGATTTCATCCACGGGGTACCTGGGAGCCGTCAAATCAGGCTGCGCAATGAGCTCGGTGGAAGCCACGCTGCTTATCCGTTGAGATGGCGGTGTAGCTTCTAGGGTAGCTTCTAGGGTAGCTTCGTCAGCTCGATGCCTCTCCTCTAGTGCTTGTACTCTTGCATGCAGGTTCTGTATTTCGCTTTGCTCCAATTTCCTCTTCCTCTCCCTGCTTTTGTAACAGCCTGCCTCGGGAAACCCATGCTTCCACGGAACGGAGCCTGCCGTGCCTCGTGTTCGTCCTGGGTGCTCAGGATTCCCAAGGGCCATTGTGAGCTCGCCGTTCTCTCTGTCGGGAACGAACGTCCCTGTCTCCGTTTTGGCAATTATCTCCTGAAGCTTGGTGATCGGTACTGTCAGTTGTTCGTTCGTCCAACAGCACTTCCCTGTTTCAGGGTCCAAGGTTCCCCCAACCCCGAAGAACCAATTCCTTCCACGCTCTGGCCAGTTCAATGTCGCTGGTACGATCCCTTTGTCAAGACGGAACTTTTCAGCTTTCTCCCACAACGGTCGGGCTTTGTGGTAGCCACCTAACCCCGTGCGATGGTGATGCTTCTTCTTTGCAGCATTTAGTTTGTTTATCGCTGACATCTTCTTACTCTTCTCTGATGTCTTGTGGGCCACAAATGCGGGCCACTGTTCTCTTATCTTCACAAATCGGCCCTCGAATATTGGAGTCTTATCTTTGTCAACAAACTTTGTTTTTAATTCATTCTTCCACCTCCTGAATAGCTCTTCCATCTTCTTAAGAGCATGAGTCTTGACATTTTGCTCTATAACTGGATTTTCCGTATGCTCCTCTTCCGGTAGGGTGAAATTTGCCTTCAGCGCGGTCCAAAGATCATCTTTCTATCTATCGGTGACAAAAGACACTTCAAGGTCTCCGGCCTTCGGCTTATTCCATTGGTGGATGGTGATCGGGATCATGTCCCTAACAAGAACCCCGCACTGAGTAGAAAATGCATCCTTGGTTCGGCTGGGTTCAATCGGTTGGCCATCTCTATTGATGCTGGTGATCGTGAACCTTTCATCCGTGCGCAACTTTCTCTTCGGGCCTCGTCTCGTTACTGAAGTTTGGCTCGATCCGGATACGGAGGGCTAGAAAATAAGAAAGAAGAGAGTTAATATGTGTACACATACCAAACCAATTAATGCATCAATTAGCTAGTCAGCACAGGCTTAATTATTATATATACCTCGTCGGACTTTCCAACAACTACTTCCTCCATTCGCTCACCGGAGCCGTCATCACGGTCTCCTTCCTCCGTTCGCTCACCGGAGGCGTCATCACGGTCTCCTTCCTCCGTTCGCTCACAGGTGCCATCATAAGCATGTCCTTCCACCTCTGTCTGATCACCGGAGCCTGCTTCACCCTCTTCTTCCAGACCATCGGTGTCGTTTAGAAAATCGAAGACATAACCTCCTTTCCGGACGATGTCGCCCACCAACAACAGTCCTTTGCGGATGATTTCCCCCAACATCTCTTCTTCTTCTAAGTTTCTTTGACGATCGTCCATAGTTTCTGCAAAATATTAATTACAACCTGACACTTAATATACGAACATGATATAGCATGGATATATTAGTGTGCCAAACATACAAGTTTTGCCAAAAAACATGGGGGCATGTGTTGACACCAGTTTTTGGCACGACAATAAACCTATATAAGATGGCGCCCGGAGCCAGACACCCGTGCAACCGATGTCTGATGGAAAACGTGACTAGGGGTGAAACCGGATCGGATTCGGATGGAAACTCGTGTCGAAGTTATCGGGGAGGGGGTAGATCGACAATGACGATCTTTATTCTAGGGTTTGGGTGGCCTCGATAGTTGGTCGGGCGAGCGGACCACCTCTCTCACTCACGCATGTCCGACGTCCCCCCTCATGTCGAAGTTATCGGGAGGGTGGCCTCGATAGTTGGTCGGGTGAGCAGTTTTCTTTTCCTTCTTCATTTTTTACTTTGTTTTTTCTTATATGTTTGTTTTCGTTTTCACTCTACATTTTCATACATATGAAAAACAACGAAGACTTTTTACATGAACATATACACACATGTATATGAACATATATACATATACATGAAAAAAACATATACATGAACATATATATACATGAACATATACACACATATACATATACAAACATATACACACATATACATGAACATATACACACATATACATGATATATATATATATACATGAACATATATACACACATATACACGGCGAGAAGGGGGGCTCACTGGGGGGGCGGCGACGGGGACGGCGGCGGCGGGGAACAAGGCGGCAGGGACGGCGGCGACGGGGAGGCGACGGGGGACGGCGGCGACGGGAAGGTGATGGGGAGGGCGGCGACGAGGACGAGGACGGCGGCGATGGAGAGGCGAAGGACGAGGACGTTAGCAATGGGAAGGCGACGGGGGACGGTGGTGACGGGGAGGCGACGAGGACGGCGACGACGAGGACGGGGCCGGCGACAGGGAGGGGAGCGCGTCGGTGACGGCGAGGGTGCAGTTTGGCAGCCTGGAGGCGTCGTGCTATTCGGCGCGGTGTTGGGGATGCCGGCAGCGAGGACGGTGGGCTCGGGAAGGCGACGACGCGGCGACGGGGATGAGGACGACGGGATCAGGGCAACTGGCGGATGAAAAGTGAAATTTTCTAAGTGTTTTCTTATATACAAGAAGCATTGGTCCCGGTTGGTGGCACCAACCGGGACCAAAGCCCTGTTCCTGGTGCGGTGGGAGTTTAGTCCCACCTCGCCGAGCGAGGAGAGCTCGTACTGGTTTATAAGTGCGGCTGAACTGACTGTCTCGAGCTCCTCTCTACCGTAGGCAGTGCATGCCTAATTGTCCCTGCATGTTGGGCCTACTTGCCCCGTGGGCCTGCGTCCTTGCCCATGTATATTGGATTACTAGTCGTATGCAGGTCATGGTGGCTTAGTAGGTGGGCATTTTTTATGTTATTTTTTTGCATATTAAAAGTTCTTAACAAAAAATACTTTATGGTGGCTTAGTGTGTTTTATCATTATATTCTTTTTGCTATTATTTTTTTGAAACAATACTTATTTGAACTCCATACTTTTTGTGTGTTCAAAATGCACCATTGAAAGCCACATCATTAATTTTCAGCCCTTTCTGACTTGATCAATTGGTATTTTTCATGCACTTGCTGGTTTTTTTGAGCTAAATGACCCTAAAATTGATAAGCACTTTAAATGAACTCTGAAAAGGTTCAAAGTTGGCATGGTATCATCATTTCATCCACATAGCATGTGCTAAAAAGTTGAGAGGGTTACGGCAAAAACCGGATGCACTTCGTGTACAAAACGGACCATCTCTTTCGAAGTACGAGGATTTCGGATGAAAACTCGTCTCTTACAAAGGCATTTCATTTTTCTAAACTTATTTGAACTCAAAAAAAATTGTGCATTCAATATGCACCATTCAAAGCCACATACTAAAATTTCAACCCTTTCTGACTTAATTTGCTATTTTTCATGCATTTAATGATTTATTTTGAGCTAAATGACCCTGAAATTGGAGAGCACTACAAATGAACTCAGAATAGGTTGAAACTTGGCATCGTATCATCATTTTACCCACATAACATGTGTTCAAAAGTTGAGAGGATTACAGCAAAAACTGGATGCACTTCGTGTACAAACTGGACCATCTCTTTCAGAGTACGAGGGTTTCGGACGAAAACTCGTCTGTTACAAAGGCATTTCATTTTTCTAAACTTATTCGAACTCAAGAATTTTTGTGCATTCAATATGCACCATTCAAAGCCACATACTAAAATTTCAACACTTTCTGACTTCATCAGTCTTCACTTTTTCTTCGCTTGTGTCCTTTGCTTATTGCTCTGTAACCATGGATATTCTTCATCGCTTAACATGGTGCTTGGATCAGCCTTGCCTTTGAAGGGAGGAATTTCATAAAACTTTTCATAATATCCAGACATGTCTGTCTTGCCCTCCAATCCCACGATGTCACTTTTTCCTGAAAGAACTATGTGGCGCTTTGGCTCATTGCATGATGTATTCGCTTCCATATCTTTTCTTTTTCTCGGTTTGGTAGACATGTCCTTCACATAGAAAACCTGCGCCACATCATTGGTAGGACGAATGGTTCGTCTGTATACCCAAGATTGTTCAGATCCACTGTTGTCATTCCGTACTATGGGTCTACCTGTACCCCGCCTCTTGACAGATTGACCCATTTGCACTTAAACAAAGGGACCTTAAAATCATGTCCGTAGTCAAGTTCCCATATGTCCACTATGTAACCATAATATGTGTCCTTTCCCCTCTTGGTTGCTGCATCAAAGCGGACACCGCTGTTTTGGTTGGTGCTCTTTTGATCTTGGGCGATCGTGTATAATGTATTCCCATTTATCTCGTATCATTTGTAAGTCAATACAGTTGAAGATGGTCCCCTGGACAACAAGAACAGCTCATCAGAAACAATGTTGTCACCTCTGACACGTGTTTCCAACCAATCGCCGAAAGTCCTGATGTGTTCATGTGTAATCCAGTCGTCACACTCCTCCGGGTGTTTGGAGTGCAGACTGTTCTTGTGTTCATCGACATACGGGGCCACCAAGATAGAGTTCTGTAGAACTGTGTAGTGTGCTTGAGACCAAGAATGTCCGTCCCTGCATATTATTCAGTCCCTTCCAATCGTGCCTTTTCCAGTCAGTCTCCCCTCATACCGCGATTCAGGTAGACCAATCTTCTTAAGGCCAGGAATGAAGTCGACACAAAACCCAATGACATCCTCTGTTTGATGGCCCATGGAAATGCTTCCTTCTGGCCTAGCGCGGTTACAGACATATTTCTTTAGAGCTCTCATGAACCTCTCAAAGGGGAACATATTGTATAGAAATACGGGGCCCAGAATGAAAATCTCGTCGACTAGATGAACTAGGACGTGCGTCATGATATTGAAGAAGGATGGTGGGAACACCAGCTCGAAACTGACAAGACATTGCGCCACATCACTCCTTAGCCTTGGTAGGATTTCTGGGTCGATCACCTTCTGAGAGATTGCATTGAGGAATGCACATAGCTTAACAATGGCTAATCGAACGTTTTCCGGTAGAAGCCCCCTCAATGCAACCGGAAGCAGTTGCGTCATAATCACGTGGCAGTCATGAGACTTTAGGTACTGAAACTTTTTCTCGGCCATATTTATTATTCCCTTTATATTCGACGAGAAGCCAGACAGGACCTTCATATTGAGCAAGCATTCAAACAAGATTTCCTTCTCTTCTTTTGTAAGAGCGTAGCTGGCAGGACCTTCATACTACTTTGGAGGCATGCCGTCTTTTTTGTGCAAACGTTGTAGGTCCTCCCGTGCCTCCGGTGTATCTTTTGTCTTCCCATACACGCCCAAGAAGCCTAGCAGGTTCACGCGAAGGATCTTCGTCACGTGCATCACGTCGATTGAAGAGCGGACATCTAGGTGTTTCCAGTAGGGTAGGTCCCAAAATATAGATTTCTTCTTCCACATGGGTGCGCGTCCCTCGTCGTCATTCGGAACAGATAGTCCGCCGGGACCCTTTCCAAATATTACGTCTAAATCACTGACCATAGCAAGTACGTGATCACCGGTACGCATGGCGGGCTTCTTTCGGTGATCTGCCTCGCCTTTGAAATGCTTGCCTTTCTTACGACATTGATGGTTGGTCGGAAGAAATCGACGATGCCCCAGGTACACATTCTTCCTGCAGTTGTCCAGGTATATACTTTCGGTGTCAGCTAAACAGTGTGTGCATGCGTGGTATCCCTTGTTTGTCTGTCCTAAAAGGTTACTGAGAGCAGGCCAATCATTGATGGTTACAAACAGCAACGCATACAGGTCAAATTCCTCCTGTTTGTGCTCATCCCACACACATACACCGTTTCCATTCCACAGCTGTAAAAGTTATTCAACTAATGGCCTTAGGTACACATCAATGTTGTTGCCGGGTTGCTTAGGGCCTTCGATGAGAACTGGCATCATAATGAACTTCCGCTTCATGCACACCCAAGGAGGAAGGTTATACATACATAGAGTCACAGGCCAGATACTTTCTCTCGGAAAGGATTAATGCCATCCATGCTTAAAGCAAACCATACGTTCCTTGGGTCATCTCCAAACTCAGCCCGGTACTTTCTCTCGATTTTTCTCCACTGCGACCCATCAGCGGTGTGTCTCAAATTCCCGTCTTTCTTACGGTCTTCATTGTGCCATCGCATCAACTTGGCATGCTCTTTGTTCCTGAACAGACGTTTCAACCGTGGTATTATAGGAGCATACCACATCACTTTGGCAGGAACCCTCTTCCTGGGGGGCTCGCCGTCAACATCACCAGGGTCATCTCGTCTGATCTTATACCGCAATGCACCGCATACCGGGCATGCATTCAAATCCTCGTACGCACCGCGGTAGAGGATGCAGTCATTAGGGCATGCATGTATCTTCTGCACCTCCAATCCTAGAGGGCATACGACCTTCTTTGCTGCGTACGTACTGTCGGGCAATTCGTTATCCTTTGGAAGCCTTTTCTTAAATATTTTCAGTACATTCTCAAATCCCTTGTTAGGTATACCATACTTTGCCTTCCACTGCAGCAATTCCAGTATGGTATCGAGCTTTGTTTTGCCATCTTCGCAATTGGGGTACAACCCTTTTTTGTGATCCTCTAACATACGATCGAACTTCAGCTTCTCCTTTTCACTTTCACATTGTTTCCTTGCATCAACAATGACCCGGCGGAGATCATCATCGGGCACATCGTCCGGTTTCAGGGGGCACATAGTTGTCATCGTACTCTTCTTCTTCGTCGTCTTCCATCGTAACCCCTATTTCTCCGTGCTTGGTCCAAACATTATAGTGTGGCATGAATCCCTTATAAAGAAGGTGGGCGTGAATGGTTTTCTGGTCAGAGTAAGACTTCGTATTCTCACATATAGAGCATGGACAACACATAAAACCATTCTGCTTGTTTGCCTCAGCCACTTCGAGAAAATCATGCACGCCCTCAATGTGCTCGGAGGTGTGTCTGTCACCGTACATCCATTGTTGGTTCATCTGAGTGCATTAAGTGTGTCAAAAACCATTACAGAACATCATGAATAGATAAGTGACCAAATTAATAGAAGTTCATCGTCATATTAAAACCAAAGTACATACATAGTTCTCATCGAACAACATATAGCTCTCCAGAGCATCTAATTAAACCATACATTGAAACTATGTAAAACATTTCAATGCAACAACAAATACGATCATAATCGCAACCAAGGTAACAATTGATCAAACGGCATAATGATACCAAGTCTCGCTATGAATGGCATATTTTCTAATCTTTCTAATCTTCAAGCGCATTGCATTCATCTTGATCTTGTGACCATCTACGACATCCGCAACATGCAACTCCAATATCATCTTCTCTTCTTCAACTCTTTTTAATTTTTCTTTTAAATCCTTGTTTTCTTCTTCAGCTAAATTTAACCTCTCGACAAGAGGGTCGTATGTAATATCCGGTTCACATACCTCCTAGATAAAGACATCTATGTCAAGTTGGTGTCGGCATAATTACCATAAACACTAAATGAAACAAATAGTTATAAAAGATAATATATACCACATCCGAATCATAGACAGGACAAGGGCCGACGGGGGCGGATACCAAAACCATCGCACTATATAATAACAAGCAATAATATCAGTAAGAAAATTAGACAATTATCTATCTAGTCATACAAGTAAGAATTTTTTTTCTTTTATAAAGAAGATAAGAACAAGAGGCTCACCATGGCGGTGCCGGCGACGATATCGGTGCGGACGATCGACAGCGGTAAAGACGGGGATGGGACGTGACGGACCGCTAAATCTGGACAAATCTTGAGGAAAATGGAGCTTGGAGGTCGAGTTTGGAGAGGAGAAAGCTTAAGTAGTATGGCTCGGGCATTTCATCGAACACCTCATGTGCATAAGAGGTGAGCTAGAGCACCACAAAGCCCTCTCCTCGCCAGCCAGGAAAAAACAGAGCAGTGGCTCGCGGGTAAGGGGTATATATAGCCAATTCATTGGTCCCGATTCGTTCCTGGAACCGGGACTAAAGGTCATCCTTTAGTCCTGGTTCCAGCTACGAACCGGGACCAATGGTTGTGGGCCAGGAGCGAGGCGCATTGGTCCCGGTTCGTGTCTGGAACCGGGACTAATGGGTCCAGACGAATCGGGATCAATGCCCCACGAGGCCCGGCCGGCCCCCTGGGCGCACGAACCGGGACGTATGCCCCCATGAGTCCCGGTTCGTGACTGAACCGGGACTAATGGGTTGGCCAGGCCTGAACCAAAGCCCTGTTTTCTACTAGTGGCCAAAGATCTCGGAATGGATTAAGGTGCAGACTACATGGGTGGTGATCCCGGATTGGATTCGTCACGCATTTACGTGCCAGCTAGAGGACACATGAAATAACTCCTAGATGTACCATTTTGTTCACTGTTCACTGTTTTCTTTGTTGTTTGAGGCTACAATATCATACACACGCAGAGAATTAGCAGGTTTAGTCACGGATGAGTCAATACAATTATTATGACCCTCAAAAAATGTTGGAAAGATGGGAAGGAAGCAAAAGAATCTCTTTACTAAGAAGAGCATCGACATTGGGATGGAGTTTTTCAAAGAGTAATTGAGTTTAGTCAAAAACAATGTCACGCGAGATGTAGACACGTCCAGTAGAGACATAGAGACACTTGACCCCTTTGTGTTGCATACTTCATTCACTTCTAGAGCATCATAAGTGTTCCGAGAAACCTTTGACAAGCCATAAGAACCATGATAGCTTTCTTAATTGTGCCATGTATCATCATCGATATAATCTACTCCTTCCATTTCTAAATATAAGCATTTTTAGAGGTTTCGGTACAAACTAAATACAAATGTATATAAACATATTTTAGAGTGTATATTCCCTCAGTTTACTCCATATGTAGTATATATGGTATCTCTAAAAAGGTTTATACTTTGGAACGGAGCGAGTAGTAAAAAGGCGCAAAGCATGTGTTTGTCTTAATTGGGCCATGTATCATCATCATAAGAGAAAAGTATGTTTTTGGTCCCTCGAGTTCTCCAAAAGTGTAGACTTAGTCCCTCAAAAAAATTTGCTATATATTTGGTCCTTCAAGTCTTAAAATCGGATAAGTTTGGTCCAAAACCAGATTTTGAACACCTTAACCAGGATTTGACCATGTTTGACTGGTTTTGACCATGTTGACTAGGGTTTGACCACGTCGAAACATCACAAAATTTCAGTTTTTTTAATTTATTGTTCATCGGTCAACGTCCTCAAACCCGGTCAACGTGTTTAAACTCTGATTTTGGACCAAACCTATCCGGTTTTGAGACTTGAAGGACCAAATGTATACCAAAATATATTAAGGGGCCAAGTATATACTTTTGAGAAACTTGAGGGACCAAAAACATACTTTTCTCTCATCCTAACGTAATCATAATGAAACGATGCCTTGTTCCTTTTTAGACTATTATTTTTTTTGAACGGTCATCGAGGGGGAGAGAGGATCCCCACCTGAATATATTGCTCAAAAAGCTGCCAAAGCCAAGAGTCACCCCTTAACTTTGCTTGATCCAGTTTATAAGGGAAACCGGATCGAAAACCTAAACAAGTTGACCCCGTTTATGAGGAAAACCGGGCCGAAAAACCGCACAGGTAACAAGGTTACAGAAGATGAGAAAAATTGCCACCCAGGAGAAGGCATGACCTAGCTAACAGGCAGAAAGACCAACACCACGAGAGACACAAGTAGATGTGGGGTGCTGTCGAGGGATCACAATACCAAGACTCTGCAAACAACCTAACGCACCGCACCGATGTGCGTACCGAGCCCCATGGCACAACAGAGGATCAACCACAATCAAGGAGTGCCAAACTTAAAACGAACCTTGACTAGGAGATCCACCACGGGCGGTCGAAACGATTAGCAGGTTGGGGAGGCATCATTGCGTCGTCATTGAGCAAAGGTGAACCAAGACAGCACCAAGAGCCCAAAGCTCGCCGCAGCACAACGGCAACCATGGGAGGGTCTTGAGCATGCACAGCAACAGGAGGGAGACGACGCGAAGGACGGCCGAAGAGAAACACTTGAAGAAGAAGAACCCACCATCGTCGACCCCAAGCTGGCCGCATCACCAGACCACCGTCAACCCCGAGCCAGTCGCACCACCACCACTGACATCCCCGCAGCTAGCAGAAACCCAACAAAACAACCTAGCCAACTTCTCGCTGATGCCATCAAGAAGGGGTGCGACGCACGGTTGCGCCGCCATCATCGGTTCCAGGTAGACCTGGAAGCAGAGTTTCCTCCGAAGTCGAGCATAGGGTGGCAAAATCAACACTACAACGATGCCTCCAAGAAGGTTAGTGGCACCCACGGGCGTCACCGTCGTCGGCTCTGAACAGAGCATGGCTTTCGCCGAGTTGAGCATACACACACCCTATGGACAGATTATTCGAGGTAGACTGCTCGCCTGCACCACCATGAAGCATTGGGCCAAGGCAGCCCCGATGGCACACAGGACCCAATTGGATCCACCGCAGGCCAGATCCGGTCGGATCCGACCCATCCACACCGTGTCTGCTAGATTCGAGCAGCCGAGGCTAGCACCACACCGCACCACCACCCGCGCCACCCGGCAGCACCAGCATCCGCACATCACGCACAAGTGCGTTTGCAGCCACGGGATGCACTGGCCGCCGTGGGCGCCCCACCGGAGCACCGCCACCGTCAGCAACCTCCAACGTCGGCTGACCATCAACAGCCCCATTGCCTGGCCGGACGAGCCCAGATCTGGCACGCACGGCACCACTGCGCGGATCACACGCCCTGAGAGCCGCGCACCGGCAAGCCTCCTCAGCGGGCAGCCAACCCGCCACCCCCCGTCAAGGCCGCGGCCGACAGCGCGCACAGGCAGGCGCGCCGCCGAGCGGAAAGGCCGCACCACAGGAATTTGGATATGAGGGAGGGAGCTACCGGAGACGCAGAGGAAGACCGCCACGCTGCGCCCACGCGTCCGGCAGAACGACGGCGGCGACAGAGCAAGCGGCCGAAGCCGAAGCGTCCAGCTCCTCCGAGTTGACCGCGGAGCGGGGCTCGCCGTGCCCGAGCGCCGTCCTGAGTCGCGAGCAAGTTCCCCGCCGCCGCCGTCGGCCACACGGCTTCGCCCTGTGGCGTCTTCCGGCGGCGGCGGAGAGGAGAGTGGATTTTGTGGTGGCGGCGGCTAGGGTTTGGGCGTCCGCCCGAGCCGCTCGCACAGGGAGCGACGCGGGGGAGATTCAGCTCAATATGTTAATATGTTAATTTCCTTCTCATGTGTGTTCTTTTAGACTATTATTATCGGATAAATTATCTTGCATACACAATGTTTTGTCACTTTAGTTAAGCTATGGATTTTGTATCTCGGCAATGTCAGGGGGGCAGCCACGAAAGCTTGACAGTTCAATATATTTCCATCTAAAGACCAATGACTCATATATCGAGCTTGATGTTTAAGTGAAAAATCTTTGATGGTTTACAATATTCTTGTATGCCTGCATTAACTCTGCCGTTTTTCAAAGGCCCCTTGATAACGTTTTGGAGGCAGTTTGTGTGGCCGAAAAATGGTTTTAGAGGCGTCTTTAGAAATGCCACAAAAATAATTCAAAGGCAATTTGACTAACGCACAAACAATGTTTGGTGGCAATCTACAGAAATAATCATTGGGGGCACTGTTAAAACTGCCCCAAATATAATAGCAGTTGTAGGCGTTTCAGAATGCTTCTCTTCTAGACCATTTTTAGCATAAATTCGGAATGCCTTCAAAAACATGTGTGGCAGCGTTTTATTGGCCTCCTACAAAGGTATGTGCTGTAGTCCCCTCAAAAATAAAAAAGGTACGTGCTGTAGTGACACTAGACGAATCTTGTGTAAGATGAGCAACAAGGTGCTCACACAAGGAATGTAGCATGGCATTCAGTGGAATTTAAGTTTACTCAAATAAAAAGAAGTGAACCATGAAACTAATCAAGAAGCTGCAGCTGCAGCAGATGAGCAAAATATCACAGAATGACGACACAGATCAGCAAAACGAATTAACCAACAATTTGTCATTCTTTGACAACATAGGAAAACTGATACAGTTCAGTTTGTCAAATCTGCAACTAAATGCCATCCTATTAAATTACCCGATCATGCGTGTACAGAACCGGTTGAAGCAGCTGGCAAAACGTTTTATCTTTCTGTGCATCAACAATAATATTTCTTCTAAACATGGCAAAATAAAGCCAGCTGATTGCAGAATAGCAACTACAAGTAGACGACTTCCATCAAACACTTCAACTATCAAGTCACGATAGCTTTGCTATCAGTAGTAATAGAACTATATATACTAGAATGGTACACCCTAGACTGGAATGCAAAGAGAATAAGGCATGAGCTATAAGAAGATCCAAAGAGGGTTATGATGAAGTTGAAGAGTTGCCAACTAAAACAGTTAACCACAATGTTGCACACCGATGCTATCAACCATCTCATAAATATATGATTTTATTTTACGCCAGAGCCATCATCTGTTTCGCAATACTACATAGCATAGCAGCGGGCATTCACCCGGAAACACATAATTAATATGCAGCAGCACAACCAACAACCTAAGGCATGTCATCATATTATAAGTCTTTCCTATCCACAAATGATAGATTTGAGTGCTCAGCCAGCTCTAGTCATCATTTTCCAAACTCAAATTTTTCTGGCGATGGATGCAGCACTTCAGACTGAAGATGGCACATTTGACAAACACACTCTGCCTTGTAATGTCCACATGGAAATGCTTTCCCCACAAAAGGAACCTCACTATCAACAAGACGGTTGCATGTATTGCAAAGGCAATCCGCTGAAAAAACAAAGACACCAAAGCCACCAAGTCAATGAACATGCACAAGCAAGAGAACAATTGTGCACTTGTGTTCTGTCATCAAAGGATATATAAGAAAGAGGAAGCGAGGACATACAACTGCCATCACGACGAGTTCCCCACCCAAGATGAAGGCCAAACAAACTGTAGGCTTCAGTAACTGGCTCATCTGTATGTAAAACAAACACAAGCAAGGAAATAAACAAAGCGGAATCAGCATAGAAAATGCATGGTGTAACAGCAAAGGCACTAACAAGGTAGGTCAGTGAATATATATTTTCATAAAGCAAAGTAATAACCTAGCTAGTGGAACATGGAATAAGAACCAGGAGCCTAGCTAGGTTTGTAAAAACAGCCATCTTGATTGTACCAGGAAAGATCCCATAAACAAGTACCCCCTCCAACCAACAATATAAGACGTTTTTGCCAGCTGTTTTAGCTTGCAAACACATCTTATATGGTGGGACGCAGGGAGTATGTATCAGTCACCTCGTGCACAAAAAAAGAGAAGAAAAAGGGAAATACCACAAGTTTATCCAATTGAACAATCCTTAAAAGTGCATAATAATAGTAAAAACATTGCAAGTAACTCAAATTCACCACACCACAGAAAGACAACATAAACAAGTTTTAAAACATTGGTCACCAGAGCACATTTTAATGAAACAACAACAACAACAACAACAAAGCCTTTAGTCCCAAACAAGTTGGGGTAGGCTAGAGATGAAACCCATAAGATCTCGCGACCAACTCATGGTTCTGGCACATGGATAGCAAGCTTCCACGCACCCCTGTCCATGGCGCGTGGAAGCTTGCTACGATAAGCTAAGGTGGTTTTCGGCATCAAGCACTAGCTTCCTGTATATGATGACATGCATGCCTCATGGTGGTTGTTTGGGTTTTAGTACTTTAAGAGGTCTGAGTTTCCAGATCCAACATGTGGTATATATGTATGATGTGATGAATGAAGATAGCAATAATACATACCAAGCAGGGTGCACGAAACAACTCCATCGAAACCATCTTTGGTAACAAGCTCATAAAAGAAGAGAGTTCGCCTAGCAGGCAGTAAGGAGAAGTAGCCGGAGCGCTTGGGGCTAGCGACGAAGTTGCCATGGGTCCAACAAGAGCCACTGTGATGACTGCTGTATCTGGTCACCTTGCCGGGGGCAGGTACGTACTCATTTTCCTGGGCAACTAACCATGGAAAATGAAATGAGTGCATATGTAGCAATAAGGTAAAACAAAAGCAGAACAACAACTGATTGGCTATGCTTAAGTTAACAACCTTCGGTTTTGCAGTTTCTACTTAACAAAACTTGTAAGAGCACAAGTATACGCTAGTCAGTGGCGAATCCACAAACATCATCTTCTTGAGATGCAATGCAAACTGTTTTATATATGATAGTACAAGCAATCAAAGATGTTTGAAGGGCGCTCGAGTGCACTGATTACACAATACTTGAGATTTTGGAAGAGTTATTAATGATTGTATACTTACATAGGGCCCGTGGTTGTTTGGTTGTGGGACAAATTTGCAAAATGCTATGAGGCGGCCAAGCCAAAATGAGGCTATCCGTTTTAAATCAGTATGCACATACATGGATCCATCCAAGCTGCAAAAAGACCAAACTGGGAGGGGGTCCAGCACATACCGGATGATTTAAGTTATAGTGGCGAAGGCATTCCATGACATGCTGATGATCTTGAGCTGCTACCTCAGAGGGGCTCGGCATCATAGAGCTAGCATACAAGGCAAACACGGACCAGTTAAGTACGATACGAGGAGTAGGGAGGAATCGTTCCTAAAAACAAATAGGTACAATCGCTCTGAATTAAGTTGATGCCTTGCCTTACCCGTCCCAGTTGTGTTCGATCCTGTCGAATGCCTGTGGCTGTGATGATGGTAGGCAGCGGGACAAGAAGAGGGACCAGGGCGAGGATGGAGCTGCAGGGAGCGACGTCATCGCCGCCAACTCCGCGAACAAGGCCTCCCTCCTCTCAATCATGTCCAGAGCATCCCGAGAAAGGATAAGGCCGAGGCGAGGACCCATCACCTTGACCTTGCCTCCCACGACGAGGGGACGAGCCTCCCCTTCCGCTGCCGCGGCCTTGGCTGACTGGCGCGCTCCGACGAGGACGAGGGGACGAGCCTCCCCTTCCGCAGCGCCGTTCATCTCTCTCTATCTCTGTCTCCGATGGGGAAATTGGGGATCGGGGGATTGGGGGCTAGGGTTTGGGCCACAAAGAAAAGTAAATAGACAGACAGAGGAGAGACACACGGACCGAGTCGGCCCAAAATAAACACACGGACCGAGTCGGCCCACGACTCTCGACTCGACACCTGAATGAGAAGGAGGATTTTGACTAGGATGATGATGAGGATGAGGATGAGAAGGAGGAGGGGAAGGAGGAGGAACAGGAGTAGCCTGCCTCGCATCCCCAGACAACCAAACAAGACAAAATGGAGTAAGTAACAAATTATCCATCCCAAGGGGGAAAAAAACTTTGGTCCAAATTCTTTCATGAATTGACACTGACACCGCTCCAAACTTCTTTTCTGGTTTACTCTTTGCAGGTGGAGTATGCTCCCTGCACTGCTATGGAGAAACAATTACAGCTGTTACGGTTGGCCTGTCGTCAGGACGTGGGCTTCAATGTCGATTATTTGGCCCTCATTCTCTCTGCTGCTGGTCGGGGGTTCCTGGGGGAAACTGGAGCAAGCGTCTATAACATATCTCTTTTGCTTGCTCAGTCTGGAATTCCTTTCGAGGCCAGCACTATCCCAACTTACTTTCTCCCAAGGGGTGTTGTGCTGAAGCCGCACCAGCGGGCGTATGCTCTGGGTCTGTCTATAACTTATGCCTCAGCCCATACACTCCCACTTATGAAGGAGCCTTGGACCAAAGAAGCAATTGCTCAAGGGCTTCACTGTGACTCTACCCTTGATCTGTTTGAGAAGGTTATGAAATTCCGTGAGCAGCTGTGCAAGATCATCGATTCAGGTCCCATTGCTGTCACGCTGAACCCACAGCGCCACTATTATGACATCCGTCCGGAGGATGAACCTTATAGGCTAAAAGCAAATGGAGAATACACGATGATCAAGTTATCTAGTGGCAAGGAGGCAAAGGCAGCGCACGTCGTCACCGTGTACGGGTACGCATGCCCGGGAGGCGACGTGCGCACTTTACTCCTCATGTACCAAGAGAATACGATCAGGGCGCCAGCACCAAACCAAGATGAGGCCGCGGTGCCACCAGACCAAGTCAATCCCCGTCGACACCTGATGGATCCAGATGCGATCTATGGCTACTACATACCGGGCGGCTTCAAGAACATTTCATTTATACTGGAGTAGCTGGTATGGATGATGAAACTCAATCTATTCATGTCGTTTTAGCTACCTTTGCTAGCATGTGCTGAACTAGCAAAGCATCACCTGTAGAGCTGAACCGATTGGCAGTTGAGAAAAAGCAGAGCATCACATGTAGTGGAAATACATGCACATTTTTCATTTCAGTTCATTTCCTGTATACTATGCACGTGGATGGACAGTATGTGTGATGACACCTGAATCATTTTTGTTTTCTTGGTGGGCTCATCATCAATAGCTATTGAATCATTTCGTCTCCATCTGTAGCTGGGAGTGCCTTTTTACCTGAAATGATTGCTGCTCAGCTGGATCAGTAGATTGATTGTTCAGTTTGAGCATGCAGTTGAAAAAATCTATATAATCTTTTTGCTGCTGATTTGTACGGTTTCAGTTTCGTTTCAGTTTGGTAATTAAGGTGGTGTTGATGTAAGAAGCAAGAATAAGAAGGGCTTGTATTTTGCAGGTAGCTGATGTGGGTCCCATCTGTCATCTCTATATATCTTGTTCCTCGTTGTTGTTGGAATTAACCACGTGTCCTAGTCCGGTTTGGACAGGAACTAATCACCGTATAGGAGTCGGATAGGTTTAGGCTAGCTTGCTCTTATATAAACAAAATCAGTTCAAAGCAATACAATACTACGACAGGTCCGACACGGCCCTGTTCAGCCATCAACTTGTGTTTTCTCGGGTGTGTGTTTTCCGGCGACTTGTACCCGGCCGATCGGTAGCCTCGTCTAGCTAGCTTACAACGTTCGTCTACCTTGCGGAACCAACCTGCTGGTTAGCTTCTGCGTGCATACGTGTTCCGGCGGAAAATATTCGTTCAGAGCAACGTCCGACGCGGGTTTCAGGCCGACAGTTGTCCCGTTGTTGCATGCGTGCTCTGAATTTGAAGACATGGGCAGACATCGCCGGTTGGTTGCAGCTGGCGATTAACTCTGAAGACACGGAGTTGGATTGAGAACAATGGGAGGTTAGTGGACTAGATGGCATGTGGGCAGCCAAGGCCAAGTGATTTCAAGCTCAAGCCGAAGACGAACGACTACTGCCTGAACTCCCAGACGATGACACCTTGCTATAGGCAGGGAAGGTAGCTGTGAACTCTCTGGCGAGATGAACAATTTCCCCTGTAATAAGACAGGTGCCATCGGCCATCCCTATGCTCAAGTAAGATTTCTAATAAGAGAGTGTACATGTATTTCTTGATCGTTTTGAGCACACAAGTAGCTAGAGTATTGCGGCTCACCTGGAATGGATTAATATATTTGCTTGTTGAGGCTCAGGTTTGACTACCACTAGTTAGTCGTGTTGCTTTCATTATCACTCTTATACACTACTACTTGAGGCTGATCGACACGATGCTTGATGTTCATCCGGAACAGCCATGCTGGTAAACAAGTTATTTAGCTGGTTGTTAATTAATCAGTCAAACTAAGGATCAATACATGGTGCAAAAATATAGAGCCAAAATCTAGTTATGACTGAAGACTGAATGACACACCCAGTCAGGTTAGTTTCAGGCTCTGAAACTGAAACTGGATGCTCCTTTTTCCGCTACTGATTTGTTCAGTTTCAGTTTGGTGATTAAGGTGGTGTCGACGTGAGAAGGGTTGTTGCAGCAGGTAGCTTCTCTATGCTGCTAGCTTTTCGTTTCTCTGCTCTGCTGACAGATCTGTTTGTTGAGGCTATTTGTGTAGCCTTTAGCAGTACACAACTACTCTACTTGAGAACGGCTATCAATCTTAGTTGTGTTCATCTCGTTACATACTATTGTACATAGTTAGAGGCAACATGTACTGTGATCAAGTCAAATAATATAAGACTGTATATCTATATGACCCAGTGGAGTACGTCTGATGTTGATCGATCGTCCGCTGCTTCGAAATATGTTTGGCTATCATACAGCAGCCAAATTAGTTAACTTCTCTTCTGGCGCGTCCACGTCCACACATACTAGCACGCTGTCCGCCGCTAGCCGTTCCCGTGCGGCGCGGCGCCGCGCCGCACCGGAGCGCCCCTGCCGGTCGCCTCCCGGTTCTCCTGCGCACACCCTTTCCCCGCCGTCGCCGTCGGGGGCATTGCAGGCAAAGCCTGTGTGCCGTAGCGGCACCGGCAGCGTTTCTTCTCACCAAAGACTCGGTCAAGACGGCGGTAGTTCGCGATGGCCGGATCTACGGCAGTGATGCGGGGCGGTGGCGGCCAGGCACGCGGCGGCGGCGTTCGGCGACTCGTATTGCGTCGGCGGCTTGGGCGCCCGATCTGGGTCCAGATGGGATTCGGGCGGGCTGCACATGCTGATGTCTTATACCGTCAACGGCAGGCTGCCCCTGGGATCGACCTGCATCACGAGGACGTCGGGGGCTCTGGCATTGGGCGTGGCGGTGGTGGCCGTCTCCTTCATCGGAGATAGTCAGCCTGAGGCTGGATGATCAGATCTCCAAATCCATCATCTAGTACCGGCTGCGAGTTGGGAAGACAGAGTTGCCAGTGAAAACTGAGCCAATGGCGAGCCATGGCGGCGTCTCGCGTCGTTACCTTGATGAAGGCATCGTCGTGTAACTTCTGTCAACCCACTCATGCTGCTTCGGGGGAAACCCTAAGATCTGGTCATCCAGATCGGACGATGGCGATACTGCGGTGTCATTACTCTCTTGGGAGCATCGTTTGTGGAGCAGCGCTGGAAGATAGAGGAAGGAGGTGGAGCGGCTAAGTCTTGCACGGAGCTTTGGTGGAGATGTCAAGTCATGCCTGGCCGACAGGTGCTACGTTGTGTCATGCCTAGTCGGCAGGTGCTACGTACGACAGATCTTCCAGAGTCTTTGCGTCTGGATGAATGCGCGCAGGGTGGTGGTGCCATTGGGCGTCGTGGTGGCGTCGACAGATGTCTGGACTGGCAAGGATGATGCGGATCTTTCTCCTGAAGATGGGTCAACGGTCCGAGGATGATGGCGGCTTTTGGCTTCTAAAACGTGTGCATGTGGTGCGCGTTTTAGGTCTATTGCACCGACTGTTGGTCCCGATATGTTATGTGGATGGATCGGTGATGACACCGATTTTAGATATGGGGGTGAGAGCACTCCACATTATCGAGTTTGTAGGTGTGAGTGGTGGCTTCGGGTGGCTAGATGTATTTTCTTGTCAGACCTTTGTGAAATAATTAATAAAGATGGCTTCAACCTGTGGAAGGCAGACCTGCATGGCATGTGTCTGAGAGGCCAAGACCTAATCCACCAGGGGAGATTATGATGCCCGGTAGGAAGAAAAAGCAAAGGACCAAAGAGCATCAAGAGAAGCCAAGGTGTGCCACTAGGGTTTCTAAGAGAGGTACAAAGATAAGATGCAGCATGTGCAAGCTACATGGGCACAACAGGACATCATGCAAAGCAAGAAATGGCTCAGGGAGTTTAAATACACCAACGCAGCAGCCTCCTGAGCAAGGCCAAGGTCCTGCTAGAAGCAAAGCACCATCAGCTGCTTCCAAACAGCCTGCTGCAAGCCAAACTGCAACAAGTAGCCAAGCACTATGTGCTAGTCAAGGGCCAGATACGGTAAGCTATCTAGGAAATATGTATGAACAAACCTGATTACACTATCATGTATATATAACTAACATTTGTCATGTTTCTTGTATTCTTCACGCCATAGCAGCACTAGGCAGAGCAAAAGGAAGGCCACTGAGGAAGTGGCTGCACCTAACCCAAAGAGAAGGGCGCCAACTGGAAGCAGCAGTAGGTCCAAGTCCAACAATTTCTCTGAAAATACAATTAATGTGCAAAGAAACTCCAATGTCAATATTAATGTATCTACGGGCAATTCTAGTGCTAGAGCTAGCAGCAGAGTTGTCAAGCACACAAAGAAGTATGCGGGGTTTCGAAGGCTGCTTGGATTTCAATCATGAATCAGCTAGCAACATCGTTGTTTGCCAGAATGCATTATGTATTGTGTGAGACATCTATGCGTTGTGTTTGAGACCTCATCTATGTATTGTGTGTGAGACATCTATGTGTTCTGTTTGAGATATCTATATATTTTGTTTCAGATCACTTCTTTGTGTGTTTGCGATCATTTTTTCCATATGATGACCAAAATGCTGCCCAAATGCTACCGAAATGCTGACAAAATTTTGAACCGGAAAAAATTGCCCAGAAAATTCTGGAATTTTTACACAACAACACACATATGATGTATACATAGCTGGGAAATTTTCAACTTAAATGGATTTACAGATTGAGAGAACCATCAATTTTTCAAATTCAACCACTATTTGGTCAAAATTTTGAACCGAAAAAAGTGCCCAGAAAATTCTGAAATTTTTACACATCAACACTCATATGATGTATACATAGCTGGGAAATTTTCAATTTAAATGAATTTACAGATTGAGAGAACCATCAATTTTTCAAATTCAGCCACTATTTACATGTGGCATGCTAACTGGGCTGCCCAGTCAGCTTTGACCGGGTCAAAACCACTTGACTAGCCTCAAACCGAGTCAAGGGGGGGGGGATTAAAGTGGACAGTGTGACAAGTTCAGGGTTGAAATTCGACCGGTTTTGGAGTTAAGGGTTGAAATCAAACACCGTGTGTCGTGGATTTATCACGGCAGATGTTCGGGTCAACGGACTTAGGTTCGGGGCAAGATGCAACTACGTGGCGGCTTGAAGGGGTTGATCGGAATCGAGAAGACACGGAGTTTTACCCAGGTTCGGCCCCTCTGATGGAGGTAAAAGCCTACGTCCTGCTTGTCTGGTATTGATGATGATGAAGATCTCTCTGTTACAATGGTGCTGATTTGCTACCTCTCATCTCGAGAGTCTCTAATCTGTTGTCTATCTAAGACCTGTCTATCTAAGACCTGTCTATTGAGACGTCTAAAAACTTGAACCCTCTCGGGGTGACCCGCCCCTCTTTATATAAGCTGAAGGGGCGGTTTACATGTAGAGTCTGAGTAGGACTGAGACTTCCTATTGCAACTTCCCATCATGGGCTTCTCTTCCTGGGCTTCTGAGTCACCAGGCGGCTTACGTCGGGCGGCTCACGCCGGGCGGCTCACACCGGATACTTATCTTCAGAGACTCATCTTCTGGGACTCATCTTTCAGGGACTCATCTTCAGGGACTTATAACCGGAGAGTCATCTAGGGACTCATCGGAGAGTCATCAGGGACTCACAGCCGGAGAGTCATCCGGGGACTCACAGCCGGAGCATCGTCCGGGGACTCACAACCGGAGAGTCATCCGGGGACTCACCGGAGAGTCACCCGAGGACTCTCAACTGGAGAGTCATCAGGGACTCACCGGAGAGTCATCCGAGGACTCACAGCCGGAGAGTCATTCGGGGACTCACCGGAGAGACATCAGGGACTCACAGCCGGAGAGTCGTCCGGGGACTCTCAATCGGAGAGTCATCAGGGACTCACCGGAGAGTCATCCGGGAACTCACAGTCGGCCGGGTCATAACTGCCTCCCGGGTCATATCGCGGGGTATATCCCCGACATTAGCCCCCAGGTTAGCTTGAATTTATTCATGGTAAGCTCTTAAAATAAGAGTAACAAATATGTTAAGTGGCCGGCTTGCTCCTTTGGCCAGCTTATAAAATGGCTCCTTAGAAATCCGTGTCTTTTCTGCATATGAATGAGCCGTCTTGATAATCATCTTGCTTGTCAATGTCCTTTGAAAAATATTGAGAATAGAACACCCATATGCCATTGAGTCGGCTTCCTAATACTCTTGGCGGGTCATCTCCGCCGGGTCATAATCATTGATGATGCCGGGTCATTTATTGTTGGTGACTCCGGGTTAAATAACTAGAATCCAGCTGATTTAATAAAAATATTAGGATGAAAATCCATCTGATGTAAAACCGGGCTTCCATTATTGTGAAGCAGGGCGGCTTATATAGAATCTGGTGGGTTATGATCTTTTGATAACACCGGGTCATAAGTGTTGGTGACGCCGGGTCTAACAACTGAATTCCATATTTAACATCTTTGAAAATTATCCTCAAAGTTTTTGATATGTCCATATTACCTGTAGCCCCCAAGCTCCGAGATTATCCATGATAACTTGGTGCTTTGCATATAACATTTTAGACTGTGTAGCCCCCAAGGGCCGGGTTGACCTGCCTACAGCAACCGGGGACTTATAACTGTCTTATATCTTATAATGTTTCGGTGGGTGTAACCCCCAAGGGCCGGCTCATCAGAATGTGATGTGCCGGGTCTTCAATTTGAACCTCATAATCTGTTTAAACGGATAAATATTGTAGCCCCCAAGTGCCGGGTCGCACGCCTGCGGCGACTTGGGACTTTTTTAGAAAGTTTTATCTGAGTGGTGTAGTCCCCAAGTGCCGGGTCAGTAAGAATTTTACTGGACTGGGACTTATAAAAACATAGAAAGGCCGGCTCATATTCTTGAGAAAATATAAAAGGACCGGCTCATCTCCTTGAGATAATATGGTCTCGCTGACAATGTAATGGTTTGAAAACCGGCTTGCATTAGCCCCCAAGTGCCGTGGTGCATGCTTGCAGCGACTGGGACTTGCATATTTGATATAAACTGGACTTGAATAGTGTAGCCCCCAAGTGCCGGGTCATCTGCCTGCGGCGACTCGGGACTATGTGAGAGTAATATGACTCACCATAATTTGTTGAATGAATCTTTGACCGTGGTTGTAATATAACCCGGAATGAATATCCTGAAATAATTCATTTGTCTTTGACATGAAATTCCTGCTCGTGGTTGCGGTGCAACCCGGCAAATATAAGTTTGAGAAATCCATGAATGTTGTAGATTACTACAGAGCACAATTAAAGAAATCCGAGAAATGGCCAATTAAATGACACGACATTATATCTGACAGGACGGCTCTTAAAAAATAATAATTTCTCCGAGCTGGATTGAAAAACCCCAATCATTTATTATTGGTTATGATAACCATGAAGATCTGGCCATGTTGGCTATTAAAAGATCTATTTGCTCTTCCAAAACACTTAATGGCGGCTCATCTTAAGAGATAATACCTGCAAAAAATAAACAAGACAGAATATATTCTACATTGTTGTGAGGGCGGCTTGAAGAAGCTCAACCCGGAGATGTTCATACCTTTCATAACAATGCTCCTTTCTCATAATCTTGCTCTAACCCGGCTTGATAAGCCGGCATGTTATCTGGAGGTGGGAAGCTCCCTTGAATAATCCACGGCTGACATGTCAACCGGAATGGCATAAAGCCGGTGTTGGGGAACGTCGCATGGGAAACAAAAAAATTCCTACGCACACGCAAACCTATCCATGGTGATGAGCATCTACGAGAGGGAGAGTGGATCTACATACCCTTGTAGATCGCTAAGCGGGAAGCGTTAAGAAATGTGGTTGGTGTAGTCGAACATCTTCACGATCCAAATCGCCGAGCGTCCCGCGATCTCATCACGATCCGTCCCGTGATCCAATGACGATCCGTCCCGCGAACTCATCATGATCCGTCCCGCGATCTCATCACGATCCGTCTAACGATCTTGATCACGATCTTTCCTGCGAACTCATCACGATCTGTTCCGTGATCTCATCGCGAATCGTCTCGCGATCTCGATCACGGTCCTTCTGATCTAGCGCCGAACGGACGGCACCTCCGCGTTCAGCACACGTGCAGCTTGATGACGATCTCCACCATCTTGATCCAGAAAGAGGAGGTGTAGAGGAGAGAGAGTTCACCGGCAGCGTGACGGTGCTCCGGTGATGGTGGTGGTGGAGCAATTCCGGCAGGGCTTCGCCTAAGCACTGCGAAAAACCAATCTAGAGGAGCACCGGTGGAACGGGTAGCACGTGGCCGTAATTTCTATGCAAAAACCCTCTATTCCACCAATATATATAGGAGGAGAGGAGAGGAGGGCTGGCGCAAGGAGAAACTCCAATAGGAGTCGGCCGAAGCTAAGGGGGAGGAGTCCTACTCCTCCTCCACTCCTAGTAGGAGTAGGACTCTTCCTTTTAGCCTTTTTTCCACCTTTTCCTTTAGGACTTTTCCCTCCTGCGCCATGGGCCTTATTGTGGCTGTTCCTCCAGCCCAATAAGGGATGGCTATCACTCTCCACAGCCCATGGACCCTCTGGGGTCGAAATAACCCTCCCGGAGGTCTCCCGGTACACTACCGGCACTCCCGGTACACTACCGATGAGCCCGAAACTTTTCCGGCGACCAAACTGGGACTTCCTATATATGAATCTTTACCTCCGGACCATTTCGGAGCTCCTCGTGACATCCGAGATCTCATTCGGGACTCCGAACAACCTTCGGTCACCACCATACATAACTCTACACTACCGAAACGTCACCAAACCTTAAGTGTGCAGACCCTGCGGGTTCGAGAACTATGTAGACATGACCGAGACACCTCTACGGTCAATAACCAATGGTGGGACCTAGAAGTCCACATTGGTTCCTACATATTCTACGAAGATCTTCAACGGTCGAACCTCTATGTCAAGGATTCAGTTAATCCCGTATAACGTTCCCTTTGTTCTTTGGTATGTTACTTGCCCGAGATTCGATCGTCGGTATCTCCATACCTAGTTCAACCTCGTTACTGGCAAGTCTCTTTACTCGTTCCGTAATACAAGATCCCGCAACTAACAATTAGTTACATTGCTTGCAAGGCTCATTGTGATGTTGTATTACCGAGTGGGCCCCAAGATACCTCTCCGTCACACGGAGTAACAAATCCCAGTCTCGATCCATGCCAACTCAACAGACACCATCAGAGATACCTGTAGAGCACCTTTATAGTCACCCAGTTATGTTGCGACGTTTGATACACACAAGGCACTCCTCCGATATCAGTGAGTTACATGATCTCATGGTCATAGGAACATATACATTGACATGCAGAAAATAGTAGCAATAAACTGACACGATCATACGCTACGTTTGTAGTTTGGGTCTTGTCCATCACATCATTCTCCTAATGATGTGATCCCGTTATCAAATGACATCTCATGTCCATGGCTAGGAAACCTTGACCATCTTTTGATCAACGAGCTAGTCTATTAGAGGCATTCTAGGGACATGGTTTTGTCTATGTATCCACACATGCATTTAAGTCTCCGATCAATACAATTATAGCATGGATAATAAACGATTATCATGAACAAGGAAATATGATAATAACTAATTTATTATTGCCTCTAGGGCATATTTCCAATAGTCTCCCACTTGCATTAGAGTCAATAATCTAGTTCACATCACCATGTGATTCGCATTGTTATGAATCTAACACCCAATGAGTTCTAGTGCTCGATCATGCTTTGCATGTGAGAGAGGTCTTATAGTCAACGGGTCTGCAAAATTCAGATCCGTGTGTACTTTGCAAATCCTTATGTCAAACTGTAAACACTGCTACCACAATCCATTTGGTACTACTTCCAAATGGCTGCTCCACTATATGTATCCAGATTGCGACTACTAGTCATCCTGGATTGGTGCTAAAGCCTGCATCGACGTAACTCTTTACGACGAACTCTTTATCACCTCCATAATCGAGAAACATCTCCTCAGTCTTTTAGTTACTAAGGATAATATTGATCGCTGTCCAGTGATCCACTCCTGGTTCACTCTTGTACCCCTTGACGAACTCATGCCAAGGCACACACATGTGCAGTACACAGCATAGCATACTGTACAGAGCCTATGGCTAAGCCATAGGGGACGACGTGCGTCCTTTCTCTTTCTTCTGCCATTGTCGATCTTTGAGTCTCACTCAACTTCACACCTTACAAATCAGACGAGAACTCTTTCTCTGACTGATCCATTTTGAACTCTTTCAAAATCTTGTCAAGGTATGTACTCATTGAAAGTCTCATCCAACATCTTGATCTATCTCTATAGATCTTGATGCTCAACAATTAGGTAGTTTTATGAGGGTCTTCCTTTGAAAATCACTTTCCAAACAACCGTTTATGCTTTCCAGAAATTCTACATTACTTATGATCAACAATATGTCATCCACATATACTTATCAGAAATTCTATAGTGCTCCCACTCACTTTATTGTAAATACAAGTTTCTCGTAAACTTTGTATAAACTTCAAAAACTTTGATCACCTCATCAAAGTGTATATTCCAACTTCGAGATGCTTGCTTCAGTCCATGGAAGGATCACCGAAGCTTGCACACCTTTTAGCATCCTTAGGACTGACAAAACCTTCTGGTTGTATCACATACAACCTTTCCTCAAGTAAACCATTAAGGAAACGATGTTTTGACATCCATCTGCCAAATTTCATAATTGAAAATGCAACAACTGCTAACATAATTTCAACAGACTTTAGCATCACTATGAGTGAGAAAGTCTCATCGCAGTCAACTCCTTGAACTTGTCACAAACAACTTTGCAACAAGTCGAGCTTTACAAATGGTGACATTTACCATCAGTGTTTGTCTTCATTTTAAAGATCCATTTGTACTCAACAACCTGCCGTCCAACGAGCAAGCCTTACCAAAGTCTATACTTGGTTTTCATACATGGATCCTATCATGGATTTCATGGCCTCCAACCATTTGTCGGAATTTGGGCCCATCATCGCTTCTTCATAGCTCATAGGTTCATCGTTGTCCAACAACATGACTTCCAAGACAGGGTTGTCGTACCACTTAGGAGCAGTACACATCCTTGTCGACCTACGAAGTTTGATAGTAACTTGATCCTGAAGCTTCATGATCATCATCATTAACTTCCTCTTCAACTAACGTAGGCTTCACAGAAACATCTTTCTACGCTGCGCTACTCTCTGGTTGAACAAAGGTTTAACAACCTCATCAAGTTCTATCTTCCTCCCACTCAATTCTTTCGAGAGAAACATTTCCTCGAGAAAGGATCCGTTTAAGCAACAAACACTTTGCACTAGGATCTGAGATAGAAGGTTCACCCAACTGCTCTTAGGGTATTCTATGAAGATGCATTTGTCCGCCTTGGGTTCGACCTCATTAGGTGAAAACATTTTCCACACAAGTGTCGCAGCCCCAAATATTAAGAAATGACAGCTTAGGTTTCTATCAAACCGTAATTAACACGGTGTCATCTCAACGGATTTAGATGATGCCCTATTTAAAGTGAATGAAGTTGTCTCTAATGCATAACCCCAAAATTATAGTAGTAAAACGATAAGAGACATCATAGCACGCACCATATCCAATAGAGCATGACTATGATGTTCGGACACACCATCACACTATGGTGTTCTAGGTGGCGTTAGTTGTGAAACAAATTTCACATTGTCTTAAGTCGTATGCCAAACTCATAACTCAGATATTCACCTCCATGATCATATCGCAGTCATTTTATCTTGTTGTCACGATGATCTTAAACTTCACTCTCAATTTGCTTGAACCTTTCAAACGATTCAGACTTGTGTTTCATTAAGTAAATATACACTATATCTACTCAAATCATCAGTGAAGGCAAGAAAATAACGATATCCACTACACGCTACAAGACTCACTAGATTGCATACATCAACATGTATCATTTCCAATGAATCACTTGCCCGCTCCATCCAACGGGGTTCTTTAGTCATCTTGCCCAAGAGGCATGGTCCGCATGTCTCAATCGATTCGAAATCGAATAAGTCCAAATATCCATCAGCATGGAGTTTCTTCATGCGCTTTATACCAATATGACATTTAGCGGCAGTGCCACAAGTATGTGGTACTATCATTATTAACTTTGTATCTTTTGACATCAATGTTATGAACATGTGTACTACTACGATCAAGATTTCAACAAACCATTCTCATTGGGTACACGACCATTGAAGGTATTATTCATGTAAACATAATAACCATTATTCTCTAACTTAAATGAATAACCGTATTGCAATAAACATGATCTAATCATGTTCATGTTCAACGCAAAACATCGAATAACATTTATTTAGGTTCGTCACTAATCCTGAAGGTAGAGTGAGCGTGCGATGTTGATCACATCAACCTTGGAAACCTTTCCAACATATATCGTCACCTCACCCTCAGCTAGTTCTCCGTTTATTCCGTAGCTTTTATTTCGAGCTACTAACATTTAGTAACCGAACCGGTATCCAATACCCAGGTGCTACTAGGAGTACTAGCAAGGTACACATCAATAACTCGTATATCAAATATACTTCTGTCGATGTTGCCAGCCTTCTTATCTACGAAGTATCTAGGGTTGTTCCATTTCAGCGACCGCTCACCTCATAACAAAAGAACTTAGTCTCGGGTTTGAGTTCAACTTTGGGTTGCTTCACTGGAGCAGCAACTGACTTGCTATCCATGAAGTTTCCCTCCTTGCTCTTGCCCTTCTCGAAACTAGTGGTTTTGATTAACCATCAACACTTGACGCTCCTTCTTGATTTCTACCTTCGCGGTGTCAAACATAGCGAACAGCTCAGGAATTATCATTTCTATCCCTGGCAATTTATAGTTCATCACCAAGTTCTAGTAGCTTAGTGACAGTGACTTGGAGAACTATATCAATCACTATCTTATCTGGAAGATCAACTCCCGCTTGATTCAAGCGATTGTAGTACCCAGACAATCTGAGTACATGCTCAACGATTGAGCTATTCTCCTTCATCTTACAGGCAAAGAATCTTGTTGGAGATCTCATATCTTGCAACACGGGCACGAGCCTGAGATCACAATCTCAGCTCCTAGAACATCTCATATGTTCCGTGATGTTCAAAACGTTTCGGAGCCTCAATTCTAAGTCGTAATGCATGACGCACTAAACTATCAAGTAGTCATCGAAACGTGCCTGTCAGATATTCACAACATCTACAGACGACGCTAGAGGGGGTGGCGCACCGAGCGGTGCATTAAGGACATAAGCCTTCTGTGCAGCAAAGAGGACAATCCTCAGATCATGGACCCAGTTCGCAATATTGCTACCATCATCGTTCATCTCTATTTCTCTAGGAACATATAAAAATTAAGGGAGCTACAGCGCGAGCTAGTAATCTACAACATAATTTGCAAAGACATTATTGACTATGTTCATGATAATGAGTTCAATTAATCATATTACTTAAGAACTCCCACTCAAATTGACATCCCTCCGATCATTCGAGTGATACATGATCCAAATTCACCAACTCAAGTCTGATCATCACGTGAGTTGAGGTGGCTGCAATGGTGAACATCATTATGTTGATCATATCTACTATACGACTCATGTTCGACCTTTCGGTCTCTTGTGTTCCGAGGCCATGTTTGTACATGCTAGGCTCGTCAAGTTTAACCCGAGTGTTCTGCACATGCAAATCTGGCTTGCACCCGTTGTATGTGAATGTAGAGTCTATCACACCCGATCATCACGTGGTGTCCCAACACGACGAACTTCCGCAACGGTGCACACTCGGGGAGAACACAAGTTATCTTGAAATTAAGTGAGGGATCACCTTATAATGCTACCGTCTTCCTAAGCAAAACAAGGTGCATAAAAAGGATTAACATCACATGCAAATCATAAGTGACATGATATGGCCATGAACTTGTGCTTTTGATCTCCATCTAGAAAGCACCGGCATGATCTCCATCGTCACCGGCATGACACCATGATCTCCATCATCTTGATCTCCATCAACGTGTCGCCATCGGGGTTGTCACGCCCTGCATGCTTCTACTACTATTGCTACCATTTAGCGATAAAGCAAAGCATTACACAGCGCTTAATGATTGACACGCAGGTCATACAATAATTAAAGACAACCCTATGGCTCCTGCCGGTTGCCGTATTCATCGACATGCAAGTCGTGATAATCTATACATCACATGATCATCTCATACATCACATATATCACATCATGTAATTGGCCATATCATATCACAACATACCTTGCAAAAACAAGTTAGACGTCCTCTAATTGTTGTTGCATGTTTTACGTGGCTGCTACGGGTATCTAGCAAGAACAATTCGCACCTACGCAAAAACCACAACGGTGATACGCTAGTTGCTTTTCAACCTTCTTAAGGACCGCCTTTGTCGAATCCGATCCAACTAAAGTGAGAGAAACTGTCACCCGCAAGCCATCTAGGCAACAAGTTGCGTCGAGGGAACCGGTCTCTCGTAAGCGTATGAGTAATGTTGGTCCGGGCCGCTTCATCTCACAATCCCGCTGAACCAAAATACGACCAAGGGAGGAAGCAATCTAAGCATCAACGCCCACAAACCTTTTGTGTTCTACTCGAGATCTCATCGAACCATCAACCTAGCTCTGATACCACTGTTGGGGAACGTTGCACGGGAAACAAAAAATTTCCTACGCACACGCAAACCTATCCATGGTGATGAGCATCTACGAGAGGGAGAGTGGATCTACGTACCCTTGTAGATCGCTAAGCGGGAAGCGTTAAGAAACGCGGTTGGTGTAGTCGAACATCTTCCCGATCCAAATCGCCGAGCGTCCCGTGATCTCATCACAATCTTTCCGTGAACTCATCGCGATCCGTCTCACGAGCTTGATCACGATCTGTCCCACGAACTCATCACGATCTGTTCCGCGATCTCATCGCGAATCGTCTCGCGATCTCGATCACGGTCCTTCCGATCTAGCGCCGAACGGACGGCACCTCCGCGTTCAGCACACGTGCAGCTTGATGACGATCTCCACCGTCTTGATCCAGAAAGAGGATGTGGAGAGGAGAGAGAGTTCACCGACAGCGTGACGGCGCTCTGGTGATGGTGGTGGTGGAGCAATTTCGACAGGGCTTCGCCTAAGCACTGCGAAAAACCAATCTAGAGGAGCACCGGTGGAACGGGTAGCACGTGGCCGTAATTTCTGTGCAAAAACCCTCTATTCCACCAATATATATAGGAGGAGAGGAGAGGAGGGCTGGCGCAAGGAGAAACTCCAATAGGAGTCGGCCGAAGCTAAGGGGGAGGAGTCCTACTCCTCCTCCACTCCTAGTAGGAGTAGGACTCTTCCTTTTAGCCTTTTTTCCACCTTTTCCTTTAGGACTTTTGCCTCCTGCGCCATGGGCCTTATTGTGGCTGTTCCTCCAGCCCAATAAGGGCTGGCTATCACTCTCCACAGCCCATGGACCCTCTGGGGTCGAAATAACCCTCCCGGAGGTCTCCCGGTACACTACCGGCACTCCCGGTACACTACCGATGAGCCCGAAACTTTTCCGGCGACCAAACTGGGACTTCCTATATATGAATCTTTACCTCCGGACCATTTCGGAGCTCCTCGTGACGTCCGGGATCTCATCCGGGACTCCGAACAACCTTCGGTCACCACCATACATAACTCTACACTACCGAAACGTCACCAAAACTTAAGTGTGCAGACCTTGCGGGTTCGAGAACTATGTAGACATGATCGAGACACCTCTACGTTCAATAACCAATGGCGGGACCTGGACGTCCACATTGGTTCCTTCATATTCTACGAAGATCTTCATCGGTCGAACCTCTATGTCAAGGATTCAGTTAATCCCGTATAACGTTCCCTTTGTTCTTCGGTATGTTACTTGCCCGAGATTCGATCGTCGGTATCTCCATACCTAGTTCAACCTCGTTACTGGCAAGTCTCTTTACTCGTTCCGTAATACAAGATCCCGCAACTAACAATTAGTCACATTGCTTGCAAGGCTCATTGTGATGTTGTATTACCGAGTGGGCCCCAAGATACCTCTCCGTCACACGGAGTAACAAATCCCAGTCTCGATCCATGCCAACTCAACACACACCATCGGAGATACCTGTAGAGCACCTTTATAGTCACCCAGTTATGTTGCGACATTTGATACACACAAGGCACTCCTCCGATATCTGTGAGTTGCATGATCTCATGGTCATAGGAACATATACATTGACATGCAGAAAACAGTAGCAATAAACTGACACGATCATACGCTACGTTTGTAGTTTGGGTCTTGTCCATCACATCATTCTCCTAATGATGTGATCCCGTTATCAAATGACATCTCATGTCCATGGCTAGGAAACCTTAACCATCTTTTGATCAATGAGCTAGTCTATTAGAGGCATTCTAGGGATATGGTTTTGTCTATGTATCCACACATGCATTTAAGTCTCCGATCAATACAATTATAGCATGGATAATAAATGATTATCATGAACAAGGAAATATGATAATAACTAATTTATTATTGCCTCTAGGGCATATTTCCAACAGTCGGCTGTATGAAGGGTAATGTAAGCTATACCCGAAGTTAAGAAGCCTCCTTTTAACAGCAAATTTTGTACCTTGTATGCGAACACCGGCTGTCGATGGGTGATGTAAGCTATACCTTGAGGCAAGAAGCCTCCATCGACAGCCACGGCTAATGATTTACAAAAGCCGGCTATTTGAAGGGTGATGTAAGCTATATCCGAAGGCAAGAAGCCTCCTTCAACAGCACATGTTGTATATTGTATGCGCGAACGCCAGCTGCCGATGGGTGATGTAAGCTATACCTTGTGGCAAGAAGCCTCCATTCGATAGCCGTGGCTAATGATTGCAATAGCCGGCTGTTTGAAGGGTGATGTAAGCTATATCCGAGGGAAAGAAGCCTCCTTCAACAGCTAGGTTTTGGCGTAAACGCCGGTTGTTAGGGTGAGATAAGCGAACCCGTCGGTAAGAAGCCCCCTTCGACAACCGTGGCTAACATGTTAACCGAAAATGACATAAAGCCGGTCATTACGGTGAGATAAGCGATACCCGTCGGTAAGAAGCCCCCTTCGATGGCCGCAGTTGATAAGCAACTGGAATTTGATGTACACGCTGTTGTCTTAGGGTCATGTTATGCTATACCAAGGTAAGAAGCCTTCATCAACAACAACGCTTAATGTACCCAAACTAGGCATAAAGCCAACTGCGCAAGGGAGATGTAAGCTATACCCGAAGGCAAGAAGCCTCCTTGCAACAGCGTAGAAGCAGACTGCGCAGGGGAGATGTAAGCTATACCCGAAGGCAAGAAGCCTCCCTGCAACAGCGCTTGATAGGGCATAAATCTGGATGATAGATCAGCCGTTTGACGGTAAACAAACCACTTCAACTCAATTTTGTGAGCCAGAAAATTTCATCTTGCAAAGACCCGGGCTTCTCATTGAAAACGAACAAATGTGTCTTGCTATGTCTGTAGCCCCGAGTCTCAAGTTGACTCGAAGAGGTGGCTTGAGAATCTTCATCGAAAGTTGAGGTTGGCCGTGGCGGGTTATAAATGATCCCGTACTAATTGCTTCAATGATCCGATCGATGGTTCGTTCCGGCTGTTTGTTGAAGTGAACCAAAACTATAGTGGCGGCGGCTTATACGCTTGTCCGTTGGGCGGCTCGTATCGACGAGCACCACACCGATATGTTAATGTAGACATAGAAAACAACCACGGCATTGTAAGCCGGTTCTGTTGTGAAAGACGTCCGCGGTATTGTAAGCCGGTGCCGACGGATGAGTCGGTCATGGGTGTTATAAGCCAGCATGGACAGTTGGGTCATCCGTGGGAGTTGTAAGCTGGTGTAGACGGATGAGAGACGGCCATGGTATTGAGAACCGACGCGGGTGGTGAGAGTCGGCCATGGCGTTGTAAACCGGCGTAGTGGCGAGAGATGGTCACGGCATTGTAAACCGGCGCAGTGGCGAGAGACGGTCACGACATTGTAAGCCGGCGTGGTGGCGAGAGTCGGCCATGGCGTTGTAAGCCAGCACAGACATGCGAGTCGCCTGGAGGCGTCGTAAGCCGGTACAGGCGTCTTGCGCTAAATGATGTTGGTGTGCCTCCATCTCCGCAATAAGATGCCACTCCGGCAATGAATAGTTTGTCCTGTGTCCAAAAAATATTTAAAAGACGAAGTAATTGTTCTTCGAAGGAATCAAAAGGTATAGATAAAATAAATTGGATGGATAGCACATGTTTCATCTTGACGACGAGCTGAGTCATATACACCGTCTGTGGATCACTTCCTGTAATTTCAACAACAATTGAGGTACTCTCTCGAGGCCGCAGCGGAGGTGACGATTCGGCCACGACGGCTTCGAGACGGTGCTAGACCAGGATGGCTCGATGGTGACAGCGTTTGCGTCCAAGAAGTCCAGAAAGGCTACTCAAGGCGGTGAAGGACCACGACGTTTTTGACAAGGCTGGTTTTTTTAACACCTCGCCACTTTGACTATAAAATAGCCACCACTGCTTGGGCAAGGCGGAGGTAGCTCAGGCGGAGGCCTGCGTGGCGGTTAAGATGGGGCGCCGGAGCGAGGAGGGAGAGCTGGCAGGGGCTCGAAGGCGGCGTGACGGCGGCTCTCGGCCAGGGCGACCCGGAATAGCAGCGCAGGGCATGGTGCGGCAGGCCCGCCGGACGACGGATCGAGCTGCAACTGAGGCGGCTCACGGGCGAACAGGCGGGGGCTCGACGGCGACTCATGGCTCATCCGCGTAGCGCACAGCGACTCAAGCAGAAACGTCGGCAGCGGAGGTGTCCGCGATGGGGCCGGCTTGGAGATGGCTGACGGAGACGAGGCTGACCCCGAAGGGTGCCAGCGGAATCGGAGTGCGGCCAGGACGGGGCCGGCTCGGAAAGGTGCCGGCGAGGCGAGGCCGACCCGGAAGAACAGGGCCGGCTCACCGCTACAGCGATGACGTTGAAACTTTTTCAATCTCAACTAATGAACTTTCTAGCGGATGTAGATTTTTCTGGTGTTTGACTTTCTTCTTCTGGCGCATCGCAAGCTTCTCGATCCTTGTGGAGATCCCTTCAAGAACACAACACCACTCCTGCGCAGCCCCACGGTGGGCGCCAACTGTCGTGGATTTATCACGGCAGATGTCCGGGTCAACGGACTTAGGTTCAGGGCGAGATGCAACTATGTGGCGGCTTGAAGGGGTTGATCGAAATCAAGAAGACACGGAGTTTACCCAGGTTCGGCCCCTCCGATGGAGGTAAAAGCCTACGTCCTGCTTGTCTGGTATTGATGATGATGAAGATCTCTCTGTTACAATGGTGCTAATTTGCTACCTCTCATCTCGAGAGTCTCTAATCTCTTGTCTATGTAAGACCTGTCTATTGAGACGTCTAAAAACTTGACCCCTCTTGGGGTGATCCGCCCCTCTTTATATAAGCTGAAGGGATGGTTTACATGTAGAGTCTGAGTCGGATTGAGACTTCCTATTGCAACTTCCCATCGTGGGCTTCTCTTCCTGGGCTTCTGAGTCACCGGGCGGCTCACGCTGGGCGGCTCACACCGGATACTTATCTTTAGGGACTCATCTTCTGGGACTCATCTTCTGGGACTCATCTTCTGGGACTCATCTTCAGGGACTTGTAACCGGAGAGTCATGCGGGGACTCACCGGAGAGTCATCAGGGACTCACAGCCGGAGAGTCATCTGGGGACTCACAGCCGGAGCGTCATCCGGGGACTCACAACCGGAGAGTCATCCGGGGACTCACCGGAGAGTCACCCGGGGACTCTCAACCGGAGAGTCATCAGGGACTCATCGGAGAGTCATCCGGGGACTCACAGCCGGAGAGTCATCCGGGGACTCACCGGAGAGTCATCAGGGACTCACAGCCGGAGAGTCATCTGGGGACTCTTAACCAGAGAGTCATCAGGGACTCACCGGAGAGTCATCCGGGAACTCACAGCCGACCGCGTCATAACTGCCTCCCGGGTCATATCGCGGGGTATATCCCCGACACCGTGCTTAGTTGAGGGTTGAAATGTGGACTTTTCTCAACCCCAAACCAACAGAAACTTACCTCACTCAGTGAGGTGTCATTCAGTTTTCAGTCATAACTAGATTTTCGCTCCTTTTATTTACTACTAGTACCAGTTTCACCTCCTTTTTTGAATAAAAAGGAAGAAAACTTAACTAGTTGACCACTGTACTGCATGGCCGGTGAGCAGGTGGTGGCCAAACACACCACAAGGACATTAGCTAGCTAGCCCCTTCGATGGAGAGAATCACCAAGAATGAATCATCACCAGATAAATGACCTCGGTATGTTGGTCCCAGAATGGTTGTTATGGTTTGTTAGTAAAAACAAAACAGCAAGCAGTTTTATCTGGTGATGAGAAGAGCCTACCTATGGTGATGCTATCACCTGGCTAGCTATAACAAGGTCTTCCGGGAGCACAGGCGGCAGGCAATTCGTCTTCGTCTTGATGTCCCTTGGGGTCTTGGGTGTACACACCTGGCATCTGGTCCTCATATAGCTCCAGGCTGTCCAGCACCGAAACACCCTCCAGCAGCTTCAGCTTCAGGCGATCGTAGATATCGACGGACGTCCGCAGCTTGGCGAGGCCACTGATCCTCTTGAGCTCAGGGCAGTGGTCACATTGAGCTCCACAACCCAAGGGAAACTGAAAATGTTGATATATTACATTACATCCTGGCGCATGGCCATTTTATCCGATATAACCAAAACCTTGATTTGATCAGTATTCAGTGGAAGGGAGGCCTTGAGCCCTGTTTTGATCATCCTGCAGGAACGGAGCTTTTTAATGCATGACCACACACTGCTTTGATGGTGCAGGCAGCATGAATCAAGTATTATCACGTAGTCTCTACTTTATGCTGTATCCAGTAGCCTGACAATGTAGCATGGATACTGGGAAACTATATATATATGTGTGTAAATTCCATCCATCAATTAGTTGGTGCAGGCCGAACAACTTGCAAACATGTTGGCAGGGAGTCCCCGTATGTTTATCAGTTTGTGGCAGCTGCTTATGATCTTTTGTGGTGAATTGAAAAGCAAATACACCTGAGAATGACAGGTTGCTACCCCGAATGCAGATGTAACCCTCTCCCTAGTTCGAACAACACTTGCAAATTCGGAATCAGGTTAAAGTCCCCCGCATAAAATAAAAAATAAAGTATCAGGTTAAAGTCTCCCCGTTTTTGTGTTTTGGAACTGCTTTTCTTTTAAATTGACAGTACGTGTCTCTTTTTTTCATATTCAAAAAAAGAAGTAAAAATGGCATTTCATGTTGCGTGCTGACCACTGACGGATCCCTCCACCAGTGGGCTGTCGGGCTGGGCTACCGCCCGATTTTTTTATCCTTTTTGCTTAGTTTTCTTTGCTAGTTTTAAAGAGTTTCTTTTCTTTTATTTATATTTATAATTGATAATTTTTATTTTTATTTCTTATCATTTTAATCTTATATTTTTACTATCTTAATTCAGGAACAATATAGAAAAGTCATGAACTTCTCAAATTCAAGATCATTTTTCATCATTGTGAAAATTCAACCAAATTCACTATCATTATTTTACTTACTGAGCACTTTTAACATTTTTGAAAAAAAATAGAATTCACAATTTTTTTAAAATTAATGAAAATCCTAAAAAAATTGTAAATTATTTTTCAATGTCCATCAATATTTTTTCATTTTGGTGAATATTTCATAACAAAAATCCAAAAATAACTAAAATGTATGATTTTTCTTATTTCACAAATATTTTCTTAAACCTATCGAAAACCGGAGTTTAAGCGAGGAACTACTATTGTGTTAACCAATTTGAGCGAACAGTAGTTGGCGGTTTCTTGGAGCAAAGGATACCACCTTTTTTGTATTTTACATTTTGTTGTGTTTTCTTTGGTGCTAAGATTTTTTTCTTTGGATTTTCATTTTTATTTGTGCTATTCCTGTTTTTATTTTTCTTATTTTACCTTTCCCATTTAAATTCACTATCGTTTTTGAAAAATCATGAAAACTTTTAAAATTTTGTGAACTACTAATTTTTTTTAACGCTTTTGAAATAATGATTGAAATTCGGATACATTGTAAAATAAATAATTCAAAAAATTATTAAAAAATCACGAAATTTATAAAAATATTAAGCATTTTTCGGAATAATTTAAATATTTTGGATATTTTAAAAATCTCAGTAACATTTAAAAAAATCTGGGATGCTTTTTTTATTACGAACATATTTTACATCTAACAAAAACCGGAATTCTGGGGAAGTGAGGAGCTACCATTTGCGAACATCAGTTGAAGGTTCCTTGGAGTGAAGGACATTGAGCCAATATTTGAGAAGCGAATGAGTCTAGCAGGGAGAATGTCAAAGCCCATACGGTTGCACTTCAGGTGTTTTGCATGCTATTCCACACCAAGGAGCTGAGCCAACCAACATGGTATATGCGATTCTTCTCAAGGCATGTACAATGATGTTATCTTAGAATTGTCACGTAGGTTAAGTAATGAGGTGGATGAGAAAGAAATAATAATAAAAACTTGTCTTCTTTTATTTAAGAGATAATCTCTTAGAACACAATATGTCACACCATATTTTTATGAATAGTTAGTTATTAAAGATAAGGCTAAGAGAGGACTCATTGTATACATATTTTTTCATATCTTTAATTTACATGCAAAATATAAGATAAGATTATTTTATCAACCATTGTACATGTCCTCATGTCCCCTGACCGATTTATTTCTTGGTTGCACTTTTCATCATACCATAAGTCCCACCCTTTAAGAATGCACAACTATCTTTTCGTAAGAAAACAAAATCATACATGACTATCCATTTACATACAGGAAGAAAAAATACAAAAGAAATTCACATCACAAGCATGACTATTCATTCGTTCATGCAATATAAAATCAACAAACATGACATGTGAGCCAGTAGAAGTTACTATTGAAATACATTCTTTAGGGAATTCGATTGCCTCATTTCCACCGGCAAGGACAGAAATCCTCCCCGGGAGCTTTGTCTCGCTTATTACGACACGTAGCTCGGGCTCGCCTCGAAAGAGGCAAGTGAACTGATCCAATATTGTAGCCATTTCTGCGTGATTTTGTGTGTATGTGTGCGTTGCTTTTGTTAGTTTTGACCGTTTACATCAGTTTTTTTTTGGGGGGGTCCTATCTCTCCTTATTTTTATTTTTGTTCTATTGTTTTTTTTCCTTCGTATATATATATATATATATATATATATATATATATATATATATATATATATATATATACACGCACACACACACACATATATATAGTATGATTGTTATACATCACTTTTAAAATATATGTTTTGATGTCGTACATTATACATTTTTTGTATATCTAAGACGTTACTTTTATACAGGTTCGTTATTGTTCAAGTGCATTTTTTTATATGAGTTAAACATTTTTCAAATACACATGGTTCAGTGGGAGGAGACATTTTCGTTAACGACGTGGTGCCTACGATGACTTCGTAAATATAAAAATATTGTGTGGGCTTAGAGGTTTTCATATAGGTAAGGTGTGCATGTGTGCATTCATATTGGTGAATGTATGCGCCTATATATGAGCATTTGCGTCTGTACTGTGTTCCAAACAAAATTGCATGTGGAAATATGTGTCTTAATTATGAAAAATAAAATAACTGCCCAAACATTTGGCTAGAATTTCCCCTTTGCTGGCCCGACGACGGAGGGAAGTTGCGGGTCAGAGCGACTCTTCTCGGATGGATGCTTGTGTGCCGCCGCCGTGCCGCGGCCAGAGGAGCGCCGCTCAATCCGATGAATAGGACATATGTGCGTATGTGCATTTATAGAGATAAGTGTATGCGCGTATATATTAGCGTTTGCATTTGTACAATGTTCAAAAAATATACAAGACATATTTTACCACCGGCTATTTTTTAATACATTGTATTTTTAGTTTTTTTTTCTGGTGTTGTTGAGAAATTCATTGTTTTTTAGTTTACATCATTAAGGACGGAAATTCTCACTAGGCCTTGTACGATGCAAGATGCCTGACACGTTGCTACGGGAAACTTGCTAAAAAAATACATAAAAATTGCTAAAAATATCTATAACCAATGAGAAAAAAATGTAAGTTTAAAAACAAATAAAATTCAAAGTGTATAAAAATAAAATACTCTTAAAAAGAATGCCAATGTGAATGTAAACTACATAGGTATGGTCCAAGCGGCAAACTTATATATTTTCAACAGAAAATCTAATGCAAGAAAATAACTTGTTAGTAACATGCATGAATTGATGATGTGGTGCTTGCATGCATTGAGCAAAAATAATGTAATTTACGACTTACATGCATGACTGTTCTTGTGGCGTAGTTGCATGTCTAGGAAAAATACCTAGTGGGTTGTAGCTATTTAGGAATAGAAGATAAGCCAGACTTTCTTTAAGAACCGGTGTTTATTTTTTTTTAAAAATTACCTAATTAAACGTCTATTTATGCATTAAAAAACCTGATTTATTTCTCTAAACATCTTGCATAAACACCCTGCATTGTACAAGGCCTTGGCCCACTCTCGACCAGCGGGCTGTCAGGCTAGGGCTGGGCTGCCTTACGTTTCTGGTAGCACCCGCAGTGGGCCTGGATTGTGTTGCGGCAGTGGCTGGAATTTCCCCTTTGCTGGCCCGACGACGGCGGGAAGTCACGGGCGGCGGCGGCGGCGGCGTCAGAACTACTCTGCTCGGATGGATGCTTCTGGGCGGCCGCCGCCATGCCGCAGCCAAAGGAGCGCAGCGCGGTGGACCGGGACGGGGGGCGGCGGGCATCGGTGGCTCGGTCCGGCGAATAGGGTGGGGGACGGCCCGGTCTTTTCCTCCGTCGTCGAACGCCACCGCTTGGACGGGTCCAGG
Organism: Hordeum marinum; assembly: GCA_022496015.1. Classification (NCBI taxonomy): domain Eukaryota; kingdom Viridiplantae; phylum Streptophyta; class Magnoliopsida; order Poales; family Poaceae; genus Hordeum; species Hordeum marinum. Next base: position 25,276,869 of record CM039677.1, on the reverse strand, counting down.
CCAGCCGCCGCCAACATGCTCACCACAGCTCAGGCTGGCGAGGCTGCCGGGGACGGCCTTGCCACGCTGCTACCACCTGCCACCGTCGTCTGTCCAACTCCATCTCCATGGCACCACATCCGTACCCAGGCTCCACTCTCCCTTCGCTCCTTAGCATTCCATTTGTTCTGTTCACCCTTTGACCTTTAATTTTGCTACTGCTGCAATTCGTTTGCTGTGCTTCATCATGACTGGAACTGTCCCTCTAATTTGTGTTTACATCGTCCATTCCAAATTCATTGAGAACACTCTGCGTTGCATTACCCAGATTCCCTGTTAGTAGAATGCAACACTGTCATCTCTGAATATACTGAAGCAACAGCAACCGCCATTAACTTCAGTTCCACCATCACCACTGTTTGAAAGTATGTATAGCAACCATAGGCATACATGCACAACTCATTTTGATTCCACCAGTGATGATTTTCGTTCTACTACAGTTCACTGGGTTGCTGTTTCTCTCTATCCAGTGTAGTGTTGCTCTGTTTCAGTGGTCATTTCTCTACAACCTTCTCCTGCTCCTCCAAGTGGGACTCTGGGAGGAAGAAGATGGTGACAATTATATTAGTGCTAGTTAACCAATGGGTGCCCATCAGAAAGGTATTTATTATACTCTAGTAAACTACACCACTTCCTTCTGGGAAATACAGGATGCTGCTGGGTCCTGGCTAATGTGTTTCCTTCCCTGCAAACCTTCAATAAGAGACGGACATATCTAGGTACAGGTAATTGTATTAGAGCTTTTTAACATTAGACGTGGCATCAATTGTATCGTACCCCTCACCAGCTTGCTAGCTGCCAGCTAACAGATTCAGTCTGATGAATAATCCAAAAACTCAACGCGTCATGTCATTTGTGGACAGATAGCCTGGATCCGTTGATCACAATGTGCGGGTTAATATATTCGCACACAAGTTGCTTGTAATAGCCCTTCACCGGTACTACTGTACTACAAGTTGCTCCAGAGGAGCTAGAGCAGGACCCAACATCCATCCATCTTGAAGGTAATTTTGAACCCCCTCTATATGTTTAGTTGGCTTTGCTTGCCTCTGTTGATCTTGGTAGCTTGCCCTTGCTCATAAATTATAACTCGTTCCTCATATATGTACCCATGTTAGCATTCTAGTGCTGCCTGTTTAAATAGTTTTGGCTGGCAATCTTCAGCTGTAACGAGTGGCGGGAATGATTATGATATGTGGTTAAAATTTGTAACAGCAAAAACGAAGCAAACATAACGATGGTCCTGGATGCCTTCGCGTCCTATGTGCTACACATGCTGACGGAGATGGCGAGAGAAGAGGTGCACATGCTGCTTGGATTCAGACGTGAGATCGACAAGATGGACATTAAGCTTAGGGACCTCCAGAACTTCCTCGCCGACGCTGACAGGAGAAATATCACCGATAAGAGCGTGCAAGAGTGGGTGGCCCAGCTCAAGCATGCCATGTTCGAAGCTGCCGACATCATCGACCTTTGCCACCTCAAAGCCATGGAGTGCGGTCTGTCCATTGCAGATGTTGGGTGCCTCAACCCCTTGCTCTTCTGCATGCGGAATCCCTCCCATGCCCATGACATCGGCACTCGAATCAAGGCACTCAACAAGAGGCTCGACATCATCAAGGAGCGAAGTGCTGCTTTCAGCTTCATCCCACTTGGTTCCTATGAGGATTGCGACAACAAGGTCCATGCCTCTCATTCGAGCAATAAGAGACGTGAAACGTCAGGGGAGTTTGATCGGTCCGGTGTAGTTGGAGAGAAGATCGAACAAGACACAAGAAAGCTGGTTGAGATCATGCTGAGTGAAAAGCAGGGCAACACCAACATCATGGTAGTCGCCGTAGTTGGGGTTGGTGGAATTGGCAAGACCACACTTGGCCAGAAGGTCTTCAATGACAAATCTTTGAATGCCGAGTTCGACAAGACGATATGGTTGAGCATCAACAAGGACTTTGACAAGGTTGATTTGCTCAGGACAATTATCACGCAAGCCGGGGGAGTACATGGTGGTGAAAAGGCATTGGCTGTGCTTCAGCCAATCCTTGCCGCTACCTTGAATGGGAAGAAGCTATTCCTGGTGCTAGATGATGTTTGGAACCATGGAGCATGGGATGATGTGCTTAAAGCACCGTTGGCTAATGTTGTGGCTCGAGGTAGCCGAGTCCTCGTCACTACTAGAGATGAAAGAGTAGCTCGAGGGATGAAAGCTGTGCTTCCATACCACCATGTCGACAAGTTGCAGGAGGAGGATGCCTGGTTATTGCTCAAAAAACAGGTGTGTAACTAAACTCCATGTATCTTCATTAATTACGAGCTCCATGCTTAATTTTGAGTAGAGAAAGTAAGGCTACTGATAGTGGGTGGTCTCTTATTGCTTTTTTTTTTTGGAAAAGGAGGTTAAAATTCGCGGCCTCTGCATCAATCGATGCATACATTCATCTTTATTAATTATTGAACAAGGGTCTGACAAGAACATACATGAAGCCACCCGAAGCCAGCACTCACACCTAAAAACTCGATAATGTGGAGTGCTCTCACCCCCCATATCTAAAACCGGTGTCGTCATCGACCCATCCACATAATATTAGCTGGTCCTTTTCTTTCATGAGCTTATTGTTGACTAAATAGAACACTAGCTGCTAACGAACTATTATTCTTTTAAGGCAAACTGTTTCTTATGGATTTCATTGGCTTAAAATTAATTACAGGTAGTCTCAAGTGAGGTAGATGCACGTGAAATTGATATTCTCAAGGACATTGGGTTACAAATTATAGCAAAATGTGATGGTTTGCCTCTTGCTGTGAAAGTAATGGGAGGACTTTTGTGTCAGAAAGACAAAAAATATCATGCGTGGGAGATGGTTCTGCATGACTCCATATGGTCGGTATCTGAAATGCCCGAAGAGTTAAATCATACAGTATATTTAAGCTATGAAGATTTGCCGCCTTGTATCAAACAATGCTTTTTGTACTACTCCCTTCTTCCTAAAACTGCATTGTTCTTTCGGACCAACATCATTGGCATGTGGATCAGTGAAGGATTTCTTCACAGCTCAGAAGACTTAGAAGAATTAGGAAGGGAGTATTATAAGGAGTTGATACTGAGGAACCTGATAGAGCCAAATACAAGGTACAGTGATCAACATGTCTGCAATATACATGATGTTGTTCGCTCATTTGGTCAATTTGTGGCTAGAGATGAGGCACTAGCAGCCCACAGTGGAGAAACTAATTTTGTTAGTAAACTTAAATCACAAAGGTTTCTTCGGTTATCTCTAGAAAGCCAAGAATCAGAATCAGATGGGTTGGACTGGAGTTCCTTACAAGCACAACAGACGTTGAGAACACTAATATCGGTTGGCCACATAAATATGAAGCCTGGCGATTCTTTGGTTAATTTTCCATGCCTACGTACTTTAGATATAAAATCTGCACATGTTGTAGCATTGCTTGAAACTTTGCATAAACTCAAGCATCTAAGGTATTTGTCCTTAGAAAAAACGGATATTTCCAGTCTACCAGATTGCATTGGAAAGATGAAATTCTTGCAGTACATTAGCCTTAAAGGATGCAAAGAAATTATGCAAGTTCCACATAGCATTGTAATGTTAGAGCAGCTAAGGTATCTCGACTTCAGAGAAACAAATATAAGTGACATACCCAAGGGGTTCAGTGCTCTAACAAACTTGAGGGTATTGCGTGGTTTTCCAGCCAGTGAGGATGGTGATTGCTGCAGTTTAGAAGAATTGGGCCCTCTTTCTCGGCTCAAGGATCTTGGAATAGGTGGATTGGAGAATGTAATTGGTCCATTGTTCGCAGCAAAGGCAAGGGTTGGTGATAAGGTGTATCTTACTAACCTAAGATTATGGTGCGGTAGTAGATTGGGAGATAATGGGTTGATTAAAGAGGAAGATGGTGTCTCTGAGGAAGAGCAACAACAAATCGAGAAGGTGTTTGATGAGCTCTGCCCTCCGCCTAGATTAGAAAATCTTGACATCAAAGGATACTTTGGCCGATGCCTCCCAAGGTGGATGATGTCATCATCAGTTATGCCCCTCAAGAGCTTGAGGATATTGTTCATTCGAGACCTGGCTTGCTGCACAAAACTTCCTGATGGCCTGTCTCAGCTCCCTTATTTGGAGTTCATTCAGATCAACCATGCTCCAGCCATCAAGTATGTTGGACCTGAATTCCTGCTGTCGTACCATCACCACAATCCTCATCCTTCCCAGATGGTGGCTGCATTTCCGAGATTGCATGAGTTGGATTTTACAGGAATGGTGGAATGGGAGGAGTGGGAGTGGGAGGAACAAGTGAAAGCCTTTCCTATCTTGCAGGAACTTATGATAAAGCACAGCAAATTGAAGTGTCTTCCTCCTGGACTTGCCTCCCAGGCAAGGGCTTTGAATAAGTTAATCATATACTATGTCAAGGGTCTCATCTTTGTAGAGAACTTTCCATCTCTGGTCGAGCTGGATCTGGATGAAAACCTTGACCTAGAGAGGATCACTAATCTTCCCAAACTGCAGAAGCTTAGCATCGAAGACTGTCCAAAGCTGAAGGTGCTGGAGGGTGTTCCTGCACTCCAGAGGCTCATACTCACGGATAAATACATGGAGACACTCCCAGAATACATGGGAGGTATAAACCCAAGGCGTTTGGAGCTATACTGCAGCCTAGCACTATTGGCTTCCATAGTGGCGGGACAATCTGGCCCTGAGTGGGAGAAGTTCAGCCATGTTGAGCATGTCAAGGCATATGCATGCAATGGAGTTAAATTAAGAAAATATTATGTCTTGTACACAGCTAACCCCTACAACTTGGAGACAAATGCCAGCCTCTCTGCTTTCATGTCTAGAGGTAATTAAATTTGCATTGCTCATTCATATTAATTATCTGTTTGCTCTGTTTATTTGATTTGTATTCTGTATTTTCTTCCTTTCATTCATATAATGGAGTTTGAATATATTCTCTACAGTCGCAATACACTCTTCCAGAGTAGGACACTAGGGCAACAAATGCAGGGTAGTAATGTCAACATAGATATTTTTGAAGAGAATATTCAAATGGCTTTTTGTCGCTTTGTGATGGCTACACGGTAACCGCTCCCGCGTCATGATTTAGCTCCCACTCCCTCATGTGCTAAATGTCTTCTATACTTACCTTTTCCCCATGGTTATGTCCTAATTTTAAATGAATGTAGTATCCTTAAAAGTTAAAAGCTCAGATATGATTTCTGGTTCTCACTCCTTTTAACTCTGTCACAGTTGAGAGGTCTTGCCTTGCAAGCTATGGATTGTGTAACCACTTTTATCTTTTCTTCACATGCAGGAACCTTAACTTCATTTGAGGACATGCAAAGGTTTGAGTCTGTCTTCAAAATGACAAGGAAAACCTTTAGCTACATCTGCAGCTTGGTGATGGTGCCGTCATTGGAAGATATGAGCAGCTTCACCTTTGTCGACGGGAGGGTGTTGTCTTTAGAAGATCGGGTAGCTGTTGCTCTGATAAGGTTGCACTCTGGTGAGCCAATGGAGACCATGGGATCCTCTGTCAGTGTGACTGAGTCAACTGTCCTGTTGGTAACTGAGAGGTTCGTTGATGCTGTGTACAAGCGAGCATGGAACCATGGGCGCTGGGCAGACTCCAGTAAAATGGACAAGATCAAATCCATGTATGACAAGATCCACAATATGCATAACTGCTGCGGTGTTATATGTACAACTCAAATCCCATTTGGACCAAACTGGGACCATGAGAAGAATGGCAGCATCCTAGCACAACTCGTCATTGATCCAGAGATGAGGTTCAGGAACATTTGGTGGGGACGGATAAGCAGCATGAACCAGTCAAGCATCTTGCATGAATCTTATTTGTTCAAGGTTTGCGAGAAGGGCGGTTGGCTGAATGGCAGCAAGCTGAAGGTGGGATTAGATGGATCAGAAGTCGGGGAGTACATAATGGGTGATGCAGGATACCCTCTTCTCCCCTGGCTGCTCACACCTTACCAGGAAGAAGACCTCTCAGAAGCCAAGGCGGAGTTCAATAGGAGACACTCTGCAGCCACAACCTCTGCTCTGAAGGCGCTGGCAAGGTTCAAAGACACATGGAAGTACCTGCAGGGAGAGACGTCATGCCCTGTCAATCCGTTCACTCTGGTTGAAACAATCTATGCATGCTGCTACTTGCATAACATAGTCATAGATATGGAGGATGATGGGGCCATACCGACCGTTGAGGAGCCAGATTACAATGGGGAAGTGCGCCTGTTAGCAAATGAGAACGCCGGCAGGGCAAGGGATATTCTGGCGCAATACATCTTGACCAACATGTCATCCAAATCGGGAGGTGAATTAACACAATCTTCTCCTACATCTTAATTTATTCATTTGGTTGTTGTGTCCACTAATTTGTCATAATCATTTCCTCCTGCTGTTTCCATCCTTCATATATCTAGTCGGTCCGGTGGATGCAGAGGAGGACGATGAAGTAGCTGCAACAGGCTCAGGGGATGAAAATAAGGAACAAGACGCCGAGACAACAGCAGCAGAGGAAGAGAGGCAATGTTAGGTACATTTTCCTGCTTAATTTTAGGTACTACTGCTAGGTACATTTTCCTGCTTCATTCTAGTCACATGCTGTGTTTTGTATCTGGTTATTCCCTCAATCCCAGCAATATCAAACTACTAGCAATGTGTTAAGCAGAGGACTAGTATCTAGTAGCTGAAACTCTTGTGTAGTTTGTTTAATAGCATTATCATTCAGACAAAAATTAACTTACCTGCTACACTATGCGTTGAAATAAAATTCTTGATATATTAAACCCTGGTGCTTGGTCGTATATCTGACATAAATTAAAACATTTTGGTTTGATCAGGTGAAAAGGGAAGCCGACATCAAACCTGCTGGTTGGAGCTTTAGAATGCATAAATCCAGAGAAGCCATCGGAATGGTGCTGCAACAGGAACTGAAGTTGAATGTTCTATCAAGTTTGATCATGTAGCCTTTACTTTGTGTCTGACAGTAAGCTATAACTGACAATGTGCTATAGCTGCTTGGACACCATCTGTAGTTTCCATCCATCAGTTGATGCAAACTGAAGAATTTGCAGACATAATGGCATGTAGTCCTGTGTTATATATGACATACCTATGTTTGGGCCAGTAGTTTCTTATCCAATGCGAGAACTATTGACAATGTCCCTGATGCCAAGACATAACGAGACTCGAGACATGAAGGACTCCAATAAAACAGAGTCATACCTTTTTTTGCTTCTTAGCTGGCTTGTTTGTCACAAGTGCGATGGCAATTCTCATGTAATAGTAATCAACTTGTTCAGACATAACGAGGGGGCATTTGGCAGTACTTACTACTACCAATTAATTAGTATTATAATTTCAAAAAGAATGTAATTAGTACTCCCCCTGTCCTTTTTAGTTCGGATATAAGTTTTGTCTGAATCAGCTGGCTCTGTTTTCAGTTTCTACAGTTGGATTCGTGGCAAGAGAAATTGTGAGCTTGCAATTGACAGAAGACTGCCCGGGGCTCGGGATTAAATGGCTAGCATTCTGAATCTGAAGCCTCGCGGGATCAACGATATTTGGATTTTGTTTCCTGCTGTCTTGGCCGTTTCTGTTGATTTGGATGCTGGGCAAAAGCGACACAAGATGCAGAAGGGTGTACGTGTAATGCGTTGCAGTAGCAGTAATAGTGGACGATCATTTGTTGCTTTAAATAAATGATGCGCAGCTGAAGTCCACAGTGTCAAGTGCTCATCTCATCTGGTTGTTGGATCTTCCAGTGAAGATGCTCATAACAGCCTTCGGAAGGGAGGACCACGTGTTTTCCTTTTTTTTCCCGTGAAAGACACGAATTTACTTACGCGAGAGGGACGGTCGGGCCTCTTGCAAAAAGAAAAAAAGACGTGTTTTTTCCCTACTACAAGAGACACAAAAAGGGAAAAAACATCCTCCCGGTTTAGTTTTTTCGGTTTTTTTTTCTTAAAAAAAATTTCATCGAAATCTATCAACATGAAATTTAGTTTTGAAGATCTCGACGCGAGAAATCCAATGTGAAAATTGTTCGATATTTGGACACGCAGTTTAAAAGATAGAATATTTTAAATTAATGAATCTGAAAAAAAGAAAAAACCCTCACATTGCGATAATTGGTGTACATGCAGTGCGACACGCATCGACATGCGTCCCAACCTGGAAAGATGAGAATGTCCTTTGCCAAAAGTGTTCCTTCACTAGTGATTTCAGTATGGCCAAGCTCGCAAATGCTACATGTGACCGTACCGATCACCAATTGGAATGTGTATGGGGTGATGATTAGTGGCCCGTCGTATTGGCGTATTTGCTCATTGCAGCTTGTATCTCACTGTAGGTATGCTCCGCTTCTATGTTCTTTAGTTTTTATCTTATTTTGTTTTTTTTCTTTGATTTGTTTTGTTTAATTATTTTAAGGTTTTTAATTATTTATTTAGTTTACTTTCGAATTTATTTTTTTTCTAATTTATCTTTTTTGCTATTTCTTTGTTTCTTTGTTATACTTTTGTTTTCTTTTCTATCTTTCTTGCTTTTCTTGTTTTCTGAGATTACTTTTTTTTCATCGTTATTTTAACACATGTCTACTTTTTATCATTATATACAATCATTTTAGAGCACATGTGATTTTTTTTCTGATACACGTTAGAAATTTTGAAATATGTAATGTATATTTTTATACAATACATACTCAGAATACATGATATTTTTTTCTGAATATATGTTGTACACATTTTTAATGGCAAAGACATTTTTTCTACTCCTCTCAAAGAAAGTATTTTTTATAAACCACACAAACAGTTGCTTACATTGTATAAACGTTTTGGAACATTTTATGGACAATTTTTGGAGACACCTGGATATTTCCTTTAGTTTTTAAGTACATTTGGTAATAGAAATAAACATTTTAACCAATGTGAACATATTTTACATTGTATATAACATTTTCTTAAATGTTCCAAAGATATATTTTTTGAAATGCAAGAGTATTTCCATAAAATTCCACCCACATTTTTTCATTTGTATGGAACATTTTTTTACGCAGACATATTTTTTCATTGTATACACATTTTAAAGAAAAATCACATCGATTTGCGTCTAGTGCCACTAGTAAGGGGTGAAAGCACACAGGGTCAAAGGCACCAACCCGTGAATGCACGCACGGTTTTTCTTTTATTTTGAGTTGTTTACCGCTTTGTGATGATTTACGTGGTAGTATTACATAGATCTAGGGGGTGCTTTCCTTGCAGATATATAAGCCTTCCCTGACAAGGAGTATCCACCACTTCCCAGCTCCTCTATAAAAAAATCTTCTCGAAAATGCTCTCTCGGATCATATCACTCTCTATTCTTGGGCAGTCAAAAGAGGAAAAATCTGCATCGCCGGTGGCGGCGACAAGGGCAAAGCTGTAGCAGTGTGCTAGAGCGGCATCATTAGCAGCAGCATCGTGGCCTCTCCAGTCTCCGCCTTGTCCTCTCTCCCATCTTCTAGTGTATCCACCATCGACAACCATAGGTAGAAGAGCTGCCGTCAACATGGGGAGGCGCCTACGGCCGATAGCAACGGAGGCTGAAGGGACACCATCTGCTGCTGGAGAATGACCCGAGAGAAGACTCAACCGACGCTACAAACCGTCACCAACTACTCCCTTTTGCTCTCGGGAGCATTTGCTCTTGCCTACCAAAATATTTACGGATAACAAATTACAAAAATATTTAGACATATACATATTCAAGTCCAAATAATATTTGCAAGTGTTTTACGGGAAGTCCAATCATTTCAACCAGTAAAAAAAGCAAGTTGAACGCCAAACCCTTTTGGCATTTCTAGACCACTGAACGTTGTTTCTTTTGGCATGAAAATTGTAACGCTTAAAATTGTAACGCTTTGGAAACTAACATGGGCATATATGAAATTTTATTTTTCTTGATTTTTTTTGTTATTACTTCTTAAAATTTATTGTCATTGCAAGAGCAAATGCCTCCGGAACCAAAACGCCCTGCCCAGTGGGATAGCTTTGAGTTGCAAACCAAACATACACGTTTTGGAACTAATTTAGCGAGTTCGCTAATTTAATAACTAAAATAAAAATTGAGCCATGGAATAAAAATATGTATTTATCAACCTGTATTTTTTTTGGGGGGGGGGGGGAGGGGGATCTTCTTCTATTTATGACCGAAACGAAAGGAAATGGATATACATCTCTATTTTTGTACGAAAAACTTCAATCAATGACAGTACAATGAATACCAAAAATAATAAAAATCACATCTAGATCCGTAGACCGTCAAGCGACGACTATAAGAACTGAAGCGAGACGAAGTCGTACTGCCATCATCGCCCCTTTCTTGCCAGAACCGGTCAAAACTTATTTTAGTAGACAATCATAAAGTTATCATGCTAAGGTCTCATAGGACCAACACACTAGAATAACAACAGTTGTCGATGAAGAGAAGTGTAGATCAGAAGAATCCAACCTAAAAAGACACGAACGTAACCGAACGAAACCGGATCTAAGTAGATCCACCAAAGGTAACCACCAACTGAATCCTGCAAGATCTGGTGGAGACACACCTTCACACGCCCTTCGGTGATGCTTAACACATTACCAGGACGGGGGCTAGGCGAGATGAAACTTATTCCATCTTCAAGGACCTGTCATCGTCTTGCCTTCTCCAGCAGGACGAAAACCCTATTAAAACTAAAAAATACATATAAAAGGGAAGCTATCGACATGGATCTAGATCCACCACGTCCACATAGTGCTAAGGCCACAGGAGACGAGGTAGATTGATGACACCATCGACGTTAGGCGGAAACCCTAGTCCCCTGATCCCTTAGAGGGGTGACGTGTGCGTGATATGTTTCCTACGCATGTATCGACCAAGGCTTATCTCATACCACTATTTTTTCGACCAACTTTTGCATGAAAAGAAAAATTGTCGAGTACTTTAGCTAGCCAAATTTGGCTTAGATGTCCAATTCTTTACTGGTGGGGAAAACTTTCGACGTGTTCATCAATAATCCAAGTAGATCCACCGTAGACAAACGTCGACCGGATCCCACGAGATCCGACGGAGACACACCTCCACACACCCTCCGACGATGCTAATCACACCATTGGGATGGGGCTAGGTAGGGAGAGTCTTCTTCCGTAGGAGCCTCGCCACCTCGACTTCCTGAACAGGACATAAACCCTAAACATATATAAAGAAACACCAAAAACTGGAGGAGTGTCCCTTCCTCTGTAAGGGACGAGATCCACCACGACTTCATGACCTAAGGCCACAAAAGATGACGGAGACCCGCGCCGCCGTCGGCAGGAGGCGAGAAAAGGCAATCACCCAACTCCTCGCAAGAGCAGCGGCGAGAAGGTACCAATAAAATCATGACTTAGATGTCCAATTTAGCTATCGGGAGCATTTGCTCATGCCTGAAGAAATGTTTCGGCAAACAAAAAAAATACAAAAATATCTAGGCATAAACCCTAAAACCCTAAACGCTAAACCCTAAAAACCCTAAACCCTAAACCCTAAACCCTATATTCGTGTCTAAATGTTATCTGCAGGTGTTTTGGGGGAAGTCCAAGCATTTCGACCAATAAAAAAAAAGCAAGTTGAACGAGCCAGTTCTTTTGGCATTTCTAGACCAGTCAATATTGTTTCATTTGCAAGAAAATTGTCGCGCTTCGAACAATAATATGGACTTCTTTCTTTACAAATTTACAAATTTTATTTGCTATTACTTTTAAATTTTATTGTTCATCGAAGAGCAAATACGTCCGAACCAAATCGCTTTGCCTAGTGGCTGCGGATCAAACGTATACACGGTCAGGACTAATTTAACAAGTTCAATAGTTTAAAGACTAAAATGAAAGTTGAGCTACGAAAGTTTAGCGGCATGAAGGTCTTTTGGAGTGGGCGGCGGCTGCAGACGGTCTCTGAACGGACGCGTGATCGTCGAAGGACTCCGATCGCGGCAATGCACTGACGGCGACGACAACTTAGAAACCGATGGCTCGGCTGGTTGCGTTTGTCGCGCGGCTATCAAAAGGCGACCGAGAGCTTCTACATGCATTACGGTCGTCGGAGCTTCGACGAATATCTGAACCGACCGCACGGGCCGCCGACGGGTTGGAATCAAAATCAGCGGCCACTGCGGTGGCTACGATGCCGCGGATGGCAACCGGGTTGGGGGATGACGGACGGGCAACGACAACAAGGTTTCAATAAAAATGGCCAGCGATGGAGGCGGGCGGGTGAAACTTTCACGGGCTGTTCTACATCACCACGGAGGCGGAGATGCAAATTTACATCTCCAAAATTATATTCTATATCATCTGTTGAAGCAACCTTTTAGACCCTAAAAATATAAAAAAAACATTTATTTATACATCTACATCATCTGTTACATCGCAAACCAAACATACATCAATTTAGCGAGTTCGATAGTTTAAGGACAAAAATAAAAGTTGAGCTGCACGAAATAAAAATATGTACTTTTATTATCAACCTGCTTATTTTTCCACGAAATAAAAACCTTCTTCTCTTTTCGGCTGATGAAACGAAACGAAATCGCCGCCACATCCCCATCCCCATCCCCATCTGCTCTGCCGCCGGCGGCGCTCCACCTCCGATGGCTCCTCCCCGCCTCCAACTCCCTTGCCCTCCTTCCGCTCGCCTCTGGACTGGATCCGGGACGGCCGACCCGGTTCTGGTGCAGTTGGAGGATGCAGGCGCCGCCGGGAGAAGCAACGGGCTGATCCGACGGCGGCGGCAAGGGCAAGGTGAGCACTGAGCAACACGGACTCGCATCTGGGCATCTGCGTTGTTTTTATTTATTTATCGTTGGTTCGCATCGACACCCACCTCCGACGTGTGAAATCGATTCTGAGCCCTCTACCTGCTTCGTTAATCAAATCAGTTAGTCCACTACGGTGTTCTCTGGAGTGGCTTGTACACATGTGATGGGGGCGAGCAAAGATTCCTGTCCTCTGCAGGCGTGGATCTAGAGGATTATTTAACTTCAATTAGCAAAAAGATTACTAGTAATAACCACATGTACTTAAGCCTCGTTAACATTAGGCAGCATGGATCTAGAGGTGAATTACAGTTAATTAACTCTCGTTGAATGATGAATCTCGAGCAATGGCCGGTCAATGTCTGGATCTAGAGGTGAATTAAGGTTAATTAGTGCTCGATGACTGTTAAATATCGATCTATGACCTGTCGACGTCGGCTTTAGCGTGAATCTAGACGATAACCCACCCAACTGCTACTTAGTAAAAATGGTAAAATGCAAATGCATTTTTCTCTCAGTGAACTCTGCATACTACTGCCTCCCAATACAGGTCCATGGCTCCCTGGTCGCTTGCTGCATGCCATGAGTGGCGCAGTTTGCTTTAGAGCAATCGCTGCAAGCAAAGGCTTCTCGATCTACTCTCAGCTCATGCTCCCTATTGCAGGTAAATCTCTTACCAAGCTCAAGGTTATCTTTATGTGCCTACATTTTTTACCTTTGTTGGAGAGCTAATTTCCCTTTGGCTTATATTCGCAGTGCTCTGTGCCTTTTATGCCTTTATCAGTACGAGCAGTAGGACCCAACAACCATCCATCTTAAAGGTAACACAATATTTCCTCTGTTTAGCTGGCTTTGCTTGCATCTATCGATCTAGGGTGCCTTAAGTTTGCTTATTTTTGTTGTTGCTCATGCTTATAAATCGTTCATCGTGTACTCATGTTAGCATTCTAGTGCACTCCTTCCCTTTCTTTTTTCTAGTAACCTTAATTAGCTACAATGAGCGCTGGAGATGATATGTTGGTTTATCTTTGTTACAGCAAAAAGTAGTGAACATGGCAATGGTCCTGGATGCTTTTGCAGCCTACGTGCAAAACATGCTCACGGAGATGGTGAAGGAAGAGGTGCACATGCTGCTTGGAGTCGGAGACAAGATTGACAAGATTGGTGTTAAACTTAAGGACCTCAAGAACTTCCTCTCCGATGCTGATAAGAGAAACATCACCGACAAGAGCGTGCAAGAGTGGGTGGGGCAGCTCAAGCAAGTCATGTATGAAGCTGCCGACATCCTTGACCTCTGCCAGCTCAAGGCCATGGAGCGTGGTGAGTCCACTGTCAATGTGGGCTGCTTCAATCCCTTGCTCTTCTGCATGCGGAATCCCTCCCATGCCCACAACATCGGCACCCGCATCAAGGCGCTCAACAAGAGGCTCGATACCATCAAGGAGCGAAGCACTGCTTTAAACTTCATCAATCTTGGTTCCTATGAGGATTGTGGCAGCAAGGTCCATGGCTCTCAATCTGGTAATACCAGACGTGAGACATCAGGGGGGTTTGATCGGTCGAGTGTAGTTGGAGAGAAGATCGAACTAGACACGAGAAAACTGGTTGAGATCATGCTGAGTGAAAAGGAAGGTAACACCAACATCATGGTGGTTGCCGTTGTTGGTGTCGGTGGAATCAGCAAGAGCACTCTTGCCCTGAAAGTCTTCAACGACGAAGCCTTGAACAATGAGTTTGAGAAGCTAATATGGTTAAGCATCAACAAGGACTTCGATAAAGTTGAGTTGCTCAGGACAATCATCACGCAAGCCGAAGAAGTACATGGTGGTGAAAAGGTGTTGGCTGTGCTTCAGCCAATCCTTGCCACTACCTTGGAAGGGAAGAAGCTATTCCTGGTGCTAGATGATGTGTGGAACCATGAAGCATGGGGTGATGTGCTTAAACCACTCTTGGCTAATGTTGTGGCTCGAGGTAGCCGAGTCCTCGTCACTACTAGAGATGAAAGAGTAGCTCGGGCGATGAAAGCTGTATTTCCCTACCACAATGTGGACAAATTAGAGGAGGAGGATGCCTGGTCATTGCTCAAAAAACAGGCGCGTAACCTAAGTCCATGCATCTTTAACATTACTAGCTCCATGCTTAATTTGGGTTAGAGATATAGTAATTGGGCACACTCTTTTATGTATTATGCTTTGAGAGTACAACATGGACCTATACAGCACGGGTACCATGTATACTTATGCCACTGCATATGCATGCACCCACACAGTATGAAAAGGTTGTACTTCGTAGAATGGTACTCCAATAGGTAATAAAGTGTGCCCAGGTGCACCAATAGGTACTAAAGTGTAGCTAACCTGTTCAATTGTTTGCCAACGTGAATAGGTACGAAAGTGTAGCTGGTACTTTGATTTTTCTACTTATTTGGATTTCCAGATTATAAATTTGCATATGTAGAATTATAGATAATTTAAACATGCAAGAAGCCTCCTCACATGTGAAGTTGTAGATCAAATATGACTCTTTCTCCCAAAGGATGAGTATATGTATTGTAGTATCTATCCCCATAATTAAGAACGTAAGTTGTTTAGTTTCTTAGATGGTAGATTAAACTAAGCATCTTGTCGTTAAAAGAATAAGAAACTTAAGATCTTGTTCGGGTGGGCATGTTATGTTTATGGTCACTCACATGCTTACCAGTTCTTGATAGTTCAGTTTAGGTAGTACATTAATGGATCTTTCCTGAGCCTCTTTAGTTAACAGTAGCAGTTAGCAAAAGACTTTTGTTTCGTGAGACTCTGTTTTCCGGAGGATGAGTATATGTATGGTAGTGTCTATTCGCATAATTAAGCACGTCATCTGTTTAGTTTCTGAGATGATAGGTTAAACTAAGCATCTTGTGGTTAAAAGAGTAAGAAACTTAACATCTTGTCTGGGTGAGCATGTAACGATTGTAGTCGCTCACATGCTATAGGCATCCTAGTTGACAGCAATATCTCCATTTATCAGCTTATTCACTTGATAGTTCAGTTTAGGTAGTACATTAACCAATCTTTCATGAGTCTCTTTCTCCACTAGCCTACTATTAACTAATATTTAGCTCGCACTAGCAGTTACCAAACTTCTATTTTTTCTCTCAAGGAAAATGTCACATCCCTAGCAAATGTCTTAGGTTATCATGTGTTTGCATCATCATCATCATCATTGCATCAACATGAAATCATCATCATTGCATCAACATGAAATGGGGAAAAAAGGGAAACCCCAAACTCACATTGAAATAAACACTTCAAGTTTGATGAAATTCTCAACAAATCCAAAATGTTCATAAAAAATGTTCCCTATGTCTGATAATTAAGAACATGGATATATCAGGGACCATTCTAATTATTTGAACAATTAAAATAATTTAAATTAATGATTAAAGTCTCTGAAATTGATAAATAAATCATTATTATTATTTATTTATTTTAAATACTTTGAAACTTTTTGGACAGGTTTGAGATATTCAAACTTCATTTTAGAAATTGTTTGGGATATTTTGAAAAACCATTTGGACCTGCAAAGAAAATAATACAAATGTCAGAAAACAGAAAACAGAGAAGAAAGAATAAAAGAAAAAGAAGAAAGGCTTACCTGGTCGCAGCCCACCAGGAGGTCCAGCCCACCAGGGGCAGCCCCGTCTTCTACCTCTTGCTAGACGGCAGAGGAGAAGCAGGGGACGGCGCCCGCGGCGGTGGCGCCACACCACCTGCCTGCCTGGCAGCCCTCTCGCCGCGCTGGCGAGCGAGAAGACTCGCTAGGGACGACCTGACCCCCTCTCCTCTCCATTCTCCCCTCTCTTCCCCCTTGCTCTCCCCCTGCCGAGCGCCGCCGTAGTCGCCACTCGCCGCTGCCGCAGTTCGAGCCACCCCCGCGCCCATCCAAGCCCATCAATAGCCTTGCCATGACCCTCCGGTTCTCCCCGTGGCGCCAGAAGAACCCGGGAGCCCCTCGAAGCCGCCGTCGTGTTCATCTTCAACCTCGGGACCCGCCGGAGCTCCGTTGCCATTTCTGCCGTCGTCGGTCGTCTCCGAGCCCGCTAAGCCCCCCTGCAGCTTCCCAGTGAGCACCCCGTCCTCCTCCCTCTCTCCCCTGGTCTTCCTATGCTTCCTGGCGTTCCTCGTCGTCGTGGTCGTACGGGCGCCGCCGCGGAAGTGCTCCCCGGCGAGCTTCCGGCGACCGCAGACCCTCCCTGACCAGCCCACTCGACGCGGTCGAGCATGGGCTTTGTCCCAGTGCTCTCTGCGCGCCGTTCTGAGCCCTCTAGCGGCTTCCGGTGAGCCTCCGCCGCGTCGGATGGTCGCCGGCGACCACCCTCCGGCCAGTGCCGACGTGGCCGGCCAGTTAGCCGTTAATCACCCCGATTAGATTAGCCTCATCCACTGACACTGGGCCCCATCGGTGGGTCAAACCTCAGTCAGCGCGGGGATTAGCCCCTGACGCTGACACGAGGGTCCCACGCTGTCAGGTTTGACCTGGCAGGTCAGGTGACCAGCTGACGTTAGGTTACGTCAGGCTGATGTCATAATCCATTTTCCAGTTTAAAAATTAATTCCATAAATTATTTAAAACTTTGAAATTCATATAAATTAATTTGTAAGTCAGATGCAAATAATTTATATATGAAAAATTATCAGAAAAATCCAATGAATCCAATGGTGCTATTCTCATGCATGTTAGAGCAATCTAAATAGGTGAACATGGACATTTGACAACAGGATAACATATGGAATTTGAAATGGAGAACCACTTTGGACCTATATTCAAATTCATTTCAAATCAACATGATAACTAGCTGTATTAGGCCATCCATACATGCTATCATGCATCATATTGCTGTACTTGCGTGTAATGATTGTTTCTTATCTGCATCGCGGTAGGCCCTGCTTCCGAGGATAACCTCGAGTATCCCGTTGAAGGAGAGAACCTTCCTGTAACCCAGCAAGGCAAGCAACCCCTTTGATCATCCCGATAAGATCCCACCCTCTCGCTCCTACTCTTATTTATTGCATTAGGACAAACAATCACATGTCAGTCATACACGATAGATGATCCCATTCATATGCATGACCTGACCTTGTCACAGTAAATAGCTAAACCTTGCAACCTACTATACCTGGTAGATGCTTGTGCCATGATGTGTTTAGTTTACTTTGCATGCTATGCTTGCTATGCTTAGAGTTGTGTCAGGTCTGATTCATCTGGGTGATGAACTGAGTGAAACAATGTTGTCCGATGTGATGAGCATATGATGAATACGATTTGGTAAAGGTAGCGATGAGAGGCAATGTAGGAGTACATAGTGGGTTGTCTCATTGAGACCGTTCTTAGGAACTGAGTTCCGTGTTTGTGATCCAAGACTAGTTACTACCACATGTTGGGCCCTGAAATATGACCCCGCTCGACTTATCATTCACTTAGTCCATAGTCTAGGAGTTGCAAGTAGTTTTTGGTGTTTATAGCATGTTGGAGGCCCTGCGTAGTGCTGACCCTAGGGGTGGGTTACGACGCGGTAAGCAGTGGCACGGTGTACCAAGGGTCACCCAAATGGTGGGCTTGGGAACCCTGCGCACATCGTTTGGGGCCGTAGCAGAAACTTTGGCCGGACTTCCGTGCGGGTTCAGTCTCAAATAGGCGATAGCTTGGACTAGAGGTCTTATGTGATTGACGGTCGTGGCCGACTCCCTTGCTGGGCATCCGCTTGAAGGTTGCTGAGGTGCATGGTTTATGGCACACAACGATAAGTGGCGAGAGCGTGTGTGAAGAAGTACACCCCTGCAGGGTATGAAACTATTCGAATAGCCGCGTCCTCAGATATGGACTACTTGGAGAACTTATGCTGTTCATAGATAATCAAATGCATACTCCTAAAAATATCAAGACAAGTGTGAGTATCGTGGATGGCACTCTTCCGGAAGGGGAAGGTGAATCCATTGTGGTGTATTGTGATGGAGATAATGGACTCGTGTGCGATAACTAAAACTGTAACAAAGAGTTAAAACTGAGTAGTGTAGGTTAGCCATGAGTCAAAGCTGGCATTGCTGCTTAAACTCCACCACTCCCCCTTGTTGACACATCGGCATAAATAGACTAGGTCTGTTTTAAAGACTTGCTGAGTACGATTGTACTCATCCTTGCTTAAATTAATGTTGCAGAAGAAACCAGGACCCATCAGGTGGGTTCTATCTAGACGTTGACGATGCCGAATAGCTGGTGTCCCAGCTACGATCTTGCCCGTGTGGTGGGCTGTAGATAGTTAGGCCATGTGCCTCTTTTCTATTTCGCCGTCTGTACTCAGACAACTTAAGTTTCCGCTGGCTTGTATGAACTTGTTTGTATGACTTGAGTGTCGGGTCATGTGACCCCTATCTGTAAGAACATATTATGCAAGGCTCGTCTGAGCCTCTTAAATAAAAGTCATGTTGTTGTATGGTTATGTTGTGATGCCATGGTTGTATCTATGCATATCGGGCATGTCGTGCGTACGTGTGACGTGCAACGGTATGTATGGGATCCGACACCTAGTCGTGTGCCTTTAGTAGTACTCCTTACGGGAAACTGCCTCTTTGTGCTTTCATCGAGTCATGATAGCTTGCTACTGCTCCGGACACATTGATTGACCGACATGTACCCTTCTTTGCTGTTGTGTTTGTCCCTTCGGGGAAATGTCTCGCAGTGTAATGGAGTCCGTGTAGCCTGCTACGACTCGTCTACGTGCAGTGATGGCATTCGTGTCTCACGACGTAATGGAGTCCTTGTAGCTTGCTATGACTCGTCTACACACGCTTGAGGCCGACACCTGCATTGCTGGGTTATGTATGCCTGTTTCCGTATGGATGTGCCACTTGGGTTCTATGACTAGTCATGTCGGCCCGGGTTCTTTGTTGTGTGATTGCCAGCGACATGTTCACATACGTGAGCCAAAAGACGCAAACGGTCCCGGCCAAGGTAAGGCTGTAG
Source organism: Hordeum marinum (assembly GCA_022496015.1). NCBI lineage: Eukaryota > Viridiplantae > Streptophyta > Magnoliopsida > Poales > Poaceae > Hordeum > Hordeum marinum. The sequence continues at coordinate 25,256,982 of CM039677.1, read as the reverse complement.
CCGTGGAGCTTACTATGCGTGAGGGCGCAAAGTGATGTGACTTGTTACAGTATGGAATCATATGACTTATGATCGGGGTCCCGATAGCGTTGGTATCAGAGCCTGACTGACTGTAGGATTACCAAGCCAAACCGGTCGAAGTTGAGTCTAGAAACACTATAGATAAGTAGGGGAATTGATTGTGGAAGGGAACGTAAGACTCTTTTTACTCCTCTTCCCAAGTTATTCTATGCTGGGTCATTCTCATCTCTTCTACAGGGATAGGAACTAGGATTCTCATCTATTGCTTAGGATGATGAGTTACTAACCATGGACCAATAGCTAGCTTGTTTGCAAGTGAGCATAGTTACTCAAGTATTGTTGGTGTGACAAAAAGATGGAGAAGAGATTTGAGTCTAGATAGTCGAGTGGTTATGCCTTTCCAATCTTTTCAATTGTTTCAAAAATCTTCTTGAGCAATTACAACCGTAATGCTGTCTAATTTTTGCTACGATCTCTAATGTCTTTGCATCATTCTCTGTTTCAGATGCCCCCTCGTCCTTCCCGTCAGGTGGTCCGTCTGACCAGGTGCATCGATGTACCGGGTCATACGGCCATGTTGGTTAGAGTTATGATGGAGGCTGGATACCGCTGGTACCCAGAGTACACAGTGGAGGAGCAGTATCGAGATTTCAACCAGAGTCAGTATCTGTGTACTGTTAGGATATATCCTTCATATCCTGGAGCTGCAGAGCCGCTTCACTGGACTCATGGATTGGGAGTTATCATAGATATGGCAGTTCAGGAAGCCGCCTACACCATGCTGACTATCATGAGGTTTCACCATGGTCTTCTACAGAACACAGAGTTCTGTTATGTTCCTGCTTCCACGGGAGGAGAGGATGGATATCTTAGCGCAACCTATTATGATCATTCTCATGAGGACCCTAGGATGCAGGTGACTGCTCAGATGTTGGAAAACAGGGATCGTGATGCACGTGCCCTTCGCATGGAGCTTTATGCCATCCGTGCACGTCTTTGGACAGCCTTGATGCAGTTGGCACCTGTTGTGCAGACAGACTATGGAGATTTGGAGATGCTGACCCCATCGCGGACTCATTTGCCAGCACACGTAGACTGGCCTGATGTTGGAGGCATCACCCCTCTTCGAGGACTGCTGTTGCCACCGACAAGGGACCAAGGTCACATCCGTGTCATTATGGTTTCCAGGGATCCCAGGTTAGAGTGTTTCCAAATCCTCAGGTTCAGCTCCCAGGTCATGGGGGTAACCTGTACGAGGCATTCTACGGCGATGCTTGAGTGCGTGGATGTTAGTTTTAGTATGGTAGTGGTCGTATCGCCACAGTCCTATGTGTCTTGTGGGATATGACTAAGGTTGAGAGTTGAGTTCCGAAGGTGTAGATAGATAATGTATAGGAAGCTTGTAATGCCTCCGATGAGTTGTGTCATCTCTCCGTAGTTGTTTCAGCTTGGGCTTGTACTGAACTAAGTCATGGTGTGTATGAAACCTAATGTTCATATGGTAGTTGCTTTACCATGTTGATTGTTGTTTATCCTACATGCCATGTTGACCAGTACATTCCTTATCTCTTGTCTTAGAGTTGATGTTCTCTATGTCTAAGTTTTGGATTGTTTTTCCCAGGATGGTGACAACTAGGAACAACCCCGTGCCTGCTCCTGAGCAGGGCGAGGGAAGCCAGCCAAGGCAAGAGGAGCTGCCACATGCACCATCCCTGGCGGAGGTGATGCTAGAGGCTGAAAGGAATAAGAGGGAGACCAACAGGCTGCTGGAAAGAATTGAGCAAAACACAGCTCGTGCTCCTCGCAATGACCACAACGATGGAGTATCACTTGCTGACTTTGTCAAGATGTGCCCGCCCAAGTACCATCATTCGATCGACCCCCTCGATGCGAATGACTGGCTGACTAGTATGTTCTGCAAGATACGGGCTGCTAATGTGTCCGAGGCCAACAGGGTGTCTTTTGCCACCTCCTTTCTGGAGGGACCTACCAATCTGTGGTGGGAGAGCTATGAGGCTATGCGTCCCCAGGGACCTGCACCAACCTGGACAGAGTTCAGTGCCGCATTCTGTATCCATCACATCCCGGAAGGGCTGATGGATCGCAAAAGAGAGGAATTCTGTGCCTTCACCCAGGACAGATTGTCAGTGGATGCATACAGTCGCGAGTTTGGTAATCTTGCTCGCTATGCTCCAGAAGAAGTTTCAACTGATGCCAAGAAGCAGGCTAGGTTCCGCAAGGGACTTAATCCTGAGCTTCGCCGAGATCTACGCTTGCACGAGTGCACCACCTTCCAGGCTCTCGTCAATAAGGCCATCAATGCCGAGTCCGGACAAACTGACTATGAGGCCACGAGGAAGCATAACGGTGACTTCAACCCTGCATCGGGTTCAGGCCCTAACAAACGCCGAGTGTGGGTGCCCAATGCAGCTTTACCGTCAAGATATACCGCGAGGCCATCCTTCCAGGCGCCTCGTCCAGTTCAGTCCAACCCTCCAGTCAAACCATTTGGAGGACCGCCTACAAATGCTGCACCACCGTGGTATGCTACAAATGTGGAGAACCGGGACTAATCTCGTGAGTGTCCCCAGAACAGTGCTAAGCCCGCTGGATGTGGAAAACTAGGAAAAGCCTTCTATGTGAAGCCAGCTCCTGCCCGTGGGCGAGTGAACTATGTGTTTGCTGAAGAAGCCCTTGAAGATCGTGATGTTATTCTAGGTACACTTCTTATTAATAGCCATCCAGCATCTGTTCTATTTGATACTGGGGCATCTCATTCATTCATCTCAGAAAGTTATGCACAGTTGCATAACATGTCCTTCTGTGACATGCCCACTCCTTTAGTAGTTCAGACTCGTGGTTCAAAATGGCAAACTTCTAGAGTGAGCCATGACAATGAAATTCTGGTGGATAGACTAGTATTCCTAGCATCTTTGATATCTCTTAAGTCTTCGGACATCAATATCATTCTAGGTATGGATTGGATGAAAGCCCACTATGCCAAGATTGATACTCATTCTAGGAATGTTCAACTTACACATCCATCGGGTGAGATAGTTAATGTCTCTACTCGAACAACGAAGCACCAACTCTATTCCCTAAATGCTAGCCCTCTTCCAGAGTTAGAAGATATTCCGGTAGTCCATGATTTTCCGGATGTCTTTCCAAAAGAACTGCCAGGTATTCCACCTGTTAGAGATGTTGAGTTTGTGATAGAACTTATTCCAGGGACAATCCCAATAGCCAGAAGACCCTATAAGATGGCACCCTTAGAACTAGCCGAGCTAAAACCCCAACTCGATGAAGCTTTGAAGAAAGGTTTCATCCGTCCTAGCTCTTCCCCTTGGGCTTGCCCCGTCCTCTTTGTTAAGAAGAAGGATGGATCGGATCGGATGGTTGTGGATTACCGACCAGTGAATTTGGTCACTATCAAGAACAAGTATCCGCTCTCCAGGATCAACGATTTGTATGATCAACTCGCTGGATCCTCTGTATTTTCCAAAATGGATTTGAGGTTGGGATACCATCAAATCAGAATTAGAAATGGGGACATTCCAAAAACGGTTTTTGTCACTCGTTATGGCCAATACGAGTACACCGTCATGTCCTTCGGTTTAACCAATGCCCCAGCCACCTTCTCTCGTATGATGAATTCGATCTCATGGAGTATTTGGATAAATTCGTCGTGGTTTACCTCGACGACATACTCATCTACTCGAAGAACGAACAAGAACATGCCGAGCATCTAAGGCTGGTATTGATGAAACTTCGAGAGCACCGCTTATATGCCAAATTCTCCAAGTGTGAATTCTGGTTGCCAGAAGTGACCTGTCTGGGTCACGTGATCTCTGGTAAAGGTATTGCTGTCAATCCCGAGAGAGTTCAGGCCGTCCTTGATTGGACTCAATCTGAATCGGTTAAGCAAGTTCGGAGTTTCCTTGGCTTAGCGAGCTATTGTCGCCGCTTTGTTGAGGATTTCTCCAAGGTTGCGAAACCTCTGACTGAACTCCTCAAGAAAGATAAAAAGTTCAAGTGGACCCCGCAATGCGAGCATAGTTTTTAGGAGTTGAAAAGCGACTGACCTCTGCTCCCGTTCTGGTGCCACCAGATTTTTCTAAGGACTTTATTATCTACTGTGACGCCTCGCGATAAGGATTAGGTTGCATTCTCATGCAAGATCGTCATGTGATTGCATACGCATCCCGACAGTTGCGTCCACATGAGGATAATTATCCAACACATGATCTTGAGCTTGCAGCTGTAGTCCATGCACTAAAAACATGGCGACATTACCTTCTGGGTAATCGTTGCGAGATATACACTGATCACCAAAGTCTGAAATATATTTTCACCCAGCCGGACTTGAATCTCAGGCAAAGACGGTTGGTAGAGTTGATTACAGATTACGACTTAGGGATAACTTACATCCCGGGGAAAGCCAATGTCATGGCTGATGCACTAAGTCGTAAGTCTTATTGTAACAATCTGATGTTACAACAAGGTCAACCGCTTCTTTATGAGGAATTCCGGAAGTTAAATCTTCACATTGTTCCTCAAGGATTTCTATCCAACTTGGTGACGAAACCTATCCTTAAGGATCAAATCATAGCTGGCCAAAGGCATGATAAGGGAATTTCCCGAATCAAAGAGAACCTCGTTAGTGGTCTCGCTAAGGATTTCTCTATTGATGACCGAGGTGTAGTGCTCTTTTAGGGCCGTTCGGTGGTTCCTAAGAGCCAACATCTCAGGCAGCTGATTCTTAAGGAGGCTTATGATTCTCCTCTCACAATTCATCTGGGTAGTACCAAAATGTATCAGGACCTACGCCAGAGATTCTGGTGGACTAGGATGAAGAGAGAAATTGCTCAATATGTTGCTAACTGTGACGTTTGTCGTCGTGTGAAAGCAGAACATCAAAGGCCTGCTGGCACCCTTCAACCTTTAGCTATTCCAGAATGGAAATGGTATAAGGTCGGTATGGATTTCATCACCGGTTTTCCCAAAACCAAGAGAGGGAACAATGTTGTATTTGTAGTCATTGATTGCCTCTCCAAAGTGGCTCATTTTCTTCCTGTTCGGGAAAGCATTACTGCTAGACAGCTAGCGGAGTTATATGTTTCTCGAATAGTTTCTCTTCATGGTGTTCCTTTGGAGATTAACTCAGACCGCGGAAGTATCTTTACTTCTCGATTTTGGGAAAGTTTTCAAACCGCTATGGGGACTCATCTATCCTTTAGCACTGCTTTCCACCCTCAATCAAGTGGTCAAGTTGAGCGAGTCAATCAAATTCTAGAAGACATGCTCCGAACTTGTGTTATATTTTGTGGTATGAATTGGGAGAACTTCCTTCCATTTGCTGAATTTGCATATAACAACAGTTTCCAATCAAGCTTGGGCAAAGTTCCTTTTGAAGTTCTCTATGGACGAAGATGTCGAACACCTCTTAACTGGTCAGAAACCGGAGAGAGGCAACTCTTTGGACCGGACATGATCCAGGATGCAGAGGAGCAAGTTCGCGTTATTCGTGAAAAGTTGAAAACAGCCCAATCCCGTCAAAAGAGTCAATATGACCGTCATCATAAGTTTGTGACCTAGAAAGTTGACGAGAAGGCTTACCTTCGGGTTACACTTCTGAACGGTACCCATCGATTCGGTATCAAAGGAAAATTGGCTCCTCGTTACATTGGACCTTTTCGCATTCTTGCCAAACGAGGAGAGGTTGCCTACCAATTGGAACTTCCGTGGCATCTTTCCAAGGTTCATGATGTCTTCCACGTCTCGCAACTCAGGCGTTGCTTTTGGGACCCTGTCCGCGAAGTAGACCACGAAGCGCTTGATCTCCAAGATAACCTTACATACCGAGAATACCCTGTTCGTATTCTTGACCAAGCTGAGTGTACCACTCGGCGCCGGAACATCAAGTTTCTCAAGGTTAATGGTCACATCATTCTGAAAAGGAGGCGACATGGGAAAGAGAAGATCGTCTTCGACTAGAGTACCCCGCGCTTTTCCCGACGACTTCAAAATCTCGGGACGAGATTCTTTTGAGTGGAGGTGAGTTGTCACATCCCTAGAAAGTGTCTTAGGTTATCATGTGTTTGCATCATCATCAACATCATTGCATCAACATGAAATGGGGAAAAAAGGGAAACCCCAAACTCACATTGAAATAAACACTTCAAGTTTGATGAAATTCTCAACAAATCCAAAATGCCCATCAAGAATGTTCCCTATGTCTGATAATTAAGGACATGGATATATCAGGGACCATTCTAATTATTTGAACAATTAAAATAATTTAAATTAATGATTAAAGTCTCTGAAATTGATAAATAAATCATTACCATTATTATTATTTTAAAATACTCTCAAACTTTTTGGACAGGTTTGAGATATTCAAACTTCATTTTAAAAACTGTTTGGGATATTTTGAAAGACCATTTGGACCTGCAAAGAAAATAGTACAAATGTCAGAAAACAGAAAACAGAGAAGAAAGAATAAAAGAAAAAGAAGAAAGGCTTACCTGGCCGCAGCCCACCAGGAGGCCCAGCCCACCAGGGGCAGCCCCGTCTTCTACCTCTTGCCAGAAGGCAGAGGAGAAGTAGGGGACGGCGCCCGCGGCGATGGCGCCACGCCACCGGCCTGCCTGGCCGCCCTCTCGCCGCGCTGGCGAGTGAGAAGACTCGCCAGGGACGAGCTGGCCCCCTCTCCTCTCCATTCTCCCCTCTCTTCCCCCTTGCTCTCCCCCTGCCGAGCGTCGCCGTAGTCGCCACTCGCCGCTGCCGCAGTTCGAGCCACCCCCGCGCCCATCCGAGCCCATCAATAGCCTCGTCGTGACCCACCGGTTCTCCCCGTGGCGCCAGAAGACCCCGGGAGCCCTTTGAAGCCGCCGTCGTGTTCATCTTCAACCTTGGGACCCGCCGGAGCTCCGTCACCATTTCTGCCGCCGCCGGTCGTCTCCGAGCCCGCTAAGCCCCCCCTGCAACTTCCCAGTGAGCACCCCGTCCTCCTCCCCCTCTCCCCTGGTCTCCCTGTGCTTCCTGGCGTTCCTCGTCGTCGTGGCCGTACGGGCGGCACCGCGGAAGTGCTCCCGGGCGAGCCTCCGATGACCGCAGACCCTCCCTGACCAGCCCACTCGACGAGGTCGAGCACGGGCTTCGTCCCAGTGCTCTCCGCGCGCCGTTCTGAGCCCTCTAGCGGCTTCCGGTGAGCCTCTGCCGCGTCGGATGGTCGCCGGCGACCACCCTCCGGCCAGTGCCGACGTGGCCGGCCAGTTAGCCGCTAATCACCCCAATTAGATTAGCCTCAGCCACTGATAGTGGGCCCCATCGGTGGGTCAAACCTCAGTCAGCGCGGGGATTAGCCCCTGACGCTGACACGAGGGTCCCACGCTGTCAGGTTTGACCTGGCAGGTAAGCCGACCAGCTGACGTCAGGTTGACGTCAGGCTGATGTCGTAATCCATTTTCCAGTTTAAAAATTAATTTCAGAAATTATTTAAAACTTTGAAAATTCGTATAAATTAATCTGTAAGTCAGATGAAAATAATTTATATATGGAAATTTATGAGAAAAATCCAATGAATCCAATGGTGCTATTCTCATGCATGTTAGAGCAATCTAAATAGGTGAACATGGACATTTGTCAACAAGATAACATATGGAATTTGAAATGGAGAACCACTTTGAACCTATATTCAAATTCATTTCAAATCAACATGATCACTAGCTGCATTAGGCCATCCATACATGCTATCATGCCATGATCATGCATCATATTGCTGCACTTGCGTGTAATGATTGTTTCTTATCTGCATCGCGGTAGGCCCTGCTTCTGAGGATAACCCCGAGTATCCCGTTGAAGGAGAGAACCTTCCTGCAACCCAGCAAGGCAAGCAACCCTTTGATCATCCCGATAAGATCCCACCCTCTCGCTCCTGCTCTTATTTATTGCATTAGGACAAACGATCACATGTCAGTCATACACGGTAGATGATCCCATTCATATGCATGACCTGACCTTGTCACAGTAAATAGCTAAACCTTGCAACCTAGCATACCTGGTAGATGCTTGTGCCATGATGTGCTTACTTTACTTTGCCTGCTATGCTTGCTATGCTTAGAGTTGTGTCAGGTCTGATTCATCTGGGTGATGAACTGAGTGAAACAATGTTGTCCGATGTGATGAGCATATGATCAATACGATTTGGTAAAGGTAGCGATGAGAGGCTATGTAGGAATACAGAGTGGGTTGTCTCATTGGGACCGTTCTTAGGAACCGAGTTCCGTGTTTGTGATCCAAGACTAGTTACTACCAAATGCTGGGCCCTGAAATATGACCCCGCTCGACTTATCATTCACTTAATCCACAGTCTAGGAGTTGCAAGTAGTTTCTGGTGTTTATAGCATGCTGGAGGCCGTGCGTAACGCAGACCCTAGGGGTGGGTTACGACGCGGTAGGCAGTGGCACGGTGTACCAAGGGTCACCCGAATGGTGGGCTTGGGAACCCTGCGCACATCGTTTGGGGCCGTAGCGGAAACTTCGGCCGGACTTCCGTGCGGGTTCAGTCTCAAATAGGCGATAGCCTGGACTAGAGGTCTTATGTGATTGACGGTCGTGGCCGACTCCCTCGCTGGGCATCCGCTTGAAGGTTGCCGAGGTGCATGGTTTATGGCACACAACGATAAGTGGCGAGAGCGTGTGTGAAGAAGTACACCCCTGCAGAGTATGAAACTATTCGAATAGCCGCGTCCTCGGATATGGACTACTTGGAGAACTTATGCTGTTCATAGATAATCAAATGGATACTCCTAAAAATATCAAGACAAGTGTGAGTACCGTGGATGGCACTCTTCCGGAAGGGGAAGGTGAATCCATGGTGGTGTATTGTGATGGAGATAATGGACTCGTGTGCGATAACTAAAACTGTAATAAAAATTTAAAACTGAGTAGTGTAGGTTAGCCATGAGTCAAAGCTGGCATTGCTGCTTAAACTCCACCACTCCCCCTTGTTGACACATGAGCATAAATAGACTAGGTCTGTTTTAAAGACTTGGTGAGTACGATTGTACTCATCCTTACTTAAATTAATGTTGCAGAAGAAACCAGGACCCATCAGGTGGGTTCTATCTAGACGTTGACGATGCCGAATAGCTGGTGTCCCAGCTACGATCTTGCCCGTGTGGTGGGCTGTAGATAGTCAGGCCATGTGCCTCTTTTCTATTTCGCCGTCTGTACTCAGACAACTTAAGTTTCCGCTGGCTTGTATGAACTTGTTTGTATGACTTGAGTGTCGGGTCATGTGACCCCTATCTGTAAGAACATATTATGTAAGGCTCGTCTGAGCCTCTTAAATAAAAGTCATGTTGTTGTATGGTTATGTTGTGATGTCATGGTTGTATCTATGCATATCGGGCATGTCGTGCGTACGTGTGACGTGCAACGATATGTATGGGATCTGACACCTAGTCGTGTGCCTTTAGTAGTACTCCTTACGGGAAACTGCCTCTTTGTGCTTTCACCGAGCCATGGTAGCTTGCTACTGCTCCGGACACATTGATTGACCGGCATGTATCCTTCTTTGCTGTTGTGTCTGTCCCTTCGGGGAAATGTCTCGCAGTGTAATGGAGTCCCTGTAGCCTGCTACGACTCGTCTACATGTAGTGATGGCATTCGTGTCTCACGACGTAATGGAGTCCTTATAGCTTGCTATGACTCGTCTACACACGCTTGAGGCCGACACCTGCATTGCTGGGTTATGTATGCCTGTTTCCGTACGGATGTGCCACTTGGGTTCTATGACTAGTTATGTCGGCCCGGGTTCTTTGTTATGTGATTGCCAGCGACATGTTCACATACTTGAGCCAAAAGACGCAAACGATCCCGGCCAAGGTAAGGCTGCAGCCGTGGAGCTTACCATGCGTGAGGCCGCAAAGTGATGTGACTTGTTACAGTATGAAATCATATGACTTAGGATCGGGGTCCCGACAGAAAACCACTTGCTATTGACTCTTATCAGTTCAACTGCTTGCAGATAATCTCAAGCGAGACAAATGAACGTGAAATTGATATGCTCAAGGATATTGGAGTACAGATTGTAGCAAAATGTGATGGTTTGCCTCTCACTGTCAAAGTAATGGGAGGGCTCTTGTGTCAGAAGGACAAAATACACCGTGAGTGGAAGATGGTTTTGGATGATTCTATATGGTCAACATCTGGACTACCCGAAGAGCTAAACCATGCAGTATATTTAAGCTATGAAGATTTACCTTCTTCTGCCAAACAATGCCTTTTGTACTACTCTCTTCTCCCTAAAACTAGAATGTTTATTATTGATGAAATCATTGGCATGTGGATTAGTGAAGGATTTCTTCACGGGACCTCGGATGACTTAGAGGAAACAGGAAGAAAGTACTATAAGGAGCTAATACTGAGGAACCTTATAGAGCCAAATACAAAGTATGTTGATCAATGTGTCTGCGACATGCATGATGTTGTACGCTCATTTGGTCAATTTGTGGCTAGAGATGAGGCACTAGCAGCTCATGGTGGAGAGACTAATATTGTTAATAAACTTGGTGCACATGAGTTCCTTCGGTTATCTCTAGAAAGCAAAGCATCAGAATCAGATGGGTTAGACTGGAGTTCTTTGCAAGCACAGAAGACATTGAGGGTACTAATATCAGTTGGCTATATAAATATCAAGCCTGGTGATTCGTTGGTTCATTTCCCATGTCTACGAACTTTACATATAGAATCTGCAGATGTTGTAGCATTGCTTGAATCTCTGCATAAACTCAGGCACCCGAGGTACTTGTCCCTAACAAACAATGATATATCTAGTTTGGCAGATAGCATTGGAAAGATGAAATTATTGCAGCACATTAGCCTTAGAGGATGCGAACATTTTGTGGAACTTCCACGTAGCATTTTAAAGTTAGGGGAGCTAAGGTATCTTAGCTTCAGTGGAACAAGTATAAATGGCATACCTCGGGGGTTCTCTGCTTTAACAAACTTGAGGTTAGTATATGGTTTTCCAGCCCAAGCGGATGGTGATTGGTGCAGTTTGGAAGAGTTGGGCCCTCTTTCTCTGCTCAGGGAACTTGCAATACATGGATTACAGAATGTAATTGTTTCCTCATCCGTAGCAAAGGCAAAGCTTGGCGACAAGGTGCATCTTACCAACCTAAGCTTATTTTGTGGTAGTAGATTGGGAGATGATGGGCTGATTAAAGAGGAAGATGGTGTCTCTAAGGAAGATCAGCAACGAATCGAGAAGGTGTTTGATGAGCTCTGCCCTCCGCCTAGATTAGAAAATCTTGACATCAAAGGATATTTTGGCCAGCGGCTCCCAAGGTGGATGCTTTCATCAGCAGTAGTACCTCTCAATAGCTTGAGGATACTGTTGATTGATGATCTAGCTTGCTGCACACAGCTTCCTGATGGCTTGTCTCAGCTCTCTTATTTGGAGTTCATTCAGATCAACCGTGCTCCAGCTATCAAGCGTGTTGGACCTGAATTCATGTGGCCCTACCATCACCACAGTCCTCGTCCTTCCCAGATGGTGCCCGCATTTCCGAGATTGCAAAGGATGGGTTTAATAGGAATGGTGGAATGGGAGGAGTGGGAGCTGGAGTGGGAGGAGCAATTGCAAGCCTTTCCTGTCTTGCAGGAACTTAGGCTAGAGCGGTGCAAATTGAAGTGTCTTCCTCCTGGCCTTGTCTTCCAGGCAGGGGTTTTGAACAAATTACGCATATTATATGTCCAGGGTCTCATCTCTATAGAGAACTTTCCATTCCTGGTCGAGGTGGAACTGCTTGGAAACCTTGACCTGGAGAGGATCACTAATCTTTGCAGAATGCAGAAGCTTATTGTCGAAAACTGCCCAAAGGTGAAGGTGTTGAAGGGTGTTCGTACACTCCAGAGGCTCATACTCGTGGATAGAGTCATGGAGACACTCCCAGAATACATGGGAGGTATAAACCCAATGCATTTGGAGCTATACTGCAGCCTATCGCTGCTCGCTTCCATAGCCGCGGGACAATTTGGCCTTGAGTGGGGACAAGTTCAGCCATGTTAAGCATGTCAAGGCATATGCTCGCGAAGGAGATAATACAAAGAAATGGTACGTCTTGTACACAGCTGATCCCTACAACTTGACAACAAATGTCAGCTACTCTTTCATGTCCAGAGGTAATTTAGCATTGCTCGTTCATCTTAGTTTGTGTATTTATTCTGATTATCTGAACTACTTTCCTTGTTTTCTACCTCTCATCAGTACGTTGGAGTTTGAATATATTCCCAACCATTCCTTTTGAATACACCCTCTTAGAGCACCACAAAAATGACATGGTAGTAATTTAAACATGTTTTTTTGAACATATTACTAGCTTTTTTCTCCAAAGAAAATAGATAACAGGCCTTTTATCATTTTGCAATGGCTATTTGTTGATCAATGTCATTTTCTGATTTTGCTGGAGTTCGTCGTCTGCGAAGTTTCTGTTCTCACTTGCTCCCTACTCCCCCTGCTCATACGATGTTTCTGGATCTCACTCTAGTAACTCTGTCAACAACTGAGCTCTTACCTATGAATTGTGTAACCACTTTTATGGCTTCTTTTTATGCAGGAACCTTGACCTATTTTGAGGACACACAAAGATTTGAGTCTCTCTACAAAATGATGAGGAAAACCTTTAGCTACATCTGCAGTTTGGTGATGGGGGCATCAATGGAAGATATGAACAGCTACACCTTTGTTGACGGGAGGGTACTTTCGTTAGAAGATCGGGTAGCTGTTGCTCTGAAAAGGTTGCACTCTAGTGAGCCAACAGAGACCATTGGATCCTCTATTGGTGTGAACGAGTCAACCATCTTGTTGGTAACTCAAAGGTTTGCTGCTGCTATGTGCGAGCGAGCAAAGCACCATCTGTTCTGGCCAGACTCCAATGAAATGGATAATATCAAATCCATGTTTGACAAGATCCACAATATGCATAACTGCTGTGGTGTTATATGTACAACTCACATCCCATTTGGACCAAACTGTGATCATGAGAAGGATGAGAGCACTCAGATGCAATTTATTGTTGATCCAGAGATAAGGTTCAGGAACATTTGGTTGGGACCGGCAAGTGGCATGAGCCAATCGAGCCTTTTGCAGGACTCTTTAATCTTCAAGGAGTGCGAGAAGGGCAATTATCTGAATGGCAGCAAGCTGAAGCTAACAGTAGATGGATCAGAAGTCGGGGAATACATAATCGGTGATGAAGGATACCTGCTTCTCCCCTGGCTACTCACACCATATGAGGAAAAAGACCTCTCAGATTCCAAGGGGGAGTTCAATAGGAGACACTCCGCAGCCACAACCTGCGCGCTGAAGGCGATGGTAAGGTTTAAAGACACATGGAAGTTCCTGGAGGGAGAGACCTCGTGCCCTGCCAATCTAAACACTCAGAGTAAAGTTATCCGTGCCTGTTGTGCCTTGCATAACATCATCATAGATATGGAGGATGATGCAGCCATGTCGAGGTCCGCATCTGAGGGTTCAAATTACTGTGAGGAAGTGCGCCAGTTAGAAAATGAGGATGCCGTCAGGGCAAGGGATATGTTGTCACAATACTTCCTGACCACCGTGTCATCTGAATCGGAAGGTAAATTGGCCAAGTGCTTCTCAATCTTAATTTCTTCGTTTGCTTTCTATGTCCACTAATTTGTCATATTTATTCATCATGTTTTTTTTTCATCCTTCATATGTCAGCTGGTCCGGTGAACCCAGAGGACCATGAAGTAGTTGCAACAGGCTCAAGGGATGAAAACAATGTCGAAAAAGAACAGATATCATCAGAGGGAGAGAGACAATGCTAGGTGCATTTTCCTGCTTCATTCTAGCTACTGTGTTAAGCAACAGATTAGTAATATGTATTATCTGAAACTCTTGTGTAGTTGATTTAATAATACCACTGTGTATTCAGATAAAAATATAGTAGCTATACCATCGACGGAAATGAACAGCGTTTGATATATCAAACCCTGGTGCTTCGCCGTATATCTAATATAAATGAACACCTTGGTTTGATCAGCTGAAAGGGAAGCCAAAATCGACCCCGCTGGTTGGGGCTTTAGAATGCATAAATCTAGAGAAGCCCTAGCAATTAATGGAGACAAAGACTAATTTGATGCTGTGACATGAATTGAAGTTCAATGTTTTCTTAAGCTTGGTCGTCTATCTATTAGGCTGCAATGTTTCTTAAATGATAAGTAGTACTCCCTCCGTTCCGTAATTTTTGTCGTACTTTTAGTTCAGGTATGTATTTTATGTATGTGCAGTAGCTGCTTTTATGTGTCGAAACCTGACAGTGTAGCGTAGCTGCTCGAAGACTAACTTGCAAACATAATGGCAGGGAGTCTTGTATATTTATGACATACGCTTGTTTGAGCCAGTAATCTTATTCAATGCAAGAACTTCTGATGAATCTCCTAATGCAAAATTTAACTAGAATTTCAGAGCAAGAGGTCCACAGCCCCAGTTGTATTACATAGAATGAAACAGCAGTTTACATCGTTATTACAAAACCGTATTTTTCTGAATTGCCAAGCAACTCGGTAAGTATTTATTGTGCTAAAGCAACACCAGCCACAAAACATGTGCATCTCATACGGCTCAGGCAAGAAAAAAAAATCTTCCAATCCTCTAAAAAAAAGACTAAATCAGCATTATCGTAGAGCTCCGGTCGACGAAATAATCATCTTGGATAGCCTCACGCCATCTCAGTCCCGCCTGCTCCGACATCTTTGACTTCAGCTTTGGCAACACATCGTCCCAGCAGCAGCTTTCAGATGTCAAAATAGTAAACCCTGCTTGCCAGATGCACAACAACCTCCTGGGTCTAAATTGTATGCCAAATGCACAACAATCTCCCTGCTGTCAGCACACAGCAGGAGCTACTGTACGTCCACTGGCAGCCTAACACGTGCACAACTTCATGCTAAGGGAAGACCAAAGGCAGAATGAACAATGGATCTTTTCCTGCAAACGGGATGAACAGCTGACTTGTTCATCATTTTGCAGGCTGGTGCATGTTCTGGGTGTTCAATCACCGCAACATGAAAATGCAAGACCCCCTGATGGAAAGGTTTTGTTTGGAGGTGCAGCAACCTGCTATCAAGAAAGAGAAGAATGCGAAGAACGAGAAATGGTTTTTGTCTTGAATCAGCAAAGGAGGCCTGCCGCATTAAGTTTTCAAAGGAGAAGCGTAATGCGCCATTTGGAGATTTAAGTATTGCCTCTGAAGGTCTCCTTGAAAATACTGATTTTGTTATCTGGGATGCCGGTTGCCGGGCACGACAAAACAGCATCAGCATGCTCGTCCGTTCCAAACAGCCGCTGCTCATCGAATTCCAGTCCCAGGGTTGGTGCCCCAACTTGTTACAAAGGAAGTGACTTGTTATACAGCTTAGCATCTGAAGACAATAGCAACTCAGGGCGATGACTTATCAAAAGGCGTCATGGTGGTCAGTGCATGGGGCATGCTCAGGAGGTGGCATCGCCGAGGCTTGTGTTGTCCTATTATTTGGTTTTCAGTTTCTACAGTTGGCTCCACCGTGGCAAGAGAAATCGTGAACTTGTAATTGACACAAGGCTGCCGATGCTTGAGATAAAATGGCTATCGTTCCGAAGTCTCCCGAGGTGAAGAAGATGAAGGATATTTGGATGTTGTTTCCTGCTGCTTCTGTTGATTTGGATGCTGGGCAAAGGCCGACACAAATGCTGGGCAAAGGACAAGATGCAGGAGGGGTGTAATGCGTAGCAGGAGCACTGACGGTGAATATGTAGTGTATGTTGGGCATCATTTGTTGCTGTAAACAAAATCATGCCCAGCTAGCTGCCTGAAGTCTGGTTGTTGCTTCCTTCCTGGTAGCAGGAGCACTCCCAACCTTGGATCTTGCTTTCTTCCTGGTAGCCTCCTTCCATTTGTTTGTTGTTTGGACTCACTGCACGAGGTCGTGTCGCAGGATTGTACAAAGCATTTGGACTTTGAACCTTGTGCGCATCCGGCCCATCGATATCGATGGATGGCACAAGCCAAGGACGACGAAACCCAAACCTGTGTCCCACCGTCGCTCACGAAACCCAAACCTGCCTAAGGATGAGCTTACCTTTTTTACTTGCAGTGATGGAGACCTACACTGCACTGCACTGCACTACACCAGGCAGCAAACAAGTGGCTACGTCGAAAGCGAAACGGGCTTCTTGGCGACGAAACCAAACTCAAATAAAATGTGCAGTGTACAAGTTTCCAGCCCTACCAACTTCCCAGAAGCTTCATTTCCACTTCCCCACGAGGTAAGCAAGCTAGCTCTGATTTCAGCACGTCGAGAAGCAACCAACAAGTTGAGGAAATTAGCATGCATCGGTCGCTTGTGTCACTTTTTCATCAGAAACTAATTATCGTCTCTTAGCCAAGATCTCGGTCAGTCGCCCGCCATAGCAAAAGCGCAAAGGGGCAAAAGAGAAAATAAAAATAAAAGGACTAGTTGTAATTTTTACCTGTGACGCGCCGTGATTCAGCAGAGCAGATTCTAGTTGGACCTGCCAGAAGATGCACACATATACATATATATGGCTCATTGTTTTCAGCTCAAGTCAACTCATTACACGGATATATACATAGCAGTAGCCTTTGGTAGGCAATCGCTTTTTCCCCGCATATAACATTGCTCAGTAATGTAATGTGCGCTTTATGTATACTAGTGCTGATGATACTTTTTGTAGTGGTCTTATCATATCGTATTGTAGTAGGATCTATGATCAATCAATGTAGCACTGTAGCGATGCAGATTATTAGCGAGGGGATGCTCCATGGTGAGGTTGGGGAGGATGGCGGCCTCACCTCGCTCCGTGTCTGCCTGCCCGCTTCCCCTGCTGCCGCCACCTCCGCTGCGCCCTGGCGACATGCCTCAGATCTTCTCCTATCGGGATGCGCTTGTAGCCGTGCGGGAGGAGGACCTCCCTGCCCCTACTGCTTGCAATGGCCATCCTGCGCCTCCGCGCATGCGTATAAGCTCGGAGGTCTCTGTCCCCCCCGAGTTATGGACGCGGCAGGGAGCGCATTGATGAAGATGGGTGGCAGTTGGTGAGTGACAAGAAGAAAAGGAGTAACTCTGGTCCGAGGCATGGGCAACCTATCGGCGACCTCCGCTACAAGCAGCTCCTTCTTAAGCTGGCTTGGGGCAAATGCTTCCGGTGCCTTGCCTCGGACCATCGCGTAGTTAGCTGCCGCAATCTAGCTGTGTGCCTGCTCTGCGGCGAGATCGGCCATAAAGCGAGGTGGTGCTCCCTGCCGTGTCCTCCTCACCCTCAGGCATCGCGTGCTGCGCTGCCTCCCCACAAGCCCTCACCTCCCAAGTCGCCGCTCCCCAAACCTCTACCTCCTCGCCCTGTGGCGGCCGCTCCTCCCTGACCTGTGGCGGCCGCTACTCCTCGCCGAGACGTGGCCTTCTCGGTGCCTTCCTTCACCGCGATGGCTGCCCCTGGTGGTGAGCGTCATGGGCCGGTCTTGGCGGTCGTGCCTCGCTTCGCTGCGATGGCGGAGGCCGAGCATGTGCTTCTCCGGCAGGCCGTCGTGGCGGTTATTGTGGGCTCCTGTCCCTCCCTGATGCTGGTCGACGTCAAGCGCGCCCTCGCAATCCGATTCCAAGCCGCGAAGGATGGCATCTCGGTGGCTTGGAAAGGACAGGCGACGATGCTTTTCCGATTCGTCGACCCCGTGGTGCGCGCTCGGGTCCTGGCCGTGCACGGGCCGTTGGTGCTATGGCCGGTCTCCTTCAACATTCTGCCCTGGACCAGATTTTGCTCGGCTTCGGTTGCGCAACTGCGTTATCGGGTTCACGTTTGCTTGGAGGGAGTGTCGAAGAGTGACTGGCAATGGGCGTCTGTTTCGTCCCTGTTCGCTCGTGAGGTCCTCTTCGATGAGGTTGACCACGCATGTCAGAGTGAAGAAGAGACCGCCTGCTTCAAGCTTTGGGTGTGGATGCAAGACGTCAGTAGGCTGGCCACCAAGGGCTTGCTGCTCTTGGAGGAACCAGTGGAGCCGCCTTCCCCGGAGAGACACTTCCCGGAGCTCGGCATCTTTGCTGACGCCCCAACCCGCTCTGGACCTGTGAAGATGCTGTCGCATCCGGTCCTGATTCACTTGGACTGGGTGCACGACTACTGTTCGTCTTCGACGAACAGTCCTGATAGCCTCTCCAGTTCTCACAGCGGGACGAGCGACATCCCTTCTGATTGCTTCTCCCTGGAGATCATCAAGTGGCGCTACAACTGGAATTTGGACTTCGAAGACGACACTTTCCCACCGGCGAGACCACGTGGATCGGTGCACTCCCGTCTGCATTTCCCGGGAGGAGGCGGAGACAGAGGAGGGAGCAACGGGAGCGGCCATCTTGGTGGGAGCACGCACGTCGGACGTCGCACCGGATGGGATGCCCGGCCGGCGGCCACCGGCGGGGATGGGCGCCCCTCGCCGGCGGCTGGCCACTACTCCGGTGGACGTGAGTGAGCGGTGGACCTGTGTGTGATCTCGGGGAGGGCCAATGTGGGGCAGCTCTCCTGTCAGCCTGACCTATCGGGTGTGGCGCTGCCTGTCATGAAGAGTGCCCAAGTGGTTTGCTCAGGCCAAGCAGTCGTTTCTCCAGGCCATGCAAACTTCCTTTTGCATGAAAGCCCTGCTATGGCGGGTCTGGAGATTAGGCCAATCAATGTGGAGCTGGGGACAGTTGATGCGCTGTGCACAAGCCTGATGGACATGGATGCGCATGGTACTGCGCCCACCCCGCGGCCGATCCCCGTTGTGGAAACGCTCCAGCTACCGACCGGCAAAGCGACCCCTATGCCTTTCCTCTTGCATGCTGGCTTTTCTGAGGTGGGCTAATGCTCCGAGACCAAGGAGGACCAGGACCAGGACCAATCTGAGCAGCTCCAAGCTGATGACGATGTCGATCTGATTGACCCGGTGCATGTTGATCCGCCCTGTGTCGTGGGTTCGATCTTGGGACTAGACTGGCTGTTGCTGTTCGGGCCTTCCAATGGGCCGGCTTCGGCCTTCTCTTCCTTGGTGGTGGAGCCAGTGGAGCCTGGGCCTAAGGATGGGCCTATGATCCAGACCGGAGGAGACGAGGTAAGCCCATTTTCGGGCAGGCCTGGCTTGCTCGATATCTTGGGATGTAGTGGAGTGGAGGGATCAGAGAAGTTGACTTCCTTAGGTGCTCTCCTCCTTTCTCCCACCGCTGCTCCCCTGATCCGTCCCCCTCCTCCGGTGCCGTCCTCGACCTCCGCCATCCATCCGCCGCCGACGCTAGTCTCGGACAGCCCCTCCCCCATCATCTGCCAGAGTGGGAGGCTGGCCGCCAAACCCTCGACGGGTATGGCAACGATGGACAAGGTCAAGCTGGTGCTCATGAAGAAGAATGGCTTAGCCACTGAAGATCTGGCGTCCAAGGAAGAGGGCCTTAAGAAATACGCGGAGATGTACAAGAAGCCACTCACTTCCCTGTTCATGGGGGCTGTGACGGCTATGCTGGAGGCCTCGGCCCCGATTCGCAAGGAGAGACTGGGGAGTTCGGCGGTGGCCTGACGCTCTCTAGTTGTGGCCTCCTCCCGAGTTTGTCAGTTTACCATGTTAGCTGCTCTTCTCCGGTTTGGCTGCTGGAATGGCGTGTTCGCTGTTTCGGAGATTTCCTTCGTTCTCTATAGGTCGCTGTCTTTGTATGCCTGCTGTCTGTTAGGCTGGGTCGACCTAATGTTCTTGCTCTGCTTATGGTTGGTCCGGCCGTTGCTGCCGCTTGTGCCAGTGGGCTTGGATTGCTGTGTGTTGCTAGTTCGTTTATGGATCCAAAAATATTGAACTGGAATGTCAGGGGCCTTAACAGTCCGGCCCGGAGACGGACGGTGCTTAATCTGATCAAAGGTTGTGCCTGCAATATTGTGTGCTTGCAAGAGACCAAACTGGCAATGGTAGACAAGTTTGTTGTTACATAATGCCTAGGTATAAATTTCTCTGATAGCTTCATTGCAAAAGAGGCTGACGGTTCCCGTGGTGGAATTATTATTGCTGTGGCACAAGGTTTCTCTATCACGTTGGATCAGGCGGCCTCAGGATCTCATTTCATTACTGGCACGGTTGTTGACTTAACCTCTAATTCCTCCTGGTCCCTAACAGCTGTTTATGGGCCTCTATTGGATGCTGAGAAAATAAATTTCATGGATGAATTGAGGATCGACAAGTCCCTGGTTGCCAAGGAATGGTTATTGCTCGGAGACTTCAATCTGATCTACCAAGTTTCTGACAAGAGCAACGACAACATTAACCTTCAGGATGATGGGGCGGTTCAGAAAATTGATAGATGATTTAGAGCTCAGGGAGATTGCCCTTTCGGGCAGGCTTTTTACTTGGTCGAATGAAAGGGAGAACGCTGTACACACCAAAATTGACCGGGTGCTCTATACCAAAGAGTGGGAGCTTTGCTTCCTGCACTGCCACTTGTCTCCGATGTCGATGAGCATCTCTCATCACTGTCCAATGATTCTGCAGAACCTTGATAGGAAACATTTTCGTGGGTTCAGATTTGAGGCTGCTTGGTTGCACATGCAAGGTTTTACCCAAGTGGTGGCTCATGCTTGGACAAAGCAGGTTCGTTCAAACAATGCCATCAAATGCTTACACGTCAAGCTTTCAAGAGTGGTAGGTCTCTGAAGATGTGGGCCAAGCAAGGAAGATTGAATCGCAGATTTAATGAGCTTTTGGCCAAAGAGGTGATTTTTCAATTGGATCTTGCGCAAGAGGTAAGACAACTTTTGCCTGAAGAGAGGAATTTCAGATCATCCCTCAAGAACAAGCTTCTTGGCTTTGCTGCTCTCGACAGGATTAAATGGAGACAAAGATCCAGGGTCACAACGATCAAAAGTGGGGACGCGAACTCCAAATTTTTCCATCTTCGGGCTAACGGGAGGAGGAAGAATTTCATCCCGTCCTTGGCAAATGACGCGGGAGAGACTGCAATGGATCATTCTCCTAAGGAAAAACTGCTTTTTGATCATTTCAACAGTTTGCTGGGTTTGTCCTCCTACCGACGAGTAACCTTCAACTGGAGTGCTCTGGGCCTGCCTTCCAGAGACCTCTCTCACCTGGATGTGCCAGCCTCTCTGGAGGAATTAAGATCGGCTGTTAATGACCTGCACGATGAAAAGGCGCCCGGCCCGGATGGATTTATTGGTGGCTTCTATATGGCATGCTGGGACACGGTGAAGCATGATCTGTTGGCTGCTATTAATCAGATGCTGCTGCTCAGAGGGGACTGTTGGTCATTGCTAAATAGTGCTCATATTGTTCTGATCCCAAAGTCTGCTGATGCTATTTCTCCTAAGGATTTTTGGCCTATTAGTTTGATGCATAGCATTGCTAAGATCCTTGGAAAGCTGCTAGCCTCTCGATTAGCTACGGAGCTCCATCATCTCATGTCTGCTTCACAGAGTGCTTTTATCAAGAGAAGATCGATTCAAGATAACTTTTTGTTTGTCCGGAATTCTATTAAGGAGGCTCATATGAAAAAGAAGCCTCTATTGTTTCTGAAACTTGATTTTGCGAAGGCTTTCGACTCTGTTCAGTGGGATTACCTTCTCGAGGTTTTGAGGGCTTTTGGATTCAGCTCCAGGTGGTGTGACCTCATTGCCCTCATTCTTGGATCCTCATCTTCGAGGGTTTTGCTCAACGACCTCCTGGGAAGAAAATTTGTACACAGGAAAGGGCTACGACAGGGCGACCCGCTTGCGCCTATGCTCTTCATTCTTGCCCTTGAGCCGTTTCAGAGGATGCTTGCGCTGGCCACGGATCATGGACTTCTTTCTAATGTGTTTCAGCATGCTGCTAAGATGAGGACCAGCCTCTACGCTGACGATGCCGCTCTCTTCCTCGACCTGGTGGCAAGTGAGATGCAAGTCATTGTGGGATTGTTGAACGTTTTCGGTCTGGTTTCAGGTTTGACTGTGAACATGAACAAGTGCGCTTCCTTCCCGATTAGATGTGATAGTCTCCCTGTACAAGACATCCTGGCCCCCTTTGGTGGCAGGTTGGGCTCTTTTCCCTGCAAATACTTGGGCCTACCACTAAACACAAGAGCTCCAAGGAAAATTGATTGGCAACCTTTGTTGGACAGATTTGGTGTGAGACTGAGATCGTGGAAAGGAAAGCTCATGTCCAGGAAGGGGAGACTGGAATTGGTTAACTCCGTCTTAACTGCACTTACCACATATCTTTTCACCATCTTCCCTCCTCCCAAATGGCTGCTCAAGAAGATTGATCGGATTCACATGAGCTTCCTTTGGTGTGGGGAAGAGGAGGCCCATGGGAGTAAGTGCCTTGTCAACTGGACCAAAGTCTGCTCCCCCAAGGCTTATGGTGGTTTAGGGATCAAAGATCTTGACAGACACAACAGAGCACTAAGGTTACGATGGCTGTGGCACGAATGGGATGCGGAACCACGTCCTTGGAAGGGACTACAAGTGCCTTGTGATGAGATTGATCGTAATCTTTTTGCTGCTTGTACCAAGCTGGAATTGGGCAACGGAGAAAAAAATTCATTCTAGGATGATAAAGGGCTTCTGGACTGTTCGCTCAAGCTCTTCGCTCCTGGGCTGTTCAAGCTCTCCTACAGAAAACAGATTTGTGTGCGGGAAGGGCTACAAAACAATAGATGGATGAGAGGGCTACAGAGAATTTCCTCGGAGTTGCAACTCGACCAATTAATCACCATCTGGACTAAAACCCAATCGGTCACGCTTACCCAGATAGAGGACAAGATATCTTGGACCCTCACAGAAAATTCTGCCTACTCTCCAGTTCGGCTTATGCTGCTCAATTTTATGGCCTGATCATGAACCCCTAGCTAAGCAAGGTTTGGGAAGTCAAAGCGGAGGGCAAGATTAAATTCTTTCTCTGGTTAATTCTGCAAAACAGAGTATGGACAGCCGACCGCCTTGCTGCACGTGGCTGGCCTCATGATGACCTCTGCAGCCTTTGCGATCAGGAGTTGGAATCCATTAATCATCTCCTGCTAAAGTGCCCTTTTGCCAAGGAAGCTTGGTTCTCCTTCAGCTCTTCGCACCCCTCTAGTTCGGATGTGGCCTTGTGTTCTGTCTCTCTTTGTGGCTGGTGGAAAAAGATCTCGAGGAACACCAAGAACAAGGATGATAGGCTGAATATTACAATGACCGTGTACACGGTCTGGCATCTATGGAAGGAAAGGAACAACAGGTTTTCGTAGGAAAAAAGACCACTGTTGACACAATGGTGTCCTTGATCCGGGATGACCTGCACACTGTTGGTTCTATTCTTTGCGGGCAGTTCCCTGTAAGACTTCAGTTTTTCTTTTTCTTTCTTTGTAACTGGACTTTCAGTTTATGTACAGTTATTCCCCCTGCTTAAATGAAAAAAGCAGAGCTCCTTCCGTTGCCTGTCAAAAAAAAAAAGATGAAGTTGGCCGCGCAACCGGCCCGTCCATGGATGGCGCAAGTCAACGACGACGAAGCTAGTGTAAGCCAAGCCAAACCGTGTTGCCGAATTTACACCAATTTTTCTTTCCACCATCGCTCACGGCCTCACGCACACGCACGCACGTGCTTCTCGTTGTTCCGCTCCTATACTACAGCAGAAAACTACTAGCTACGTACGTCTCCATGGAGAAATAATACCCATGCCTGCCTAAAGATGAGCTGACCTTTTTCTTCTAGTGATGGAGACCTACACTACACTACACTGCACAGCAAACAAGTGGCTACATCGAAAGTTAAATGGACTTTTTCAGGACGAAACGAAACTCAAATGTGCAGTACGTGTACAACTTGCAACGGCGTCGACGGATGGGTTGCACGGGCGACTCTTGCGGCCGGCCTTGGATGCATGCATATATACGACGATCCCAATGGTCAACAAAACACGCCGATTTCTGTATGCTAGCACAGTACGTCGCTTGGCTGGACGGAGAGCAGGAGGCGTCATCCGATGGCATGACGTCCATCGATCATCTGGTATCCCAGCGTGCCGGCCGGCAGCTTAGCTTGACTAGCTTCGTTGGTTCCCAGCCCGGCCAGCGAACTTCCCTGAAGCTTCATTTCCACTTCCCCACAAGGAAGCATAAAAAGTAAGCTCTGATTTCAGCACGTCAAAGAAGCAACCGACAAGTTGACAGTAAAGCACAACCTCAACTCAATTTTCCGTTAGCGTGCAGTGCAACGGTCGCTTCTGTCACTTTCTTCAGAGATTAATCATCGTGTCTTAGCCACGACCACGACCTCGTTAACTGGTCGCCCGCCATAGCAAAAGTGCGAAAGCAGGAAATGAGAAAAAGGGACATGTTGGCATTTATATATATATATATATATTTATGTATATATTTATGGCTCATTGTTTTCTGGTCAAGTCAACTCATACATGGATATATACATAGCCAATGGCCTTTGGTAGGCCATCACTTTTTCTCCGCATAGCATGTGCTAAATAATGTAATTAATGTGTGCTTTATACTAGTATATATACTATTGTTGCTGCTACTTTTGTACTAGTGGTTATATCATATCGTATTGTAGTAGGACTTATGATCAATCACCTGTAGCACTAGTTTTTTTTTCCAAAAAGGAGGATCATAAATATGTCACTAGTGATTGGTTGCCACCTTGTGGCACCGCTTGAGAAGACGACGTGCGCATGTTTTCATTAAAAAAATGCATGGGTCCTCGCGTTCATCTAAAAAAAAGTCCAGAAAAAAATTCTCACCTTCATCTAAAAAATGTAAAAAAGAAAAAGAGTATCACCACAGCCTACCACCGAGCGCCACTTTGCTTAGCCCGTTAAAAAAATGTGGGGTCCTCACCTCCGTCTAAAAAAGTAGCAAAATCAGAAAAAAAAATATCCCCACCTTCATCTAAAAAATACATCAAAAATATCCTCACCTTCATTAAAAAAAACATTTCAATAGCTGGTTGGCCGTTCTTCCCCCGACACTGATGGGTTTACTGATGCATGGCTGGAGCCTTTGCTTTAGGAGACTAAGCTACCGTTTAGCTTAGCTCCTCGCCGGCAGCTTACCTTTACATTAGTCACCAGCCTTGCAAATTTCTTAGTAGCTTGTTTTTGTTTCACCACAAGGATGCAAAAGTCAAGACACAGAAAGAGAGATTCCCATTTCAGTGCGCGAAGAAGGAACTAATAAATTCAGAAAAAAGGAAAACCATAAGAGCAGGCGTGCGTGATCGCTTTTCCGACTTCCTTCAGAAGTTAACAGCCATAACTTCTTGTCACGAGCAGGACCTCATCAACTAATTTATTGGTCACACTCGTAAGAGGAAAAGTGCAACAAATAGGTGAAGAGAGAAAAGGGGGCAAGTAGTCATTTATCTGGATTGCGTTGTGCGGTCAGCATGCAAATTGTAGTTGGACCTGCCGGCGGATGCATATGGCTCATTTTTTTTTAGGATATACATGACCTAATTTGGTAGGGCCATCACAATTCTCCACGAGTAAATTGCTTAAAATCACCACATTTGTGGCTAGGGTACTTGAAAATTACCGTTTTTGTTAAAAATCATAAAAGACCATCACTTTTGCGTCAAGTGAATAACAGAATGCACTAAGCGAGCTGTCAGCCGTGACTAAGTGAAAAACTGCCATTCCTGGCCCACTTGTCAGGCTGACTTGGCAATGAATAAACAGGTGGACAAGGAGAAGGGCGTCGCAGAGACCGGGCTCTAGAGAACCTGGTTTACCAAAAAAAAATCTAAAAATACTTAGAAGTTTCAAAAAATACTATTTTTTTATACAAATACATATTTATGATAGTCAAGTATATAAAAAGTTTTATTAGGTAAGTCGACAATTTGCATGCTACACAAAAAAATAAGTATCTGGCCCAAATACACTAAAGACAAAAGGCTATTTTAGCATGTGTATTTATCTTTTTTGTATACGTTACGTGAAAGCATATATGTTCGTAAAAATTTATACATGTGTATTACAAACACACATGTATGTGTATATTTTTTTCAGACTTTTCCCGTGTGTAAAAAATGTATTTCGACTGAAAAAAAATATCGACCTCACTGGAGCTCGGTCTCTGTAACCATTTATCGGGTGGACAAGTGACTAGTCTCTCTCTCTCTCATTGGTCTCTCTTTGCATTTTGTCGAGCACCTCGTGTGCACGCACACCACCTACTTCGTCGGCCCAGCTCTTCTCCGGCGATGCTACCCCTCTGTCCGCCCTACCCGACGAACTCCGCCCCCCTCATCTGCGTGTGGCGATCCTGTCCCCTCTCACCAGGCCGTCCCACTCACTAGCACGCCCTCGGCGCGCAACGTTGATGTCGCGCGCCACCAGCACGACGCCGACGGTGGAGCCTGCATCCACATCGAAGAAATCCGCCAGCCAAGCCTTGGGGTTACCGATGCGCTGCCGGTTCCAGGAGAAGCATGGGAGGGAGGGCATGGTGCCACCGGTGACGAAGGACGGCTGCGTGGCCAGCGGTGATGGCTGTCGGAGCAGGGTTTGGCCCGTAGGTCCCACTGTCGGCATCGAAGCCAGGAGGAGCTCCCCCCGCTTCCTTGCTCAGGTCCGGTGATGAGCGCGGCTCCCCGTGGCGTGGCCCGGCGGTAGAGTCCGCCAATGGCAGGTGCGCGCGCGTGGGCGGCTACTCTATGCCCGACCTCAACGTGGTGGCGTTGGGCTCCCGTCGGATCCAGGAGAAGAGGGAAGGTAGGGATGCCGGGATGTAGGTCGCGACTCTAGTGAGGCGTGGGGGAGGCAGGAACGTGTCGCCACCGGCGACGACAGAAACAGGACTCCGGAGGGGAGTTAGGCGTGCGCGGGCGGCTTCTCTCCGCCCTAGCCCTGGCGTGGCGTATCCAGAAGAAGTAGAGGAGAGAGGAGATAAGAGATGTGGTTGTCAAGTAGGACCCCTCGTACACCTCAACAGGTCAAACATTGACTAGGAGTAGTCTTCGCCACATCAGACCCACACGTCAGTTTTATTGTTAGACGCGATCAATTTCAAATAAGTGCGATTTGTTAATCACTTGACGCAGAAGTGATGGTCTTTTGTGTTTTTTTAACAAAAACGGTAGTTTCCGAGTACCCTGGACACAAATGTGGTGGTTTGAAGCAATTTACTCATTCTCCACTTAAGATGTGCTCAATTGATAATGTGTGCTTGGACTTTAGCTTGTTTATAGTGGTCATATCATATCAAATCATTCCATGGCCGGATCATTTGTCAATCATTTGCCCACTTGTAGATTTTGCATGGTCTTATCCTAGATGGATATGCACGCGTGATATAACTATGTAGAGACGTAATTAATTCAGCAAAGAGCATTAAACTATCTCATTGGTATGTAAATTTGGAACCTTGAGGGTACCCTCCAACCTTTTTTAGTTCGACCAAATGAACTAAATTTTCAGAATTCATTTCATTTTTGAAACTTTGGTTTTGGAATAGTTTGGATCGCAATTTCAAAACTAAAGTTTCAAATGAAGTAGGGTTAGAGGTTACCCTAAAGGTTTCAAATTTGTATCCATACTCTCCCAGGTGCAGCTTGACTTGATTCATGAAGGTTGGCTTTGACTCGTGTGCATCTGATTAGAACCGGTAAAACTGAGAAAACAATGCATTCATTCATATTAATTCATGCATGTCATATCAATCTATCATGTCCGTTGGCACTTTGGCGTTTGTCTTGTACTACTCGATCTTGTATTCAATTGATGGAAACATGTCACATGAGGTTCAGGATTTAGCCATTTCTGACCGAAGTGTGAGCTTATTTGAAGTAATCAATGAATTATTTGTATGGAATCCAAGTGCTTGAGGTGAATGTTACGATGATGTCCTCTCATGATCTCACACATAAATGTTACGATGATGACATCTCATGATCTCACACATCAATGTTACGATGATGTCCTCTCATGATCTCACATATATACCACGTATTGTATATTGAATTGATTTACATATTTGACCATTTCAATCAGCAGCACTCAAGTTAAGCACATGAAGGACGTAAGCCAACATCGTTAAGTTTGACCAACTCAATAGAAAAATTATAAAAACGCCTACAATATAAAGTATATGCGGCGTGAATGTGTACTTCATGATGAATCTAATTAGACAAATTTGAATAATAATAGTTGTTATATTTTTCTATTAATTTAATAAAAAATATTTTGAAAATAAACATAAAGCTTAAATTATTTTGAAACGTAGTAGTATTATCCAAGGCCCTGGCTGTATGTATATATGCATGGAGCTCTCTTTTTTAACACAGTGCCTGAGTTTGACGAAGTCGTCACAGACATTTTCGTAGTCGACATAAACATCTGCTCTCACTGAACGTTGAAAGGTCTTAAATAAATCCAAAAAAAGCGATCACCAAACTTGCGACTTAAACTTCGATGGACAGGCTAACTATTCGACCATAGATTGGTTTGCATATATGCATGGAGCTTGCAAAGGAGACTAATCATGTAGCACCTTGTATCATGTATGCCGTCACATAGCATGTTGTAGAAGCCACACATATCGTCTGCGTCAGAGTAAATTGGTCAAAACCATCACATTTGTGGCTAGGATACTCCAAAACCACCGTTTTTGTCAAAAATCAGAAGAAAAAAACACCGCCTCCACGGTAAGTGAGTAACAAATAACACTAAATAAAAACTGGGCCGCGTATAACGGCGAAGCTGACCGGTTGGCCACACATATCAGGCTGATTTGGCACGCCTATGCGAATAATATGCTGAGGTTACAAATGACCCACCTGTCAGCTTCACATCTCCTTTTTCCTGCTCACATCTATCTTCCCCCTCTCTCTCTCTCTTCTTATCCATCGGCGGCTTGGGCTCGTTGCTGTTGCAGGATGGCAGAGCTCGGGGGCGCTCCTCGACGACTGGAGGCGGCGGACACGGCCATACCCAGCTGCGAGATGCTGGAGCATGGCTCGGGTGGAGCGTCTCCTCGTGCGGGATGTTGTCGCGAAGGACATCTGCTCGAGTGGCGGTGACTTGGACTCCGACGGCGTGGTGGACAGCCGGATCCAGAGAGTAGGGATGCGGGGAAGGTTGAGGGTGAGGCGGGAGCCCGACGCTAGAGTTGCCCGTAACATGGCCGTACTCGGATGAATCGATCTGCCCTAGCCAGCGGCAGATGAACGCCGCAGCTCCTGATTCAGTTGATCCGTTGGCTCCCTCGTCCATTTGATGCGTGCAACACTCGATCCGCTACCACATGAAGCTGCAGGAGGCGATGCACGACACTCGAGGAGGAGGGCACGAGATGTCATGCCCGACGTTGACTAGCGGGTCTCGGTGGGCGGCCATGGCATGGCGTCCGTCGACCGTGGCCGCGTGGGCGAGTGGCGGCGTCGAGGCCGATGATTTTTTTATGATTTTTTAGAAGAACGATAGTTTTGAAATAACCTAACCGTAAACGGGATGGGATGGTTTTGCGCAATTTACTCTACGCGCCACCACCACGATCGAGCAGGCATAGGTAGTGCAGCCACGCGCGCAGCAGGCCAAGCTGACGGAGCCATGCGTAGTTACCAGTCTTGACCGGCGCTGGAGGAAGGAGGGCAAGGGAACCTACGGTCTACGGCCACGAGCGGTGGACATATTTTCGCGGTTCAGGCAATTTTGACGCGGCGCGGCCGAACGGGCCGGGCCCGCCGACGTCCATGTCCATGTCCCTGCGTCCTCATTGACCGTCATAGCATTTGGATACGACAAGTCCAGCGCGCGTCCTGGCCGCGCTCTCAGCCGGCCTGTCCGTGTCTGGACGCCAACACATCCCCATCCCGCCATGTCGCAGGTCAAGAACGACGAAGCTAGCCAAAGCCAAGCCAAACCGTGTTGCCCAATTTATTACCGTATATATCTTTCTCGCACCATCACCACATCACTCACGCACGAGCTTCCGACCCTGCACGCTCACGCATATTGCAACGACTCATATAGCCTGGAAAGTCGTCGGCCGGCGGTTCGTTTTTTTCTTACAACCAAGGCCCGCCAAGAGGCCGATTTGGAATTAACAAAGCCATCAATCGATCAGGAGTTACATGGTACGACACAAGGACCGATGACTAGATTGATACAATGATGAACACTGGGAAGCAGAACCGGGAATTCCAAAAAGACTGGCTTCCCCTTCTAGAAAGGTATGGATTGCTGCTAGCCAAAGAAAGGGAAATGAAGATTACAGATTGCTATAGGCAAAACACTTCACACTAGTATCCTACAAATCAAGACCGGAGCGGCAGAGCATGACAAAGCCAACCATCAAAGATGGAGTATTACTCCATCATCACCTAGGGAAGGAGGAAAAACAACTACTTCCTTCTTTGTCACCCGAAGAGGGACCCTACCCCGTCGCCATGGCTCGTAGGCACCGTACCGTCAAGATCCAGAGAAGCTCACCCGACAGATAGAAGAATACCGCCCTCACATCACACGGTGGACCTAGGGCGACCACCTCGATATGGGATAAGCCATGCCGGCAGCACCGCCACTGTCCACGCCCAACTAGTTGGAGAAGGAAAGCTTCATGGAGTCCGACGACGAAGAGGAGGTAGCAAGGAACCGAGCAAAAATGCGACAGGCAAGGCAACATAGAACCACCGTTGAGTAGACCCAGATGTCTCCTGTAAACAAGACGCCACTGCCGCCGGGAAGGGGGGCCTATCCCTTTCCGTCAGGATCGAGGTGTTGCACTGCCGGGACCAGGAAGCACCCTTCGCCATCGAAGAGCACTAAACAAAAGAGACGACGGTGCCTACAGCCCACGCCACATCCGCACAAGCTCAAAACACAATCAGCATCATCCCCGCATCTGCAAATCCTCCCATCCGAGCCCCCTTCGCCCCTGACGAGATGCCTTTAAGAAGACAACAACACACAAGGTGCCGCCGCCACCAAATCCATAGGGGATTGTGGGTTTTCAACCGGACAGGAGGTCGGGTGGAGAATTGGGGACCTCAGCAGCGCCCTCATGGAAGAAAGTGCTACCCTTGGGCGTCGCCGCCGTCGGGCCAACCAAACCGGCAAGGTTTCTCCTGGGCCCCAAGCAACTCCACCATGCTCACCAATGCCAGAGCCAATGAGCGAATCGCAGTCCACGACGTACAGAGCGAGAGAGGCAGCAGGGAGGCGAGATTATGTACCTCTAGATCGGATGCAGATGGGGTATGCGCTGCGACTGAAACTCCAGCAGCCCGCGAACGCCCCCGGTCGCACGACAACGCTGCCTCACCCGCAACGGCCGCCGCCCCAGGTACCAAAGGCCTCCGAGAGGGATGAAGAGCCGTAGTCCCCGCCGCCACCAGCATCGGTTTCCATGTTGGCTATCCCGATGGCCGTCTTCGATGGCGGCGAGGGGAGGGGGTGTGAAGGGGTGGCGGCGGCGGCGAAACCCTAGTCGCCGAGGGTGGGGGAGGACCAGGTGCTCGATTGATTGTTTCACCTACTGGGGGTTCATTTGCTCAGGGTAGAACCCTTCGGTGAGAGTTTGATCGTCTCATGGCAACTTCAACATGAAAAGAATGCTTATCTAGATCATGGCAACCATATACGTAAAAAGTAGGGTGTTTAGCATGGCATACTAAGGGCATCTTCAAGGTGGACCTTCAAACCTTCAGTATATGTCCAAGCCGCAGTGTCTGGACCACTTTTGTCATCCAATGGGGACCTGCATATATCCGTTTAGCAGCCCGAACATACGGATTTCAGCAAAATGGAGGAGCTTTGCGGGAGTCCACACATGCACTTGACCAATCACATGCTTGTCCCTCTTTACTCTTTCTCTCTCTCCTCCCATTGGCACATGCATGGTCCCCCTCTTTACTCTTTCCTTCCAACCAAACACTAATACTAGCCATAGTGGGAGTAACATATATAGTAACATAGATGCCACATGAGCAAAAAAGATGATGTGATAGCTAATTAATAAGGAGAAAGACAAAGTGAGTAACATAGCTAGTAACTCATTCTAGGGCAACATCACACAAACTAAAAGAAAATAAGTCCACAACATAATAAAGGAAGTGTTGCATGACACCACACATATGTTACTCCCTACTATAGAGGTAGTAACTCAGACTAGTAATATATACATGTTAGTAGTCTATGTTACTCTCCATTATGGGTAGTCTAAACCACAAATATCCTTACCACATGCATGATCCCCACCTAATTTTTCTCCTTCCATCCGGATATTTTTGTAAGTAGCTTTGGATGGCTCCGCATCATGTTCGCGGATCACGTCCGGACCAAAAAACGGACATATACCGGAGAAATTTATGAGTTAGCCTTGGAGATGCCCTCATGTCAAATTTGTAAAATTTCACTAGTGTTTGCATGGAAAATTCTGCATTGCAAAATAAAGTTTGTGCGTATGTTAAGGCAGCAATTTGCCACGTCGATAAATCTGATAGTACATAAAAAAGAATTTACCATGGTATGTTAAATAAATTTGACATGGTAATTTCAATAGAAAAACATGGTGCAGAAAAAAATAGTTGTAAGACAAGAAAAATTATAATGTCTGGTTAATAAGATTGCCATGCTACCTACAATAATTTTACCATGGTAAGTCTAATACATGGCCATGATCCAAAAGCAAAGAAAATCATTTTTTGTAGATTTTCCATGATGCACTAAGAACAAATCATGATTTTCATGCATGAGAAACTAAAGTTTGCAAATTTTCTAAAATTTGCCATGTTTGGGGGAACTTAAATGTTCTGAAAATGTCTTGTGACCATAAGAAACAATTTTCAAAAATTGTCGTGTGTGGAGAGAAAATAAATCCTAGAGTTGTCATCTCAGTATTGAAATAATTTCTAAATTGCCATATGACTGTCAAAAGCCGTGATGCTCCAAAAATTCAAGATTTTAAAAGCAAAATTCCTAAAAGCTTGCCATGTGAGCATTATGAGAATTCCTATAGATTGCCATGTTTGGAGTACAAAAAGGTTATGAAACTCTCATGTGATTGTGATCAGAAAAAAATTGTTCAAAATTTGTCATATGTGATTATTATACAAAAATACTAGAATTTGCATTGTTTTGGAAGACAATTGCATTGAGTTTGCCATATTAGGAGATGAATTTTATTTAGGCCTCGCAAACTCATGTCTGGAGATTGAGAGAGATTAGGGATTGATAGATTTTTAGTGAAAAAATAGGGATCGATGGGTGATTACGTTTCTTCTTCTTCTTTAGATCGAACTATAGTTTTTTCATACGGTACAACGCATATGACTAGGGATGGGGCCCTTATATTTTGGGGGCTTGGGTGGCTTCCCATCCTGTCCCCTCCCCCTTCCCCTTAGGGGAAATAATAATTGTGAAATAAAACGGCCAATCCCACGGTGAAAAGAGCATATCGTTGTGTTTGGGGGTTTCAAGTAACCGTTCATGCAGAGGGTAAAAATAGTGTATTGTTGTTGGACATGCCAGATGCATTTGGATCCAACTTGTTAGTTAAGGAAAATTAATAAGATGAACAAAAGACTGTCAAAAGATCATAACTAAATGGATAATATGGCAAAATAAACTCATTTCCCCTTCTTCTAACCACTTCAAACAGAGAGGCACTGAAGAAGTGATGATTAACCAATGCTTTAAATGTTGGGCTATGCTATTTAACGCCGTCTTGGCCAGAAGTTATGAAGAGCTATAGCTTCGAACATCAAAACCAGAGTACCAGTCTGGTGTCTTATTCAGTAACCAAGCTTTGCTTCAATGCATCGTATTTAATCATAAAAAGAACAAATAACAAGGCCGAAGGATGGTTTTGTATAGCTGCTTAACGGGCTAAGTGGCTCCAAACTTAACGCTATAGCGGGCTATTAGCGCCATTTTCAATCATGCGCTAAAAGTGCATAGCTTCAGTGGGAGATCTCTCCAAACGATATAGAGCTATCACCCTCTATATAAAAAATTGTGATTAATAAAATGGAGTGTGTAGCTGTTTTAATGGTAATTAAGTTTGACCCAAGTACTAGCATATGTATATTCAACACTATTGGTATGTAAGGATATGCACCACTACAAAGGTCCAAACAAAGTTAGCCTAGGAGGCGAGAAAGAAAACATTCAGAGAGGACAGAAACACGTTTCCTGCAATTTTCAACTATTCTCATGTTGTCTCTGAATGTTACTATTAGCTTTCTTTCATTGATGGATTCATTCTTCCAGCACCTTAATCAAATCATAGCTAGTCTTGCAAGTTTGCTGGCGCTTAACAAATCTAATGCGAATGTGGATGTGTGCATTGTAATGATGCAGGGAACGGGGTACTAACCTCGTTCCAAAAATAAAAGAGTGAATTCCGGTTTTTACCCCCTATTTTGACAGTTTTGACAGTAATTACCTCATTTAGTGAGATTTCATCCGTTTTACACCATTTAGCAAAAGCGTTGCCACAATTTACCCGGATTAAAATATTGTGAGCGCTCTAACCGGAAGGTCCAGTTATCAAGTCCATCTTGCATGCCACATTGACACTTTTTCCTGCCTATTTTTCTCCCTGCTCTGGTCCTCGCAACTTATTGCGACTGGCCCGGTCCGATATGTTCGCACGAGAGCAGGTCTCTCACGTATAATGCACAACATCCGAGTCGCGCCGCACCACGCTAGCCTACAACATTAATGGCACACATTGTTCATCTTCCTTCGAATCGCAACGCACGATTCTGTCCCAAACTACAGCCACCTTTCATTAGGAGGTAGTATGTCGACATTGGCGACGAGCAGCGTGCAAGAGGTGTGGCAGCTAGCGATTGTTGAAGCGGGCGGGATCTGATACAAAATATTCTCTCCTCCCATGCATGACCGCATTCTCTGTTTCTCACCCCTGGTGGTTTATTTTTTTGTGTGGCAAGATTTGTTCTAATTAAGTCTGGGATCCATTTTAGATGGTTTTAGTCTCGTTCTGGTTTGAAAAAGTATTCTGATAATGAGATGATTGTACTTGATAAGCATGGCATGTTGCCATAGAATAAATTATAGGAGAACTGGTTACAAATATAATCTGAAATATTGCACGTGTTTCTTCACTATTATCATATACGACCTTGAGTCTGTATGATTATGTGGATCAGATTAAAAGCATGTAAATATATTACTTTACAAACTCTGATGCACCTACATATTTCAATGCCTAGGTAGGAAATATGTTGATCGGTAGAGAGTTAATACATATTGAAGTGTCTACCTTTATTATTGTATTTGGTACCAATGTGATGACATCTGTTACTACTTGATTGTTGTAAATGATTTAGCAGCTGTGAGGACTGGTTCAGCAGGGAGAAAAATAGGCAAAAAAAACGTCGTCGATGTGGCATGCCAGCTGGACCTGACAATTGGGACCTGCCGGTCAGAATGCTCACAAAATTTTAAACAAGGTAAATTATGGCAGAACTTTTGCTAAATGAGGTAAAACGGATGAAATCTCGTTAAATTGAGTAATTAGTGTCAAAAATGTCAAAATAGGGGATAAAAAGCGGAATTCACTCAAAATAAAATCTAATGTGCATACTC
Source organism: Hordeum marinum (assembly GCA_022496015.1). Lineage (NCBI taxonomy): Eukaryota > Viridiplantae > Streptophyta > Magnoliopsida > Poales > Poaceae > Hordeum > Hordeum marinum. The sequence goes on along the minus strand of CM039677.1, from coordinate 25,221,322 downwards.
AATCTGGTCTTGGTTGGCCAAAGAGCAGCAGACTTCACCGGCGGTTTGCATGGCGTCACCCCCTGTTAGCTTAATTGCCATCGTTTCCAGCCGTTCAAAAGGAGAGAGGAGCCATGGTTCCAGCCATTGCCCTGATGAAGCAACGAAGAAAACTCAGAAGAAGAAAAAAAGGCCTTTGAGAGCGCGCACCATCAATTTTCTGGCTTTCTTCAAAGAGTATTGATTTCATGCTCCAATCAACTCATTCACAAGTCTAAACTATGGGAGGCCGGACATTATACTACACCCCCCCCCCCCCCTCATGTCTATGCTGATGTGGGCAACAGAAGCAGGGGCATGCCGCAATTATTTGTTGCTTTACTAGGTTTTGAACCCTGAACCTCTTGGTTGTAAGTTTATGCATCTAACCAGTTCATCCATCAATCCGAACTGATGGAGGCAGACATGCAATATATTTCAACACTCCCTTCACGTCTAGGCTATTTTAGTCCTTACACGTGGGATTGTAGGCCGCACGATGAACCTCTTGGTTGTAAGTTTATGCACCTAACTAGTTCATCCATTAGTCCAAACTAATGAAGGAAAGCAAACAATATGTTTCAACACTCCCCTTACGTCTAGGCTATTTTAGTTCTTACACGTGGGATTATAGGCCGCACGATCTTTGTATTTTAATACTGCGTTGGCAGGGTCTTGAACTCAAAACCTCTTGGCTTTGATACCATATTGAATTCATGCTCCAGCCAACTCATTCAAAAGTCTAAACTATAGGAAAGGGCCGGACATTATACTCCAACACCCCCTGCCCCTCACGTCTATGCTCCTTTGGAATTTATGACGTGGGCAGCGGAAGCAGGGCATGCCGTAATTATTTATTGTGTTTACTGGGTTTTAAACCCTGAAAGTTTGGTTGTAAGATTATATTCCTAACCAGTTCATCCATCGGTCCGAACTAATGGCGGGAGGCAAGCAGTATGTTTCAACACAGAGATTGACTATCACCATTTCTTGCCACGACATGGTTGATTAAATAACCTCTTGGTTAGTCACTCGCAATAGTGAAAGCGCAAATAAGGGGTAAATAAAGAGAAAGGCAGAGATTGGCATCTATCTGTATTCTGTAATGTGTTATGCGATGAGCAGATTGCAGTTGGGCCTGCCGGCAGATGTATATAGCTTGCATGACTGAATTTGGTAGGCCATCACATTTCCCCACTTAACATTTGGTCAATTGATAATGCGCGCTACCTTATTAGCTTGTTTTTAAGTGGTCATATCATATCAAATCATACCATGGCCGGATCTTTCAGTGGGACACTTTGTGAATTATTTGTCCACTTGTAGATTTTGCACGGTCTTGTCCTAGATAGATATGCGGCATATGCATGATGTAATTATTATTTTGGGATGTAACCAATTATCAGGATCAGAATTTATAACTGACAAAAATGATCCAACTTGTTCCTACGACAAAGCTGGCCGTCATATCTAGTCACAGCAAAGGTGCAGCTTGAATTGATCCACGGAGGCTAGCTTTGACTTATGTACATCTGAGATTTGAACCAGTAAACCTGAGAAAAGATATGCATTCATATTCCATTCAACAGTATGGCCGTACGGACCGATCATGCCTTTTGGGCACTTTGGGGTTTATCCTGCAAAAAAGGTCAAAAGGTTGAGGCGCTGTCTATGTATCTGACCACACTGTGTAATTAACTCCGCGGGCACGCGCGCGCGTTTCTGTTTGTTTAACTGTACTGATAAAGACAATACAAATTAATGGATTTTATGTATAGAATCAAAGTTTTTGAGAGATATGTGATGGTGATGTGTGCTCTCATAATCTTGCATATATTCCATGGTATATATATTGAATTAATTTATCTGACTATTTCGACCGGCTCTCAAGTTACACTCATATACTATATCACTAAACCTTCTAGGATTGAAGGCCTCACTATCAATTAAGGTCTTCAATTGATATTTGGTCATCCAATTTTAACCGCGTCAACAATCTCTTTCGTTTATTTTTTTTATACAATACACTATGCCTCCTAATATACCATATCACTAAACCTCCTAGGATTGGAGGCCTCACAAAATTTTGACCGGGTCAACAATCTGTTTCGTTTATTTTTTTATACAATACACTATGCCTCCTAATTTTTAAATCTCCACAATTAATTGATACCACTTGTTAGAATATGTCCGAGACACACCGTTGATCATCCGAGGACCAAGCAATCAAGCACGACACCGAGATTTGTTAACGAGGTTTACCATCATGGCTACATCCCCGGGACCTAACTACGGGCGCTCCTCCCTGTGACACCGTCACAATACCGCACCCTGGCCATCCTGGGCATCGGCACACGCCGCCGGCTCCCCCTACGTTCCCGTGCTATTATGTTGGCATAGGTTACACCGTGTGTCTAGCCTCGCTATATATGAGAGGCCTAGGATACAAGTGTCCTACTTGGACACGACTCCATATCCTATCTAAACGCAATACAACTCAGAGTCCAACCGTAACCTAGTACACAATATTTGACACAACTCTAACACTCTGATTAACACATAATTAAACATGGTTTTAGATTGACCAAAGACCAAAGGAAAACACAGCGGCTAAGTTTGACACTTGATGAGCTCGCCCAGGCAACATATTGAAGATCATTGGCCACCTCGTGGCGGGGAGGGTGAGGATGGCAGATTAAGCTTTCGTCTATTCTGGATCCAACAAGTGCAGGGAAATGTTGCTGGCATAGGTCCTTCCTCGCCAACTTCTTCTTCCACTGCATTGACCTTCGCCATCGGAGCTAAGCTATGGGTTAACAAAAGATTGTCTTCGGCGAGCCGTTCGGACAGCTAGTTTTTTTTTTTTTGAGCGGTGTTTGGACAGGTAGCTAGGACGCAGCGCTGGCCTCAGATGGATAATACTTCCTCCGCTCCTAAATATTTGTCTTTCTAGAGATTCAACTATGGATTACATACGAAACAAAATGAATGAATATATACACTAAACTATGTCTATATACATACGTATGTAGTTTATAGTAAAATCTCTAAAAAAACAAATAATTAGGAACGGAGAGAGTATATATGTTCACAATTTCGATCGGACACGCACATCTTAAACCTATAGAAGGGAGGCCCTTCATTCCTTGCCTCGTGATGGCAAGACTGTGGCCGGAGACGGTGGCCATAACATCTCCAACGAGGTTGCCAAGATTCATTCTTCAGACACCTTAACCAAAGCCAGTCTTGTAAGTTTGCCGTCCCGCAAATAATTAACCACCAATCTAATGCTCATGCTCAATCTGGTGTTCGTTGGACAAAGCGAGCAGCTAGCAGACGTCACCCGGTTAGCCTAATTGACATCGTTTCTCCAGCCTTGCAGAAAATGGAGAGAGAAGCTGTAGGTCCGGTGCCTGAGGAAGCAACCATGAAAACTCAGAAGATAAAGAGGCACAATTATCCTTTGATTTGATCGCGCGCATGCATGGTCGCTTTTCTGACTTTCTTCACAAATTAACCATCATTTCTTGGCACGAGCAAGCACTCGCTAACTAATTTCCTGGCCACACTCGCAATAGCGAAAGTGCGGAAAGGGAAGAACGGGAAAAGGGGAAAGTTGGCGTTTATCTGTAATGCATCGTGAGATCAGCGGATTGTCGGTTGGACCTGCCGGAACATGCACATATGGCTCATTGTTTTCAGTGTTTTCAGGTCTAGTCAACCCACACTCACACACTACATGGATATATAAATGGCTAACATACCTTAATTTGGTAGGCCATCACATTTCCTCCCCGACTTAACATGTGCTCAATTCATAATGCACGCATGCGTGCTGCTAACTTCAGCTTGTTTTTAATTTAGTGGTCATAATCATATCACATCATAGTCAGATCTTAATTATTAGCTGGTCCATCGGTTGTGCACTTTGCGAATTGATTGTCCACTTGTAGATTTTGCACGGTCTTGTCCTGCAAAGATACGGCGTATGCATGATGCGATTATCATCTAAGGCGCAGTTCACTGTCAAGGTCTTATACTTAAACAAACGCAGGAATGATCGAAATTATTGTCCCTACGACAGCTTGACTTGATCCACAGAGGCTTAGCCTTGACCCTTGTGTGCCGTGTGCGTATGAGTTTTGAGCCAGTAAACCTGAGAAAAGAATGCATTCATATTCATTCAACGCCATGGTACGTGTGGATGGATCATGACTTTTGGCACCTTGGGGTTTACCTTTGTCTTACATAAAAAGTCATAACGTTGAGGAGCCGGCTATCTGACCAGAGTGTGTAAGTGTGCGCGCGCGTGTTTGTATTTTTGTTTGTTTAACTATGCCGATAAAGACAGTGCAAATGAATGGATGGATTTTATGTATAGAATCGAAGTGTTTGAGGCAAGAGATATGTATATGCATGGTGATGTCCTCTCTTAGCCTCACATATATACCATGGTATCATACTGAATTAGTGTATTTGACAATTTCAACCAGCTCTCAAGTTACCATCGATAATAACTGTCTGCCTCGGTTGCCTATGCGGGAACGTGAAGAGTTGCCACGACCAGCGGCAACGAGCAAAGGGACCTGGCATTGACGGTAAAGCAACGGTGCCGGCCTGGTGGTGGCAAACTGCGGTGTACCCTCCTGCATCCCGGTTGACCGCTATATTTGTGAAATGTCGGCATGCCAAATTTTAGGTTGCATTTCGATGACTGACCATGTCGAAAAATTGCAACCCGATCACTCCATACTTAAAGTGTGTCTGTTGGCACGTCGCTCTCCTTCTCCTTGCTTAATTAATCTGCTGCGATTTCGTCTCCTGTTCTCTGGATGTTAGAGCATCTACAGCCGGATGCCTCAAACGACTCCTCATGCGTTAGCGAACGCGTCCGGTCAGTGACCGGACAAGAGAGAAAAGGAAAAAGTGACCCAACCAGATTCCTCATATCATGCCTATACGCCTGAGCTGTCCGTAAACCCTCATATCCATCTCAAATATAGGAAAGATATGAGAGCTCGCGAACGCGTCCGGGCGTGCCCGGTCAGTCCGCCACGTAGGACGTGACCCCACATCGGACCATTTTTTTTATTCATTCTTTTCTTTCTTTCTCTTCCTCTCCACCAATCACGTGCAAGTGACCGGATATATGAGAAAGAAAATGAGAAGTGTGATTGCGCGGACGGACAAATAGGGAACACGCCCGATCACTGACCGGGTGCGTCCGCGAGCGTTTATAGGGTCATATTTGCTATGTCCGACTGCATATGCTCTTACTATTAGCTTTCATCCATCATTGTATTCATTCATCAATCAGGCACATTAGTCAAATCATAGCCACAAGTTTGCCGTCGGCCAAATAATTCACTATCAATCTAATCAGCATGCTCAATCTGGTCTTAATTGGACAAAGAGCAGCATACGTCACCCGGTCGCATGACGTCACCAGGTTATCTCATTTGGCATACTTTCCATCCTTGCAAAACGAGAGAGGAGTCCTGATTCTTCCGTTGCATGAGGAAGCAACCAAGAAAATTCACAAGATAAAAGGCACAATTCTCCTTTGAAAGCGTGCATGGTCGCTTTTCTTAGCTTTCTTCCAAGTTAATCATCATTTCTAAGCCACGCCATGGTTGATTAAATAATTTCTCCGTCAGTCGGTTGCAACAGCAAAAGTGCAAAAAAAAAAAAAGGAAAAGAGAAAAAGGCAAAAGTTGAAAGTATCCTTCTTCTTGCGAGCTCACATGCACGCTCGTGAACCGTAAAATCGAAAAGAAATATTAAAACAAATCAGAAAAGGAGGGGAAAAAAAGCAAACGTTGGCATTTTTCTGTAATAATGCGGCGTGAGACCAGCTGATTGCCTTTGGACCTGCCAGCAGATGCATACATTGGCTCATTGTTTTCAGGGTTAGTCAAACTCAGACTACATGGATATACATGACTCAACTTGGTAGGCCATCGCTATTCCGCACTTAACATGTGCTCCACTGGTAGTGCACATTCGCTTGTTTTCAGTGGTCATATAGTATGATACCGTATCGTAGTCGGATCTATCAGTGGGGCACTTTACATGCGAAATTGATTGTCCACTTGTAGAGATTTAATCAGTTTGCATTGGTCTTGTGTCCTACACAGATACGGAGTATGCACGATGTAATTATCATCTAGGGATGCATTTGATTATCAGGATCTTGATTAAGCAAAGACGACAGAAATGATCCAACTTGTTCCTACGACCAAGCTGGCCGATCATATATAGTCAGTAGTCACAGTAAAGGCCGGTGCAGCTTGACTTGATCCGCAATACTATAGCTTTGACTTGTGTACATATGAGAATGGAACCAGTAAACCTAGAAAAGAATGCATTCATATTCGTTCGACATCGTTGGTCGTGTGGGTCCATCTTGCCTTTTGACACTTTGGGTTTTTGTCTTTCATAAAAAAGTCACAAGGTTGAGGAGCTGGGTATCTGTCTGACCAAAGTGTGTTTTTGTGTTGTTTAACCGTGCTGATTAGGACAATACAAATGAATGGATTTTATGGATTTTGACTATTTCAACCAGCTCTCGAGCTACACCCCATGAAGGACGTTTCTCCACAAACAAGGATGCTTAATTAGTTAGTTAAGTCAAAAGTTGCTCCTCATGAAAGCAGAAATCCACAACGACATCCAGCTAGCATCTTTTATAGTAGCACATAGGATGTGTGTGAAGTTGCTATGGAGCTCCATTACACGACTCTTCGGAAAAAATCTCTAGCTTCGGATGGTCAAAGCCAGCGATAACGGCGGCTACGTCGTTTCCTTCTTCGAGGCATCGCCTTGGAGAGTCAGCATACTGCAGTTTGCAAGGATCTTTTCGTCGTCGGGGACAGTGGGCGTTGGGGCGGCGGCTCTTGGTGGTTTCTATTTCTGTGTCGAGATGGCAATCTCGGGAACATTGTGAATGGAAACTCTATGAGGTGGGGTTTTATCTCGATATTGATTGGCTGATATCCTTGTCCGGCGGTAGCGGTGTCGGCTCGTTCGATGCGCCGTAGAGGGGGTGGTCTAACTTTATGTCGGGGCGGCGGCCCTGGATGTGGTGTAACGTTCGTGGTCTACGAGCGGTTGCCCTAAGTAGCATGGGCTGAGGGCAGCTGGGTTGTGTGGCGTTGTTGCTCGAGGGGACAGTGGTATGTCGGGACGGCGGCCCTCGGAAGGCGGTGCCAGTTGATTGCGTTGGGCGCGATGGAGCAGTGGATGTCGGGGCGGCGGCCCCAGATGTGGTGCAATGTTCATGGTCTGCGAGCGGTTGCCTTGAGAAGCGTGGGCTGAGGGGAGCTGGGTGGTGTGGCGTTGCTGCTCGAGGGGAGCGGTGGTATGTCGGGGAGGCGGCCCCCAAAAGGCGGTGTCGGTTGATTGCGTTGGGCGGGACGGAGCCGTGGATGTCGGGGCGGCGGCCTGGAGAGAATCACAATGGCGACCAGACTTCTATGGCAACGACGATGGTGGGAGCAATATCAGGGACGCGGCAATGGTTGCGGTAGTCGGCTCTTCTCCGGCGTGTCAACGGCATTGCCTCGGTTCGTTTGTTAATGTGGAGTCGAAGCTATGGCGGTGGGGCCCTGTGGTGTACGATGACTGGCTGCAGGTGGTCCGTTCGGCGATCTACCATGGCGCCAGCCATGCCTGGTTTTGTTCTTCTGAGTTTCCGTCAAAGTTGGAGCTGCGCTGTCTGGTTGCAGGTCGACATGTCGTCGATGAGGGTGGGCTTTGCCCTGAGTGTTTCAATCTGTGGGAGTGGGCTTGGCCCTTGTTGTTTCGGGTTTTGCCCGGATTTTCGTAATTAACTGGGCAATTCTCTTTTGCTTATTTAATAGACGAGGCAACCATTGCCTCCGATTTCAGAAACAAAAATAATATCAGGGAGAAACAAGACATGGTCCTCTGGTTAACACGTAAACATGATTTTAGATTGTTCTAAACTATACCCAAGACCGAATTTGCTGCGAGGTGATGAGGAGGAGCGGCTCGGATGTGGGGCGGTGGTGCCGACGGCGTGTCTGCAGCAACGCAAGGGCGGGAGCTTTATAGAAGACATCTGCTATTGTGTCCGGACGGCTACCGTCAACGGTTGAGCCCTCCCGCGTGCCGCCGGTGCTGCTGCCCTAGTCCCGGCTCCGAATCATTGTCGTGCTGTCCTCACTTCGCGGTGCTGTGGTGAGACAGCGTGGAGGCTTCAAGTCCGTGTTGGCGCAGGGTGGTGGTTGGTTTAATGGCAGACTCCGGAGCGCCCGAGGTGCGGGTTGGGATCGGGGGAAACCCATGTCGGCATGGCCGACACCGGCGCGATGGTGCCTGTGGGTGCCGCCTGACCTTCCTGAAGGGCGTCGGGGGCTACCCTTCCTCTCGCCTCGTCGTGTACTGCGGGAAACCCTTGGCAGTAGCGTCGTCATCGTCGCAACCCTTTTTGGAGGTGTTGACTGGTGCCGGCGCTTTGGCGTCTTGGAGCTTATTGGAAGATCCCCGGTGGGCGCAGCGGTTGCGAGGCTTTTTTGTTTTTGTTGATCTGTCATTGTCGGCATTTGTTTATTTTGTTCTTTGTCCGTCTTTTTCTTTTAGACGCGACAATTCTGCTTCCGTCCCGGCACCTATCTTTGAATGGTTCGGTTGGTTGTTTTATAATACAAAGCGAAAAAAAAATCCTTTTTAGGAAAGCATAGTCGTTAAGTTTTACGCTTGATGAGGTCCTTCGGGGCTATAGACCTGAAGATCATTGGCCGCTGTGGTGGCAGGAAGGAAGAGGGTGGCGGATCTTGCTCTAGTCTTTTCATGTCCGTCTAGTCCATGCATCGTTTGCCCGCATCGGTGCTTCCTCGTCAACTTCTTATTTCCCTGATCGACCTCCACCGCCGGAGCTACGGGTCACACAAAGGATATATTTTCTCCGGTGAGCGGTTTGGATAGCTAGGACGCAACGTTGTCCTCTGGTGGATATGTTGTCCATCTCGAGTGCCCCGTCTTCAACCTCCAGAAGGTACGCCCTTCTTTCCTTGCCGTGCTTCTCGTGTCGCTTCCCGTGCTAACAAAAAAATATTTCAGCCTGCTTTGAAGTTCTTTTTTTTTTCTTTCTAGAAGACACCTGCTTCCAAGTTACACCCATCCATCCAGGATGATTCCCAGAGCAAACAAGGATGTTTATAATCTGTTAAAGTCAAAAGTTGTTGCTCGTGTAAGCGCGCACAAATTCATACACTAGCATATATATATATAGATCGATTCATGTGAACACGTATGGGAGAAACAAGGCATGACCATCTCTGGTTACCACGCAAACATGGTTTTAGATTGGTCCAAACCAGATAAAAGACCAGATGAAACCACAGTGGCTAAGTTTGACACTTAATAAGAGCATGCTTTGACACATTCTAGCTGGCACCATCGACGATAGCTGTCGTGCCACCATTGTCAACCTCCCAACATCTCATGCATGGGTCCAGTCTCATATTCCTTGTCTGCTTTCGGAACAAGATGGAGAAAAGGACAGCCAAACTAATTAGCCATCTATATCACTTGTGTGGTAAATAGGAGGAAGCCCTGGGTACGTACCTAGCTGGATTTGGTCGGTCAAACAAATTGATTAACCACGGGCTAGATGTGTGGTGTGATCTCTCGACCAATTCCAGCCACACCCAAAAAACAAGCGTAAAAAAACAATTTGAGATATTAGACCAATATCTTTAATAATATTGGTCTTATACATACACTTTGGTTTTTTACTTCAACCTGAAATTGGTGCACTTTTCTCCTAGGTTATTATACTGATTTTATTTTTATATAATCGCATATTTCCAGCACGGAATAGGTTTTTTAGACGGTTCCTGACAAGTGAGGACCGCAATCTTTTCAACAGTAAAATACAACGTTTAAAACGATGACTATGTTTTCTTTTTCACTGTTTTTCCTCTATGAAAATTTTGGTAGTGATTGAACGGACGCCCTCGAATGCACGGCCATGTAAGAACATCTATAGCCGGACCCTTTATACCCCTTTAAATGTCCGGGCAGGCCGTCTGATCAATGATCGGTCAAGAATAATCGACCTAGCCGGGTCCCCAAATAGGGCTCAAACGCCCGGGCCAACCGACACCCATCATATCCAGCTCAAATATGGTGCGGATACGGGGAGCCCGGACACGCCTGACGACGTGGCCCCACGCAGACTCGCCGAGATACCCCGAATGTCCGACGGATGCCTTAACAGTTGCCGTGGTGTGAATGCCGCGTGGCGCCGCTCCGGCTCACCGCCCAACGCCATAGCCGACTATTTAAGCCAACCGTCGTCCCCCAATCCTAGCACATCCACCTCCTCCCTCCATCCGCCGCCACCCGAGCCCATCCGCCTCCTCTCCTCCGCTCTCCAGCCTCAGTATGGTCCGCCAGAGGATCACCACCTACGCCCATCTCACGGCCGAAGGAGGAGGACGACGCTCCGGGCTTGAACATGACGGAGGCGAAGGCGGAGTTCGCCGTCGCCCAAACCGAAGAGATGGTGGAGCAGCAAGACATACTGGATGAGGCCGAGGTGGATGCCAACTGCCGGCTCATCCGGCAGAGGCCGACACCCTCTTCGACGAGCTCGAGGCGAAGATAGCGACGGAGGAAGCCGCAGCGGAGCAGCCGAAGGCGCCAAGGGGGGCGGAGCTACAGCTGCCGCACATCTATCAATCGGAGGGCGGGGGGATCGTTGAAATCTCCGTCGAAGAATAGATTGTTTATAAGTAGTACTACTTAGATAGATTTATACTATGTTGCATGCTTTTTATACGGATTTAACAAATGTAATATGAGATGTTCGGATGCAACAGTCTTTTTATAGACGTGATCGGTGATCGGTCACTGTCCAAGGACGCCTCTGCGGGTGGGTGGGTGTTTGAGGAGGCCTGATTTGCAAGGTGATGTCGTCAAGAATACCTGATTGGCAGGTATGTATGTATGTTTAGCGCGCCATGCAATCTGTTTTGGAGCGGAGGCAGTTGACAGCATCTTCCGCAGGCAGCTGAGCTGGAAGAGGACTCGCCTTTCCGGGCAATATACCAGGGAGAAATTGGAAAAGCGGCACGCGGAGTTTCTTGAGCTGGACTGAAAGGGAGGTCCGGGGCAGGCCGGCCGGCCACGCCCCACACGGAGGAACAAACAAAGCCGGAGACTTTCTCCCCCTCCTTCAGTTTGCAGCGTCTTCTTCCCCCCTCCCTCCCTCCCCATCGCACTCCAGTCTCCGCTTACTTATCGAGCGGAGCCCCCCTTGACTTCACCTTCCCCCTTCCCCATTCCATACTCGTCGTCCTCTTCCTCCTCCTCCGCTTCCCCCCCTTGTCTCTCCGAAACAAGCAACCCTCTTGCGTCCTTCCTACTGCTCGGCTCCGGCCGGAGGGAGGGAGGGAGATGGGGAACATCTGCGGCGGCGCCGGGAAGGCCGACGTGGCGGCGGACTACCGGCCGTCCAGCCCAGGTGAGCACGAATCCTCTGCTTCTCCCCACAACCTGATTCCGGATCCCGCTCTTTCCTTCCTTCCTTATGCTGCTCTTCTTCTTCACGCCATCTCGTCGATCCCTGGATCCCGCGACCTCCCGTCAGCGGGGGATTTCTCGGTCCCTGCCCGGACGGCTGTTCCTGTCGTCGTTGCTGTGCGGTGCAGAGACGCCGCGGAAGTTGTCTCGGCCAAGACTCTGTTTTAGTTTCGTCTGATCCTGGTTCCTGCTTCTCCGAGGAAATCAAGGTTGCGTTGCTGCTTCTTCCATGTCCGTCCGGCAGTCAATCAGTCGTCCGTCCAGTTGTTTACGGGTTGGTTGGTGGCAGTGAATCAGGGAGACAGCCCGTTTAATTTCTTCCTATTCCCTTCTCAGATTTCCCATCTTCTTCATAGGAGCAGTCGATAGATATCAGGGATGGGAACTGCCTGAATCACTATCATACATACTACAACCATACTTTTCCAATTCCTATGCGTGATGCTTACTTTTCCAAACTTCAATTCACGAGCGCAGTATTTTCTCAGCAAGAGAGACTAGTTTCCCCAGTTTCACGACTCGTACAGGCTGAACTGAAGCAACCATATGTCACCGACGCAGTCCAAACTGTTTCCCATGAAGGGGAACCTCTCCTCTCCATGCTCTTCGCAAATTTCTCCAATATAATCAAATTCAGTATGCTCATGTGTGTTAGCTGCATAACAGGAACGTCCAACTACAAGACGAGCGGCAGCGTCACCACCAGCAACAGCACCACGGGGAAGCTCTCCTCGGGGGGCAGCAGCACCTTCATGGCCTCCGCGGGCAGCGGCGGCACCAGCGGGGGTTTCGACGAGGCCGTGGCGGGCTTCCTCGAGGGCCAGATCCTGGAGGCGCCCAACCTCCGCACCTTCACCTTCCTCGAGCTCAAGACGGCCACCAAGAACTTCAGGCCCGACAGCGTGCTCGGGGAGGGAGGGTTCGGGAGGGTCTACAAGGGGTGGGTGGACGAGAAGACGATGAACCCCACCAAGAGCGGCACCGGCATGGTCGTCGCCGTCAAGAAGCTCAACTCGGAGAGCATGCAGGGATACGAGGAATGGCAGGTACAATAAATCTTGAATTCTTGGGAATTCCATATTGATGAGTATGATTTGCATTGGAATTTGGGGGGGTTGACTTAGTTTCGTTTGCTCTTGATGCTAACTTCGAATCAGCTTCAGCACATGTGGAAGAACTGTCATGAGCTTAGTTTTTATTTCAAGTATGAGCTGAGAATAGAAGTCCACTGTCTGCCCACACACCACTAGTGGTCAGGTTTAAACAAAATTGCAGCAATTTTGAAGATTCTCCTGGTCGTTAAATGCCGTGCGCTTTGTTTAGTTCAACTTCTGATGATATGGCTGTCAGGTCTATTATACTGTAATGGGGCTGCGTTATCTGCGCAGTGCCATTTGACTAATGCTAACCAGAACCATCTTGTTTGAAAGTGCTATGATAAGCTGTTCACAACTGCTGACCAGGAACACCCAATAATCCACACATGTTTATCACAATGTGGCTGCTTCTATTTTTGTTTGTTCAACTCTGGTACATATAAAATGCTATTGTTAGGCCGGCAGACGTGACTTGGCGGTCCTAGTTTAGTCCAGCAGAATTATTGTTTCCAAAGGTTGCTGCAACTACTGTATCTAATGAACATTTCTGGTTGTCAACTTGCAGTCAGAGATAAACTTTCTGGGAAGGCTCTCGCACCCGAACCTCGTCAAGCTGTTGGGCTATTGCTGGGAGGACAAGGAGCTGTTGCTTGTCTACGAGTTCATGGCCAAAGGGAGCTTGGAAAACCATCTTTTCAGAAGTGAGTTGTTACTGCTAACAACAACAAAAAAATCATCCTTTCTTCTAGGCATTTTACTTACAGAATAGGTTCATGGCCTTGCTCACTGTGTTATTTCTTCTCTGCAATTATTGGAGCGGTCGCAATTCTTGAGCAACCAGTTGACTTAAAAATACTGATATTGGAACCTACTGCATTTCTGTAGAAGGATGTGCACCACTGTCGTGGGAGCTGAGGCTGAAGATAGCCATTGGCGCAGCTCGAGGACTTGCATTCCTGCATGCATCAGAGAAGCAAGTTATCTACAGGGACTTCAAGGCTTCCAATATTCTTCTAGATGCAGTAAGTGTTGTACGGAGTAGTATGCAATGTACCTTTTATCTGTTGTCCATATATCAAGGTCAAATGCTGACTGCATTTTTTTTTGGCAGAGTTATAATGCGAAGCTCTCCGACTTTGGGCTTGCTAAGCTTGGACCAACCGGTAGCAACTCTCATATCACGACCAGGGTGATGGGTACCTATGGATATGCGGCTCCGGAATACGTAGCCACCGGTATGCGTCCTTATGCCTGTTAACCACAGATATATATGATCGGAGTAATACTGCCTGCAATCGATGTGCCAGTCAATTGTACAAACTGAAACATAAACATATGGCAGATAGGTTTAGCATCCCCGTATAGCCAATGATTCCTACTTTGGATCTTTCCAAATTCAGAGTTTTACATCAAATAGATTTGTCAATGACTCATGAGCCATGGCAATTGCTCCTGTCAAGTGGACAGTTTTTCAAATTAATTTAATCCTTCTGCTAACAATACCTTTTATGTCAAGTGGGCATTCCTCTGTTGCCACCATCCACAAAAAGACCACAAACTTGCTCATACCATGCATTTATTATTTCCAGTTAGTTTTCATCCCATATGAGATTCTGAATTCATATACCTGAGTAAATACCTTCTCAAGTTGTCGGTAGCTCCATTCATCCAGTCATCCATACAAACTTCAGAATTGACAGATTGCTATCTATGGTTGCTTTCTTAGCTGTTGATTGCTTTTCTCACCACATGCTCTGAACCATGTCCAGGCCATTTGTACGTCAAGAGCGACGTTTACGGTTTCGGAGTTGTGATGCTGGAGATGTTGTCCGGTAAGCGAGCACTGGACCCCAACCGTCCCAACGGACAACAGAGCCTCGTTGACTGGGCGAAGCCCTACTTGGCTGACCGGAGAAAGCTCGCCCGTCTCATGGACCCTCAGTTCGAGGGCCAGTACAACTCCAAACAATCCCACCAGGCGGCGCAGCTGACGCTGAACTGCCTTGCTGGTGAGCCCAGGAGCAGGCCGTCGATGAAGGAGGTCCTTGAGACACTCGAGCGGATTGAGGCACTGAAAAGCCGTACAAGGGAGACAAGAGGAGGGAGCGGGACGCCATCTAGGGACCGCACCCACGGACGCTCTGCTGCAGTGCACCAGCGGTCATCGCCACGCGGCAACGGTGATGGGCGCCGTGGTTCGAGGGCCACCAATGGCCACGCCACGAAGGCACGATGATCCCCAACAAGCTGTCGAACGATCTGCTGATGATGATGACATTCTTCCTCTTCCTGTACATACATGGCCTAATTAAATTAATTTTTGTCTGATGTTGGTGTTGAGCTTGTGTCGGATCACGGTGAGTGTAAAATACAGCAAGAAAGAAAATCAGAGATATCATGTAATTGTATATTGTGAACACCTGGAAATAGCAGAGGCAATAATTCTCCGGTGTTCCTGCGCCACTATGATTGTTTGGCACTTTGTTGGACAGTAGATAGATACCATGTTTTTTTTTTGGAGCTGAGCTTTGCAAGGTTAATTGTATGGTTGTCAGCACATTCTGCGGATGACTTGGCATTTTCATTTGTTTGTGAAACTCAGATGGGTATAATATAAATTCAGTCTGCAGAATTGGCCAAATGAATCCAGTGCAGAATCTGTTCGTCGGCGACATGACATGATGATATTGTCTGAAATGTCGACTGAATTGGCATGGCATTGCTGCTAGTCTTCAGTTGACTGGCCATTTTGTGGTGACTTGACTTGTTCCAAGTTGCAGTAGCTGTAGCTGCAGATGAATTGTCAGTGTGAATGATGTGATTGTGCCAACCAGTTGTGAACCCTATTCAAAGTGGGCCGGCAATGTTGATTTTGCAAGTCAAAGCAAATCAACAAGTCTAGATTCTGCTGTCTCCAACCAACCAACCAACCAACCAAAAAAAGGAAAAATGAATACTATGTTTTCCCACTGCTGGAGTTTCATGGGAAGAATTGACTTCAGATATGGGTCTTTAGGTCTGCTAAGATTAGGGTGTTTTTTTTCTTTTCTTTTAATTTTGCTCTTATCAATTGATTTATAATACTAGCTAATAATGTTAAATGGCCCTCGCTAGTCTGAAGTTTGAGCTGGTTTATTCTTGTGATTCACATTTTTTTTTTGCATTGTGGGATTCATCCTTGTATTATTGAATAAAGATTACTTGCCCAAACACCTGTCATAGACACAGAGGACACTCTGCCATTATGAATTTATGTTTGCAAATTCTTCAGTAACAGATACTCAGCATGCAGCGTACACAAGCTCAGCTAAAATACAGAGTAGATAAACTTTTCTTTGCCAAAATTATCAAAACATTGAACATCAATTCATGGTGTGGCATCAAATTTGCATTCAAAAGCTCCAACCAGCAGGAGAGAGGCTTCCCTCTCACCTGATCAAATCAAGATTTTAGCGATATATGATAGACAATCATGTGCCATAGTATTACCAAGATTTTTTTCATTACCATGCACAGTACAGCTGCTGACTTTTATGGTCAAAATACAGTACAGAGAGGGAAGATACAGTCTCGGTTAATAATATATATATATATCACCATTCTTTCAAACTGATGTAATAATATATATACCCAATCGAGCTAACCGGCTAAAGATTCTCACTTACATTAGCGTGGCAAATCAAAATAACAAACCAATAAGAGAAGTGTGATACTGGCAGATGGAGGGAATAATAAGATTTGAAGCTTTCAGTAGATAAAAACAAGATTGGAAGCACATCATGGTAGTAGTAATACCTAGATTGAAATTTCCTTTTTACATAATGATATTCCGGCTAGCATTGTCTCTCTCCCTCTGCTATTCTTGTCTGCGCTTCTTGTTACTTGTTTAATGGCCACTTTAAGCAGAAGATGTCAGAACATTACAGAAATAAGGAATATGGAAAAATCAGGAAGCAACAGAAACCAACCTGCCAAGTGTGTGCTGAGAAATAAGATCTGTGTATAAGCCGCAAGTTCCTCATCACAGCTAAATCCTATTATGGCTGGTTATCCATATCCTCACGATTCCATCAGATTATCAGAACATGCACTGGCTACTATGTTGGCAGGTCTTGCTTTTGCAGGAAAGATCAATTGCATCCTATTTACTTTGTAGCGGATAGTCAGATATCAGTACAAGAGAAAGACACATGATATCTTCTCTCCACTCCAAGCAGTTACATTGGAGCATTAAGCACATTCTAGCCCAAACTTTGACATAATTAATAATTTGGAAAATTTACTGATTAACATCCCACTTCCTGAGAAAAGCCAATGAAGCTGCTCATGTTCATGAACTAGTTAATGGAGAAGCAGGAATCCAAATGTTAGAATACAATCATCACTCTTACTTCTTGTCATGGTTTGTATCTAGGTGATCTTTCCGGTTTGCAACTACTCAATATGTTTAAGATCAAAGATCTGTAAGATCATTTGCTTATAATCACAGACTAGAACTATGTTTTTGTTTGGGATAGACTGGAGCGTAGGCAGGGAGACATTGACTTCACTACAAGTTGACATTTATTTAGAAAAGTCCATTTGTGGAATGGATAGTACCCCAAGTGGAAAGGTCGGTGTTTCAAGAGTTGTTCAATGGAGAAGATATAAGTATAAACAAATCCTATCCAATGAAAATGTATAACTGCATTTTAACATGAATTTTCCAAAGCATACAAAACAGATCACCTTTCCATATATTGACACAGCGGTCTTCACTGCCACTAGCAATCAGAGGAGATGAATGTGCATCCACAGAACATACAAGAGAAGTGTGCCCAATCATCTCCAACAGGGGCTGGCTGGTTAATGCCCATAATTTGATAGTTTTGTGGCCAACCAAAATATCATGTTTGTACATAAAC
Source organism: Hordeum marinum (assembly GCA_022496015.1). Classification (NCBI taxonomy): domain Eukaryota; kingdom Viridiplantae; phylum Streptophyta; class Magnoliopsida; order Poales; family Poaceae; genus Hordeum; species Hordeum marinum. The sequence continues at coordinate 25,203,750 of CM039677.1, read as the reverse complement.
CGACGGTGGTTGTAAACTCGAAGAGCAGAATTGATGCAAATAAATGTACAATGATAATGATAAAAATATTAAGAGGCAAATTGCTCACAGCAGTCGATGGCTCCACTTGTTTCTTGATGCATCAGCTGCATGGGAAAATTGTGAAGCAACAAACTCAACATCTCATCTATTTCATCCATCCTTGGGTGCGACCCATCCTCTGCATTGAAAGAGTGCACCTCATTCTTCACCTCGATCCAGCTCCAACCAGGGACTTTGCTTAATCCTTTATTCTTCATTTCCCTCTGCACTATTGCTCTATCATTCCACATCCCAAGACCAGAATACATGCTGGAGAGGAGAACATAGGTGGAGTGCTGTCTAGGTTCTGCCTCCAACAGATGGCTGGCCACATCACTTGCTAGTTCCATATTTCCATGGATTCTGCAAGCACCTAATAGGGTCATCCACACCATGCCATCTGGTTCAAATGGCATGGAGTCAATAAGCACTTTTGCTTTGTCAAGCTGCCCAGCCCTGCCATACAGATCAATGCCACATGCATAATGCTCCATCCGAAGAGGAATTCCATACCGAATCTCCATTGTATTAAGGATTTCTGAACCTTCGTCCACAAGGCCAGCATGACTGCAGGCAGTAATCAGGCCAACAAATGTAATATGATCCAAAGGAACCTTAAGCTCCAGCATCTGATTGAAGAGGCTGCGCACGACTTGAGCCTGTCCATGCTGTGCATAACCAAACATCATAGAGTTCCAGGGCACAGAACTGCTCTTATCTGCCTCCTCAAAAGACTTCATTGCATCATCAAGAACGCCGCTCTTAGAATACATGAAGATCAGTGAGCTGGAAACAAAATTGTTTGAAGCAAAACCAGAACGGATGACCAAACCGTGTATTTGACTGCCTAGCCGAAGTAAAGCAAGGTCTGAGCATGAACGCAGGGCAGCAGAGAATGCATACTCATCAGTTCTAATATTTTCTGACTGCATGCATCTGAAGAATCTCAAGGCATCAGCACTCAAACTGTGCTGTGAATACCCAGTTAATATAGAATTCCAGGAGACCGTGTCCTTGAGCAGCAAGGAATCAAAGCACTTGTATGCATCTTCCATCATGCAGTTCTCACCAAATCTAGTGTACATGGCAATTAGAGCATTGCAAACAGGTGTGACTCCTTCGAAGCCATTCTTGATCACCAAACCATGAATTACCGTCCCTCCATGGTCGCGATGCTCCGCGCACGCACTTATGATACTTGTGAAACTATACATGTCAGGCTGAACTCCACTCGCCCGCATCATGCTAGCAAAGAATCCCATCGCCTCATGCTCCATCCCATGGGAAGCGTAAGCTGCAAGCATTGCGTTCCATGAGATCAAATCCCTTCTGTCCCCAATCTCATCAAAGATCCTTCTAGAATTCGCCAGGGCCCCACATTGCGAGTAGGCAGTGATTGCTGCATTCAACACTATTAATCCCAATGCTGAGTCATATTTGACAATCTTCCCATGCAGCTGGTGCATGAAGAAACAACTGGAGCCATCGAGCACTGTGAGCAATGCGGCGAATGTTGCCTCATCAGGAAGTAACCCCTCCCTCTCCATCTCAACAAGCAGCTGAAATGCTGGAGCAACCTTCCCAAATTCCACATAACCAGCAATGAGCGCATTCCAAGAAACGGTGTTCCGCTCTGGCATTCCGTCGAACACCCGGCGAGCATCCCTCACGCGGCCACATTTGACATACATGTCTAGCAATGCGGTCGCAGAGAAGACGTTGTCTGCAAGGCCAGCTTTGAAAGCGAGCGAGTGCAGCTGGGCGCCAAGGGCAGGGCAGCCCGCCGTGGCGGCGGAGCGGAGGGCGGAACCGAGGGCGAAGGTGTTTGCCGCGAGCCCTCGCTCGTGCATGGTCCGGAGGAGGCGGCACGCGTCGGGATGCGCACCGGCGGAGACGTGTGCCGTGAGGAGGGAGTTCCAGGACGCGGCGTCCTGGCGGGGGATTTCATCGAACACGCGGCGCGCGGCGACGAGGCCAAGCGGGGAGAGGGAGTAGGCGGTGAGGAGCTGGTTCCAGGGCGTGGGGGAGGTGACGCCGGACTTGAGCAGCGTGGCGTGGGATTTTGCGACGGCGGCGACGGCGAGGCGGTGGCTGCTGCTGCGGCGGAGGTGGCGCGCGGCCATTTCTGCTCTGCTCTTCCTTTTTTTTGGATGGATGGGGAATTTCACCTTTAACCCGAGCTCACCTCGCTCTTTGATGGTTTGCCGCGGCCAGCTCCGTGGACACCGCCGCCCAGGTCGCCACCGCACGCAGCTCACGGCGCCGTCTCCGTTGTCAGGCGATAGGGCACGACAACGCGCGGCCCGCCTTCCCCGCCTTCCCCTCCTTCCTCTCCCTTTCTTCCATGCGAGCGCCGCACGGAGAATAGCAGAGGGCGGTGGAAATGGCCGGGAGCACCGCACGGAGAAGCGAGGGTCGCCGCCGGCGTGGAAGAGAGCAGAGAGGCTTCCGGGAGTTGCGCATTTTTTGGACCGCTATACGTATAGCCTGGGCCGCCGTTGAGAGGGTCGAGCCTTTTTTCTTCCGCCGACCTGGGCCTGGACTAGAGGGAGGTGGCCGCCAAAACCATGACCCAATAACTTAGGGTTATTCTTTCAAAACAAAATTGTAAAATGGAAACAAAGAAATTGAAAAACAATATTGACTTTTTTGGTAAAAAAAGCTTAAGAATTGATTTTTAAAAGTTTTAATAATTCAGTATTTTCAGAAAAAAAACCCAGAATAGATTCGTTTTTTCAGAGTGCATTTGAAAAATGTTCACCTCGTTGTCAAAGTTCCTCGTGTATTTAAAACATGTTCAACGTTTACTTTAATAGTTTTTTTATATATGAAAATGTGTTTACAAATGAAAAGAAAGGAAGAAAATAGAAAAAGAAAGCAAAACATGAAACAGTCAGAATAAAGCCAAGAGAAATAATAAAAAAACCGAAAATAAATTAAAAATCAAAAGAACCAATCAAAAAACTGAAGAACAAAAATTAGATACACACTTTCAGTAATGATCAAGCACGGCAAGTACGGATGTACCCAAAAATACAGAGGTTCTGGCCAAATTACAAAACTGAAGATCAAAGAGTGAAGGGAACCAACTGAATGAGAACAGAGCCTGGGTCCAGGACCTACACTGACTGGGAACTACAGAGAGTCTCCATGCATCCTCTACGCCACAAGCGTCGTTTTTTTTCAAAACATACAGCATATGCCAGTACCTGTCTTTGCCAAAATTATACAGTATGTAAAAAAGAATGCCTAGCTTCACTTCTTGTCTTTGCATTCTTGGATTTAAGAGCTTCCTTATAGCAGGACGATGGATTTTCCTTCAACCTGGTCAAATCAAGGTTCAAAAATATCATGATTTTTCATTTCCATGAAGGGTGCAGCTATTAACTTCACTTGCAATTCAGGGATGCTATTGAATTGAAGCAACTGCCAATACAGAGTGAAATGCATAAGTCTAAGCTAACAGGTTGTATTGTATCAGTTCCTTTCTTTCAGAGTTGATCAGAGATTCTTATTGACAACAAACCAAGAAAAGAACAGGACTTGAAGCACAGCCTGCTAGCAGTAGTACCTAGAATGGAGCTCGGAGTCGGAGATGTGGCTGAAAGAAGTTTCATTAGCTAATGATCTCATCCTCTGATGTTCTTTTCTGCGCTTCTTGTTCTTTGTCTTCACCCCCTGAGCCTGACGCAACTACTTCATGGTCCTCCTCTGCATCCACCAGGCCAACTACACAGATGAAGGATGTAAATAACAGGAGGACATAGTAATGACAAATTAGTGGACATACCAACCAACCAAACAAATCAAGTTGTAGGAAAAGTTGCCTTAATTCACCTCCCGATTCAGATGACATGGTGGTCAAGAAGTATTGAGACAGCATATCCCTTGCCCCGACAGCATCCTCATTTGCTAACTGGCGCAGTTCCTCAGAGTCATCCGACTCCTCAGCACTCCACGTGGCTTCATCATCCTCAGATTCATCCGGCTCCTCAACGCTCGATGTGGATTCATCATCCTCAGGGTCATCCGGCTCCTCAATGCTCGACATGTCTGCATCCTCCTCCATATCCATAACTATGTTATGCAAGTAGCAGCAGGCATGGACTGCGGCAACTAGATTGTCCACACTGACAGCACACGACGTCTCTCCCTGCAGGCACTTCCATGTGTCTTTGAACCCTGTCAATGCCTTCTGAGCACAGGTTGCAGCTGTGGAGTGTCTCCTATTGAACTCTGCCTTCGAGTCTGAGAGCTCTCCTTCGAGATAAGGTGTGAGTAGCCATGGCAGAAGAGGGTATCCTGCATCACCAATTATGTATTCCCCAACTTCTGATCCATCTAATCCCACCTTCAGCTTGCTGCCATTCAGCCAAGCACCCCTCTCGCACTCCTTGAACAATTCCGATTCATGAAAAATGCTTGACTGGTTCATGCTGCTTATCGGTCCCCACCAAATGTCCCTGAACCTCATGTCTGGATCAATGATGAGTTGTACTAGAATGCTCTCATCCTTCCCATGGTTCCAGTTTGGTACAAATTGGATGTGAGTTGTACATATAACACCGCAGCAGTTATGCATATTATGGGTCTCTTCAAACATGGATTTGATCTTATCCATTTCACTGGAGTCTGGCCAGAGCAAGTGGTGCTCTGCCCGATCGTCCATGGCATCAACAAAACTCTCGGTTATCAACCCGAGAAACGTGTCGGGTTTTATACTTTACCCAACAGCAGCCCCGCGAGGTTAAAAATACGCCCATCCCCATCCCCTAATAGGGTAAAAAACCACGGGGATGCGGGTTTCGGGGCCCATTGCCATCTTGAGGCCTGAACAAACAGGACTCCCTACCATTATGTTTGCAAATTCTTCAGTTTGCACCAACAAAACTGATTCATGGAAACTACAGCCAGTCTTTCTGCATCTGCGCTACACATACACAAAAGTACAGACTACACAATACTTGTGCTTGCCATTGCAGCTCAATTGACGTCGCAGCATCAATGCAGAGCTCGGTTGCGATTGCTCCTCAAAATCATGGTATAGAAGCCCCAGCCAGCAGGATGAAGGCCTCCCTTCCACCTGATCAAATCATGGTTTTAGTTGTATCAGATGTACGACCGTGCACCAGGGTTTAATATATCCAAGAATTTTCATTTCCACGCATAGCAAAATGAATCAGCCAAGCAGAGTCTCAGCTAATAGGTAGTGATGCTTTGCTTATCACATTGCCAATAAATATCCGGATGAGTTAATCAGTTAACGGTTATCAATGGGAATAGTGTCGTATGGAAAGAACAAACCAAGAAGAGAACAGTACTTGAAGCATAGCGTGCTAGCACCTGGCAGCAGTACCTAGAATGAAGCTGGAAGATGCCGCAGAAAGAAGTTTTTCTTAGTTAACCATCTCCTTCCTCTGATGTTCTTGCCCGTGCTTCTTGTTCCTTCTTTTCAGCCCATGACCCTGATGAAGTTCCTTCATCATCGTACTCTGCATCCACCGGGCCACCTGACCAAAAAAAATAAACAAGAGGAAAGAAAAATGAAAAATTAGAGGACAGAGCAACCATAGAACTAATTAAGATGTAGGAGGAGATGAGCTAATTACCTCCTGATTTGGATGACCTGTCGGTCAAGAAGTATTGTGACAGCATATCCCTCGCCCTAACGGCATCCTCATTTTCTATCTGGCACACTTCCTTGCAGTAATCCCCCCGCTTAATGCTTGGCATGGCTGCATCATCCTTCATATCTATGACTATGTTATGCAACAAGCAGCAGGCACCAAGCATCATTTCTAGAGTGTCCAGATTGTCCGGCCACCACGTCTCTCCCTGCAGGCACCTCCATGTATCTTTGAACCTTGCCAGCGCCTTCAGCGCGCATGATGTGGCTGACGAGTGTCTCCTATTGAACTCCGCCTTGGAATCTGAGAGGTCTTCTTCCTGGTAAGGTGTGATTAACCAGGGTAGAAGAGGGTATCCTTCATCACCAATTATGTACTCCCCGACTTCTGGTCCATCTAAGGCTGCTTTGAGCTTCTTGCCATTCAAGTGAGCACCCTTCTCGCACTCCTTGAAGAATTTAGAATTCTGCAAAATGCGCAATCGGTCCATGCTTCCTGACGATGTCAAATGAATGTTCCAGAACCTCATCTCTGGATCAACGAAAAATTGCATTATAATGTTTTGAGTCTTCCCATTGCCGTAGTTTGGTCCAAATGGGACTTGAGTTGTATGTATAACACCGCAGCAGTTATGCATATTGTGGATATTTCCAAACATGTATTTGATCTTATCCATTTTAACAGAGTCTGGCCAGTGCACGTGGTGCATTCCCCGCTTGTACACAGCAGCAACAAACCTCGCAGTTACCAACAAGACGGTTGACTCGCTCACACCCACAGAGGATCCCAGGGTCTCTGATGGCTCAGTAGAGTACAACCTTTTCAGAGCAACGGCTACTTGATCTTCTAAAGAGAGCATCCTCCCGTCCACAAAGGTGCAATCATCCGTATCTTCCCAAGACGGCGTCTTCACCAAGCTGCAGATGTAGCTAAAGGTTTTGCTTGTCATTTTGAAGATAGACTCAAATCTTTGTGCTTCCTCAAAAGAAGATAAGATCCCTGTATGACAAGAAAGCATTAAAGTAGTTATACAGTCCATAGCCGGCAAGTCAAGAGCTTAAACGTGACAGAGTTAAAATAGTGAGATCCAGACATAACATATGAGCAGGGGAAGTAAGGAACAAGTGAGAACAACCGAGACTTATCAAATGAGAGCCATTACAAAACGATTAAAAGCCAATCATCTAATTTTCTTTAGAGAAAAAAATAGTAATAATGTTGACACTACTACAATGTTTTTCTTGTTCTACTCTAGAAGGGCATATTCAAAAGGAATGAAAATGTAGGGAACATTCAAACCCCAACGTATTAATTAAATGTAGAAAACAAAGATAGTTCAAAAAACAAGAATAAATAGAAAATTTAAGATGAAGGAGAAATGCTAAATTACCTCTGGACATGAAAGGGCTGACATTTGTCTCCAAGTTGTAAGGGTTAGCTGCGTACAAGACATACCACTTTCTTGGATTATCTTCTTCAGACGCATATGCCTTAACATGCTCAACATGGCTGAATTTGTCCCACTCTGGGCCAGATTGTCCCGCGGCTATGGAAGTGAGCAGAGCTAGGCTGCATTCTAGCTCCAAATGCATTGGGTTTATACCTCCCATGAACTCTGGGAGTGTCTCCATGTAAGTATCCTTAAGCACGAGCCTCTGGAGTGCAGGAACAGCCTCCAACACCTTCAGCCCTTGGCAGTCTTCGATGGAAAGCTTCTGCAGTCTGGGAAGATTACTGATCTTCTCCAGGTCGAGGTTATCATCTAGTTTCAGCTCGACCAGAGATGAAAAGTTCTCTAGAGAGGTGATACCCTGGACACAGTACATGGCTAATTTATTCAAAGCCCTTGCCTGGGAGCCAAGGCCAGCAGGAAGACACTTCAATTTGCAGCCCTGTAGAATAAGTTCCTGCAACACAGGAAAGGCTTGCACTTGCTCCTCCCACTCCCACTCCTCCCATTCCACCATTCCTGTTAAATTCATATAATGCAATCTTGGAAATGCAGCCACCATCTTGGAAGAACTAGGACTGTGGTGATGGTAGGACTGTATGAATTCAGGTCCAATACGCTTGATGACTGGAGCACGGACAATCTGAATGAACTCCAAAAAGGGGAGCTGACACAAGCCATCAGGAAGCTGTGTGCAGCAAGCCAGGTCTTCAATCATTAGAATCCTCAAGCTGTTGAGGGGCATAGTTGATGATGACATCATCCACCTTGGGAGCCATCGGCCAAAATATCCTTTGGTGTCAAGATGTTCTAACCTGGGCGGAGGGCAGAGCTCATCAAACACCTGCTCGATTTGTTGTTGCTCTTCGTCGGAGACACAATCTTCCTCTTTAATCAGCCCATCATCTCCCAATATACTACCACAATTTAAGGATAGGTTGGTAAGATGCACCTTGTCGCCAAGCTTTGCCTTTGCCGCAGATGAGGAAGAAGTTATATTCTCCAATCCGTCCAATTGAAGAGTCTTGAGCTGAGAAAGAGGACCCAACTCTTCCAAACTACACCAATCACCATCCACCTGCGCTGGAAACCCACGTACTATCCTTAGGTTTGTTAGAGCACAAAAACCCCTAGGTATGCCTTTTATACTTGTTGCACCGAAGTTAAGGTACCTTAGCCGCCTTAACTTTACAATGCTAAGTGGAACTTTCACAAATTGTTCGCATCCATAGAGGCTAATGTATTGCAAGAATTTCATCTTTCCAATGTTATCATGAAGACTAGATATATCAGTGTTTTCTAAGGACAAGTACCTCAGGTGCTTGAGTTCATGCAAAGATTCAAGCAATTCCACAATATCTGCAGAACATATATGTAAAGTTCGTAAATATGGAAAATGAGCCAATGAATCACCAGGCTTGATATTTATATAGCCAACTGATATTAGTGCCCTTAGTGTCTTTTGTGCTTGCAAAGAACTCCAGTCTAACCCATCTGATTCTGATGCTTTGCTTTCTAGGGATAACCGAAGAAACTCATGTGCACTAAGTTTACTAACAATATCTCCACTGTGAGCTGCTAGTGCCTCATCTCTAGACACATATCGAGCAAATGAGCGTACAACATCATGCATGTTGCAGGCACATTGATCAACATATCTTGTATTTGGCTCTATAAGATTTCTCAGTATCAGCTCCTTATAGTACATGCTTCCTAGTTCTTCTAAGTCGTCCGAGTTTCCGTGAAGAAATCCTTCACTAATCCACATGCCAATTATTTCCTGGCTAAAAAATACCGCAGTTTTAGGGAGAAGGGAGTAGTGCAGAAAGCATTGTTTAGCACAAGAAGATAAATCTTCATAGCTTAAATACACTGCATGATTTAGCTCTTCGGGCATTCTAGATATCGACCATATAGAATCATTCAGAACCATCTCCCACTCACGATGGTTTTTGTCCTTCTGGCATAACAGTCCTCCCATTACTTTAACAGCAAGAGGCAAACCGTCACATTTTTCTACAATTTGCATTCCAATAACCTTGAGTATATCAACTTCTCGTTCATTTGTCTCACTTGAGATTATCTGCAAGCAGTTGAATTGATAGTGATCAATAGGGAGAGGTTTTCGTCAAGAGAGAAAAAATAGCAGTTTGTCAGCAGCTAGTGTGAACTCAATATTAGTCAATAATAAGATCATGGCGAGAGACTCACGAAACATCGAGTAATGTACTACCTAAATTGCACTATCAAATGAATGAACTGGTAAGCAGGGAATGTCCCTGTCAACTGGGATATAAACTCCACATAAATGTCAAGCCTAGTGATTCATGGAGTTTAGTTCTGTACCTGTTTCTTGAGCAATAACCAGGCATCCTCCTCCTCCAACTTGTCGACATGGTGGTAGGGATGCACAACTCTCATCTCTCGAGCTACTATTTCATCTCTAGTAGTGACGAGGACTCGGCTACCTCGGGCGACGACATTAGCCAGGGGTGCTTTAAGCACATCATCCCATGCTCCATGGTTCCACACATCATCTAACACCAGAAATAGCCTCTTCCCTTTCAAGGTCCTGGCAAGGATTGGTTGAAGCACAGCCAACGCCCTTTCACCTCTGTGTACTCCCCCGACTTGCGTGATGATTGTCCTGAGCAGCTCAACCTTGTCGAAGTTCTTGTTGATGCTCAACCATATCGTCTTCTCGAACTCAACGTTCAAGGCTTCGTCATTGAAGACCTTCTGGGCAAGAGTGGTCTTACCGATCCCACCAATGCCAACAATGGCGAACATCATGATGTTGGTGTTGCCCTCCTTTTCACTTAGGATGATCTCAACCAACTTTCTTGTATCTTCGTCAATCTTCTCCCCAACTACACCCGATCGGTCAAACTCCCCTGATGTCTCACGCCTGGTATTACCAGAGTAAGAGCCATGGACCTTGCTGCTATGATCCTCATATGAACCAATAGGGATGAAGCTGAAAGCAGCACTTCGCTCCTTGATGGTGTCAAGCCTCTTGTTGAGAGTCTTGATGCGGGTGCCGATGTCATGGGCATGGAGAGGATTCCACATGCAAAAGAGCAAGGGGTTGAAGCACCCCACATCAACACTGGATGGACCCTGCTCCACGGCCTTAAGCTGGCAGAGGTCGAGGATGTCTGAAGCTTCGTACATGATGCGCTTGAGCTGCGCCACCCACGCGTGTACACTCTTATCAGCGATGTTTCTCCTATCAGCGTCGGCTAGGAAGTTCTTGAGGTCCCCAAGCTTGACATCCATCTTATCAATCTCGTCTCCAACTCCAAGCAGCATGTGCACCTCTTCTTTTGCCATCTCCGTCAGCATGTTTTGCACATAGGATGCAAAGGCATCCAGGACCATTGCCATCTTCGCTGTGTTTTGCTGTAAGAAAATTAAACCACATATCATAATCATCCCCGCCACTCGTTGCAGCTAAAGATTACCAGAAAATAATACTGAAAAAGGCAGCACTGGAATGTTAACACGGGTACAAGCTGAACACGTTATAATATATAAGCATGGGCAAGCTACCTAGCTAGTTCAACGGATGCAAGCAAAACGAGCTAATGTACAGAGGGATCGAAAATTACCTTCAAGATGGAGAGATGTTGGGTCCTTCTCTAGCTCCTCTGGAGCAACTCGTAATACTGGCGAAGGGCTAGCAGGACGGGGCACTGTGTATATAATCCCTTCGTCCCAAATTTTTTATCTTAGCTTTGTTTAAAAATGGATGTATCTAAATACTAAAATATGACTAGATACATTCATATCTAGACAAATTTAAGACAAGAATTTCGGGACCGAGGAAGCATAAACCAAAGGGAAATTCTTTAGTTCTCTAACTCTGCCATGTTTTGCTAGATAACATGCAACTTGTATGCGATTATTATATTGGTTAGCCTGTCTTAGTCTCTATAGTCATACTAACTCCCACATGGCAAGGGAAGATGAGTTACGGTAGCTTTAATCAAGTAGTATAAACTAAATCATCAGGGCCTGCAGGCATGGATTATTCATCAGATTGATATGTTCGCTGGCAGCTAGCTGGTGAACGGTATGATACAATAAATGCCACCTCAGATATTAAGAAGTGAGTGAAAACAAGCAGCCTGTTGATAAAATAGAACTGTGTATATATGTATTCTTCACACTCAGTAGTCAGTGCCCACTTGAGTCCGGTTTAGACGTATATGGATTTTTCTTATATATGAGCCACCCACTCTATCGATAACTGAAAGGATCCTAGTTTAAAGTTTTCTTTTTTTTTTTTCATTTTTTCAAATATGAGAGTTGTTGACAGCTACAGAATTTGTTAAAATACATTCAAATAGTAATGTACTGTGAAACTTAGTATAACCACACAAGTGCAAAATGCGCTTCATTAACAACAGCAAAGCACACCTAATTTAACAAACAGTCAAAATAGTGAGGGGAGTAAGCGGTGTGGTTTAATCTGAAATTGTCTGTTTGTTCAAAAGCTAGCCATAACCAGAGCAAAGCACACCTAAATTAACAACAGACAAGACTCTTTGTGGTTTGGTATGATGGTTTCACACTAGCCTAACTTGCTGCACAAATACAATACCTACTATACAGTAATTCTGGTGGCACCAATTGGTTAACGGCAAAAAACACATATTTGACCTTTGCGCGAAAGTAATTCACGATCTGAACTCCAACTTGAAAAAATTCACAAACTGATCGTTTTGTGTGACACCCAACATAAGGGCGCTGCACGACACTGTGCAGCGCCTAGAAGTTCGGCGCTGCACCCCTAGCTAGCGTGGCAGACACGGGCCAGGCGCGTCTCCACAGTGAGCAGTGCAGCGCCTGAGTCCTAGGCACTGCACTATGTTATGTGCAGCGCCCGACCCTTAGGCGCTACACTGTGACTTAAGCCGCATCGGGCCTGTCCTTCCCAGGCACTTGTTCCTTCTCCCCCAGCAGTTCCTCTCTGTTAGAAAGAGTAGGGGCGGCGCCCCCTTCGATCCCCTCCCCCCACCCCTCTCAGATCTGACGATTTTAGGTCTGGATTCAATCCCTAATCCCTTCTACTAGGTAAACTCCTCCGTTCCCCTTTCTTTTCCTCCGTAAATTTGTTGCCATTGAAGAGATTTGTTCAAGATTTGGTGGAACCCTTGATTTGCTTGGATTGGATCTTTAGATATATATGAGATGCCTAGTTTTGTAGATATTTATGATTTAGGATGTGTAGGATGTATAGTATTGTTCATTAGTTCATAATGTATGATTCTTGTTAGTGAAACTTTAGATTGTTTATTTTTTTAGATATATATGAGATGCCTTGTTTTGTAGATAATTATGAGATGTTGAGTTTAGTAGCTGTATATGAGATGTTGAGTCTTTTTTAGATACATATGAGATGTTGAGTTCATTTGAAATATGAGATGTTGAGATAAACACATATGACATGTTGAGTGTATGCCGATATTGGAGATGAACTCATATATGTGTATTGTTTGAATTTTGTAAGGATGGGTTGGCTTCTCGACAATGCCTATGACACACGACACCGGGCCTACATGATGCACGAGCAGGGGATGGTAATAATGAGTATTGTAAATATTTTGTGAATTTGCCTTTAGTTGAAATTCATGTGCCCTAAGATTTGTCATTACTTGTTTTTTGCAAAAGCTTGAACCTCTAAAGATTCGGTATCATGGCGTCTCTGGTGCTGCCATGCCCTACGATCCGCGGTACACACCATACATCTAGTAGGCAGGACTCCTCCCGTGGATTCAGTTGGTCAGCCGGTCCACGCCGAGCCTCAACGCTCCACTGGTGTCCTCTCTTGTTGATCGATGGAGGCCGGAGACACACAGTTTCCATCTTCGGACTGGGGAGATGACCGTGACGCTCCAGGATGTCTCCTTGATCACCGATCTTCCTATCGACGGAAGCCCTCTCTATATGAGCACCGATTCTGATGAGTGGCGCAAACAGATGACTGCTCTTATCGGTAGGGCTCCTACCGAGGCTGAGGCTGATGTAGAGGAGGGACAAGAGAAGAATAAGAAGGAAAGGAAAGCAGCCGGAGCTCCTTTCACGTGGATTCAAGCAAACTTCACGCGTTGCCCTCAAGATGCCACTGATGATGTGATCCAGACACATGCTCATGTCTATATGTGGTACGTTATCTCGAGGACTTTGTTTCCTGATGCACTGAGAAGAACGCTCCATGGATGTGGCTGAAGGCATTGACCGTCTTCGATAGCAAATGGAGCTAGGGTTCAGCGACTCTGGCCTACTTGTACCGACAGGTAGTTTGTTTGTTTTGTTATCATTTCATTTATTCATTAGCAATGCAACCTTGTTATCAAGTTAACATTGTTGTCTTTGATATGCAGCTGGACGATGCGTGTTGCAGGATCACTGATAGTGCAGGCATTGGTGGTAATATGCTTCTACTTTTTGTATGGAGCTGGGAGCGTCTGCCTGTTGGACGCCCCAAGAGCGTCAAGTTTAATTCTTGGGATGAAGAAGCCGATTTACGGCTCCCCACTTGGGCCTACAAGTGGGATGTGGTATCCAAGATGACGAACGATGTCAATCTCATGTACCAAAAGTACATCGCCGAGTTGGACACAATTACGCCTGAGCAGGTAACGAGGACATTACATCGATCATTTCTCATGCTTGGCTGAAAACTTGTCACCAATGTTGCGTTGTTGTCCTATTTCATAGGTGGAATGGCAGCCATATGGCGCGAATGACACATTAGGGGTCACCCACGAGTTTGCCCTCAACCCGATGTGCTTGCGGGATAGGGATTTTTGGCTTATGAGGTGCCCACTAATATGCAACTGGGCGGTTGAGTTTCATTTGTCACACCGCGTGTATCGTCAGTTTGTCTGTTCCAGGCTCACCCGTCGGAATGGGTGGACACGGACAAAGCACTTCATAGGTAAGAGAGCATGAACCGTATTGACTTAGCATCGCCACTCCTTTTTTATTGTGCTAATCTTTGGTTTTCTACCATGAAGGTTGGACAGGAAAAGGCATCGGAAGATAAAGGACTGGGAAAAGCATCATTCATCCTATGTTACCCGTTTCAAACATAGTGTGGAGCAAGCTCGTGACGGTGCAGCCCCCCAGCTTCGTGAGCATAACTCACTTGCTTTTGATAACTACCTACGATGGTTTCTTCAAAATGCTAGAGTTGAGTTATGCCCACCGGCATACAATGAGGATATTATTGAAGATCCCGCAAACTTTGAGGATCTATTGAAGCAGCAATACAAAAAAATGTCAGGGAAGGGCTAGGAGTCCCTGCTGTTTCGGTGATTAACTATGTGGTAAAGTCTTCCCTTCTTTAGTTTGACCGTATCCATATTACACATGTTTGAATGGCTAACATGTTACTTCATTCTCATCCATAGTGCAACCAGATCAAGAAAGCAGCTGATGAAAGCCAGTCTATTCTGGAGAAGACACCGGTTGGAGAACGCAATGATGAAGGTCCACTACGAAAATTCCTGAAGGTACATATCGCACTCAGGTGTCCATGTTGCATATGTTGCGGAGTTTGGTATCTTATACATTTGTTCATGTTACACAGTCAGGCCAAGAAGTTAAGGCAGTTATCAAACCTTCTCGGTTGCCGTGACCCAATATATTATGAACCATCTACCTCTAGGTCTGGTACACCATCAAACCCCTTATCTCACCGTCAGGGGGACGATGTGAGTTCTTCATACGCTTATTTGGATGATGAGGGTGCGGTCTGTTGGGGAAAGTTGCATGGGAAACAAAAAATTTCCTACGCACACACAGATCTATCCATGGTGATGAGCATCTACGAGAGGGAGACTGGATCTACGTACCCTTGTAGATCGCTAAGCGGGAAGCGTTAAGAAACGGGGTTGGTGTAGTCGGACGTCTTCGCGATCCAAATCGCCGTGCGTCCCGCGATCCAATCACGATCCGTCCCGCGATCCAATCAGGATCCGACCCGCGATCCAATCACGATCCGTCCCACGAACTTGATCACGATCTGTCCCACGAACTTGATCACGATCCTTCCTATCTAGCGCAGAACGGACGACACCTCCGCGATCAGCACACGTGCAACTTGATGACGGTCTCCACTGTCTTGATCCAGCAAGAGGAAGTGGAGAGGAGGAAGAGTTCACCGGCAGCATGACGGTGCTCCGGCGATGGCGATGGAGCAATTCCGGCAGGGCTTCGCCTAAGCACTGTGGAAATCCGATCTAGAGGAGCACCGGTGGAACGGGTAGCATGTGGCCGTAAAATCTAGTGCAAAATACCCAATACCACCAGTATATATAAGAGGGAGGGAGGAGGAGGGCTGGCACACAAAGGCTGCCCTTGCGCAAGGAGGAGAGGAGGAATCCTCGTCCAATCCTAGTAGGACTAGGATTCCTCCTTTCCTACTTGGAATCTATTTCCACCTTGCGTTTTTTCTTTCTCTTTCAACTCCAGCCGCATGGGCCTCTTAGAGGAATTCCACCAGCCCACTAAGGGCTGGTTTCAACCCTTCCAGAGCCCATGTAGCCTCTTGGATCGAAATACCTCTCCCTATGGTCCCCCGGTACACTACCGGCACTCCCGGTACACTACCGATGAGCCTGAAACTTTTCCGGCGACCAAAATAGGACTTCCTATATATGAATCTTTACCTACGGACCATTCCGGAGCTCCTCGTGACGTCCGGGATCTCATCCGGGACTCCAAACAACCTTAGGTCACCACCATACATAACTCTATACTACCGAAATGTCACCAAACCTTAAGCGTGCAGACCCTGCGGGCTCAAGAACTATGTAGATATGACTGAGACACCTCTACGGCCAATAACCAATAGCGGGACCTGGATGACCATATTGGTTCCTACATATTCTATGAAGATCTTTATCGGTCGAACCTCTATGTCAGGGATTCAGTTAATTCTGTATAACGTTCCCTTTGTTCTTCGGTATGTTACTTGCCCGAGATTCGATCGTCGGTATCTCCATACCTAGTTCAACCTCGTTACCGGAAAGTCTCTTTACTCGTTCTGTAATACAAGATCCCATGGCTAACACTTAGTCACATTGCTTGCAAGGCTTGTTGTGATGTTGCATTACCGAGTGGGCCCTGAGATACCTCTCCGTCACACGGAGTAACAAATCCCAGTCTTGATCCATGCCAACTCAACAGACACCCTTGAAGATACCTGTAGAGCACCTTTATAGTCACCCAGTTAAGTTGCGACGTTTGATACACACGAGGCACTCCTCCGGTATCCGTGAGTTGCATGATCTCATGGTCATAGGAACATATACTTGACATGCAGAAAACAGTAGCAATAAACTGACACGATCATATGCTACGTTTGTACTTTGGGTCTTGTCCATCACATCATTCTCCTAATGATGTGATCCCGTTATCGACATCACATATCAATGGCTAGGAAACCTTGACCATCTTTGATCAACGAGCTAGTTCACTAGAGGCATACTAGGGACAAAGTGTTGTCTATTTACCCACACATGTAATGTGTTTCCAATTAATACAATTATAGCATGGACAATAAATGATTATCATGAACAAGGAAATATAATAATAAACACTTTATTTATTGACTCTAGGGAATATTTCCAACACGGTCACCCAAGAGGCATGACTAATCTTTTAGATGTAATTCTCACTTTACTATTACTTGGTCTTTACCATAATGTTTGATTGTGTGATAGGTTGATGAACTTGATGATGACATGAGTTTGGCGGACGCTCAAGTTCGGTCCGCATACATGTTGAAGCCTAGGAATCCCACACACCGGTTCACACCCTATGACTATGACAACAGAGGCAACCCAAAGGTGCCCATAAAGAGCTCACAGATGGCGAGCTTGGATGATGAGGCGAAGGAGGAAGAGGAGGCTCCTCCTGTTAGGAGGAAGAAGATAGCCACCAGGCATGGCAGCAGGAACACGCGCGGGAGGCATTAGTCGTTGTCGTTTTTTTATTATGAAACTGAACTTGTGAGGGTATGTGATGGTTGGTGGACTCTTAGTAGTATGCTACCTTATCTTAAATGATGGTTGGTGAACTTGTGAGGTTATGTGATGGTTGTTGTGATGTTTATTTTAAATGAATTTCAAGTTATTGTAAGTGTTGTGATGTTCATATTAATTTCAAGTTAAGTGCTATGAATTTTGAGTTATTGTAAGTGCTGTTAATTTCAAGTTATAGCAGTTTGCATTAATGCAACGCCTGATATCTAGGCGCTGCACTGTGCAATGCAGCGCCCAATCGTAAGGCGCTACACAAGGTGGGATGTGGTTCCTACGGCCAGAAAATCCCAAGTCATAGTGTAGCGCCTAGTACTCAGGCGCTGCACTGCACAGCATGACGCCTGACGCTTGGGCGCTGCATAGTATAGTGCAGCGCCCGGCTCTTCAGCGCTTCAGTGCTGTAACCTGCAAAACTACAAAAACATAAGTATTAGTTTTTAGTGTTGACACAGAAAACTGCAATACTATAAACAACTCCAATTAGGTCTACAAGATGGTCCACGACAAATTCATTAGAATTACAAATTAGTTCCATAAGGTAGTCTATGACACATTCATTTGAAATGACAAACTTAGGCCTACTAGGAGAGTTCATGACAAATACGACATGGGTACATCGAGTTCCATGACGAGTGCACCGAAGCTAAGTCCTTACTGAGTCGAGCGAGGCCATTTCCCCTTCTTGTCACATGCCTCATCCTCCACTTGCACCTCACGAGCCTTTGCAAGCTTTCTTGCCCTTTCCTCCTCATGAGCAAGTTTCGCTTGGCGTGCCATAGCTAACAAAAACCTAGGGAGTCGGTTGTATGCTTCCTCCCAATTGCCATACAACATCTTGAATGCATCTTGCTTCGCCTTCCATGCCTTGCTGTACTTCACCTTGTAATGAAAGATGGCTTTCACAAGGTCAATGACACTCTTAATTCTCATTGTTGGAAGTGTGGATATTTGGTTGGAAAACCTGTAAGGGATGAACTCGGACGTGAGTTGTCTGTGTTCTTCGGACACAAGCTTGCCGTCCGCATTCTTGTGTCAGCACATGTGACTTGGTACACAACTAACTATGTGCAAAATGGGACCTCCTTTCCATGGCCTTGCACGCACAATCCATGGACATGTTGGCACTTCACATTTAACCGTGTAACGCATATTGACGTCTGAGTTGGCCACTCTATGTGGACGATGATGCGTAACCGAGTAGTTGTCGAGCCACATCTTTAATTCCAAGAAGGATCCAAACTCACAACCGGGATATAACCCGTTCTTGCCGTCACCCAAATCATGGTGAGAACTTGGCCTAGCGCCAAGAGATGTACATTTGCCACCATCTACAAAGGCTGTAGGAAATATGCCCTAGAGGCAATAAATAAAGTGTTTATTATTATATTTCTTTGTTCATGATAATTGTTTATTGTCCATGCTATAATTGTATTGATTGGAAACACATTACATGTGTGGATAAATAGACAACACTTTGTCCCTAGTATGCCTCTGGTGAACTAGCTCGTTGATCAAAGATGTTCAAGGTTTCCTAGCCATTGACATATGATGTCATTTGATAACGGGATCATATCATTAGGAGAATGATGTGATGGACAAGACCCAAACTACAAACGTAGCATATGATCGTGTCAGTTTATTGCTACTGTTTTCTGCATGTCAAGTATATCTTCCTATGACCATGAGATCATGCAACTCACGGACACCGGAAGAGTGCCTTCTGTGTATCAAACGTTGCAACGTAACTGGATGACTATAAAGGTTCTCTATAGGTATCTCCGAGGGTGTCTGTTGAGTTGACATGGATAAGGACTGGGGTTTGTTACTCCGTGTGACGGAGAGGTATCTCAGGGCCCACTCGGTAATACAACATCACAATAAGCCTTGCAAGCAATGTGACTAGGTGTTAGTCATGGGATCTTGTATTACGGAATGAGTAAAGAGACTTGCCAGTAACGAGGTTGAACTAGGTATGGAGATGCCGACGATGAATCTCGGGCAAGTAACATACTGAAGAACAAAGGGAACATCATACAGGATTAACTAAATCCTTGACATAAAGGTTCGACCGATAAAGATCTTCATAGAATATGTAGGAACCAATATGGGCATCCAATTCCCACTATTGGTTATTGATCATATAGGTGTCTTGGTCATGTCTACATAGTTCTCGAACCCGCAGGGTCTTCACACTTAAGGTTTGGTGACATTTCGGTAGTATAGAGTTATGCATGGTGGTGACTGAAGGTTGTTCAGAGTCCCGGATGAGATCCCGGACGTCACAAGGAGCTCCGTAATGGTCCGGAGGTAAATATTGATATATAAGAAGTCCTATTTTTGGTTGCCGGAAAAGTTTCGGGCTCATCGGTAGTGCACCGGGAGTGCCGGTAGTGTATCGGGAGACCATCGGGAGGGGTATTTCGACCCAAGAGGCTATATGGGTTGTGGGAGAGTGAATACCAGTCCTTAGTGGGCTAGTGGAATTCCCACACAAGGCCCATGAGGTTGGGAAAGAAAAGCCCAAAGAGAAAAGGTGGAAAAAAGGCAAAAAGGGAAGGAGTCCTAGTCCTACTAGGATTGGAGGAGGATTCCTCCTCTCCTATCCACTTCGGCCGAAGCCTCCTAGGGCTGGCCCTTTGGCCAAGCCTCCTTCTCTCTTCCTCTTATATATACTAGTGGTTTTAGGGTTTTTGCACGAGATTTTCAGCCACGTGCTACCCTCTCCTCTAGTGCATAGTTTCTCCTCTAGATCGGTTTTCTGCAGTGCTTAGGCGAAGCCCTGCCCGAATAGCTCCACCACCATCGCCACAACACCATCGCGCTGCCGTAGAAATCATCTACCTCTCCACTCCCTCTTGCTGGATCAAGAAGGCGGAGATCGTCATCGAGCTATACGTGTGCTGAACACGGAGGTGTCGTTCGTTCAGTACTAGATCAGAAGGACCGTGATCAAGATCGCGAGACGATTCGTGATTGCATCGCGGGACGGATCGTGATGAGATCGCGGGACGGATCGTGATCAGATCGAGGGACGGGTTGTGATGGGATCACGGAACGCTTGGCGATTTTGATCGCAAAGACGTTCGACTACATCAACCGCGTTTCTTAACGCTTCCCGCTTAGCAATCTACAAGGATATGTAGATCCACTCTTCCTCTCGTAGATGCTCATCACCATGGATAGATCTTGCGTGTGCATAGGAATTTTTTTGTTTCCCATGCAACATTCCCCAACAGTGGCATCATGAGCTAGGTCTATGTGTAGATGAGACCTCGAGTAGAACACAAAGAGTTTGTGGGCATTGATGCTTAGATTGCTTCCACCCTTGGTCATGTTTTGGTTCAGCGGTATTGTGGGATGAAGCAGCCCGGACCAACATTACTCGTACGCTTACGAGAGACCAGTTCCATCGACTGACGTGTAACCTCGTTGCACAAAGATGGCTGGCGGGTGTCTATTTCTCCTATTCTAGTTGGATTGGATTCGACTAAGGCGGTCCTTGAGAAGGTTGAAAAGCAACTTATGTATGACCGTTGTGGTTTATGCGTAGGTGAGAATTTTTCTTGCTAGATACCCATAGCAGCCACGTAGAACATGCAACAACAATTAGAGGACGTCTAACTTGTTTTTGCAGGGTATGTTGTGATGTGATATGGCCAATTACATGATGAGATATATGTGATGTATGAGATGATCATGTGTTGTATAGAATATCACGACTTGCATGTCGATGAGTACGGCAACTGACAGGAGCCATAGGGTTGTCTTTAATTATTGTATGACCTGCGTGTCAACTATTAAGCGCTATGTAATACTTTACTTTATCGCTAAATGTTAGCAATAGTAGTAGAATCATGGTGTGCGCGACAACCCCGATGGCGATACGTTTATGGATATCATGGTGTCATGCCAGTGCCGATGGAGATCATGCCGGTGCTTTCAAGATGGAGATCAAAAGCACAAGTTCATGGCCATATCATGTCACTTATGATTTGCATGTGAAATTAATCCTTTTATGCACCTTGTTTTATTAGGACGACGATAGCAGTATAAGGTGATCCCTCACTTAATTTCAAGATAAATTGTGTTCTCCCCGAGTGTGCACCGTTGCGAAAGTTTGTCGCGTCGAGACACCATGTGATGATCGGGTGTGATAGACTCTACGTTCACATACAACGGGTGCAAGCCAGTGTTGCCCATGCAAAACACTCGGGTTAAACTTGATGAGCCTAGAATGTATAAACATGGCCTCGGAACACAAGAGACCGAAAGGTCGAACATGAGTCTTTAGTAGATATGATCAACATGATGATGTTCACCATTGAAACCACCTCAACTCACGTGATGATCAGATTTGAGTTGGTGAATTTGGATCATGTATCACTCGAATGACCGGAGGGATGTCAATTTGAGTGGGAGTTCTTAAGTAATATGATTAATTGAACTCATTATCATGAACATAGTCACTAGTGTCTTTGCAAATTATGTTGTAGATTACTATCTCACGCTGTAGCTCCCTTGTATTTTTATATGTTCCTAGAGAAATAGAGTTGAAAGATGATGGTAGCAATATTGCGGACTGGGTCCGTGATCTGAGGATAGTCCTCATTGCTGCGTAGAAGGCTTATGACCTTAATGCACCGCTCGGTGTGCCAACCCCTCTAGCGTCGTCTGTAGATGTTGTGAACATCTGATAGGCACGTTCTGATTACTACATGATAGTTTAGCGCGTCATGCATTACGGCTTAGAATTGAGGCTCCGAAACATTTTGAACGTCACGGAACATATGCGATGTTCTAAGAGCTGAAATTGGGATCTCAGGCTCGTGCCCGTGATGTGAGATATGAGATCTCCAACAAGATTCTGTGCCTGCAAGATGAAAGAGAATAGCTCAATCGTTGAGCATGTACTCAGATTGTTTGGGTGCTACAATTGCTTGAATCGAGTGGGAGTTGATCTTCCAGATAAGATAGTGATTGATATAGTTCTCCAAGTCATTGTCACTAAGCTACTAGAACTTGGTGATTAACTATAAATTGCCAGGGATGGAAATAATGATCCCTGAGCTATTCGCGATGTTTGACACCACGAAGGTAGAAATCAAGAAAGGAGCATCAAGTGTTGATGGTTAGTAAAACAACTAGTTTCGAGAAGGGCAAGGGCAAGGAGGTAAACATCATGGATGGCAAGTCAGTTGTTGCTCCAGTGAAGCAACTCAAGGTTGAACCCAAACTCGAGACTAAAGTGCTTCTATTATGAGGAGAGTGGTCGCTGAAGCGGAACAACCCTATATAGTTGGTAGATAAGAAGGCTCGCAAACGTCGACATAAGTATATTTGATATACGTGTTATTGATGTGTACCTTGCTAGTACTCCTAGTAGCACTTGGGTATTGGATACCGGTTCGGTTGCTAAATGTTAGTAACTCAAAATAAAAGCTACGGAATAAATGGAGAACTAGCTAAGGGTGAGGTGACGATGTGTGTTGGAAATGTTTCCAAAGTTGATGTGATCGACATCGCACACACTCTCTACCTTTGAGATTAGTGACGAACCTAAATAAACGTTATTTGGTGTTTTGCATTGAGCATGAACGTGATTAGATCGTGTTTATTGCAACACAGTTATTCATTTAAGTTAGAGAATAATGGTTATTCTGTTTACATGAATAATACCTTCAATGGCCATGCACCCAGTGAGAATGGTTTGTTGAATCTTGATTGTAGTAATACACATGTTCATAACATTGATGCCAACAGATACAAAGTTAATAATGATAGTACCACATACTTGTGGCATTGCCGCTAAATGTCATATTGGTATAAATCACATGAAGAAACTCAATACTGATGGATCTTTGGACTCATTCGATTTTGAATCGGTTAGACATGCCGACCATGCCTCTTGGACAAGATGACTAAAACCACATTTTTCGGAACGGGCAATTGACTTATTGGAAATGATACATGCTGATGTATACGGTCCAATGAGTGTTGTAGCGTGCAGTGGATATCATTATTTTCTTGCCTTCACTGATGATTTGAGTATATATGAGTATATTTACTTAATGAAACACAAGTCTGAATCGTTTGAAAAGTTCAAGCAAATTCAGAGTGAAGTTTAAGATCATCGTGACAAGAAGATAAAAATGTCTACGATATGATCGTGGAGATGAATATCCGAGTTATTGGCATACAACTTTAGACAATGTGAAAATTGTTTCACAACTCACGCCACCTGGAACACCATAGTATGATGGTGTGTCAGAACGCCATAGTCGCACTCTATTGGATATGGTGCATGCTATGATGTCTCTTATCGTTTTGCTACTGTAGTTTAAATAGGGCACCATCTAAATCCATTGAGATGACACCATCTGAACTATGGTTTAATAGAAACCTAAGCTGTCATTTCTTATTGTTTGGGGCCGCGATGCTTATGTGAAAAAAGGTTTTCACCTAATGAGCTCGAACCCAAAGCAGACAAATGCATCTTCATAGAATACCCTAAGAACAGTTGGGTATACCTTCTATCTCAGATCCAAGTGCAAAGTGTTTGTTGCTAAAACGGGTCCTTTCTCGAGAAAAAGTTTCTCTCAGAAGAATTGAGTGGGAGGAAGATAGAACCTGATGAGGTTGTTGAACCTTTGTTTCAACCAGAGAGTAGCGCATCACAGAAAGATGTTTCTATGGAACCTACTCAGTTGAAGAGGAAGTAAATGATGATGATCATGAAGCTTCGGATCAAGTTACTATCGAACCTCGTAGGTCGACAAGGATGCGTACTGCTCCTGAGTGGTATGACAATCCTGTCTTGGAGGTCATGTTGTTGGACAACGATGAACCTACGAGATATGGAGAAGCAATGATGGGCCCGGATTCCGACAAATGGTTAGAGGCCATGAAATCTGAGAAAGAATCCATGTATGAAAACCAAGTACAGACTTTGGTAGACTTGGTCGTTGGACGGCAGGTCGTCGAGTACAAATGGACCTTTGAGATGAAGACTGACGCTGATGGTAAATGTCAGCATTTATAAAGCTCGACTTGTCACAAAGAAGTTTTTGACAAGTTCAAAGAGTTGACTACGATGAGACTTTCTCACTCGTAACGATGCTAAAGTCTGTTGGAATTATGTTAATAGTTGCTGCATTTTTCAATTATGAAATCTGGCAGATGCACTACAGAAATCAGCTTCTTTGCCATCTGCCATGGCGGACGGCAAAGGCATCAGTGGCGGACGGCAAAGCCCTTTGCCGTCAGCCAGCAGATGGCGAACAGTCCGGCTCAATTCCTGCCGGTAAAGGCCTTCTTTGCCGTCTGCTTCACCGAAGCGGACGGCAAAGGTTTATGCTGTCAGCCGTTTGCGGGCAGCAGACGGCAAAGAGCGTGGTCGGCAATGAGGTGAGGTGGGAGCCGTTAGGGGTTAACGGCATGCTTTGCCGTCTGCTGGCAGACGGCAAAGAGGCTAAGGTCTTTGCCGTCTGTTGGCGGACGGCAAAGTGCCCAAATAGGAGTCACTGGGAAGCTGCCACGTGGCACTCTATGCCGTCAGCCAGCTGACGGCAAAGAGATTTGAATCTTTGTCGTCTGCTGGCTGACGGCATAGCTGGCCTTGTTTGCCAGTCCTATTTGGGAACTTTGCCGTCAGCACCTTAGCCTCTTTGCCATCTGCCAGCTGACGGCAAAATACCCAAATCCCAGTGTTCCCAGGTTGCATAGGTAGCTGCCACGTGGCATGTTTGCCGTCTGCTAGCTGTCGGCAAAGCTCTTTGCCGTCTGCTAGCAGACGGCAAAATCCTATATAACCCCTGTTTTTAATTGAATTCATTCAATTTGACAGAAATTCATAGATATACACAGATACACATATATATCCAACAATATATTTCCATATATATGCAACAAGCATATCCAACAATATATACATATATATCCAACAAGCATATCCAACAATATATCCATATGACATAAGAAGTTTCCAACAACATATCCATAGTGATATACACATCCAAACAAGTTCCCAAACATGTTTTCATAAACAAAAAGGAAGCACATGCAAGGAGAATATAACAGTCCATCAATGCAAGCTTCCGCATCTCAAGCAAATCTGCAAATTGGGAAAGATGAAAGTTAGAAGAAGAAGAATATCTAGAAGAAGAAGAGGAAAATAAGAAGAAGATTTTATCTTCTTGTTTTCCAACAAATGTAGTTAAAAAAGCCAATTTAGAGCTAAGCTAGGTAAAAAGGTCATTTTGGAGATAAGCTAAGTTCAATGTATCATATTGGAGCTAACCTAGGTAAACTTGGTAATTTTGGAGCTAAGCTAAGTTAAATGGATCATATTGAAGCTAACCTAGGTAAACTTGGTCATTTTTGAGCTAACCTAGGTAAAAATGTCATTTTTTGCTAAGATAGGTAAAAATGCTAAGTGTGTAGGTCAATTTAGAGCTAACTTAGGTAAATAGGTCATTTTGGAGCTAACACGGGTAAAATGGATCATATTGTAGCTAA
Organism: Hordeum marinum; assembly: GCA_022496015.1. Taxonomy (NCBI): domain Eukaryota; kingdom Viridiplantae; phylum Streptophyta; class Magnoliopsida; order Poales; family Poaceae; genus Hordeum; species Hordeum marinum. Next base: position 25,178,041 of record CM039677.1, on the reverse strand, counting down.
CTTAGGTAAACTTGGTCGTTTTGGAGCTAACGTAGCTTAAATGGATCATATTGGAGCTAACGTAGGTAAACTTGGTCATTTTGGAGCTAACCTGGCTAATTAGGCCATTTTTGACATAACTAAGCTTATTGTGTCATTTTAGAGGACAACAAGCTAAGTATATGACATTTATGAGGTTAGCAAGGTTATTATGCCATTTACGAATAAAAACAAGTAAGAGGAGGAAAAGAAGAAGAAGAAGAATAAGAAAAGAAGAAGAAATGTTCTTCTTCTTCTTCTTCTTCTTCTTCTCTTCCTATTCCTTCTTTTCTTCCTATTCCTTGATTTTCTTCATCTTATTATGTCATTTGTGGACTAAATAGGCTAAATTATGTCATAAATGGGCTAAATAGGATAAATTATGTCATAAATGGGCTAAATAGGCTAAGTAAGAGGAGGAAAAGAAGAATAAGAAGAAGAATAAGAAGAATAAGAAAAGAAGAAGAATAAGAAAATAAGAATAAATGTTCTTCTTCTTCTTCTTTTCTTCTTCTTCTTCTTCTTCTTCTTCTTCTTCTCTTCCTATTCCTTCTTTTCTTCCTATTCCTTGATTTTCTTCATCTTATTATGTCATTTGTGGACTAAATAGGCTAAATTATGTCATAAATGGACTAAATAGGCTAAATTATGTCATAAATGGGCTAAATAGGCTAAGTAAGAGGAGGAAAAGAAGAAGAAGAAGAAGAAGAAGAAGAAGAAGAAAAGAAGAAGAATAAGAAAATAATAATAAATCTTCTTCTTCTTCTTCTTCTTTTCTTCTTCTTCTTCTTCTTCTTCTTCTTCTCTTCCTATTCCTTCTTTTCTTCCTATTCCTTGATTTTCTTCATCTTATTATGTCATTTGTGGACCAAATAGGCTAAATTATGTCATAAATGGACTAAATAGGCTAAATAAGAGGAGGAAAAGAAGAAGAAGAAGAAGAAGAATAAGAAAAGAAGAAGAAATGTTCTTCTTCTTCTTCTTCTTTTCTTATTCTTCTTCTTCTTCTTCTTCTTCTTCTCTTCCTATTCCTTCTTTTCTTCCTATTCCTTGATTTTTTTCATCTTATTATGTCATTTGTGGACTAAATAGGCTAAATTATGTCATAAATGGACTAAATAGGCTAAATAAGAAGAAAAATACCGTTATCACGGAGGTGAAGGACCGGTCGGGGCTGCGCTAGTGCCAGACTAAGGTGAAGGGCCGGTCGGGGTTCCACCAAGGGCAGACTGAGAAGCATCGGTTGATGCTTGTCGGGAAGCATTCTACACCAAAGATCATTTCCAATGTCTCGTTAGCATGATGCAACATAAATGTGAATAGTACTAACGACCATTAAAATCAAACTCACCGTGTTCACCGGAGCAATCTGGGGCATCGGCGGAGGGGTCTGCCGCTTTTCTGGCACATGCTCTACACATTTGGTTCTCACGAGTTAGTCATATTACTTAGTAATGGAACAAACATTATGTGCATGATTTGGCTAATATGCAGGAGAAACACACTACCAAGATGTCGTATAGGGCCCGGTTTTGAGCATCGTTCCGGTTCCTCTCCTCCTCCAACAGCCTAGTCGTCCTCTCCTCCAGCTCCCTCTCCCTCTACTCCGCCTGCCTTCTTTCCGCCTCCAAAAGCGTCTGTGTGTTTTCTCTCTCTTTCTCAAGAGCAGCCTGCAACACACCACTCCTCGTTAGCATTGTAATCATCGACGGACACACACACAATGTAATGGATAGGAAAGGTATCCGAGTCCATATAACTAACCGCCATGGCGAGTTCCGATGGTCGTGCACGAGGCATTATCTCAGGATCAGAGCTACTCTGGCGCTTCTTGATCTGCGTGGGAGTCTTAGGACAACGTATCAGTCCATCACCAATGGCTATCGAGCCATGGGACCTCCCGCCACCAGATATCATAACCAGCTCTGTATCAAAAGGATCCTGGCTCGGGTTAAAGTCCTCCCCTTTCCTTGACTTCCCCTCGTCTCTGTACCTCACGAGCTTGTTGCGGGAGGAGATGTTGGTGAAGGTCTCTGGATGATCTAGGTCAGACTCCGAGAATGCCTTGGCCTTCTTGTACTGGGGCACTATGGGCCATGCCATAGAGGTCGAACAGACCTGGCACGGGCTTCTTGTTGTGGTGCGACTGACAGAGAGGAACAAAATATTAGTCAAGGGCTTAAGCTAGCATGAAGAATGAAATTGCTATGTAAATAAGGTCATTTTGGAGCTAAGTAAGGTTATTATGTCATTTTTGAGGGAAAAAAAGCTAAGTTTAGGTCATTTTGGAGGTAACCAAGATTATTATGCCAATTTTGACCAAACTATGCTAATTATGTCAGTATTGAGCTATCCAAGGTAGTTATGCCTTTTTTAGCGAACTAAAGCATATTTAGGCATTTTATAGAGCTATCTTAGGTTATTATGTCACTTTAGAGCTAATTATGTCATAAATTAACAAGCTAAGATTATTTTAGGTCATTATTGAGCTATCAAAGGTAGTTATGCAATTTTTTTAACTAAGTAAGCATTATTGAGCTATCCAAGGAAAAATGCTATCATGTAGAATGAAATTGCATGAATCATGAAGCAAACCACATACCCAGTGAACCCCGTACTCAAACAGGTTGGAGCTCCCTTGATGGTGTGGCACACCAACCATTTGGGCACGCTTATCCTTGGCCCTTTGGTGTTCGACTAGCCATTTGGGAGAGCACCACTTATCCACCAACGCCTCCCAATAGTCCATCCTATCCGCACACCATCTCGGGGGCACCTAAGTTAGTCAAGAGAAATTTCAGCGCTACGCCTACGAATCAAATCAAGAGAACTAAGTTCAAGGCCTTAAGAATAGGTAATTACCAGCATGTACTTCTCCTTAGTCAGAAACTTGCCACGACACTTCTTCTTCGCCCTCCTAATACCCTTCGAGGCGTAGTAGTCTCGAACAGGCCTGCACCCGAGCCTCGTGCCGTAAGTTCTTAAGTAGGCGCTTGCACTCGGCTTCGACAACCGAAACCGTAGCCTCCTGCTCTCCATCGGAAATCCTGTAGAAGGTCTGCAGTCAAACAAGACAACGCTGATTAGTAAAATCACTACGTAGTGTTGATCTTTAATTCTGTAAAGGAGAAATTACCCAGAACCGACGGAACACAATGTCGGCCACCGTCTCGCACTCAACACCGGCAACCATCTCCCCTGGCGGGGCCGGGGCAGCTTCGTACAGCTCCCAGCTAAGTGCTAGCTGTGGAACCTGACACTCACCGGGCAACGTGACCCACCCAGGGAAGTGTTGCCGGCAAAGCACACCAAGGACCTGGTTGGGCCTGCGGACACCACGGGGGTGTACCCAGCCCCTGCAGTATGTCAAGGCCAATGCATTAGATATTAATTTGAAGAAACATGAAGGCAAAAGGTTAAAAAAGAGTAAATTCACTTACTTCAACCCATTAGGATGTATCAACCACCTCTGGTCGGGGGTCGTCGGCACGGGCGGGAGCTTTGTACTGCCACGCTGGTAGACCTTCTTGCCCTTGTCAACCAGCTCGCCCTCGCTGTAGCTATCACCAGAGAAGGTGTCCTCGCTATCATCAGTAGGGCCACTAGCATCCAGAGTCTCGTGCGAAGAAGACTCTAGGACCGGAGTCTTCTAGGACGAAGACTCTGGGACCGGACTCACGTGGGGCGAAGAAGAGGCGCCCCGAGTCTGGTGACGCGAAGGATCGGCGACCCCAGTCTGGTGGGGCGAAGGATCCGCGACCCGAGTCTGGTGGGCCGAAGAATCGACGACCGGAGGCTCATGGACCGGAGTCTGAGACGGGTTCACGTCAGACGGAGCGGTCCTGTGGTCGGGTGAATGAGCTGGGGGTGGCGGCAAGGAAGGCATAGCAGCCTTCCTACCTCTCCCGCTGCCACATCCACCTTTAGCAGCCTTCTTCGTCCTCCCCCGACCTCTGCCGGACGAAGAAGAAGCGCCCGCCGGTGCTGACTGCATACTGTCTAGCAGCGATTTCCGGAGGGGCTGTGCTAGAATAATGGAAGCACCCCTCCCAGGAGTGCTCGCACGAGGCTCGGAGCGCTCTAGACCCTTGCCCACCATCCTGTCAACACCTACAATGACAAAAAGTAAACCAAATTAGTATAACATAAAAAATTTGAATAACTGACATGAATACTATGTATATAATTTAAGAGTATCATCATCATGAACATAATAAAAAATTGAATACCTGACATTACTAATATTACTCTGAATTGTCTATATATGCTCCGGGATCATTAAATGCATCATCATCATCACTATCAGTGATGAGCTCATCATCATCATTAATAAATGCACCAACATTTGGAAGGCCTCCTTTACGTAATTGTTCAAGCATTGAAAGGTCATCTGCAGCAGTAACTTCTTCTTGTTCCGGCCCTTCTTGTTCTGGCTCAGGGGTGAAGTCGGATTCACTATCGCTGTCTACTTCAATGTTCCGGGGTACAGTTGAGCGATTCTTGAAACGATTTTTGGAAAGACGTGTTTCTTGGAAGAATTCTCCTTCGTCATATGTGTCTTGGTCATAATCCTCTTCATTGGGGGGAGGTGGTCTAACACGTGGCGGCACTTCATAAACGACATCCCAACCACTGAGATTTGAATCACTTTGACAGGCCCACGGTAGATAGAAAACTTGGGTTGCCTGTTGAGCCGTAATATAGACATCGGGAACATCCAAATGGGTGCTTTGTTCGATTTCGACTAGACCTATATGTTCATGAGTCCTTCTAGTATCCTTCGGCTGGAACCAATAACATCTGAAGACTACGACGTTTGGTGGGTTTTCACCATAGAATTGAAGTTCATAAATTGCTTCAACTCTTCCATAATACTCAATACCTCCTTCGCCGATAGCAGAGACACAACAATTTGTAGACTTTCGGTCGGGCCATACATAGCTCTTTGCCATAGGTACGAAAGCGATACCCGTTGATGTCGTATTTGTCAAATGAACAGGACCTTATAGTCAAAACCATTAGCTATTTGTCTCAGTTCGGCATCCATAATCTCTGAATTAGCCTACAAGTTTAATATGAAAGGATTGTCGCATTAGTCGCAAATTAGCCAAAGAAATGAAATGGTCTAATGGAAATTACCGTTTGTTTGAACCAAGAGATGAAACCGGACATAGGCGCCTCCTTGCTTTGCCAGAAGCTCATACTCTTCGACGGAATCCTTTTGTATCACCGCTCCATACGAGAATATGGCGACGTATCGACTGCATCAAATATCCCGGAATAAGAGCAGTTCAAAGGAATTAGAAATTGCGAAACAATGTACGGAGATCTTACTCGATGTACGGCCGCACTTCTGTTAGGTTGTTGAAGAGATACAACGAAATGGTCCGCCATTCTTTGACACCCAACGGTACTGGTTTGGAACCACTGGCTGGTGCGAGATCCCCTTTGAATAGGCTGAGGTTGGATCGACCCTTTTTAGGGTCGTCAGCATTGTACCGAGGCTTCGGATTATGCAAATGACGATTTTTGGCTTCGTAGTGTGCTGTCACGAAGTTTGTCGCCTTCTCAGTGATGAATGCCTCGGCCATCGATGCTTCAATTCTACGTTTGTTTTTACATTTTGCTCGAAGTGTCTTCTCCATTCTCTCAGTTGAGAAGCACCAACGATTTTGCACGGGCCCTCCCAATCTTGCCTCGGTCGGGAGATGCAAAATCAAGTGCTGCATTGGATTAAACATGGTCGGCGGAAAGATTTTCTCTAACTTGCAGATCAACTCCGGCGCGAACTGTTCCATTTCTTCGAGGAGGTCAGGCGATAGTTCTTTCGCACAAAGAACACGGAAGAAATAGCTCAGCTCTGCCAGTACTAGCCATTCATCCTCAGGGATGAAGCCACGCAACATCACCGGCATTATCCGCTCAATCCATATGTGCCAATCATGACTTTTTAGACCAAATATTTTCAATTTTTCAAGACTCGCTCTCCTCTTTAGATTTGCTACATACCCATCGGGGAACATCAACTGCATTTTCACCCAGAGAATAATTTCTCTCATAGCTGGCCTTCCAAGATTGAACCATGCCTTTGGCTTCGTCCAGTTCCTGCTTTCCTTTTCGGATCTTGCATGTTTTGTAACGGTCTATCATATAGCTCCTCTTGATCGACTCTAGCCTTAGGATTATCCTTTGACTTCCCCTCTATGCCGAACAATGTGCCAAAAATGGCTTCGGCGATGTTCTTTTCAGTGTGCATCACGTCGATGTTGTGTGGGCAAAGGAGGTCTTTGAAGTAAGGCAGATTCCATAAGCATGTCTTGTGAGTCCAGGCGTGTTCCTTATTATACCCCTTGAAATACCCTGGACGCGCTGGATCTGGCTCAAGAGCGTTTAACTGATCTAGGATTTGTTGACTTGTCAACGCAGGTGGTGCAGAGTGTTTGACAATTGTACCTTTCATGAAGTTCTTCTTGTCTTTCTTGAACTTATGGTGAGAATCCAGAAACGGTCTATGCAAGTCGAAGCAACTATACTTGTGCCTTGCCGTCAGCCAACGAAACTCAAGAGCTCCCTTGCATGTGGGGCACGGGAACCTTCCATGCACACACCAGCCAACGAATAGCGCATACGCCGGCAAGTCATGCGTCGAGTACATGTACCAGGCACGCATTATGAAGTTCTGTTTGCTAAAGGCGTCGTATGTCTTGAACCCATTATCCCAAGCTTCTTGCAATTCGTCCTTAAGCGGCTGCATGTACACATTCATATTCTTCCCTGGATAGTTGGGCCCTGGAATTATCAATGTCAGGAAAATGTTCTTTCTTTGCATAATCTGGTCCGGGGGGGGGGGGAGATTGACTGGAATGACAAACACGGGCCAACAACTGTATTGGGTTGCCGTCTAACCATACACACTGAACCCATCCGTGCTGATGGCGACTCGAGGATGCCTTGGATCTGCCGTTTTTTCCTTATGTAATGCATCGAAGCGCTTCCACGCTTCACCATCCGATGTGTGCACCATCATCACATTCCCATCTGCATCACGTTCGGTTCTTTTGCCCGTTTTGTGCCATGTCATCTGTCTGGCCTGTCTCTTTGACCATGAGAAGACGTTGAAGTCTTGGTATGATTGGCAAATACCGAAGAACATTAACAGGGTATTTTGGTATGCGTCTTCTCACCCATACCATTGTCTACCACAACATACCTGGATGACTCGCAAATGGGACAATAGTTCAAGTCCTCATACTGGTGCCTAAATAAGACACATCCTTTCTCACAGGCATGTATCTTCTCATAGGGCATCTTAAGATCACAGGAGGATTTTGTCTGACTGGTACAGGTTTGCAGGTAGCACATGGCCTTTGGGTAGAAATCGTCCGAATACTGTCATCATCGTGTCGTAGCATTCTCTACCCAAGTTGAACTGAGCCTTCAAAGCCATGATTTGTGAGATGGACATCCAGCTGACAAAGCTCAGTGTGCTTGTGGAGAGGACATTTTGAGGACTCCAACATTTCAGTGAAGGCCTTTGCAGATTCCTCCATCTCCTCGTCCGAGTCCCGAGCATCGTCAAAGTCTTGCACCATGTCTTCCATCCCGGTACCATGCTTGTCGGTGCGACGACGAACCACCTCAGGTCTGGCACGTTGGGCAGACTCACCATGAAATGTCCAGACCGTGTAACCAGGCGTAAAACCAAACTTCTGCAGGTGTTTACTCATTTCAAGCTCGTCCCTCTTTTTAAAAGTTGTCGCACCGGACACATGGGCACTAGCTTAATCTCTGGCCATTAGCAAATGCGGCTCTAACAATCTCTTTGGTTTTTGTTAACCATTCGCCGGTCCAAACTTTCCGATTAGTGTAACCGGTGTACATGCACGCACGACCACTCATATTGACTTCCTACTGGACAGACAATAAATATATACATAATTAAGCAAACCATATCCATCAGTTAATGGAGTTTGTCAGTTCTATTACGTCCATGCAACCTACATGCTAATAGGTAAAGATAGGTCCTAATCCCACCCGAGGATGCGTAGATTGAGTTCGTTTTCCCATGCTCTGCTCCGGATCCAACGCAAAATTTCGGCAGCACCTCCCCGTTGTTCTCCTGATACATGTCTCGGCAATAAGCAGAGAGGATGTGTACCCGGAGAACAACAGGGAGGGACTTACGAAATTCTGCATCGGATCTGGAGCAGAGCATATAGAAAAACGAACCCAATCTACACATACTCGGGCTGTCCATGGATAACGTTGGACAATTCGAAAGAATCACGATTATAAATATGCAAATGCATGCATATTTATAGATGTAACCCTTTCGAATGGGAGACGCATAGTGGTTACACATACTGATGATTGACACCTATAGCTAGCTAGTTTCATTGGCACGAAGACCGGAACAGAGCAAATGTAAGGGGGAGGAGGAGATGTCATTTGTGCTCACCAAGGAAAGCAGGGGCGGAGGTCGTCGAACGCACGGGGAGGTCGTCAAACACCACACCCTCGCAGAGACGAAACAACTGCACATTTTAAATCCACCCGATTAACACAAATATATATGATGTTTTGCATAACAAAATCGAAAAATATACGACCTAACTCATAATCGAAAAATCGAAAAATATACGACCAAATATATGGTGTCGGGGGTGTAGTGTCGGGGTCAGGGTGCTGTGTCGTGGTCAGGGGTGCCATGTCGGAGTGTCGGGGTGTCGTGTCGGGGTCGTGTCGGGGTCGGGGTGCCGTGTCGGTGTCGGGGTGTCAGGTCGGGGTCGGGGTCGGGGTCGGGGTGCCGTGCCGGGGTTGGGGTGTCGGGTCGGGGTCGGGGTCGGGGTGTCGGGTCAGGGTCGGGGTCGGGGTCGAGGTGTCGGCGTCAGGGTGTCGGGGTCGGGGTGTCGGGGTGTCGTGTCGGGGTCAAGGTGCTGTGTCGTGGTCGGGGGTGCCATGTCGGAGTGTCGGGGTGTCGTGTCGGGGTCGTGTCAGGGTCAGGGTGTCGTGTCGGTGTCGGGGTGTCAGGTCGGGGTTGGGGTCGGGGTCGGGGTGCCGTGTCGGAGTCGGGGTGTCGGGTCGGGGTCGGGGTCGGGGTCGGGGTGTCGGGGTCGGGGTGTCGGGTCGGGGTGTCGGGGGTGTCATGTCGGGGTCAGGGTGCTGTGTCGTGGTCGAGGGTGCCATGTCGGAGTGTCGGGGTGTCGTGTCGGGATCGTGTCGGGGTCGGGGTGCCGTGTCGGTGTCGGGGTGTCAGGTTGGGGTCGGGGTCGGGGTCGGGGTGCCGTGTCGGGGTCGGGGTGTCGGGTCGGGGTCGGGGTCGGGGTCGGGGTGTCGGGGTCGGGGTGTCGGGTCGGGGTTAGGGTCGGGGTGACGGGTCGGGGTCGGTGTCGGGTTTTTTCCTCTTTTTTTTCTTTTCTTCTTCTTCCTCTTCTTCCTTTTCTTCCTTTTTTTCCTTCTTCTTCTTCTTCTTCTTCTTCTTCTTCTTCCTCCTCCTTTCCTTTTTCTCTTCTTCTTCTTTCCTCCTCTCCTCTTTTTTCTTCTCTTCTTCCTCTCTTCTTTTTTCTTCTCCTCCTCCTCTTCTTCTTCTTCCTTTCCTTTTTTTTTCCTCTTCTTCTTCTCCTCCTCTCCTCTTTTCTTCTTCTTCTTCTTCTTCTTCTTTTCTTCTCCTCCTCCTCTTCTTCTGTTTCTTTTCTTCTTATTATTATTTTTTGTTCTTTTCTTTTTTTCTTTTTAAACTAACTAACTAATACAAACTAATAAAGCAAAAAAAAAGAAAAAATAAAAAAGGGGGGAGGGTGGTGGAGCTCACAGGAGGGGAGTCGAGGCGGCGGCGCTGGGTGGCGGAGGGGGAGGGCGGGGCGGTGGGGGCGGCGGCGGTACAGGGCGGGGAGAGGGCGGCGGAAAGAGGCGGGGCGGCGGCGACGGCGGCGGTGAGAGGACAGCGGGGAGAGGGCAGCGGCGGCGACGAGGCGGACTCCGGGGGGCGGGGGGGGGGGGGGCGGGGCGGGGCGGCGGAGGGGGAGGGGCGTGGGAGCGGCGGCCAGCGCCGGAGGGAGAGGCGGGGGAGGGTCGGGCCGGAGGGGAGGGCGCGGGAGAGGAGATAAGAAGAGAGAGAGGGAGAGAGAGAAAAAAGAGAGGAGGTGGGGGCCGTTAGGGGTCCCACCTCTTTGCCGTCTGCCAGCAGACAGCAAAGAGGTGGGTTGGCCGTTGCCGTTAAGTGGCCTCCACGGGGCCGACCCCACCTCTTTGCCGTCTGCTGGCAGACGGCAAAGAGTTCTTTGCCGTCAGCCAGTAGACGGCAAAGAAGTGCAGATGGCAAAGACCCTCTTTGCCATCAGCTGGTTCTTTGCTGTCTGCTTTTGGGAGACAGATGGCAAACAACCTCTTTGCCATCAGCTGGCAGACGGCAAATATCTGGCAGATGGCAAAGGCCCTGATTCCAGTAGTGGAGGAAGGGTTGTCGTACCACTCAGGAGCAGTACACGCCTTTGTCGACCTACAAGGTTCAATAGTAACTTGATATGAAGTTTCATGATCATCATCATTAACTTCCTCTTCAACTATCATAGGCTCCACAGAAACATCTTTCTACGTTGTGCTACTCTCTGGTTGAAGTAAAGGTTCAATAACCTCATCAAGTTCTATTTTCCTCCCAGTCAATTCTTTTGAGATAAACTCTTTCTCAAGAAATGTTGTGTTCTTAGTGACACACAATTTGCCTTCGGATCTGAAGGTATACCCAAGTGTCTCTTTCGGGTATCCTATGAAGATGCATTTCTCCGCTTTGGGTTCCAGCTTTTCAGGCTAAAGCTTTTTGACATAAGCATCACATCCCCAAACTTTAAGAGACAAAAACGTTGGCATCTTGCCAAACCAAAGTTCATATGGCGTCGTCTCAACGGATTTCGATGGTGCCCTATTTAAAGTAAATGCAGCTGTCTCTAATGCATAACCCTAAAACGATAGTGGCAAATCAGCAAGAGACATCATAAAATGCACCATATCTAATAAGGTTCGATTACGATGTTTGGACATACCATTACGATGTGGTGTTCCATGTGGTGTCAATTTTGAAACAATTCCACAATGTCTTAAGTGACTACCAAACTCATAACTTGGATATTCACCTCCTCGATCATATCGTAGGAATTTAATCTTCTTGTTATGATGATTCTCAACTTCACTCTGAAATTTCTTGTACTTCTCAAACGTTTCAGACTTGTGTTTCACGTGCCTCAATGCTCATTGGACCGCACATATGAGTATGTATGATTTCCAACAAGTCACTCGCCCGTTCCATTGTTCCAGACAACAGCATTTTAGTCATCTTGCCCATGAGGCATGGTTCACATGTGTCAAGTGATTCAAATCAAGTGACTCTAAAAGTCCATCAGCATGAAGATTCTTCTTGCGTTTTACACCAATATGTACCAAATGGCAGTGCCACAAGGAAGTGGTACTATCATTATCAACTCTACATCTTTTGGCATCAATGATATGAACATGTGTATCATCACTATCAAGATTCGACATGAATAAACCCCTCACATTGGGTGCATGACCATAAAAGATATTACTCATATTAATAGAAGAACCATTATTATCTGATTTAAATGAGTAACCGTCTCGCCATAAGCAAGATCCAGATATAATATTCATGCTTAACGCGGGCACTAAATAACAATTATTCAGGTTCATCACTAATCCCGATGGTAACCAAAGAGCGAGCGCGCCGATGGTGGTCACATCAACCTTGGAACCATTTCCCACGCGCATCGTCACTTTGTCCTTTGCCAGCCTTCATCTATTCCGTAGTTCCTGTT